>CM019066.1:16506843-17106843 GCA_009667805.1 Leptobrachium leishanense
GATTGGCCCTGTAACTTGTATAATTAATTTGCTGCATTAGGAAAATCAGTCACGTAGTGAATGCAGGTCACCTGGGATTCCTTTGATTTCTTACATACAGCGTATGGATTCTACATGCTGCAGGGTTCCGTTTTTCATGCGCTGCCCATCAGCATGAATAAAGTATCAGGGTTATTCCAAGAGATCCGAATTGCTTGAGAAAGGTAACCGAACGCTGAAAATCAGCGTTCGGTTACCTTTCTTGGCCATTCGGCTATCCAGAGAGCAGGCAATTCGCCAAATCCTGGCGAACTGCCTGAACATACGGTGCCTGTTCGAGGGCAGTGAAATCCCCATGAAAAAGCAATGCTTCGGCTATTCAGAGAACACAAAACCAGCAGTGAAAGGTTCCCGAAATGCCCTGCCATTCGGTGGTTTCATTCGGCAGGTTTATTCAGGAGAATCCCATAGGCTTCAATGTTAAAAATATTCCCGTTTTAATTCAATATCTAATAAACCGTTCATTATAAAATTACGCAGTAAAGAGTCTCTTTATTTATAGATTTTTTATGATATTTTAAGCATTCTTTTTAATTTATTTTTTTTAAAAGTCCTATTTTTTTTTTAAGTTTACTTATTTTTTCTGTAACAGCCCTCTTTATTATCATTCATTGGATCATATGTAAATTTCAGACATTTTCGCTCAGTAGTTTCTTTGCAAACAGTGTTTCACTTTTTAAACATTCATACAAACTGTTTTCCTAATTTATTCACTTCACTCTGTCTGCGGTCTCGGCTTTCTCGGCTTTTTCCGGCGGCTTCACTGCGTGTGATTGGCTCCTGCACGGGTTTTTCCATGGTTTTCGGCAGGTTAATTCAGATGTTTTTGGGGGTTTTCGGCGTGCATTCGGTGGGTTTTGCGATTCGTTTTCGTCAGGTTTGCGGCGGCTTTTCCCTGCAATTCGGGGACCCTGTGGTGCTTGCTGAATACACCCAGGGTCACCGAAATGGGATCGGCAAAAGGATCCGAATTGAAGAGAACGAAAAGTCACTGAGCGTGCGGTGACTTTTCGAATCTCTTTGAATAACCCTGTATGTGTTCAGGAAAACATGGCCGATGTGGCAACCCAAGTTGTATGGACTACTGTGTGCTTATTGCGTCTTGCATTTGTATCCAGTTCAAAATATATGCATCTCTACAAAATTAAGTCAAGAGGGGTTATTCACTAAGCAGTGAACTTGCCACTGAATTGCACCGAACGGTGAATGTCCCCCTACGGTGCAATTTCGGGGCAGTTTGTCTATTCACTAAACTGTCAATTTAGCCCTTTCACTGCTGAGGCTTTTCCCGCCTCTGTGCTGAGGTCATTTTTACCAGTTTTGCTCATCATGTTTAAACGTGTTTTGAAGGCTTATTTTAATATATGACCCAGACATATTATATATCGTTCTTTCCGTCAGACTCGGCAGATTCATAATATATCATTATTATATGTATACGTCATGTCCTGTCTGTATATTATAACAAAAAATGCAATAAAATATGAATTTTCAATAATTTACAACGTGTAAAGTGTTTTTTTTCACATTTTAACATGCGAGCAATTGCGGTTCTATTTTGAATGGGGTGCGCTTGTTAAAAAAATTAGAGATGGGGTCTCGTTACATTTTTTTTTGGGGAAAATTACACGATTTTTAACAAACGCACCGCATACAAAAATCGTTAGTGCAGCATCATTGTTCACATTATAATTGAAATGGGAACAATATTGCTGCATTAACAAACCAAAAAAAAGAAAAAAAAATTGTTTATTTTTTTTTTATTATTTTTTTTATTTTATTTTTATTTTTATTTTTCATTTATTTTTATTTTTACAAACTTTTTTCACAGTCGTGTTTGGTATCGTTGGAACGGCCATGCTCTGGCCGATCCAACAGTACCAAACTTTAACCCCTAGCTGCCATGGATCGGGAGATAGGGGTTCCAATGAACCCCCTATCTCCACCATTGGTGGCAGCTAGGGGTTAACTCCAGAACTGGCATCATCGTGCTATGCACGATGACGCCAGTCCTCAGGGGGAGTTCCCGGAGGCTTGGCCGACATCCAAGATGTCGGCCAGCTCCGGGAAAGTTGCCCTAGCGTGGTTCCTGTTACTCCTAGTGCCTTCTTGTTATTCCTATTCTGACTGATTTCCTGGTTTAATCGATCCCGGCTTGTCTCGACTTCCCTGTATTCTGGCGCCCTGATTTCTGGCATAGTATAATGGACCTCTATTTCCTTAACCCCTGCCTATGTGTGTTTTGTTGGTTTGCCCTGCTTAACCCGGCCATTATTAAGGACCGGCTAGCTAGAGCATTGTGGGTTACTTTATTCCGCAGGTTGTTTTTCTTTGCACTCCACCACTTTATTTGTGTTCGTCATTTTCAGTATTACTGACCATAACCCGGCCATTTCTAAGGACCGGTTGGTCAGGGTCTGTTGGCTTACAGTCTGCAAGCGGGGTTACCCGATCCTGACAATCTCTCTTTTCAAATCAGCTATGTTGACCTAGAATTTTCACTTCTCCAGTCATTCTCCTGGTTTTCACCGCTCTCTGAATAACTCTATTAGTTTGCTGCACCAGGAATTTCATTGCTTTTGGGCTGCAGAAGGTGCCCCAAAGTTTTAGCTCTGTGGGAATATTGCCCAAAGAGCTAAAACTGTAAAATCAGATGCTGAAAGCTCTGACATATCGGGCTTTCAGCAGTCGATGCAGGAGAAATAGAAGAAGATAGACCTGCTGTTAAAACCTCTGTAACTCAATTTGGCAGTAGCTGGCGCCATCTACTGGCCAAATAGGTTATTTACAGTAATTGATAGGTATTACTGTGCAAATTATTAAAAATGATTTTACAAAAAAAAAACACTGTTTTCTGATGATGGGTTTGTGGAAAATCACTTGGTAGTGAAGGGGTTAATACATTTTTATTGGTTTAAACACCTATTAAAGAGTAGGAGAGTTCTGCTTTTTGTTTTTTTCTGCAGTTCAGCGTTCTTCAGTGGTCTTCGGCGGCCAGTTGGTGGTGTTCGGCGACTCCATCTTTGGGGCACTACGGTAACCCTCAGTGAATAGTGAATTCACCAAGGGTCAACGAAATGGAATCGTGCGAAGTGCACCAGAGTGCAAAGCACCTAATAGTGATGGGTCAAGTGTTCGATTCGAACATGAGTTGGAATCGAACATCGGCCGTTCGAGTGTTTGGCAGAACTTTATGGGATGTTCATGGTCTGTTCGACCACAGACATTCCATAATGCAAAATGTGTTCACAGTTCTCGCAGCTGCCGGTACATGTAGGAGACCTGTGGCTGCAGCCCCCCGGCCCCTGTGCCTTTGGCCCTCCTGTTCCTCTGGTCCGTCTGCTCCTCCGTCTGGCCGCGGCTCCTCTGCCCCACACCTCGTCGTCATGCTGAGTCCTGATTGGGCAAGTCCTGCACCTGACCTGGACTTTGCCCAATCAGGGCTTGTAGCGGATCCCCGCTACCCTGCCCGGGTAGATCCGCCATCAGCGCCGAGCTGGTCTGGGGGTGTAGAGTCAGGGGTAGCGGGCGGTAGGGATTCGGCGGTGGTCCAGCATTTCTTTCCACGGTCCTTGCAGCGTCGCGGTTCCCCAAGCCCTATTATCCCCAATTACTAGCTGAGGCAAGAGTAAAGGTTCAAACAGGAATGAGTTTAATCAAAAGCAGAACATACACGGTCCTTTTAGATGGTACAGTCCCACTGTTCTCTCCCATGCCCGCCCCAGACCCCTGGAGTGAATTCTGCACAGGGGCTAGCCATAGCCCAGGTTCTGATTGGTTGGTTCCAAGACCATTGCAGGCTTCTCTCAGGTCCTCTCAGTCTTCACTTGGGTCCACTGGTTGTATGCAGATGAAGTCTTGACCTCACAGTGATCACATACAGTGATTTACATAACCCATTGTAAAGGGAATCAGTGGGTGGCTGAGACAATGTGACTCCCAACCCTTCAGAACAGGTAAACAGATAACAGATATCCAAACAGAAAGCACCTTCGCAACAATCCACAAGCCACTCAAACCTATTGTATATTCTATACAAAGGAAAGCATTTGACACTAGTGGCAGGTAGGGTTTTTAAAAACCACATTTAACTAAAGAAATAGACTTATATTTAAAACTAAAAATGAGCGATTGACAATACATTTAAAACCACACAATATAACTGAGCATAAACTAGCAGGATGGTGCAGGGGAAAAACATGATTAATCAGAAGTCTAGCAACAGTTTTACATTAAATCTACCAAAGGAAATTAGTTTCTATAAATAAAGGGTAAACGAAATATAACAAAATAAGAATGAAATTAAACTAAATAAATCCTGTGGCGGCTGTTCCGTCACATAGCTCTCCCAGTCCCATGATCATCACCATGATGAGACCCTCTACGGGTCCGCCTGGGGATGTCCAGGTGTAAGTGTCTATAAAAAGTCTCAAGTTTGGGTTGCTGGGGCAATGCTTTGCCAACTCCCGATAGTCTTTCGGTCCATAGTCCGTAGGGTGGAGGCTGGCCCCCGGGCTTCTCCAACTGCCCCCTTGGTTTGGACCGGTATCCGACGGACCATACAGACACCCAAGGCTGGTACCCTGCCATAGGGAAACAACCGGCCCTGGTGGGACGTTGAGGGCTTTTTCTCTTCCTGGTCTCCTAGCCCCTCGCTGGTGGGCAGCCTTGCTGACACCATTTCCTGGGGCAATGACCCGCTGGGGGGGTACCGCCTGTACCTTCTCCCGGTGCCACAGTCAGCCGTGGGAAAAACGGGCCGATAGCACCCTTTCCTGGTGCCTCGGTCAGAAGCTGGGTGGGAGATGGGGTGACCGGTGTCTCCAGAAAAAGTGGTTGTGGATCTGGGCCGTCTGCCCAGCGTCTCGGGGTCACCCAGTTGCAAATCCCAGCACCATCAACAATTCCACAATGGGAGTCTCCCACATCCTGGGCAACAGGAGCAGCAGCACGCCGTTCCTTGGCACAGGGGACACCTCCACCCTCACGCTGGTGCTCAAAACGTTGGGGAGCGAGACCTGCCATCTCCCCTTCCGGGATTATTACCTGTCGCTGGGGAGAGGTACCGCCAGTACTCTCTACCTGGGGTAGCCGCTGCTGTGGTGGAAGGAGACCGACTGACTCCCCATCCTGGAACTCGTAATGCGGTGCACCATCACAGGCACTGCGTTCTGCTGATAGCCACTGACGAACTGTACTTGCCCAGTCTGATGCTTTCTCCGGCCCAGATGGCATGCTGTGCTGGAGTTGTAGTCTCTCTGCCTCCTACGTAGCAGTGGAGGCCAGTAGCTTGGTCTGTAGTTCTGGAGAGGAGCGGATGGTCAGTCCCTGGGGCTCCTCAGTGAGAAGGTAGTTCTCCTCTTTCTCCTCAAGTTCTGCGGTGGCAGGGCAGGGGTAGAGGTTAGCAGTCCTCTGCCGCGGTGACAGTTTTTCCGCTGAAGTGGGGGGCCGCTCCCCCATGTATGACTGGCTATCCTTGATCCCTGACGCCACCAGCCAGGGCCCCGGGCTAGCTGACCTGCACTTCTCAGGCACCGTGGAACAGACCATAGCCTCATTCACAGCAGGCCGTAGCATGTCCGCTGTCCCCCGCTCCTCTATCCTTACGTGGGTAGGAGCGTTTGGTTGGGGTTCGGGGTTCCCTACCGGGTACGCCAGCAATTGGCACGGGGGGGCCTGAGTCTCCCCCTCCCTCGTCTGGCACCCGATATTCTCCCCGGTTTCTTGAGCCTCCAGCTGGGGGCAGAGGGTAGCCGACCTCTGTCCCTATGCCAGCTCTGCTGCTGGGTTGGAGAACCGCTCCCCCATACATAAATTATCCTCTTCACGCACTGAAGAGCCAGCTGATGCAAGTGGTGAATCCGGGCAAACGGCCCCACATCTCCTGGGCTCCGTGGAAAGGACCGCAGCCTCTTCCTTGGCGGGCCATGACATTGTCGCTAGCTCCTCCACCCATCCCTGAGCAAGAGCACTCCATTGGGACTCTGGGTCTCCTGGTGAGCCCTTGGGCCATCTGCCTGGGTGGGCCTCAATCTCACCCATTGTCTTCCAGTTCTCCTCTTTCCACAGTGGACCGCTGTCCTGACGGCTCTCGTTGGTGGAGACCGCAGTCCCATCCACCGGTGCACTTCCACTGACCTTGGTAGGTGTCCGAAGTACTTGGTCACTCTGCTCCGCTGCAGGTTTCTGCAGGAACGGTACTTGGTGAGTCCTCTGTCTTTTTCCCGGACGGCATGCTGCGCTGCGGCTGCATAATAGTCACCTCCTCTGTAGCAGTTGAGGCCTGGGATGCGTTCTGCAGCTGGGGAGAGGGGCCGACTGCCTCCTCACCCTGGTGCTCCGAACCAGCAGAAGATCCTGAAAGTAGGTTGGCACCACCGGGTTCTGTTGGCAGCTCTTCTGCCATGTCCATCGGGGTGAGAGCGAGTGGGGGAGCGTCCTCAAACAATCTCCTGTATCCCTGCTCCAGCTCCCACTCTTGGGTGGTTAGCCAGTCCAGATCACTGCTCAGCCCGAGGTCGTCAAGGTGCTCACTTTCCCGAAAGTCCCAGATCTCTTCCCATCTCAGTTTAGCTGTACTGCCAAAGGAGGGGTCGTCTTGGAGAGAGTCAAATATTAATCCCGGGCCGCCGTAGTCATAGCCCTCCGTAGGATCTTTCCTCTCCAACTTTGGACACAGGTTGGCAGCATACCATTCCAGTGCCCGGTACCCGTCCTCCAGCCATAGCTCCGTCTGGATCAGGTTCTCCAGTTGGGACAGTCTTTCTACCTGGGGTTGCACTCCTAGGAATGGCACCCACAGGTCCCACAGTCTCCAGTATTTCTCACCCAAGGTAGGAAGAATCTTTCCCAGGTAGTCCTGTTCAAGCTGTAGGACGTCCCTCCAGAGCTTCTGCCGTGCCGAGTCATTATGCCACAACACCTCCTGGCCGAAACCTGGATCACTGTGCTGGTCAGGCGCTTCCATTCCTTGGTCCCAGAACTCCTCTTCCACGACTGCAGGGAGTATCTCCTGGGACGCTGTAGATTCCCCGAGCTGGTACCGCAACTCGGTCACTCTGAGCTGATTGACCCCTGCCAAAATGATAGCGATCACCTCCGCCGGGGGATTGGCTCCGAACAGGGCCAGCTTCCATTGTACCTCCCGGCGCCATTCTGTGGATTCTGAGTCCTCGTGGAGGGCCAGACTTGCCTGTTCGTCCTCCATCAGGTCCTTGGTGAGGGCAGCCTTTGGCTTACCGCTGACTGCTTTATCCCTGGAGAAGTTCCTTGAAGTTCCTTGAGGACCGTGCGCTTCCAGCCGTCGTAGCGCTGAGCAATACGGGATGAACGGCTGTAGGACGATGTAGCAATCTCTCGAATCCCCGGGTGTCTGAGACCAGGGTCAAGCCAGCGGCTGTATTTCCCCCTGCTGGGCTGGTCTCAGATTCTCCCCCCGGATGATGTCTACTCCAGACAATGTGACTCCCAACCCTTCAGAACAGGTAAGCAGATAACAGATATCCAAACAGAAAGCACCTTTGCACAAGCCACTCAAACCTATTGTATATTCTATACAAAGGAAAGCATTTGACACTAGCGGCAGGTAGGGTTTTTAAAAACCACATTTAACTAAAGAAATATAAGTCTATTTAAAACTAAAAATGAGCGATTGACAATACATTTAAAACCACACAATATAACTGAGCATAAACTAGCAGGATGGTGCAGGGGAAAAACATGATTAATTAGAAGTCTAGCAACAGTTTTACATTAAATCTACCAAAGGAAATTAGTTTCTATAAATAAAGGGTAAACGAAATATAACAAAATAAGAATGAAATTAAACTAAATAAATCCTGTGGCGGCTGTTCCGTCACAGGGCTGTAATTCAATATTGAGCCTTGATTGAGCAAGGTCCAGGTCAGGTGCAGGACTTTGACCAATCAGGGCTCAGTATTGAATTAGAGACATGATTGGGCAAAGTCCAGGTCAGGTGCAGAATTTTGCCCAATCAGGGCTCAGCATGACGACGAGGCGTGGGGCAGAGGAGCCGCGGCCGGACGGAGGAGCAGACAGCCCGGAGGAACAGGAGGCCCGGGACAGCAGCAGGACAGCAGAGGCACAGGGGCCGCAGCCACAGGCCTCCTAAATGTACCGGCAGCTGCCGGTACATTTAGGAGAACTGTGAACACATTTTGCATGTTCGACCCCCCCCCATTGATCAACATTGTGTTCGAGTTCGTATTCGAACATTTCGGCTGTTCGAATGTTCGAATACGAGCCGAACACAGGGGTGTTCGGCCCATCCCAAGCGAATAACCCCTAAAGTGTAAATTGTAAGGTTCCGATTACGCCTCCCTAGTAATCTGTATATGTTTGTGTTGATCTTTTATTTGGCTGAACCTTAAAAGTTTAACCCCACAGATAAACAGTTACGTGTTTATGTTAGCTTTATATCTGGTTCCACCTAACCCCACCTAGAAGAACAGCAGAGTTGTTGTATCTTTTATACTTGGCTAAATTTATGACACTCTAGAAAAACAGTTAATGCGTCGGTTCTGTTCATCCGTTCTCGAAGGAACTATCCGGCTGCATTTATCCGGACACTAACATCCATTCTCTCCCCTCCAGCTAACAAAAACTGTTTATTATTATTGGTATGTCATTTGCTTCTGCCGCGGAGCGTGACTGATCCATATTTGTTTGATATTCTTTGTTTCGTGGTATCACGCAGGGACCTGCCAGTTTCACACTGATCCGGTGCCAAAGCTTTCCACCATCCCTTTACATCGTGCACTTATTATAGGGTGCCACTAGCTGTTCCTCTGACTTCTGCTTCACAATTTCGCATCTCGTTTCCCTTTCAAAGCAGAGCTTTTGTTTCCTATAAAGGGCAGATGTGAGCGGAACAAATAAGCGCTGAATATAAAGTGCACGATGCAGTTACAATGGGCCAAAGGTGCAGAGAACCCTCAGAAAAATGCACAGAAAATGGAATATGCAAGAAAACAAAACCCATATAGCGCTCACGACACTACAGTGAGGCAAAAAATGATTTGCTCCCCTGCTGAGTTTGTACGTTTGCCACTGACAAAGAAATGATTGGTCTATAATTTTAATGGTCAGTTTATTGTAATAACGAGAGACAGAATAACAAAAAAAAACATCCAGAAAAATGCATTTCAAAAAAGTTATAAATTGATTTGCGTCTTAATGAGTGAAATAAGTATTTGACCCCCTATCAATCAGCAAGATTTCTGTCTTCCAGGTGTCTTTTATACAGGTAACAAGCTAAAACTCTCTTAAAGCCCGATGCTCCCACTAGGCAAGCTAGGCGACCGCCTAGGGCGCACTGCCACCTCGGGGCACAGTCGGCCCCAACCCGGGTTCCATTATTGTACCCATTCCTTATTGTGCAGCTCGTGTAGCCAGCAGTGGAGGCTCTCAAAGCTGACATTGTTGGGTCACAGACCCCCTCTAGCGGCGCAGAAGGTGGGCTTCTTATGGTGATGGTCAAATGCTAATGACTGCATCTTCCCAATTATTTTTTTTCTATAATTTTTATTTTAGGTGAAAATACTCTCCCCTTTTCTTCCGCTTGGCGCACGCTCCTTCCTCCTCTTCAGCTCAGGATTTCTGAAATGCAGAAGTTCCTGCAGGGTTTTTTTTCCTACCTGCGCAAATCGCATTTCACACGATGCTCGTACTGCACATCACTTGGAACTTGCGTTACTTTTGTACACGAGCTCTGAAGATCATGCGCAGAACAATGTATTGGAGCTGTGTGTGCATTTGCAGAATCAGTTCAATGGCTGCCTCGTCTCAAGACACTTGCTATTGGGAGCATCCTGAGAGAGGATGATGTCAGAGTTTGATGGCATCATTGATGACTGATTTGGTAATCAGCCAGGGAATTCAAAATCCCGGCTGCCTGGTAGTGTGGGACGAAGAAACTGCTCCACTTCACAAAGAGATTTCAGCCAAATGGTCCCAGAGGAGGGGTTAACTTCATCTCAGGCTACTGTGTCTGCTACCGCCGAACGTGTAGGTATCACAATAGTGAAGGGGTTAAGGATGATCCTCATTGTAAACGTGTGATAACTTATTTCTTGTGCTGCATGTGCCCCCCCCCTCTCATATTGATGCAGAGTTATTTAGGGTCTTGGGTGCTATATAGGTTTTGTTTCTCGGCCTCCGGAACTGAATCATTCTTGGTCACGTTTTGAATTCTACGTTTTCTTAATTTCTTCAGACGAGTCCGTGATCGATTCTCTGTCTGAATCTCAGTTTCTTTCAATAAGAAGTGCGATCATCAATAGATAATTTATCACAGCTAAATTCTCTTTAGTGTTGGCTCGTGTGATGAAATATTCACTACGTGGTGAATTAATATAGGATAGCGGGGGAGGGGGTGGTTTGCTTACAAAAATAAGACCAAAGGAATACTGATGAAGGAATACTGGATTTGAAACCCATTATAAAATCTAAACTAACTTCATTTTCTATCTACCAATTTAAATAATAATAATGTGTTAAAAATAAAATGTGTTACTACTATAATGTGTCAATAATAATAAAAATAATGTAGCAATGATAATGTAGTAGAAATAATAATGTGTTAATAATAAAAAATAATGTAGCAATAATAATATAATAATAATAATGTGCTAATAATAATATGTGTTACTAATATAACGTGTTAATAATAATACAAATAATGTAGCAATAATAATAATAATGTGTTACTAATATCATGTGTTAATAATAATAAAATAATGTAGCAATGATAATGTAGTAGAAATAATAATGTGTTAATAATAAAAATAATGTAGCAATAATAATATAATAATAATGTGCTAATAATAATATGTGTTACTAATATAACGTGTTAATAATAATACAAATAATGTAGCAATAATAATAATAATGTGTTACTAATATCATGTGTTAATAATAATAAAATAATGTAGCAATGATAATGTAGTAGAAATAATAATGTGTTAATAATAAAAATAATGTAGCAATAATAATATAATAATAATGTGCTAATAATAATATGTGTTACTAATATAACGTGTTAATAATAATACAAATAATGTAGCAATAATAATAATAATGTGTTAAAAATAAAATGTGTTACTAATATCATGTGTTAATAATATTAAAATAATGTAGCAATGATAATATAGTAGAAATAATAATGTGTTAATAATAAAAAATAATGTAGCAATAATAATATAATAATAATAATAATAATAATGTGCTAATAATAATATGTGTTACTAATAATGTGTTAATATTAAAAATAATGTAGCAATAACACTAATGATGTAGTACTACTAAAAATGTGTTGATAATAGTAATGCAGTAATAATAATAAATGTAGTAGTAATGTGTTAATAGCAATTCAGTAATAATAATAATGTGTTATAATAAAAATAATGTAGCAATAATAATGTAGTAGAAATAATAATGTGTTAATAATAAAAAATAATGTAGCAATAGTAATATAATAATAATAATGTGCTAATAATAATATGTGTTACTAATAATGTGTTAATATTTAAAATAATGTAGCAATAACAATAATGATTTAGTACTATTAATAATGTGTTGATAATAGTAATGCAGTAATAATAATAAATGTAGTAGTAATATGTTAATAGCAATTCAGTAATAATAATAATGTGTTAATAATAATACTAATAAATGTAGTATTATTATTAATATATTTATTATTAGTATATATCATAGTTAATAGTAATAATAATAATATGTTATATATAAAAATAATATTGTAGTAATAAGGTATTAATAATTATTACTAGATTAATATTATGTGTTAGTAATGATGTGTTAATAATAAATATGTAGTAATAAAAAAAAATAATAATAATGTTCAATAGTACTTGCAATATATACGTTTTTTTCCTTTTAATTTAGCTTGTCTTGTAATGGATAACGTGAGAATTAAATAGAACAAAAATTCTCTAGAGCTCTACTTCATATAGGCTCGAGCCAAAATGTTGTATTTCCTTGCTTGTATTAAAGCAGCCAAGTTAAAATCCTGCAGAGCGGCCATGATTTTGTTTCTTTGATCACACCCATAGCAATCCAAATACAGCAAGAGGGGCAAACGAAACAAATATACCGCAACGGAAAGTTTTCAAACAGTCCACAGGCCACTCACCTTAGGCATTTCATCCGAGAAAAAGGACTGGTCGCTCCAAGCACAGGACGAGACAGAGCTTTATTATGGAAGCTGGATCTTTTGTTCCAGACATAAGACATTTCTCCGGCCATAATGACATAAGCATAAAAACTGAAATATAAACAGACAATCACATAATTAATGAAAAACGTGAAGAATAAATGGAATGATAACCTTTTGTTGTCACTGCATACAAAATTAAAAAAAGGAGCATGAATCATACATAAATTAAAGCAGCTGGTAAATGGCCCCACGCTGCACAAACACATCCCACAGCGTTCAAAAACTGAAGAGAACATGTGTCGCTGAGTGACCAATGGAGGTCAAATGGGCTTGTGCAGTAAAAACAACGTAGCACGCATGTGCCAAGAGCAGCCAGTCACACCTATAGCGAGAGCGACCAATAAAAGCCTAGAAAATGCTCATTTGCTGTCACACACAGAACACGCGGCTGTCACAAACAGTCATGACAAAACCATTACGCACTGGACACACAAATATGAAACATAGCCATTACACACAGGACACTAGGAATGTGCGTTTCGGAATTTCGGAATTTTCACGAAATTTCCCGATTCGTGTTCTCGGATGCGGCCGATTTTTCGAAGATTTTTAGATCCGAAAATGGCAGATCCGAAAAGTTTTCCGAGCCGAAACGAAATATTTTCGGAATTTTCGAATGGACTTGAAATGTGTCAAATCGAAATTTATTGCTTTGAAACGAGGAGAACAGAAGTTCCAAAAAAACAAAAATTTCCGAAATCACGAAAAGTCGATACAAAAAGTGACACGAAAATATGAAAAATGGTCGATATTCCAAAAAAAAATGTACACGAAAAACGAGTCGAGCCGAACCGAATCGAAACAGAAATCGGTCGAAACGAGCCGAATCGAAAAGTTTGAAAATCCGAAAAATCGAATCGAACCGAAAAAAAAATCGGTGCACAAGCCTACAGGACACACAGATATGACACAGCCAACATACATTGAAGCAAAAGAAGTGGGATCTTCAAGTGAGGAATATAGAAATTTATTCAGGTACAGCAAACCTCATAGACAAAACATGTGACGTTTCGACCCGAAGGTCTTAATCATACATGTACACACTTAACAAACCCCTTTACTTATACAGCCTTTAATTGCCTACATACTTGTACAATCAAACAATTATTCAATTAAACGTTTTTTGAAGTTCAAACCAATGAATCACATTTAAAAGTATGTAATTTACCCCAAGATATGAGGGAAACAGAAAGGCCTTATATAAATACAGATTAGACGAAAAGATAAAAATAAGAAATAATTAAAAAAGGAAAGGGGTTAAGAAAAGAAAAAAAGAAAAAGGGTTAAAAGAAGAATGGAGATACACCCGAATTAGATATTATGATTTGTCTACATGTCTAACCATCCATTAATGAGGTAGTGGCATTAATATATATGTTAGTAAACATACATATGATGTGATATTTAGAGTATCAAAAGAAAAGATGCATATATCGGCCTCTTACTATTATTTTTATGCTCTCTTTGGACACCCCTCCATTCTTCTTTTAACCCTTTTTCTTTTTTTATTTTCTTAACCCCTTTCCTTTTTTAATTATTTCTTATTTTTATCTTTTCGTCTAATCTGTATTTATACCTTCGGATCGAAACGTCACATGTTTTGTCTATGAGGTTTGCTGTACCTGAATAAATTTCTATATTCCTCACTTGAAGATCCCACTTCTTTTGCTTCAATTCGTCTATGGGACTTGCGGCGTCCCCTCAGTGGTGATCTCGTTAGGTTTTCTTTCGCCTAGGCTCCCTTCCGGTGGAGATTGTGGCATTCGTCCTGCGTCTGTGTTTGGCCGCAGCCGCGATCACATGGTGGTTTGAGCCCGATACCCGGAACCCGGAACCCGGAAGTATTGCGAGTAACATTAGACTCGCCAACGCGATACAGGAAGAATGATGGGAGAACAAACAGCAACCTCGGAGGGGGTCTTTTCCTACACCATAGCAGATGCGGATCGTATTGTTGGTACCACTACATCACAGGACTGCTTTCTCTGCCATCCAGGTGAAGTCACATTAAAAATGCAGTTAGAAAAAACTAAAGGAAGACTGGTAAGCTGCAGGCTACATTGTCTTACCCTAACTGAATATTTTAAGGTGAACCGCATTCCTAGGGGTCTTCGCATTAAATTGAGACCTACTTTGTTTTCCGATAATATAGAATATTGTCAGAAGTTTGAGATGATCTTAAACAAATGCTCTTTTGACATCATGCTATTGAGCAGCTAAAGAAGGAACTCGATGAGCTAGAGACTGAAATAGTGGCTCTCGAGGTTCAGTTAAAAGATATGCTTACTCTCGAGTCATTAGAGCAACTGCAAACTCGATTAAACAAACAAATGGAGGATATGAGGATACAAATAGAAGATAGAAAAATAATTAAATTTGCAAGAGATTTGGAAGATTATACCAAAGGTTGGGTCTATAAATGGACCCAGAATAATACCACCTTTGGAAGTGCACCCAAACAACCCTCTTCCTTTTATCGATGACCACGCTTTCAGAAAAAGAACACTAGCAATAATCAAGGTCAAGACTCCACAGAGACAGAGTTAGAAACATCCGATGATCAATTATATTCACAATCTGTTCCTACCAATTCTGCTTCTTTTTTAATCAGAGATCAACAGAAACAGGACGGAGGAAGAGGAACCACCACAAGCGTGGAAAGAAGGCAGAACCCGGGAAGATTAAAAAAGACTTACCACCCAAGGATGTACAGCCAGCGCCGTTAGTGATAAATATATCAGATTATATACTTACGGACATTGAATATAAAGTATTGTCTAACGGTCTCTCATTCTGTCCTTCTGCTCCCATTGACCTCTTTGCCCTACGTGTGGATTTGGAAAGATTTTTTTGTAAAGTGAAATTAAAAGTATTTTTTCATGGGAGAGTAGAATCTAGCGACACACATACTTCGAATACCTCTAACATCTCGTTCCAAGCCAAGGAACTAAAATTTTGGACTAAAAGTGATTTCTCTCCACCCACGACCCCTCCCATAGAAACGTTTATTCAGTTCGTTAAGCAGGACATTGATCATCGTCTCAATGATTTTGTAGATGGAAAATGTCCTAATTTTTCTAAATTTGAACGACAGGCGTTAAGGGATTTAAGAGAGAAAAAGAGCCTTATTCTCAAACCGGCCGATAAGGGGGGAGCGTTGGTTATCATGAACCATGTGGATTATGATAAAGAGGTTAATAGGCAGCTCAATGACACTGATACATACAGTGTGAGCCATTTGGGAGAGGTTACACAACTGGAGAAATTGATTGACACCGTTATTTCAGAGGCTCTAACACAGAACATCATAGAGGAGGATCTATATAAATACCTTAAAAAAGAGCATGCGATCCTGCCTGTGTTCTATGTATTGCCTAAGATACACAAAAGTCTGGAGAACCCACCAGGGAGACCGATTGTGGCAAGCACGGATTCTGTGCTTCAGCCTATATCGGTTTTCCTGGATAGGGTTCTCCAGCTTTTGGTTATTAAGACTCAGTCCTTTTTGTGGGACAGTAAGGATGTGCTGAGACATACAGCGGAACTCTCGTTTACAGGTCCCGTTATTCTGTTTACGTGGGATGTAACCAGTTTGTATACCTCTATTCCAAACATAGAAGGCATGACAGCTATCCATGAAACATTATTAAAAAATTAATTCCCAGAAGAACTAATTTTGTTTCTGATGAAGTTAGTGGAGCTAGTGCTCTACAACAATTTATTCTTGTTTGGTGATACGGAATACAAACAACGTAGAGGTACCACAATGGGAACTAATATGGCTCCAGTTTACGCTAACTTATACATGGATGCATTTGAAAATCAATTCATTTATCCACATCAATTTTTTAAAAATTTTGTACACACCTGGTGGAGGTACATCGACGATGTTTTTGATATTTGGACTGGGAGTGAAACCGACTTGACAATTTTTTTGACAGAGATAAATGCCGTTAATTCTCACATAAAATTCACTATGATCTCTAATCCAGTTGAGATCAATTTCTTAGACCTCACCTTGAGAGTTGAGGGAGAACATCTGATCAGTGACCTATTTGTGAAGTCAACAGATAGAAACAGTTTTCTTCACTACGGTAGCTTTCATCCAGAGAGTACATTCAAATCACTGCCCCGTAGTCAATACACCAGAGTAATAAGAAATGTTTCAAATCCAGATACCCGTGAGGATAGACTTCAACAAATGACAAATAAATTAATCGATAGAGGTTATCCTAGAACCCTCTTACATGAAGAATATATGCGGTCCAAAACTTTGGATCGTACCACTATCATCTCCCAACCAAAGGGTAAAAACCATAAAGAGTCTCGCATTCCATTTATATCCAAATTTAATCAGGTCTATTAATTGGATTATACGTAGACACTAACAAATTTTCAAAAAAGTATATGTGGGATTCCATTCTTTCAGTTTGCACCTATGTTTGCTCATAAGAGGAATAGGAACTTGAAAGATTCCCTTGTCAAAGCTGATGTGGGATCTCTAAAAAAGCACCAACAGATTACCCTAGCACCTAAGAAACATGGGACTTTCCCTTGTTTACATTGTGCATCGTGTAATGCTGTGATCAGGGGTGATTCTTTATTACATCCACAGACAGGTGAAAAAATCCCTATTCGGGGTTTCTTTACCTGCGACTCCTCATTTGTGATTTACGTTTTAAAATGCCCCTGTGGTCTTTTATACGTAGGTGAAACCACTATGAGGGTGAAAGATAGAATCAGTAAACATAAATCTACGATTCGCACTATGCGGCTGGAGCTACCGGTGGCAGAGCATTTCCATCTTTGCTCCCACAGTGTAGCACAATTAAGCTTTCAAGTCATTGACCAAGTCCCACCACTTAGACGTGGTGGTGATAGGACTCGCTTGTTAAAATGTAAAGAAAAAAAGTGGATACACAAACTTGATACTTTGTGGCCAAAGGGTTTGAATAGAGAATTTGATCTAAATGTCTACTTTTGAATTCTATTCTAATTTGTAATTCTCTCTCTTCCTTCTTTCCTCTTTTATTTCCCTAGGATGGCAACATGTGTGTCCCCCACATTATGGTGGCTCCACGTGATGGTCGTCTGGAGATAAGCTTCACCATGGTACACTATATTAATCATTATATATATATTAAACATTAAATACAATTAGATACACCCGAATTAAATATTATAATTTGTCTACATGTCTAACCATTCATTAATGAGGTAGTGGCATTAATATATATGTTAGTAAACATACATATTATTATTTATTATTTTATTATTCTTTATTTATAAAGCGCCAGCATATTCCGCAGCGCTGTACAATAAGCACAGTATAGACAGGGTTACAATACATTGAACAACATTTGACAAACAGTACAGGAGGAGATGAGGGCCCTATTCCCGTAGGAACTCACAATCTGGGAGGGTTGGGGTTGGAAACAGGAGGAGAGGACTGTAAGGTGAGAGTGATTGATGGTTGCGTCAGTGAGTTGGGTGGTAGGCTTCCCTAAATAGGAATGTTTTAAGGAGCGTTTGAAGGAAGAGAAGTTAGGGGAAAGTCTGACAGTACGAGGGAGAGCGTTCCAGAGAGTGGGGGCTGCGCGTGAGAAATCCTGCAGTCTATCATGTCTATCTATGATGTGATATTTAGAGTATCAAAAGAAAAGATGCATATATCGGCCTCTTACTATTATTTTTATGCTCTCTTTGGACACCCCTCCATTCTTCTTTTAACCCTTTTTCTTTTTTCTTTTCTTAACCCCTTTCCTTTTTTAATTATTTCTTATTTTTATCTTTTCGTCTAATCTGTATTTATATAAGGCCTTTCTGTTTCCCTCATATCTTGGGGTAAATTACATACTTTTAAATGTGATTCATTGGTTTGAACTTCAAAAAACGTTTAATTGAATAATTGTTTGATTGTACAAGTATGTAGGCAATTAAAGGCTGTATAAGTAAAGGGGTTTGTTAAGTGTGTACATGTATGATTAAGACCTTCGGGTCGAAACGTCACATGTTTTGTCTATGAGGTTTGCTGTACCTGAATAAATTTCTATATTCTTCACTTGAAGATCCCACTTCTTTTGCTTCAATTCGTCTATGGGACTTGCAGCGTCCCCTCAGTGGTGATCTCGTGAGTTTTTTTTTGCCTGAGTTACCTTCCGGTGGAGATCGTGGCATTCGTCCGTCAGCCAACATACATGTCACACATATCAGACACATTATTACAGTGAAGATACAATTAACAATCTGCTATATACACATATATATCACATATAAAAGTGAGTTTTATTGCTGTGGAGTTCTGCGATATGATCATACACAGTGCACATTACTGTCAGTTTTATTGCTGTGGAGCTCTGTGATACGCTCATACACACTGCGCATTACTGTGAGTTTTATTTTTGTGGAACTTATTGATTTGATCATACACACCGCACATTACTGTCTGTTTTATTTTTGTGGAACTCTCTGATACTCTCATACCTAGTGCGCATTACTGTGAGTTTTATTGCTGTGGAGCTCTGTGTGATATGATCATACACACTGCACATTACTGTCAGTTTTATTGTTGTGGAACGTAGTGGTAAGCTCATACACACCACACATTACTGTCAGTTTTACTGCTGTGGAACTCTCTGACACGCTCATACACACTGCACATTACTGAGTTAAGTTTTATTGCTGTGAATCTCTGATATTCACTAACTAGTACTGAATATGGCTGGATCCAGTTTTTAATGTTTGGAATTTTGCAAGAGGCCCCCACAGGAGAAGACAACATGTCCAGAGGCCCCCTTCTATTTTGTGATTGAGGCCCCTGCTTCAGAGTGTACGATGCAAAGTGTAGGATTCTCATAAAAAAAAGGTTTTTTCCTTTAACAACCTGTGAAAACCTGGTATTCAGCGACAGCATAAACTGCCATTGGTCATAAGGTTATTAGGGGAAATTAATAAGTTTTATTTATTTATTTATAAAGTATTTTACCAGGAAGGATACATTGAGATTTCTCTCGTTTTCAAGTATGTCCTGGGTTCGAGAACATTGAAGTGTTACAGTTGTTACAGAAAGAAATACAAACAGGGTTATTCAAAGAGATTCGAAAAGTCACCGCACGTTCGTTCTCTTCAATTCGGTTCCTTTTGCCGATCCCATTTCGGTGACCCTGCTGTTTATTCAACAAGCACCACAGGGTCCCCGAATTGCAGGGAAAAGCTGCCGCAAACCTGACAAAAACTAACCGCAAAACCCACCGAATGCACGCCGAAAACCCTCAAAAACATCTGGATTAACCCACCGAAAACCACAGAAAAACCCGAACAGGAGCCAATCGCAGCCTTCGACACAGCAGAAGAGGCAGTGAATAAATTAGGAAAACAGTTTGTATGAATGATTGAAAAGTAAAACACTGTTTGCAAAGAAACTACTGAGCGAAAATGTCTTAAATTTACATATGAGGTCCAGGGAATGATAATAAAGAGGTCTGTTACAGAAAAAATAAGTAAACTTAATAAACAAAATCGGACGTTAAAAAAAAATAATTCAGAAAAATGCTTAAAATATCCTAAAAAATCTATAAATAAATAGACTCTTTACTGCAGAATATTATAATGAACGGTTTATTAGATATTGAATTAAAACAGGAATATTTTTAACATTGAATCCTATGGGATTCGCCTGAATAAATTTGCCGAATTAAACCACCGAATGGCAGGGCAATTCGGGAACCTTTCACTGCTGGTTTGTGTTCTCTGAATAGCCGAAGCAGTGCTTTTCATGGGGTTTTCACTGCCCTCGAACAGGGACTGATCAGGCACCGTATGTTCAGGCAATTCGCCAGGATTTGGCGAACTGCCTGCTCTCTGGATACCCGAATGGCCAAGAAAGGTAACCGAACGCTGATTTTCAGCGTTCGGTTACCTTTCTCAAGCAATTCGGATCTCTTTGAATAAACCTGATAGTAATAAATGCAAGATATTAAATATAAAACACAAATATACAAATTAACCCAGAAAATAAATATGTAGGAAATATAGTCACTATGTTACAGGTACATTCTATATCGAGGTATATTAATAGAGATCTCTTAACCCCATAGTGACCAGGCGATTCTACCATTGTCTTTCCGAAAGTACCCACTGCTGTTTTTACGTTTCTGCACTGTTTGGGCCCTATTACGCTCTCAGCGTTAAATGCGGGCGCAAGGGAGGAAAAACTGCGCCCGCAGTTTTCCCCCTTGCGCCCGCATTTTAACGCTGGATTACAATGCAGGTGCAAAAAATGCTGCCTGCATTGTTATTGAGCATTAAATTCTGGATGCTCGCGGCAGCGCTTTCCCTGCTCCCGCCGGCCAGAGGATGCGATCGGAGCCGCGGTCCTCGCCGCGGGACAGAGGGTGAGTATCTGATTGTTTTTTAATTTTTTTAAAGCTGGTGTTAACGGATTCTGCAGCAGCGGAATATGTTAATACCAAGTCCTGGCTCTGGTTAATTTTGCGTTGACCAGAGCCAGGCGTTAATCAGCGCTGGGACATTGTAATCCAGCGCTGATTAACACTTTGCGCTCCCCATGTTAAGTATAGGGAGCGCAAAGTGCAGTAACCTCACGCAGCGCTGCGCAAGGTCCCAAACGCAAACGTTTTTTTTAACCTGTTTGCATTTGGATTGTAATATGCGGTAATTACCACGACAAACGTTAATGCTCACGCAAGTGAGCGTTAATGTTTGCGTTAACATTGTAATAGGCCCCTTTGTGTTTACGTCTAATTTTCCTCTTACTCGTTTATGATTGAAACCCACACATATTATATACCGTTTTTCTCACTATTAAATGGACTTTCAAAAGATACCATTATTTCCATCATATCGTATAATTTACTATAAAAAATTCTGAAATATGATGAAAAAACACACTTTTTCAAAATGTAACCATTTGGCTGCTAAGGACGCTCTCAGTGTGTCCAGCCAAGTGGTTCTCCTGTGCTATGGACGCGCTGAGCACGTCCTAGCACAGGCAGCGATCGGCCGGTATTTCGACCGATCGCTGCAGCCCCCCGGTACAGGCTGACATCTTTGTCAGCCCAGCCTCCAGGACCCGGCGGGCAGGAATAGCTTTATCACGCCAGGCGCAATGACATCTATTCCAGGCACCTCCCCGCCAGTGCAGGGATGGTGCCTGAAGGGGAGGGGGACCTCTCTCCCTCCCGATCTGTACAGGGCACATCAAAAAGGCAGGCACCACTTGGAAGGGCACAGCATGCCCTTCCAAGCGGTGGCTACTTTTAACCCCTTGGGGGCTCGATCGCTATTCGGCGCCAACAGGAGCCGGATCACGGTCCCCTTGGATGTCGGCCAAGCTTCCGGGATCTCCCCTGCCGACTGGCGACATCGTGCATAGTGCGATGATGTCAGTTCGTGAGTTACCCCCTAGCTGCCACCTATCTCCAAATCCTTGGTAGCTAGAGGTTAATGTTTGGTATCATTGGAACAGCCAGAGCAATGGCCTTTCCAATGACACCAAACATGACCATGTTAAATGAAAAGAAAAAAGTCTAAAAATATAAATAAAAAAATATAAAATAAAATTTTAAAAAAATAAAATATTTTTTGTTTTTGTTTTATTAATGCAGCAATATTGTACTCATTTCAATTATAATGTGAACAATGATGCTGCACTAACAATTTTTCTATTGGGGGGTTTGCTAAAAGTCACGTAATTTCCCCCAAAAAAATGTAACGAGTTCCGATTTCAAATTTTTTTAACTAACGCACCCCATAGAAAATATAACAGCAAGCGCTTGTCACGCTCAGCCACAATGGCGGTACCTGGCATGCGCCAAGTAGGGCCCAGGTAAGAGGAAAAGCCGCTATACGCAGAGATGCGTGACGCAACAATCAGGATAAGGAAATAAACCACAGTAGACACTGGGGACCTCTGCACGGCTAATACCGAAGGAGCCCTATACTGATAGATCGGTCCTTAGAGTGGCCACATGTGCACTAATGGAAAAAGGTTACCTTGTAGCCGTGCAGAGTCCTGGGAAAAACACAGACACCTAAAGGAGATATACTCAATAACTTGCAGGGAAAGACTTCAATAAACTAAAGCCGTGGTCTACAAGGATACACAACATATAATACGATAAGCACAGAACCGCTAGGGATGTCCAGAAGAGTGGTCAATAAATAAGCCAGGGGTCAAAACCAAAACGTATACCTTGAGCCAAAGCGGGGAAATAGCACCAGAGAAAATCCGTCAGCCAGGCCAGAGGGTCAATACCAGGAAGTCAATCAGAAACCTAGAACTCAGACAAGGAGGACACACTGAGAAAGAACTGGGATAGAATAACAGGGAGCTCTCAGGAACAAATCTGTAGCTGAAGTGAACCAGAATGCAAGAGCATGGTGATATGGGCCCATGGCTTTATATAGGGGAGTAATCAGCCCATATCACCAGCAGAAGCTCAACGAGCAATAAACTTAACCCCTGAGCTGCATGTCAGGGAAAGCAGCACAGGGAAACACAGACATAAGGAATACAGAGGGCAGGGAGACAGGGTTGGAACGTGGGAACGTGACAGTGCTCGCATGATAAAATGTGAAAAAAACACTTTACACGGTGTAGATTATTGAAATTTCTAATTTGATTGCATTTTTTGTTATAATATACAGACAGGACATGACGTATACATATAATAATGATATTTTATGAATCTGCCGAGTCTGCCGGAAAGAACAATATATAATTTGTCTGGGTCATATAATGAAATGTGACTTCAAATTGCGTTTAAACATGATGAGTGAAACCGGTAAAAATTAACTCAGCACACAGCGGTGAAATGCCTCAGCAGTGAAAGGGTTAATCCACAAAATCTACAACCACCAAATAAGACCCAGGCTAAATAGTTTCGAAATTTTGTCCTGAGATTAGAAATACCCAATTTTTAGATGTTTTTGTTTTGCTTGGGGTACACCGCATGTGACTGGGAGGGGGAGGGAGGAGCTTCCAGAAATGGACACATATTGTGACCGACCAGATACATATGATTGAAACCAGGTTAGTGTGCGATCACCAATACCGGAGTTTTTAAGTTTTTGTAATAGGATGCCATGGTCTCCTGTGTCAAAGGCTTTGACAAAATGAAAGAAGATGGCTCCAGTTAGGTTTCCTTGTTCCATCCCAGCTTGGATATCATTACAAACTTTTAAAAGGGCGGTTGTAATTGAGTGATTTGGACGGAACCCGAATTGATCTGGGGTTAAATAGATCCGATACTGATAATAATCACGTAATTGAGTTTAAACACATTTTTCCAGGATTTTTGACATTACAGGGAGCAGTGATATTGGGCGGTAGTTGGATATCAAAGTACTGTCACCACTTTTATGGATAGGTACCACTCTCGCAGTCTTCCAGAGTTTGTGTATGTATCCAGTCGCCAGTGATTCATTGATTAGGGTTGTGACCGGTTTTACAATTGCCGGTGCACTGATTTTCAGCAGCATTGCTGGGATTTGATCGGGTCCAGATCGGTATTTAATTTTTAGATGACTGAAAAGTTATGTTTTTTATTATTACAGCAGGTGATTAAAATCTCTGAATACAAGATTTCTTCCTTTTTTGTTACACTGTCAACAAGATCTAGAGAATGGAAGCTCTCTCATTACATTATACTGTATGCACAGCATATATGATAAAAGAGCAAGTATTAGGAAACCCTTTTCATCTTGATAATATACACTCTTCTGTCTGAGTCGTAGAACAAACAAACGACAAGACATACATCCGTGTGCTGATGAGAGGGTAATACGCATGTTCCATGTGAACGTGCTGAAACCCTAACATGAGCGGTCTGAGGAGGCGGCAGGCCATCTGCGCCCTCGCCTCCGGAGATCTAGAAGGGCTTCCCTTACCTGACCACCTGGGAAAGGGAACCCCCTCAGACACAGTGGAGTCTGTACAGCTAGAAGAAGCGCTTAGTGACCTTGAAAAGGAGCAATCTCAAGCTCTGCAAGTCAGGAAACGAAGAGTCCTTTCTGGGGAGCCGGGCAACACAAAGCTAGCCCTGCACATGGTAGAAACACAGGGCCAGACCCCCCTTAGGCAACCTCCTTTTCTCATCCCTGTGTTCATTAGAGACGAGTTGAGCCAGGAGTGGAGATGCGCTCCACCTGGCAGTCATTGAGGGCTCAGGCAGCCACTGGGCCTCCCCTGTAGTCTTAGTATTCAAGCAGGATGGGACTACCCAGTACTCTGTGGACTACAGGAGACTCAACGAGAAGACTGTAACCGATGCCAACTCCATGCCGCAAGTACATGAACTGCTGGACTGGATAGCTATTAGCTAGGGCCAATTATCTGACCACTTTCGACCTATGTAAGGGATACTGGCAGATCCCCCTGGCTCCTGATGTCATCCCAAAATCTGCATTCGTTACCCCGTTTGGCTTGTACTAATTTAAGGTAATGCCTTTTTTCGGGATGAAGAATGTCCCGGCCATCTATCAGAAGATTATGGACAGGTTACTCAATGGCCTCCAAGACTTTGCCTGTGCCTACTTGGATGACATTGCCATCTACATTGCGACATGGGGGAGCATCTCCTGCACATAGAAACCATACAAGATAAGATCTGCCAAGCCGGCCTGACTTTAAAGCCAGAAAAGTGTCACATTGGTATGGCAGAGGTACAATACTTGGGCCACCGGGTGGGTTGGGGAAAGAAGCATCACAAGCCAGCAAAAGCTGAGGCAGTAGTCAACTGCCCCACACCCCGCAATAAGACCCAAGTGATGGCTTTTCTCAGGACGACAAGCTTCTATGGGAACTTTGTCCCCAACTATAGCAGCATAGCGAAGCCCCTCATGTGCCATGGGAGGTTGGTTACGCGGCCATCGAATTGGAATGCCTTGCTGTGGTTTGGGCTCTAAAGAAATTACAGCCCTACCTTTATGGCCGCCACTTTTTCCTGCTCACAGACCACAACCCATTGGTTTGGCTTCACCGGGTAGCAGGAGACCGTGGCTATAGCGATGGAGCCTGGCCCGTCAAGCCTGTGACTTCACCATCCACTATCAACCCAGGATGAAGAACGGCAATGCTGATGGGTTGAGTCAACAAACTGAACTTGAACGCTAACTTTGAGCAGGCCCCAGAAATTCCCCAAGCCGACCCGTCGAGGTCTAGGTGGGTCTGCCAGAGTGCTGATCAAGAGGAGAGCATTGTGACAGAAAGGTCGCCACACTGTTTATTTGCGTTTAATGTTCTTATATTTCGTTGCCCCTATATTTAGGTGAGAGTGTTGCGTGATATGCTGTGCTGTTTTCCCTGTGTGTATCTGTGGGTAACAGTTGCAGTTCCAAGTTTTTATAAAGCGCTGGCAGGTTCCGTGGAGCTGTAAAGTGGGTAAGCCAGAATAACCAGATACATACAAGTTGGACCTTCAGAGCGGTAGCAGAGGACCCTGCTCGAAAACTTGCAATCTAGCCATTTGTCTGCTTCCACCCCCCCTTCTCCAGTAACTGGTTTGTCTGTAGACCAGGGTGGGTGGGGGGGTTTGCAGTTGGGAAACGCTGGGGAGCTTTTTTTTCTTTTGAATGTCAGTAGCTGTAACCCAGAATTAAGGCAATCTGAGTTTGGTCTTCACTTGGCAAGGATCACAGAACTAAGTGTTACCTAGTCTATGGAAGAATGACCTCCTTGTACAGCAGAAAGGGGCACCGAGGTGAAGATACCAAGCGTGGGGGTACCAGGACCCGTAAAACTCTCCTACCTCACATTCTGTACCACTCACACCCCACATCACGTACCACTCACACCCACATCCCTTACCACTCACACCCACATCCCTTACCACTCACACCTCACATCCCGTACCTTTCACACCTCACATCCCTTACCACTCACACCTCACATCCCGTACAACTCACACCTCACATCCCTTACCACTCACACCTCACATCCCATACCACTCACATCCCTTACCATTCATACCTCACATCCCTTACCATTCATACCTCACATCCCTTACCACTCATACCTCACATCCCTTACCACTCATATCCCTTACCACTCACACCTCACATCCCGTACCACTCACACTTCACATCCCTTACCACTCACACCTCACATCCCGTACCACTCACATCCCGTACCATTCACACCTCACATCCCTTAACACTCACATCCCTTACCACTCACACCTCACATCCCATACCACTCACACCTCACATCCCTTACCACTCACACCTCACATCCCTTACCACTCACACCTCACATCCTGTACCACTAACACCTCACATTCTGCACCTGTCTCATACTACCTCGCATCCTGTACCTCTTATACTTCGCATCCCGTATTTCACACATCTCACGTGTCTTTCCCCACAGAACTCGCAACCCGTACCTCTCACACTTCACATCTAGTACCTCTCACACCTCACCCCTTTGTCATTCCCTACACGGGCTTTCTAATTCTTTTGAAACTCAATTCAAAATCCTGGTCCCTTGTACAGAGCTCTCCAAAACTGTGCCTCCGCTTGCATCTCCTCCCTTATTAGCAGTATGTTCCATCCCAGTCACTTCTCTCTGCCAATGATCTGTTATCATCTCCTCATACCTTCACCCCTCACTCTCACCATCAAGACTTTTTTTTTTCCGACCTGCTCACTAACTAAGGATCTCCCACCCTGGTAACATCCAATTCTTTGCCTGCCTCCAATCTTTCAAGACGTCTCTAAAAATACATTACTTAGACATCATCACTCCAGAATCCCCCTTTGCACCTTTTCTGATCCATTTCCCACACAGTCCCCATGCACGCCATTACTTTTCAACACCGCTATTTACCTTCACCCCAATGTGTCATCCCTCTCGTCTTGGCATCTAAGCTCATGTTTGCAGTGTCTTCTCTTCTTATCATTCTCCATGTGTCAAACGTATTTGTTTATTTTATGGGGATTTTGTCCTGCCCATCGTACATTGCCGCAGATATGTTGGAGCTTTACAAATAATTACAATTATTACAACCTAGATGTCTATGATAGGAATGTCCCCTTCCTCCCACACAAAAAAATTGTATTAATACATGAGAATTGTGTATTGTGACGCGAGCAAATTGCACACATTATGCGTGGGTGATGGGTTCTCTCATTCTCTCTTTTCACTCACTTTTTTAATGAAAGGGTCATGACTTGATTGAGACAGAACAATTATATTCAGTTTTAAAAAAAAAAGCACTCACAGGATAAGAATCAAATGGATTGGAACTCGCACATTACATGTGTGGCGACGTCCCATGAAAAGAATGTGTCACATTCAGCTCTGCGTGACTTAATGTAGTTGGGGACTTGGCTATGTTTAGGTGGAACTAGTCTCAAAAAAAAATCACGAGTTCTTCCTAAATTCAGCTGTTCCAAACAGCTTTCAATATGCTATTGACTGACGTCACAAAGCTCCCAGGTGTCGAGGAACCCTTCCCAGTTTAGCTGGCAAGCACTTGAATCTCATAGTATTTGAATAGAAGTGGTCATTCTTTGGAAGTCGCATTGGTGGGCAGTTGGCCCAAACAAGCGTTCACTGAAACAGTATATTGCAATACATAAACAGTATTTCAAATTTAAAGGAACATCTAAACTGGCCATCGCTGGAATCTAGACGCACTCTTCACCTTTCCAACCTGGTGTTTAAGAGCTTTTCTGGGAAGTTGCCACCCTACCTGAATAGGCTGCTTCCCCTAGCAGCTCCCTCCTATAACCTCCGATCCAGGACCAGCACCTTACTTGCAATATCACTATACAAAAAGACAGTGTCTCGATCCTCATTTTCCAACAGAGCACCGCAATTATGGAATAACCTCCCAGACACCATCAAATCTTCCTCCAGTTTAAAGACACTTAAGAGATCCCTATTAACATACCTCAATACAGAATGTGCCTGTAAACATGTAACATATACAGGGTTATCCAAAGAGATTCGAAAAGTCACCGCACGTTCGGTGACTTTTCGTTCTCTTCAATTCGGTTCCTTTTGCCGATTGCATTTCGGTGACCCTGCGGTGTATTCAGCAAACACCACAGGGTCCCCGAATTGCAGGGAAAAGCTGCCGCAAACCTGACGAAAACTAACCGAATGCACGCTGAAAACAAGCAAAAACATCTGGATTAACCTTCGAAAAAGCCGAACAGCAGCCGAAAAGGAGCCGAATCACACAGAGCCGAAGCAGCTGTGACGTAGAGGAGGCAGTGAATAAATTAGAAAAACCATTTGTATGAATCTGGGAAAATGAAACGCTGTTTGCAAAGAAACTACTGAGCGAAAATGTCTGAAATTTTCACAGGAGGTCCAGGGAATGATAATAAAGAGGGCTGTTACAAAAAAAATAAGCAAACTGAAAAAAAATAAAAAAAAATCGGACTTTTAATTTTTTTTTAAAAAATTCAGAAAAATGCTTAAAGTATCCTAAAAAATCTATAAATAAAGAGGCTTTTTGCTGCAGAATTTTATAATGAACGGTTTATTAGATATTGAATTAAAACGGGAATATTTTTAACATTGAAGCCTATGGGATTCTCCTGAATAAATTTGCCAAATTAAACCACCGAATGGCAGGGCATTAGGGGAACCTTTCACTGCTGGTTTGTGTTCTCTGAATAGCCGAAGCAGTGCTTTATCATGGGGATTTCACTGTCCTCGAACAGGGACCGAACAGGCACCATATGTTCAGGCAATTCGACAGGATTTGGCGAATTGCCTGCTCTCTGGATAGCCGAATGGCCAGGAAAGGTAACCGAACCCTGATTTTCAGCGTTCGGTTACCTTTCTCAAGCAATTCGAATCTCTTTGGATAACCCTGATAGGGTTATTCAAAGAGATCCCAATTGCTGGAGAAAGGTAACCGAACGCTGAAATTCAGCGTTCGGTTACCTTTCCTGGCCATTTGGCTATTCAGAGAGAAGGCAATTCGCCAAATCCTGGCGAATTGCCTGCACATACGGTGCCTGTTCGGTGCCTGTTCGAGGGCAGTGAAATCCCGATAGAGAAGCAAATGCTTCGGCTATTCAGAGAACAAAAACCAGCAGTGAAAGGTTCCCGAAATGCCCTGCTGTTCGGTGGTTTCATTCAACAGGTTTATTCAGGCGAATCCCATAGGCTTCAATGGTAAAAATATTCCCGTTTTAATCCAATATCTAATAAACTGTTGATTATAATATTCTGCAGTAAAGAGTCTCTTTATTGATAGATTTTTTAGGATATTTTAAGCATTTTTTTTTTTTTTTTTTTAATTCTGATTTATTTTTATTGTTTTTAACTTATTTTTTCTGTAACAGCCCTTTTTATTATCATTCTCTGGACCTCATATGTAAATTTCAGATATTTTCACTCAGTAGTTTCTTTGCAAACAGCGTTTCACTTTTCAAACATTCAAGCAAACTGTTTTCTTAATTTATTCACTCCATTCGTCTGCGGTGCCAGCTTTTTCCGGTGGCTGTGCTGCGTGTGATCGGCTCCTGCTCGGGTTTTTCTGGCATTTTCGGCGGGTTAATCCAGATGTTTTTGCGGGTTTCGGTGTGCGTTCGCCCTCATTTTGCGTTGCGTTTTCGGCGGGTTTGTGGCGACTTTTCCCTGCAATTCGGGTGCTTGCTGAATACACCGCAGGGTCACCGAAATGGGATCGCGCAAATCATACCGAATTGAAGAGAACAAAACATCACCGAACGTGTGGTGGCTTTTCGATTCTCTTTGAATAACCCTGGTGGCCAGCAGATTTTGATTTTCCCGGCTGCTGGTGGTGGTCACCAGATCGGTCACTAGTTTTGTCAGCATGCAGAGACCGTGACGACATCTCTGTCACGTGCAGGCACAGAGGTGGTACCAGGATGGCAAGATTCTGAGCCCAGGGTGCAGTGATGCACCACTACAGGGATGTGTGGTGAGCGGTGAGTTGCAGGAATACAAATGGTGGATTGGAACAGAGGGGCAGGACACGTAGAGGGATTGACAATGGGGGAGCAGGAAACAAACCAGGACAATGGGATCTTGTGCACACTGGATACTGCAGGTATGGAGAAACGGGAATGACTGGTAAAGATGGAAAGGTTCAAGGTGATTCAGGATAATGCAGGAGAGCCACAGCATACACGTCCTCTCTCTCTGGTAATAGATCGACAATGCTGGAGCAATGTGGAGAAGGGGCATGGCAATTTATTTAGGAAAGTCAGGTGGTGTAGTGTTTCACTGTGTGTGTTTTAACTATTAACCATTTGTGTGCAGGAATCCTAGTGTTCTGGTTCTGAGATGAGTAAGGCATGAAGGGGGCTGCCAAGGTACAGTTCAGGAATCTGACACTATTGTTACTGAAATCCACTCAGTTCAGTCGGGAGAAAGGTCGGCACGGTGCGGTGACTGCGGTCAATGACAGGCCGGACACGAGTCAATGGCAGGAAAAGCGTTCTTTATTGACGTCAGACCCAAACTGGATTGAATCGCAAAGTTTGAGTGTGCTCCCAGTATTGGGTTACAATTCTTATACTTCGATTAGCAAAAAGGTACATCCCAATTGCCCTCCCCAGGGCAAACTTGCCCTCCCCATGGACACTAGTGCCATCCCCTAGTTCGAACACAAAGACATTCCACAATTTGCCATAAAATACACAATTAAGACAGATGCTTTAGAAACGTCATTAGATCCTGTCACCATCATCGCCCAGAGGGCTTGTTTCTCCCTACAACTGATAAGAGTGCATCTGGCTAAGGGGTGCCTTTGTTCTCATCTGTGACTCCTCTGGCCTTGGTGTAGCCAAATCAGTTCCTTGGTATCTCTGTTTATTCAGGCCGGATTCTCCATTTAATTGCTACACCGGAAAAGCCTCTGGAATGTTCAAATCTAAGCAAACTTCTACTAAAGCCATCTAATATTTGCTATTTAGAAATCCGTGAACCACACTTCCATCCAAGATGGCTGCCAGGAGACAAGATGGTGGCTAATTTCTGAGTCATTCCTGTCTCACTATCTCAGACCAATCACTGTGGCGAGGGGTCTCAGAGTGGCAGCCAATAGATCGGAGCTGCACTCATGCGCAGATCCAATCCATCATTCTGAGCAGACGCTATGGAACTTGCGTGCGTAAAGTTTAGTACACAATGTGCGGTTCCTACACTACGCTTTTTGCATAGGAGCGTGAATTTCACAGCAAACTCTTCGGGGACTTCTGGGTTCAGGAGTCTGAGTCAAAGAGGAGGAGTTGTGCGTGGCGAGGGAGAAAAGGCAACTCAACCTAAAATCCTAAAAGGGCAGAGGCTGTCAGCAGGATCAGCCCTAATTATTTAAGGGCAAAAAAAAGGTAACTGTATTGTTCAATTATAGAATTTCCCTTTAAACAAACGGCCGCAGTGTCCGAAGGTGATCCTTCGCAATACAGAATTTCCACATCTTTATCGCCATTATAAAGCCATATTGAATACATTGTTTATTTGGAGCCTTCATCCTTCAACTAATGTAAGCGGTGAGAACTATTTCTCTGTGTAGTCGTGCAATGAAGAAAATACAGATAAAAAAAAAAAAAAAAAGTTAAAGAAAAAATGTAACAGCACAATAAAATTTGTAACCTGTGGGATAAAAGAAAAATAATTCTCAGGGAACAGCTGGACTTTAATCTTCGAAACATCAATTTCCCGAACAGCTGGAAGCAAACATGTCCAAACAAGAATAAAAATTATGTAATGCTTAAGGTAATAGGTGATTCATTCGGCGCAGCTTAGTTATCTTAATGATGGAAGGATGCGAAGGTAAACATGACACAGAAGCAATTATTGGAAATAAATCATGTGCTTTCTGTAAACAGGAGCAGTGATGGCTACCCATGGGATGCAAAGAGCAGGGGTGATTTCTTCCGGTATAAATATGTTTTCTGTGTAATTAACATGCATCAAGAACCACACTGTTGACACGTTAGACAGGATGACTTCCGTTGTCACAATAAAGTGTTCACATGCCTCAAACACCATGCACGGCGCCTGTTGGAGATGATTGTATTGGCTACTCATCTGCAGAAATAAAAGTTCACTTAAGAACACGATTCCCTTAAAGGGGCACGCTACTCATCCTGACCACTTCATCTTATTAAAGTGGCCAGGATGTGATTAGTGCCCCCCTTCTCCTCCTCCTCCTCCCTATTGCCTTGATCTGGAGAAATCACTGTGTGAAGAGGAGGAGTTTCCTCCACCCCACCCAGCATCACCAGCAGCCAGGATTTAGAATTTCCCAGCTGTCGGTCACCAGATTGGTCACTAGTGATGTCAGCACGCAAAGAGCATGCCTGCGTCACCCTCTGAGACCTCCCACGTCAGCAAGCGATCTTAGAGGGGCAGCCGATCAGGACCATCTTTAACGCAGGGCAAAAGGGGCAGTTACCCCGGGCCCAGTCATTGTTGAGGGGCCCAAAGCAGCTGCCCCTTGGGCCCGCATAAACTGTGGATGACCACCGCAAATTTCTGGGGGGGGCCTGTGCTGGATACAAATATTTCTGGGGGGGGCTGTGCTGGATACATATATTTCTGGGGGGCCTGTGCTGGATACATATATTTCTGGGGGGCCTGTGCTGGATACATATATTTCTGGGGGCCTGTGCTGGATACATACAGTATATTTCTGGGGACTTGTGCTGGGTACATAACTTTCTGGGGGACTGTGCTAGATACATATATTTCGGGGGAGGTCTGTGCTGGGTACATATAATTCTGGGGGCCTGTGCTGGGTACATATATTTCTGGGGGGGTCTGTGCTGCGTACATATAATTCTTATTTTTGTGTTAATACTAGATTATATAGCTATTTGTTTTACACTTGAAACATAATAATGTTCATTTGCAACTGAAAATTATTAAGATATTAACATGCTTTTTCTCCGAAGAACATGTAACTGTCAATAGAAATTTATGATGAGAAAGAGCCTAAAAGAGGCTATAATTGGCACATACGTACTGTTACAGATCAATCTAAGGACTTGTTTTTGAGCCAGTTCTTTATTTTTACATTATTAAAGCTTTTTGAGACAAGTCGATAATGTATTTGGTTTTTTTTGGGGGTTTTTTGGGATGATGAGGGTGGAGAGCAAAATTATGCGGGTGGGTGGGCTTTCAGGGGGGACCCAAGTAAAGTAAATGTTTGCCCAGGGTCCAATCAATATTAAAGACGGGCCTGCAGCCGATGGATGGGCGTGCAGCGCTGATTGATCGTTCTGCAAATACACTACGGGGCTTGCATACGTAAAGTGTGCAAATCCGTAGCGCTGCACAATTTGTACTTCCTATGCTAACCAAGTTGCATAGGTACATAAATGGCGTAGAAAAGCTGCAGGACGTCCAGGTTTGAGGGTCCCCGCGCTGAAGAGGAGGAGCAGTACGAGCTGAAGGAGAAAAGGTGAGCAGTTGGTGCAGAGAACAACATTGCAAGGGCCTTAAACTGTTTCTGTTTAGCCCCGTTGGTGTCATAGTATGGAAACAAAGTGGTGCCCATGGTTTACAGCCCCATCCTCCGAGACGAATTTGAGAGTAGTCTTCTAGACTAGTGATACAGAGATCAAACAGAATGTAAAAGGCTCTGTGAAAACTAACGTGACATGAGGATATTTTCTTGGCTTAGATTCATAGGAAGAGGGTTGAGATACTTAGATAAGTGTAGGATACAAGGAATTTGGAAAACAAAACGAAAGATACATTGTAGGGATGTCCTGATCTGAGGACTAGAATCTGGATCAGGACCCGATCTTGGAATTTCATGGGGATCCAGGATTCGTTTTATCAAGCTGATCTGACCCCTGAGTCCTACAAGCCTCCCAGCTAGGATCCTGAAACCTCTGCATTGACACACGGTGTCTTTCCTACCTCCTCGCAGGTAATGGATGTGGCAAGGAAGAAGCCAAGAGTCAATGATGAGGTTCCGGGTATATCTTTTGCTAGGGCACAGTAGATCTGGGCACAGGAGTGCAGTATCAGATCAGGACTTGGTATCGACCAATCCAGCATGACCCGAGTTTGGATTGGAGGCTCGAAAACCATTATTGGGACATCCCTAATGGTTTGATCCAATTAAGTCTTCCTTCGATGTTTGTAATTCTTTGCATTTCATGTCATAGTCCATCCAGAACAGTCTAGTCACAGTCCTGCTAGTCAAGTCTTATCATATTCTAGGTAAGATATCAGCATAGCCCTGGCACAAAAAATGGCTACTCTCCTCATCTTCCCCAACACCATAATATTATCTAGACCAATGATGGTGAACCTTGGCACCCCAGATGTTTCAGAACTACATGTTCCATGATGCCTAGCCAGCCGTATGTCTGTCAGAACATCATAGGACATATATTCAAAACATCTGGGTTGCCAACGTTCTCCATCATTGATCTAGAGACATACATTGTATTCCACCACTCATCTTGACCCTTCAGGACAAAAGCTAACAATTACTTGCAGAAAGAAAAAGATCTAATACTCACGTTTTCATGTATTAATAAAGGAAACATTCAGGGTTATTCAGAGAAGGGTGAAAACCAGGAGAACTGGCAGGAGGAGAGAACAATCTATACCAAATAGCCTATTTGGAAAGTGAGGTAAGTGAGGGAATTTTTCTGGTTTGGCTATTTTGACCTAGAATTTTCACTTCTCCAGTCATTCTCCTGAGGTTCACCTTTCTTTGAATAGACCAGATGATCACATAGAAGAATGCAATGCAAAAATATAAAAATAATTATATATTAATCAAAAGACGATTGAGCCAAGTTATCGAGATGACGTATAAAGATTGTATCTGTGCTTTATGTTTCACCTCAACATTCCATCAAGGCCACAAAATGTGTACAGATCTTTAAACATTAAATTTCATTTGAAAATCAAGCATTTTTTAGTTTCTGTTTTCTGAGACCTACTCATTCATCTCGCGTTTATAAATCCAAAGTAAAACTGTAAACAACTATCAGGAATTGGCGTGCTAAATATTTTCCATCTTCCCTGACAAACTTATTTTGTTTATTGTACCTGGTTAATGTTAGGTTTTAATACTCGGACAGTGTAACATTTTCCTTGTCTGGGTCCAGATGTCTCCTAGTGAACACATCTAATCCCATAAATCGTCCTCACCCTTAATTTCCTGGACTGGATCCAAGAAGTTGAAGAATTCGTAGAATTCTGCCTAATGGTTTGAATTGGTTTCCCATTCTGAAGTGAGAACAAGAGAGTGACAGTAAATAAATCACAAAATACTGGCAAATGAAGACCTTAATTGAGTCTACATGGCTACTGCAGTAAAAGGGGTGGATTACGTTCTTAGGGTCAAGGCTTCCAACACCAAGGGCTATATTCCATTCCTGCCGCTAATATGGAGACGTTACGCAGGATAATGTACACCTCCAGATTTTACCTGACCGTCTTCGTGTTAATGTTGTATCCGCTAAGTTCCCACAGTGTGGACACAGCGCTACGCTCCCTGATACTCGCAGTAGTGCTTCCGTGCCACCCGAGTATCAGCTCCTGGAGTCCACATGACTCCATGGAGCCTTGAGGTTCCAGTTCGCAAGCTCTGCGCAAGATTGGTCTCGCGAGATCATGCAACGCCGCAGAGGGACACCAGGAACTATTTGCTCCCAGTCTCTGCTCCCAAGGAGAAGAAGCAGCGGATCAGGCCGCCCTTTTCACTGCGGGATGAGAGGGGAGTATGGGATTTAATGGGGGGGGGGTTAGAGCGTGTTCAATGAGTTTGCATTTGCAGACTCACTTAGCACCAGCTTTTAGGAGCTGTTAAAATCTTGGCTTTCCCGACCCAACAGTAAATGGTGTCAGCACTTTGTGATACCTAACTTGTTGAAACGCTAAAGATAGAATCCCCATGTTAATGGATAGGAGCCGCTTAGGTAAAGTAAGCTCGCGCAACCTGCGAGGCACAAAACGTTTTCACCTCAATTTAGCGTCAAGATTGGAATATCAATGCCAGACGGTAAACTTACTTAAATAATGGAGATGTAAGTATGCACTACAAAAAGGCAAATATAAGCAACATAGCATTATACTGCATGCAATAGGGACAAAATGCCCCTGCTAAAATAATGTGCTCACAAGAGGTTAGCATATTAATGGCATATCACATACAGTATACTCAGCTGGTATCGCCCTCAGATCCCACTTCTACAGATGCTCAGTGGTTCCCAGTGACTTTGGAGTTGATCCCTTGTTCAATTCTTAGCGGGTTTCTCCTATCAGTCGTACTGCGGTAAGCACTGAAAACTCCACTCGGGGAAATGAATTGTGAAAATTCTTTAGTAAAATACAAATAAAATGCAAATAAAAGTTCTAAAACATAAAGGGTCTCTTGTTATCCGACGCGTTTCGTCCCGATAGGCTTTTTCAAGGATAGAGACACACTCCGATTGGATCAGCTAACCGGAAGTGACGTAACGAAAGAGACAGCACGCGCCCAAGGAATGGAAACCAGAGTGAATCGCAGGCATGGCGCAGGACCAGAAACCCCATTCTTCATTACACCCCTTCTATGGCCCCCCTCCATTCTTTTTGTACGCAGGTCCCCCATTTCTTGTTTTTACACAGGTTCCCCTTTTGTATTTCCAGGCATGTCCCCTTTTATTTTAATCTAGGCAGGTCTCCCTTTTTGAGAGTCCTATCTGACTCCTCTGTCCTCCACGCTGTTGCCTCCTCTTCTGGACCCTGGACGATGTGAAGTCACGTTGGTGGTCATGTGACCCGCCAGCGTGAATCTCGGCAGTCACGCGAGAGGGGGCGGCGCCAATGTAGCGTGCAGCTCCCATACTCGAATTCCGAGTTTGGGAGAGGCACGCTGCCTGCAGCGCCGCCGCCACCGGCTACAAACTCCCACTGTAACCAGCCAATGCACATGCTGCTCTAACCGGGCCCCTGCCAACCCCAATGGTCAGTCCACTCTGTCCCTGAACCGCATGTGTAGCGGAGGATGGCCCGGGCCCCCTGCCACTCTCAGGCCCTCAGACAGTGCCCAAATGGACCGAGTGGTCAGTCCGCCCTGTTCATACCCTTCCAGAAACAAATCTACCATGGGATCAAAAACCAAAACCACGGAATGGAATCTGCTGCAAAGACGACCTGGCCGGATATACAACAAAATATACATAATACAGAAAATACTGTGTCGTGCCTGATCCCCACGGGGCGTCTGCAACTACCAGATGTATCCAGCCCAGTATCTGGTAGTTGCAGTCGCCCGGTGGGGATCAGGCACGACACCGTTTTTTCTGTATTATACATAGATATGAGGTAGTTGTGAATTATTTTGTTAGTTGATTCGTTTCTGTAAATAGAATACAGGCTGCACAACAGAAATCGTGGTGGTATAACAGGCGTGTGACACCATCATTTCCCGTTTGAAAACCTCCTCTAAAATCACTTTATAATGTTCTACAACCTTCCTTCAAAAAGAAACCATGGGTTGGAAAAAAGTCTAAAAAAAAATCCAAGTATAAAGCAAAGTTTTCTGTAAAGATTTCAGTGAAAAATTGTGTTTTTTAATGTCGAATAATGATTCACCCAGTGTTTGTATCAGACGCTCAAGCGCTTGCAACTAAAAGGAAGCCTATTGTGTAATACCTTGTGAATAAGCTGCTTGGAAGCACAGAAAGATATTCAATGGTTGTGTTTTAATATTTATGGGTAGACTAAAAAAACAAACACACAAACAAACAATAAGTCCATGCAGTTTTCTCGGTGTATAATAGAATATTCATGCAATCAAGAGCAAAAGAAGATTTAGTTCACCCAGTCAAAAGCAGCTCATTGTTCTATGAAAACATCATGGTACGTGGATCTCAAAGGATGTCAAGTAGATATACAATAAGTTTGCTTTTCATGTGCGTCTATACTAGGGTTTTTGTTTAGAGGTATGTATATGTGAAGGAAAAAAGCCTTAGGGCAAATATCAATGGGTAAAAGCACCTTTTTGAGAGAGAAAGAGAGATCGATTTTTAATTTACCGTTTCCCGCCGCAGGGTTTACCATGGCGTCCCTGCAGCGGGTGGGCTTAGAAAACACGGGGCTTACTGGTATTTCCCGTTGACTTCTACGGGCTGACTCAGCCCTACCCTGCAGTCGGCACACGCTGTTGGCTGCTGCGGGACAGCCTGAACTGCGGCGGTTCGTCAGGTATGTTCGGGATTTTATCGGAGGTTATTGGATCGATCCATAATTTCGATTTGTATCAGCGGCCGTTTCCGCCGATTTTTCGGTGATTTTGTGGTGGATATTCAGATCCGTTCCCTGAACTCTGGAGACCCTGCGTGGATGCAGAATTCACCGCAAGGTTGGGGAATTTGATTCCCTGAAGTGCGGGAAACCAGAGAGCACCGAAATGTTGGCGATATTTTGGTGCTCTCTGGATAACCCCTATGGTCCATTAGGTGCAAATGAAGACTGAGCAAAGTTGGAAGAGCTTGTTCTTCATCTTCTAGCTGCACATTAATAGCTTCTATATAAAATACAGGAATCGTTCATGTCCGGTACGGAGTCACGATGTCTGAGCCACAAGCAGAAGAGATTCTGCCGCTTTGTGCTACAATGTAACTACATGACCCACCAGACTCAGATCAGAACCATGGACAGTCGCCGATGGTGAAACACATATTATCGATCTATTCCTTCATATCAGCACCATGGATAACGACAGACTTGTTACTACCCATGGTACTGATACTGACAAAATGAATTGTATCATAATTCATTGCCGAACAGAACCACATACGGACAGACTATGAAAAGATAATCCAGCTGTATGTGTTCTGCAAAGAAAAAAACAGACCTCGTTATACATTTAAAATAAGTTAGGAAGAACCCTAAATATTAACCCAAAAATTCCCGAAAAAAATGCAAAAATAATCCTAAAAAATAAATAAAAGAAATGTCTGTTTGCTGCAATTGAAAATAATAAACAGTTTTAGAAATATTTAATAAACACTTAAAAACAGGGATTTTTTTAACATGTATTCATAAGAAAAAAAGGATCTTTAAAAAAAAAGGATACACCCGAAGGAACAAATAGGCAAGATTACCGTATCGATCGAAATATCGGAGCATCCGAAATACCATACGTCTAAAGTCAAAACGAAGATCCAAGGATGGACCCTTTGAAATGAAGAGAACAGACGATCCGAAACACCGAAATTCCCCAATTTCACGAAACAAAAATCTATACAAAACACCGAGCCGAAACGAAACGAGCCGAAACGAAAATGGGCCGAAACGATACGAAACAAAACTTTTGAAAAACCGAACGTGCCGAAACGAAACGTAAAAAAAAAAAACGCATGCACATCCCTACTTGAAAGGAATTTGCTAAACGAGGATTGGAGACCAGCATTATAGGTAGAAAGTGGATAGTAATAAAAGCAGAACAGTCGGCAACACCATATAAATACCCAATGGAGCCATTTATTGCAATGTTTCGGTTGGAACTCAACTTTTTTCAAGCAGGATGGTGTTCCGACTGGAATGTTGTAATAAAAACATCTCCATTGGGGATTGACCTGGTGTCAAATTCTTTTGTTTTTCTGCTACTGAATCAAAGGCTTTCCACCTTGACCATGAAGAACCAGTCTCTTGTCTCATGTTTGTTATGGCAGCCATTAGCAGGGGTCTAGTCCCAAAAAGAATAAGGGCTCTATTAACTGCTTTGCCCAATTTTTTTTGCATGCAGTGTTAAACGTTAACGCGCGTAAATTAACGCTGGTATTAAAGTCCAAGCGCATTTTTTCATCTGTCAAAAAATAACGCGCGTGAAAAAAGACACGCAAAAATGCGCGCGCATTAACGCTGCGTGCAGAAATCAGTGGGCGGACTGTTTTTTCACGGTATTCAGCCAATCAGAATTAAGAACCACAATTGTCTCCCGTTCAGTTTTTTCGCCTGTCAAAATCAATCTGAGTATATATGCTGCAGCAATAATAAAAACACGCACAACTTCTCAATTTTATTGTTTGGGTATGTGTAGAATGTGTAACTATACTTTGCTGCGTATTTTTTTTCAGGCTGGTGTATTTGGTTTCAGCCAGAACGTTCAGATTTGCCATTAACACCAGCTTTTCAAAGATGTTAAAATAATTCGCGCACACATTGTCCGTTAAATATTGTGCATGGATTGAAATACCATCCGCGTACCAGCGCACAAACACATTTGCGTTCACAATGTGAAGTATAGGACGCGCAGCGTACATTATGAAATTATAGATAGAACCTTTGTAGCGCATCAAAAATAGATTTAAAGGTAGACTTCAACAAAGAGATATATCAAACATATAGTGCTTCAGTCTTAAAGTGCTTCAATCAATGTACACATATAAAAGTGCAATGTGCCATAGAACACAGTAAAGTGCAACAATATATAAAATTCCAGCAGTGCGATGGGTATAAGAGAGTCTATAAAGTGCAACAGTGTCCGAATGTGCAAAATGTGCAAATTCAATGATATCCAATACAACAGTATGAATACCAGTGGGAAAAATTCCTTAAAATTTACTTCTCTTTATGTTCAAGCGATGCACAAATATAGTCCTCCTTTCTTGGTCTGTGTATCTCTTGCCGTCTCTCAATAATGGAGAGGATAGCCAGAATGGAGAAAAAAGTGAGAGAGAAAAAAAAAGAATTGGAGGGGAGAGAAAAAAATGAAGAAATAATTGTGCAGAAAATCCCAATTAAATATGGCAAATAAATCACTCGTAGGAATATGGAAACTCACATTTATAAGAGCCCAAAAAATCCCTGGCTCTAGGTTTAGGAGCTTCCAGCCATATAGAGGGTGGCGTATCCCTTCTTAAATCTTCAACTCTGGTTGCGATGGCTACAATAAGATAATAGACAGCGCTCCCATAGTATATTACCGTATTACGATAAAAAGAGGGGATAATGTATTGAACTCACCAGATATGGAGCCTCCTCCACACAGGCTCACTCAATACAGCATCAGGTACACTATGCTGGATACCCAGAACCTCTTCCCAACCGTCTGAGGGCCAGATATCAGGAGCTTCCAAGCGGTGGCAAGTATATATCCAAGGAGAGTAGTCAATAGAATATAAACCATATAAAATTTATTAAAAAATTAATTGCATATTAAAAATGGACAGATGCGTTACTGAGACGCGTTTCGGCATTAACAGCCTTCCTCAGTCGGTATATTTAGGTGCACTATTGTCCAAAAAATCTCCAAAAGCGTACATTATGCTCGTGCAGGGTTTGCGCAGGTTCACCCGCGGTAGACGTTAACGTGCATTTTTTGCGCGGACATTTTAATACGACGTTCTGCGCAAAGGGTTTTGCCCCTCGCGTTAATGCATTTTTGTGCACGCGTTAACGTTTGCACAAGGAATGTAATAGAGCCCTAAGTGTAGGAACTCTCCAAGATTTCTGCTCCTCAATCAACCACTGACATGTCGTACTGAACTCACCACTCTACACTCAAATTTGACATCAATTTTAAAATCCAATGATAAGCTGTTTTTTGGGAATCATTGTGATAATTGTAATAAACATATTTCTGGTGACTTAATAGGGAAACATAAGATTGAAACCTAATAAAAGCTTTTCAGTGTGTGCACCCAAAAGGGAACTCTGGTCGTCCTGATAAAATGTGTTCCCAAGAATTCCTGTTCGACTTGACCCCTGGTGGTAAGTGCCTTTCATTTTTTAAAGACACTCACATGACATGGAAACGCATGATGTGCGGATAGAAAAGAGCAATGGGCCCAATTAAGAAGCCATTTTTGTCCAGGATTTCGATTCAGGTGAGATATGTACAGTAGTCTTGTGATGGTAGAATTAAGATAACTATGAAATATGGTTAAAATCCATTATAAAGCAGTATCTGTATGGGGTTTCAGATCCGTTACTAAGCCATTAATATTAAAGCTTTCCCATGTTGGCTGTTGCATCTTTTAACCCCTTTGCTGCAGATGACGTATGGGTGATGTCCTGGGGATTCCCTTCTGTGTGCGGATGATGTCCCCCACACATCATGGGGTCTCCGCGGTGTAGGGGGAGAACCCAGCCGCTCAGGACGAAGTCTCAAAGTGGTGTGACTTCCTTGAAGTCAGGCCGTCCCATTAGACACCTCCCGGCACACTGACATCATTGTGCCAGGTAGCGATGATGTCATTTTCAGACGCTCCCCCGGCAGAGACGGGGTCCTGTGGACCCACTCTCTCTCTCTTCTGATCGGTAAGGGCCACAAAGATAAGAGAGGCATCGCTGGAAAGTTTACTGTCTGACCTTTCCAGCAATGCCTCACTTACCTGCCAGTCCCACGATCCAGCACCAATCGGCGCCGGATCGCGGACTTCTCCCGCAGGTGGCTGAGATTTTAGATGTCAGGCCAGCCTCCGGGGTCTCCCCCACCCACTGACATCATCTTGCATGGGCGCAATGATGTCAGTAAGAGAATTAAACGCTATCTGCCAAGAGATTTCCCTATGGAAATCCCTATGGTGGAGATAGGGGGGTCCTTTGGACTCCCGTATCTTCCAATAGGTGGCATCTAGAGGGTCATGCTCTGGCCTTTGCAATGATCCCAAGCATAACCAGGTTAAGTGTAAAAAAAAAATAAATAAATTAATAAAAATGTCTTTCTTTTCTTTTTTTATTTATAAGCAGCACTATGGTTCACATTTCAATTATACAGGGTTATTCAAAGAAATCTGAATGGCTGGAGAAAGGTAACTGAACGCTGATTTTCAGCGTTCGGTTACCTTTCTTGGCCATTCGGCTATCCAGAGAGCAGGCAATACGCCAAATCCTGGCGAATTGCCTGCACGATCGGTGCCTGTTCGGTGCCTGTTCGAGGGCAGTGCAAACCCCATGAAAAAGCACTGCTTCGGCTATTCAGAGAACACAAACCAGCAGTGAAAGGTTCCCCTAATGCCCTGCCATTCGGTGGTTTCATTCGGCAGGTTTATTCAGGCGAATCCCATAGGCTTCAATGTTAAAAATATTCCCGTATTAATTCAATATATAATAAACCGTTCATTATAAAATTCTGCAGTAAAGAGTCTCTTTATTTATCGATGTTTTAGGATATTTTAAGCATTTTTCTGGATTATTTTTTTTCTAAAAAGTCCGATTTTTTTTTTTAACTTTACTTATTTTTTCTGTAACAGCCCTTTTTATTATCATTCCCTGGATCATATGTAAATTTCAGACATTTTTGCTCAGTAGTTTCTTTGCAAACAGCGTTTCACTTTTCAAACATTCAAGCAAACTGTTTTCCTATTTTATTCACTTTACTCGTCTGCGGTGTCAGCTTTTTCCGGCGGCTGCGCTGCGTGTGATCGGCTCCTGCTCGGGTTTTTCCGGCGTCTTCGGCGGGTTAATCCAGATGTTTTTGCGGGTTTCGGCTTGCATTCACCCGGTTTTGCGGTGACTTTTCGTCGGGTTTGCGGCAGCTTTTCCCTGGCTTCAACGGCCCTGTGGTGTTTGCAGAATACACCGCAGGGTCGCCGAAATGGGATCGGCAAATCATAGAAACATAGAAAAATGTCGGCAGATAAGAACCTTTCGGCCCATCTAGTCTGCCCAATTACATGGATACTTAACCTGGATTTATCTTTTGTTTAGGATAGCCTTATGCCTATCCCATGCCTGCTTAAATTCAATTACTGTTTGGCCTCTACCACTTCTACTGGAAGACTGTTCCATGTATCCACCACCCTCTCAGTAAAATAATGCTTTCTGATGTTACTTTTAAACCTTTGCCCCTCTAATCTAAGACTATGTCCTCTTGTTTTGCTACTTTGTTTCCTTTTAAATATACTCCCTTCCTCTACCTTGTGGATTCCCTTTACGTATTTAAATGTTTCTATCATATCTCCTCTGTCTCGTCTTTTTTCCAAGCTGTACATGTTAAGATCATTAAGCCTTTCCTGGTAACTTTTCTCCTTCAAGCCGTACACCATTTTAGTAGCCCTTCTCTGAACTCTCTCTAAGATGTCTATATCCTTCTGGAGATACGGTCTCCAGTACTGCACACAGTACTCCAAGTGAGGTCTCACCAGTGCTCTGTACAGTGGCATGAGCACTTCCCTTTTCCTACTGCTAATACCTCTCCCTACACAACCAAGCATTCTGCTAGCATTTCCTGCTGCTCTATTACATTGACTACTTACCCTTAGATCCTCTGAAATAATGACCCCTAAATCCCTTTCCTCAGATGTTGAGGTTAGGACTGTATCAAATATTCTATATTCAGCCCTTGGGTTTTTACATCCCAGGTGCATTATCTTGCACTTATCCACATTAAAACTCAATTGCCACAGCTCCGACCATTTTTTTAGTTTACCTAAATCATTTGTCATTTGGCTGATCCCTCCAGGAACGTCAACCCTGTTGCAAATCTTTGTGTCATCAGCAAAAAGACATACTTTTCCATTAATACCTTCTGCAATATCACTAATAAAAATATTAAAGAGAATGGGTCCAAGTACTGACCCCTGAGGTACCCCACTGGTAACAAGACCTTGCGCCAAATAAACTCCATTTACCACAACACTCTGTTGCCTGTCACTCAGCCACTGCCTAATCCATTCAACAATATTGGAATCCAAGCTCAAAGATTGCAATTTATTGATAAGCCTTCAATGCGGAACAGTATCAAAAGCCTTACTGAAATCTAAATAAGCAATGTCTACTGCACCACCTGTGTCTATTATTTTTGTTACCCAATCAAAAAAATCAATAAGATTAGTTTGGCATGATCTCCCTGAGGTAAACCCATGTTGTTTCTGATCCTGTAATCTATGTGTTTTTAGATGTTCAACAATCCTTTCCTTTAAAATGGTTTCCATTAATTTCCCCACTACTGACGTAAGACTAACTGGCCTATAGTTTCCCGATTCCTCCCTACTACCCTTCTTGTAAATGGGAACAACATTTGCTAATTTCCAGTCTTCTGGGACGACTCCCGTTAGCAAGGATTGGTTAAATAAATCTGTTAACGGTTTTGCTATTACATCACTGAGCTCTTTTAATAATTTAGGGTGGATCCCATCAGGCCCCATTGACTTATTTGTCTTTACTTTAGACAGCTGCTGTAGAACCTCCTCCTCTGTAAACTGATATGTAAATGTCTCGTTAGTGTTTCCTCCTAACTGAGGTCCCTTTCCTTCCTTTTCTTCTGCAAAGACTGAACAAATATATTCAGCAAGACTTTTATCCTCTTCTACATACTTTCCTTCCTTTGTTTTTAATCTAACTAATCCTTGTTTTACTTTTCTTTTCTCGTTTATGTATCTAATCGTGCCGAATTGAAGAGAACGAAAAGTCACCGAACGTGCAGTGACTTTTCGATTCTCTTTGAATAACCCTGATAATGTGAACAATGATGCTGCATGATAATTCATTTTGTTTTTTCAGTTTTAGTTAGAAATCACATATTTTCTCAGAAAAATACAGTAACAGGTTCCCATTTTTAATTTAACAAGAGTGCCCATAGAATATACAACAGCAAAAGCTCGGATAATAAAATGTGAAAGAAATCATTTTACACGTTGCAAATGATTGAAATCGATTTTTTTTTTAAAAAAAAAATTAATTTGTTGGTGTAGCATTCTGGCAGGGCATGGCGTAAACATATAGGGCTAAATTACGATCTGAGCGTTAAAACACAGGCACAAGGGAGGAAAAACTGCGCCCGCAGTTTTCCCCCTTGCGTCTGCATTTTTATGCTGGATTACAATGCAGGCGCATAAAATGCTGACTGCATTGTTACCGCGCGTAAAAATCCTGGATGCTCGCGGCAGCGCTGAGCGCAGCCGCGAGCATCCATTAGATGGAGTCCATAGGACTCCATTGAGTTCCTCCCTGCCGGTCACATGACCAGCCGGATCTCTCCTCGCGAGATCCGGCCGGTCGGCGTAGTGATACGCAGGGAGAGACTGGGGGGACTTTTTCCACCAGTCTTGCCCTGCTCCCACCAGACGGAGGAGGCGAACAGAGCCGTGGTCCTCACTGCGTGACACAGGGTAAGTATGTGATTCATTTTATAAATTTTTATGCTGGTGTTAACACCAAGTCCTGGCTCTGATTAACGTTTCGCTAACCAGAGCCAGACGTTAATCAGCCCTGGGACATTGTAATCCAGCGCTGATTAACACTTTGCGCTCCCCACGTTAAGTATAGGGAACGCAAAGTGCAGTAACCTCGCGCGCTGAGAAGCGCAAGGTACCAAACGAAACGGGTTACTTAACCCATTTGTGTTTGGATTGTAATATGCGGTAAATACCGCGGCTAATGTTACTGCTAATGCAAGTGAACGTTAACGCTTGCGTGAAGATTGTAATTTAGCCCATAATAATTATATATTATGAATCTGCCAAGTCTGCTGTAAATAAAGATATATAATTTGTCTGGAATGGATTGTATAATAAAACGTGACTTCAAATTGCGTTTAAACATGATGAGCAAAGACAGTAAAAAAAGAGCTCAGCACACAGACAGAGGTGAAATGAGTCAGCAGTGAAGGTGTTAATATACAGACCGTGAAGAAAAATCTAAGCATCTCCAAAGAAGGACATTCAGGGTTAATCAGAGAGAGCTTATCTGGCCCCGAAATTGCACCGAACAGTGAATTTCCCCATACGGTGCAATTTCGTGGCCATTCGGCTATTCAGAAAGCTGGCTCTTCAAATTGCTTTAAATGTGCTGCGGTCATTTTTACCGGTTTCGCTCATCATGTTTAACCGCGTTTTGAAGCCTTATTTTAATATATGACCCAGACATATTATATATCGTTCTTTCCGGCAGACTCGGCAGATTCAGAATATGTCATTATTATATGTATACGTTATGTCCTGTCTCTATATTATAACAAAAAATGCAATAAAATTTGAATTTTCAATAATTCACAATGTGTAAAGTGTTTTTTTTTCACATTTTAACATGCGAGCAATTGCGGTTATATTTTGTATGAGGTGCGCTTGTTAAAAAAATTCGAAATAGGGACTCGTTACATTTTTTTTGGGGGTATATTTCGCTATTTTTAACAAACGCACCGCATACAAAAATCGTTAGTGCAGCATCATTGTTCACATTATAATTGAAATGGGAACAATATTGCTGCATTAACAAAACAAAAAAAAAAATTGGTTTATTTTTTTTTTATAATTTCTTTTTTAAATATTTTGTTTATTTTTAATTTTTGTTTACAAAAAATACTTTTTACATGGTCATGTTTGGTATCGTTGGAACGGCCATGCTCTGGCCGATCCAACGATATCAAACATTAACCCCTAGCTTCCACGAATCGGGAGATAGGGGGTTCCAATGAACCCCCTATCTCCACCATTGGTGGCAGCTAGGGGTTAACTCCAGGACTGGCGTCATTGTTCTATGCACGATGATGCCAGTCCTCAGGGGGAGTTCCTGGAGGCTTGGCCGACATACAAGATGTCGGCCAGGTCCGGGAGAGGATCACGATCCAGCGATTTTCAGTGCCGAATCGTGATCCGGCTCCCCAGGGGTTAAGGTCAGCCACCGATTGGAAGGGTAGGCTGTGCCCTTCCAAACGGTGCCTGCCTTAACTTTGTGCCCCCCGGTGATCGGGAGGGAGAGAAGTCCGAAGGACCCCCCCTCCCTTTCAGGCGCCTCCTCCGCACACGCGGGGGGGCGCCTGAATTAGGCTAGGGTCAGACTAACGCATTTTTCACGTTGTCCGTGAAAATGTGCGTTCGAAGAATGGACGTATTTTTTCACGGAATACGCAATAGCGGTCATACTATGCGCAGTTTCATCCGTGATTTTGTACGGATCTTCATAAAACACTTTGTGCATCTGGACGTTATGTTGGCCGGACATTAGCAGCGTCTGACGTCTCCAATTCACACACACACGCCTCTAGCGGACGCAGCGCACTCTGTACGTCAGTACTAGTGGTTTAACGTTCTCGAAAAAATGCGTTCATTTTCCACTTGCGTTGCGCAGCCGGACTTTTGTGCGACCGTACTTCGTATATTGGCCGTCATTGCCCGGCATCTGCTGCTAGCACGGCCGTGATTAAGTGCGCCAGAACGCGCGTTCGCACTGCCTCAGTCTGACCCTAGCCTAAGATGTCATTGCGCCGCCGCAATGACATCTAATGGCCCGCCGGGGTCCCGGAGTGCCGGGCTGACACCCAAGATGTCAGCCCGCACCGGGGGGGTGCAGCAATCGGCCGGAATCCAGCCGCGCTCAGCGGGTCCGTAGCACAGGAGAACCACTTGGCAGGACGCGCTGAGTGCGTCCATAGCAGCCAAGTGGTTAAATAGCGTTTTTCTTTTTCCTGTAACAGACCATTTTTATTATTATTCAAAGCACCTTATATGTTAATTACAGACATTTTCCCCCAGTAGCTTTTTTTGCAAACAGCGTTTCAAATTTGACATTTTCAATTGTTTTATTTATTTATTCGCCCCATTCGTCGGGCTTTTTCCGGCGGCTGGAAGGCGCTGTGTTCGGCGGATCGTCGGGTTTTTCCAGACGCGTTCGGCAGGTTTACGCCAGCTTATTGGATCCGATAATTGAATCTTTTTTTAAAATCGGCAGTTTTGCGGCGGGTTTTCCCTGCACTCTGGGGACTGAATTCACTGCAGGGTTGGGGGATTTTGATTCCCTGAAGTGCGGGGAACGAGAGAGCTCGGAAACGCCGGTGCTGTCTGAATGACCCGTATTGTGTTTTGCAGCTCTACAAACTACAAGAAGTGTAGACTCCGGCCTCCGAGTAAGTTATGGTAATGAAATCAGTTGTAAAGAGCCAAATCAGCGAGTTCATAAATTGCAAGAGGTTTCAAACGTAAAGATCAAGAGGAAGATGGTGAGAAAATCCACGGTCAGGGATAATACACAATAAGACACAAGCGCAGGAAAGGCAGCCGCGTGCTTGGGGTGAGCACGGTGCCAGGGCACCTTGTACGGTGGGGCTATACTTATGTCGAGAAGAGTCCTGACAGCAAAATTTAATCAGCTGTAATGTTATTGCCATGTGTGCCATAAACAGGATCGCTCTCTCGCAAAGATGAACTTGTGACTCTAAGCCATCTACTGGCGAATGATCATCACAACATTAGAGCTCGGACGGGAAAAAAAGAATGTCAGCCAAAAGGTCCTTCAGATTCTCTAATCTTCTGATAATGACACGAGCAATTGCTTTGTTTATAAATACTGTAAACAGGAGTACAAATATTATTATTTTTATATCACTAAACACACAAAGTATTTATAAAGCGCCAACAAATTCCTTAGCGCTGTACAAAGGGAGAGACCGAATGAAGAATATAGATACACGTTACACACGCGAAACAGAAGGTGGGAGGACCCTGCTAGAGAGTTTACAATCTCAGAGGAGAGGGGACCCTATTCCAGGGTTTTCAATCTAAGAGGAGAGGGGACCCTGCCCCAGGGTTTACAATCTAAGAGGAGAGGGGACTCTGCTCCAGAGTTTACAATCTAAGAGAGGGGACCCTGCTCCAGAGCTTACAATCTAAGAGAGGGGACCCTGCTTCAGAGCATACAATCTAAGAGGAGAGGGGACCCTGCTTCAGAGTTTACAATCTAAGAGAGAGCGGACCCTGCTCCAGAGCTTACAATCTAAGAGGAGAGGGGACCCTGCTTCAGAGCTTACAATCTAAGAGGAGAGGGGACCCTGCTTCAGAGTTTACAATCTTAGAGGAGAGGGGGGAGCCTGCTCCAGAGCTTACAATCTAAGAGGAGAGGGGACTCTGCTCCAGAGTTTACAATCTAAGAGAGGGGACCCTGCTCCAGAGCTTACAATCTAAGAGGAGAGGGGACCCTGCCCCAGAGTTTACAATCTCAGAGGAGAGGGGACCCTATTCCAGGGTTTACAATCTAAGAGGAGAGGGGACTCTGCTTCAGAGTTTACAATCTAAGAGAGAGCGGACCCTGCTCCAGAGCTTACAATCTAAGAGGAGAGGGGACCCTGCTTCAGAGTTTACAATCTTAGAGGAGAGGGGACCCTGCTCCAGAGCTTACAATCTAAGAGGAGAGGGGACTCTGCTCCAGAGTTTACAATCTAAGAGAGGGGACCCTGCTCCAGAGCTTACAATCTAAGAGGAGAGGGGACCCTGCTTCAGAGTTTACAATCTTAGAGGAGAGGGGGGAGCCTGCTCCAGAGCTTACAATCTAAGAGGAGAGGGGACCCTGCCCCAGAGCTTACAATTTAAGAGGAGAGGGGACCCTGCTTCAGAGTTTACAATCTTAGAGGAGAGGGGGGAGCCTGCTCCAGAGCTTACAATCTAAGAGGAGAGGGGACCCTGCCCCAGAGCTTACAATTTAAGAGGAGAGGGGATCCTGCTCCAGAGCTTACAATCTAAGAGGAGAGGGGACCCTGCCCCAGAGCTTACAATCTAAGAGGAGAGGGGACCCTGCTTCAGAGTTTACAATCTTAGAGGAGAGGGGGGAGCCTGCTCCAGAGTTTACAATCTAAGAGGAGAGGGGACCCTGCCCCAGAGCTTACAATTTAAGAGAGGGGATCCTGCTCCAGAGTTTACAATCTAAGAGGAGAGGGGACCCTGCCCCAGAGCTTACAATGTAAGAGGAGAGGGGATCCTGCTCCAGAGCTTACAATCTAAGAGGAGAGGGGACCCTGCCCCAGAGCTTACAATTTAAGAGGAGAGGGGATCCTGCTCCAGAGCTTACAATCTAAGAGGAGAGGGGACCCTGCCCCAGAGCTTACAATCTAAGAGGAGAGGGGACCCTGCTTCAGAGTTTACAATCTTAGAGGAGAGGAGGGAGCCTGCTCCAGAGTTTACAATCTAAGAGGAGAGGGGAGTGGACCCTGCCCCAGAGCTTACAATTTAAGAGAGGGGATCCTGCTCCAGAGTTTACAATCTAAGAGGAGAGGGGACCCTGCTTCAGAGTTTACAATCTTAGAGGAGAGGGGGGAGCCTGCTCCAGAGCTTACAATCTAAGAGAGGGGACCCTGCTCCAGAGCTTACAATCTAAGAGGAGAGGGGACCCTGCTCAGAGCTTACAATCTAAGAGGAGAGGGGACCCTGCCCCAGAGTTTACAATCTAAGAGGAGAGGGGACCCTGCTCCAGAGCTTACAATCTAAGAGGAGAGGGGACCCTGCTCCAGAGCTTACAATCTAAGAGGAGAGGGGACTCTGCTCCAGAGCTTACAATCTAAGCAGAGAGAGGACCCTGCTCCAGAGTTTACAATCTAAGAGGAGAGGGGACCCTGCTCCAGAGCTTACAATCTAAGAGGAGAGGGGACCCTGCTCCAGAGCTTACAATCTAAGAGGAGAGGGGACTCTGCTCCAGAGTTTACAATCTAAGAGGAGAGGGGACTCTGCTCCAGAGTTTACAATCTAAGAGGAGATGGGACCCTGCCCCAGAGTTTACAATCTAAGAGGAGAGGGGACCCTGCTCCAGAGCTTACAATCTAAGAGGAGAGGGGACCCTGCCCCAGAGTTTACAATCTAAGAGGGGACTCTGCTCCAGAGCTTACAATCTAAGAGGAGAGGAGACCCTGCTCCAGAGTTTACAATCTAAGAGGGGACTCTGCTCCAGAGCTTACAATCTAAGAGGAGAGGGGACCCTGCTCCAGAGCTTACAATCTTAGAGGAGAGGGGACCCTGCTCCAGAGCTTACAATCTAAGAGGAGAGGGGACCCTGCCCCAGAGTTTACAATCTAATAGGAGAGAGGACCCTGCCCCAGAGCTTACAATCTAAGAGGAGAGGGGACCCTGCTCCAGAGCTTACAATCTAAGAGGAGAGAGGACCCTGCTCCAGAGCTTACAATCTAAGAGGAGAGGGGACCCTGCTCCAGAGCTTACAATCTTAGAGGAGAGGGGACCCTGCCCCAGAGCTTACAATCAAATAAGAGGAGAGAGGACCCTGCTCCAGAGCTTACAATCTAAGAGGAGAGGGGACCCTGCCCCAGAGTTTACAATCTAAGAGGAGAGGACCCTGCCCCAGAGCTTACAATCTAAGAGGAGAGGGGACCCTGCCCCAGAGCTTACAATCTAAGAGGAGAGGCCCTGCTCCAGAGCTTACAATCTAAGAGGAGAGAGGACCCTGCTCCAGAGCTTACAATCTAAGAGGAGAGGGGACCCTGCTCCAGAGCTTACAATCTTAGAGGAGAGGGGACCCTGCCCAGAGCTTACAATCTAAGAGGAGAGAGGACCCTGCTCCAGAGCTTACAATCTAAGAGGAGAGGGGACCCTGCCCAGAGCTTACAATCTAAGAGGAGAGGGGACCCTGCTCCAGAGCTTACAATCTAAGAGGAGAGAGGACCCTGCTCCAGAGCTTACAATCTAAGAGGAGAGGGGACCCTGCTCCAGAGCTTACAATCTAGAGGAGAGGGGACCCTGCCCCAGAGCTTACAATCTAAGAGGAGAGGGGACCCTGCCCCAGAGCTTACAATCTAAGAGGAGAGGGGACCCTGCTCCAGAGCTTACAATCTAAGAGGAGAGAGGACCCTGCTCCAGAGCTTACAATCTAAGAGGAGAGGGGACCCTGCTCCAGAGCTTACAATCTTAGAGGAGAGGGGACCCTGCCCCAGAGCTTACAATCTAAGAGGAGAGAGGACCCTGCTCCAGAGCTTACAATCTAAGAGGAGAGGGGACCCTGCCCAGAGCTTACAATCTAAGAGGAGAGGGGACCCTGCTCCAGAGCTTACAATCTAAGAGGAGAGAGGACCCTGCTCCAGAGCTTACAATCTAAGAGGAGAGGGGACCCTGCTCCAGAGCTTACAATCTAAGAGGAGAGGGGACCCTGCTCCAGAGCTTACAATCTAAGAGGAGAGAGGACCCTGCTCCAGAGCTTGCAATCTAAGAGGACCCTGCTCCAAAGCTTGCAATCTAAGAGGAGAGGGGACCCTGCTCCAGAGCTTACAATCTAAGAGGAGAGAGGACCCTGCTCCAGAGCTTACAATCTAAGAGGAGAGGTGACCCTGCCCAGAGCTTACAATCTAAGAGGAGAGAGGACCCTGCTCAGAGCTTACAATCTAAGAGGAGAGGGGACCCTGCCCAGAGCTTACAATCTAAGAGGAGAGGGGACCCTGCTCCAGAGTTTACAATCTAAGAGGAGAGGGGACCCTGCCCCAGAGCTTACAATCTAAGAGGAGAGGGGACCCTGCCCCAGAGCTTACAATCTAAGAGGAGAGGGGACTCTGCTCCAGAGTTTACAATCTAATTGGAGAGGGGACTCTGCTCCAGAGCTTACAATCTAAAAGGGGACTCTGCTCCAGAGCTTACAATCTAAAAGGGGACTCTGCTCCAGAGCAAAGAAAAGTGTCTCTGAATAGGCTAAGTGGGGGGTCATCTCAGAGGGGCAAGGTCTCAGAAGGGACTAACAGGGCAGCCAGCAAAGTGGGGAGTGCAGGTCATAAAGGGTGGACTAAGCAAGGTCCCTACGGGAGGGGGAATGTCATCATGGTGGGGGGTGCCGTCAAAAATTGGGAACGATATGCAGCCGAGGATCGGTAGCCGTTAAGGAGAGGAGGACAGGGCCCTACTATAAAGAGTTAGCCAGTGTCCAGCAAAAAAACAAGACATTTAGCCCCCTCAGGGACAGCACCCAGCAGGAACATTCCAAATCTCCTCACAGTGATGCACTCTGTGTTCGCAGCGATTCCAGCCACCGCCATACCCATCCAACGCCATCCATCCAGCATGCCTGGAACCGGCGGCCCCTCCGGCGGCCTGCCATCTGAAGGAAGTGTGCAGCTCGGAATATCACTCGCAGCCTCCTGGGCTCTCGGCTCCGTCGGGGCGACCAGGGCCTCTCCTGGCTGCACCGAAGGCAGCAGCTTCGTCTCCGCAGGGATGACTGATGGCCGCGTCCCAGCAGCGCCGAACATAGGCCGAGGTCCCAGGGTTGCGTCTTCAGGAATCTGCTCATCCGCTACTGCAACCTCAGCGGACAGCGCCAGTCGCGGAGCTCCATCCGGATCTCCCCGCAGAGCCTCCAGAAAACCACGCAGGTCTCCCCGGGTGAGCGGCCGATCATCGTCGGAGGACAGGGAGTGTAGATAGCTATCCAGCCGCTGCAGCGCGGCACTCAGAGTCCCGGGAGGAGGGGCAAAAGGCCACATCAGGGGAGGCATAATCGGCCCTGCAGTAGGGATCCACCGCCTGACAAAGCATCACCTCCAGTGTCAACCTCGATGTCGGGCGAGAAGGCAGCAGAGTAGAGGCCGCACCACACTCCAGGTCAGGCGCGCCAACTCCCAAAATGGCCACCGGCAGTAGGTTTCAAAGTAGGCCCAAAGCCACGCAAGCACCCCTAATGTCCACCAAACGAAGCGAAGAGGCACAGGGTCAGATCAGCAGGGTGCCAGGCACATACCCCTCCAGCAGACAATCAGCAGTCGACAGCGGGTCACACGGGTCAGCTTATAAACAGCAAAATCTCAGGAGCACATCTAAAGTGCGACCACACTCATCGACAGTCAGCTCCGCCCCTCATCAGCCAGAATTTTGAATGTTATGTGACGTCTGGGTTTTTAACCCATTATCATAGCGTCGCATAACATTCAAAATTCGGGCGGCTGCTTGTTTTTTTTTTCTTCTTTTTTTTTATATCTCTTTTATTATTTATTTATAAAGGACCAGCATATTCCGCAGCGCTGTACAATAAGCACAGTATAGACGGGTTACAATACATTGAACAACATTTGACAAACAGTACAGGAGGAGACGAGGGCCCTATTCCCGTAGGAACTCCTTCACTGTTTTATGTTTTTTTCTTTTTCCTTCTTTTTTTTCCTCTTTTTCATTCTAGGTTGTATGATCTTATCTCTGTTGTTCCTTACAGAGGGAATACAAACTGGCCCCATACCTGGAGGACACTACAAGACCCAAGGACAGACAGATCCTGAGCCGGTACAGACTGAGCGCCCACAGCCTGGAGATCGAATCAGGGCGGCATAGACAGACCTACAAGCCCAGGGAGAATAGACTGTGCCAGCATTGTGACCAGGAGGCCCTGGAAGATGAGGTCCACTTCCTCCTACAGTGCCCCAAGTACTCAGCACTGAGGGAAACTCACTTCCAGAGACTCTCCGCTCTCATCCTGGACTTCACCTCTATAGAAGAGACGAGGAAACTCCACATCATACTGGGAGAAGAGGAGCCGGCGGTGAAAATATCTGCCCAATACGTCCCAGAATGTCACAGACTGAGAGGAACATGAGAGATCCTGGACTTATAAATCCCCAACACGGACTCGCCCCATCCCACTTCACATTGTCCCTTACCCCTGATAATGTCCATGGACTTACCCACTACCCCCCCCCCATATATGTCCCACTACCCCCCTCCACCCCATATGCTTTGGCAATGCTAAAATGTATGTGGTCCTGCCAATAAAGCTTATTTTGATTTGATTTGATTTGATTGATTTGTTTTATTATGAGCCCAAGATCCCTCATGCGTTCATTTTCCCACTTTGAACATACCATTTGACTCTCACTTTTTACGACATCTAATCCCCCCACCCATGTGACCCTTTATGTCCTAATGTTCAATTCTAGGAACTGATCAGTAAGCATCCAGACCTGAGGAAGGGGGAATCCTCTCGAAATCTCGTCTTTTATTGGACTAACGTTACATTTAAAAAAATATCACTACGTACTGCTATACTCGTGATTTTATTATATATATATACATATAATATTAAAATGCTCTTTGCAAGTTGCTTTTTTTATAATTAATAATTATGTATTTTCTGTTTGCTTTATGATGACAAACCCCTAGAAAGGTGGTCTGTGTGAGCAATATTTCCCGCAGCCTATGTATTTATATCTAGGTTGGTCGTAGGTTAGAGGATAATTGTGAATATAGGAACAAAATAGATGAATCGGTCCCGTAATTAATTATTAATTCTTGCCGGTTGAGTGCTTTTCCCACTGCATGTGCGTTGGCTGTCACATACCTAGCAGCATCAATAGCAACAATATTGTGCACTCTAAATAAAGGAAACTGCTTTTATAAAACAACATATGCCTAGATAAAGAAAACTTAACACACGCAAGGTGGGAACCGTCTCTAAACACGGAAAGTGCTAAGGAATTCTAGGCAAAAATCGATGGATTTGGAATTTTTCCTGACTCTTCGTGTATCTTTCGATTAATTATTTTATATAAAAGTAGTTTCTAGTACAATCAGGGCCAGATTTATAACTAGTCAGAGTAGGCATGTGCCTATAGACACCTGCCACAAGGTGTAAAAAATGTTCTTTTTTTTACAATTTACAAACATTTAGACCAATGTATCTCTGGAGCACTATGAGCTAAAGGGACATATGAGGTATCATTGGAAAGGCCAGATTATGACCTTTCCAGTGATACCAAATATATTAAATAACAATTAAAATAAAAAAATCTTTTGTTTTTTTTTCTAACAGTACTATTACTCAATTTAATGAATAATGAATAAAGCAGTGATGCTGCGCCAACTCACCTTCTCATTTCCCACACTGCCAGCAAGTGAGGAGTTGATGCAACACATTGTTTCATCGTCAACCTAGACTGTGGCACTGCAGTGAGGGGAGACAGGGGGACTTTGGAACCTGCAGCTCTGAATTGAACACTGTATAACTTAATTACTACTACTCTGTATTATGTTCGCCTGACTCGTTTTGTTCTGTAGGGTTCTGCGCGATCCTTTTCCATATAACTCTGCACCTATTGTAAGGCGTTTAATTTCTGTACGAAATTCAATAAAAATTATATATGAAAAAAAAAAGAACACCGCACAAGGTTAAGTGAGGGGTCATTGGAAAGGTCAGAGTCCCATATTTACAATGATACCAAACGTGAGCATGTAATGTGTAAAATAAATAATTAATGTGTAATAATAATAAATAAATAAAAAAGTAAATGCAAAGTTAATTTTTTTCTCTGTTACTTCTTGTAGCAGGCAGGGGGGCTGGATTACGGTCACCAAATCGGCCATGTTTTTCTGGACACACATAATTCATTCATGATGATGGGCAGTGCATGAAAATGCCACCCTGCAACATGTGGAATCCATACGCTGCAGGTAAGAAATCAAATAGGAAACCCAGGTGACCTGCCTTGATTTCCTTACTGCATCATATGAATTATACATGTTGCAGGGCAGCACATTTCCCTGTGCTGCTCTCTGCACGAAATAGTGACTAATATGTGTCCAGGAAATCATGGCCAACCTTAGACTAGATGCTCACTTGAGTACCCAGACAATCCAATGACGTTCAGTGCGAGCACATTAACAGCCATTGGATTATCGGGAATGCATGACCTGTGCATTCCTGACCTGAACCGCAGAAGACTGATTAACTCATTTTAAATGGGAGGCTGAATTAGCCCTCTGGGATACTCGTTAGGGTGCGTGGTGGGTTAAGGCAGATTTTCACAAACCTGTCCTCCGGACCCTCTAACAGGGACCCTCAGTGAAATGCAGGCAGAATCCTTCAATCACCGAGCAGTAAATCATATCACCTCTGCTGTGCTTCACATATCCTGCAAACCTGGCCTGCCAGCGGGTCCTGGGGACCAGGGTTTGGGAAACACTGGGTTAAGGAGATGCAGGTCACCATGCACAATATGAATTACATTGAAACATCATAATGCATAAAGCAGGGGTGTCAAACTCCATCCCCCAGATGTCAATTGCCTACAATTCCCAGAATTCTTTGAATGTTATGAAGGGAATCATGGGAGTTGTAGTTCAGAAACATCTGGAAGGTCGGAGTTTGACACTGCTGGACCAGAGTGTCCCCTTAATGCTTATATTGTCAGATGGAGCCGATCGCTCGTTACTATAAGATCGCCCCCCCAAAATAGACATGTAATAGAAGTGTAAACGTCCCATATGACTATTCGCAATATCTCCCCACATCAGACGCAAGAAAAAAAAAAATCCACAAACCTGCTTCCCATTGAGAAAGCTTTACAGCATTCCAGTTCAATTTACTCTCCGGGACGCTGTGCTTTGATTAGCTTTGATCATGTTGCCTGTGTTGTGTGTACAGAAATATCATAAAATGTGCACCTACACTGTGATGTTTCCCCCGCTGTGATCAAAAGGCCGCGCACCCAGCCTTCTGCGAGCTTGGAAGAGAAACACAGGGCTTGAGCGCTATTTGATCGCACTGGGGGGGATGAGGGCTGGAAGGAAGAACATTTTTACCAACTTGCTTGGGAGAGCCCATACTTCCCGAGCCACACACACACACCCCGCTGCTGCGGGTGGCTGCGCGTCCTCCTCCGGCTTTCTCCTCTCTCTCTGCTTTTGTCATTAGGAGGTGGACAAAACATGTCAAAACTTGAAGTTCATCAACACCCTTTCGCCGTGCCAGGGAACGCGCAGGAGGCTTCCCAGCTGGGAGGCGTTAATTCCCTTTGCACGCTGGACTGAACAATATTGCATCCTGGCACTCAAAGCGTTAAAGGGGCATTTGCAACAAAAAATAAAAATACCCTATTTCAATAGAGGATGCAAATATGACTTTAACCCCTTGTGGCAGCATGTGTTCTAACGCCCAAAAGCGGTCTGGATGCATGGAGTGCACCCCTTTCTCCCCCCACCACCTCCCCGCTGCCCCAATCTGGCAGAAAACGCAGGGTGACGTGAAGGAGTTTCCACCACCCCACCCAGCATCACCAACAGCCGGGAATTTGGGATTTCCCAGCTGCCAGATCGGTCCCTAGTGACGCCGGCACACGGACAGCATGCTGGCAGGCGATGGATCTGACCTGTGCATGCGCGTGCAGCTCTGATCCATCGTTCTACACAACTTCTGTATAGTGCGCAATCCTTTAGCAGTGCACAATTCGCGGCTCCTATGCTACGCAAGTTCCTCAAAAGCACAAATTGTGCATAAAAACGTCAGGGACTTCTGGGATGGGAAGATCCCGAGCCAAGGAGGATGAGTAACGCGCGGTGGGGGAGAGAAGGTGGATACATTTACCAAAAAAAAATTATAATTGGGGAAAGACTGTCAGCAGCCTCCGTCCAATTGGGCAAAAGAGGAGAAACTCTGTTGAAAAACAGAGTGTCGCTTTAAGTTCATGTTTCTAGTCTTTGATCAGGATTCTGCTAATAACAAAGCAAGCTGACCGTATGCCAATTCATAGCAGCTGCCACACAACCTGTTTGTTTTTTCTTTTAAACCGTTAGAGGTGGTTAATGTTGCCATGGGACATTACATGTTCTGTTGAGATAAGGTGTGTCATTCTTTTATCAAAATAACTTAACCTTTCCCCAACTCAAAGCTTAAAGTCCCCCGATCCCACATCAACAATGCTCTAAGGCTGGGGTCAGACGACGCAGTGCGAATGTGCATTGAGCCGCATTTTATGACCGCTATTGCACCTTCAGTGAAAAAATGCAATCGGACGCATCAACGCGCATTTTGACGGTAGACGTGAAAAATGCATTCGTCTGACCCTAGCCTAAAAGAGTCATTGCGATTTGTAACCCCTCCTCTACAAAGATAGACTATATATCCAAGGTGCTGCCTGGTGCTACAATTTTGAGTATAGTCCATTTTTGACCCCTGAACATGCCCATAAGATTTCAGCACCGTGGGCATGATGTCCCTAAAGTGTTAGTGCCATGGACAGGATGGCTCTAAAGTTTTAGCACCATGGGCCTCTTTAAAAGCATCTGGGGACGCGTCTCACTGACATCTCCCCAGCTGATCCTGCATGTATACATGAACTGCAGTAACTCATTTAGGCCAGCAGATGGCGACATGTACCTGACCAATAGATTATTAGAGTAAGGAATACATTAGAACCATTCCCAAATGTTTCTTACTTTATTATTAACCAAAAACCAAAACAAAACATTGATTCCTACCTGTGGTTTCTGCGAAAATCCCTTGGCAGTGAAAAGGTTAATCCGCTCGATGATAGTTATCTTCCTTCTTTATAGCAGTGAGTGCAAATTTCCACTTCTGCTTTTAGTATTTTTTAGGAGCAGAACGTAGAAGGACTGAGAACACCTTATAGAAAAAGAAGCATGTTATAAAAAAAGCAAACAAAATCATGTTTTGGCAGAATCTTCTCAAAAATAGAAGGAAATCATGATGCAGGTTGGTAGAATGAATCCAGATACAATTTTACATTATGAGAATATCCATTTCATTTCATGATTTTCTCTCTTACTGGATACACATAATAGAAAACAAAGCTTTACCCCTTCACTCCCAAATTCAGATGATCTCGATCTTACATTGAAAAGCACGTATTAGCATCAAAAACCCATTTTCAAACCTTTTTAAAACAGGATTAATGTGCCCCCTCCTGGAGAAACGAAATTCACTGTCTTATCTCTTTCTAGTCATCCTGGTGAGAGATAAAACAAACTGTAAATACCAGCCCCAAACCTCACTGTATCTCTCTCCAGTCACCCTGTATTACTGTATACGACTAACAGCTCCAAACGTTACTCCAACAAAAAAAATCAAACACAATATTGTTGCAGTACAAAAGACAGGTAGAGGGCAGAATAGAGGGAGAGCTCTGGGGTCACTCACTGTTGTACAGGGATAAAATTCAGGGGTTATATTGACTGGAAATCCCTGTACTGTACAGATACAAGGTGTTGCTTTAATTCCCATACACAGGCATTATGCAACACATACAGATACAAGGTGTTGCTGTAATTGCCATACACACAGTGGCGTCGCACAGGGGGTGCGGCCCGCACCAGGTGACACCACCCCCTAGACATTTTAGTGTTCTGTTGTTCCCCGCACTTTGGGGAATCAAATTTCCCCAGTGAATTCACCACAGGGTCCCTGAAGTGCAGGGAATCAGCCACCGAATGCTGCTGCAAACCTGTCGCCTGCTGTTTTAAAAAGAACTACTGAATGAAAATATCTGAAATTAACAGGTGAAACTCGAAAAATTTGAATATCATGCAAAAGTTAATTTATTTCAGTAATGCAACTTAAAAGGTGAAACGAATATATGAGACTCATTACATGCAAAGCAAGATAGTTCAAGCCATGATTTGTCATAATTATGATGATTATGGTTTACATCTCATGAAAACCCCAAATCCACAATCTCAGAAAATTAGAATATTATGAAAAGGTGCAATATACTCTAGGCTCAAAGTGTCCCACTCTAATCAGCTAATTAAGCCATAACACCTGCAAAGGGTTCCTGAGCCTTTAAATGGTCTCTCAGTCTGGTTCAGTAGGAATCACAATCATGGGAAAGACTGCTGACCTGACAGTTGTGCAGAAAACCATCATTGACCCCCTCCATAAGGAGGGAAAGCCTCAACAGGTAATTGCAAAAGAAGTTGGATGTTCCCAAAGTGCTGTATCAAAGCACATTAATAGAAAGTTATGGGGAAGAAAAAGGTGCACAAGCAGCAGGGATGACCGCAGCCTGGAGAGGATTGTCAGGAAAAAGCCATTCAAAAGTGTTGGGGACTTTCACAAGGAGTGGACTGAGGCTGGAGTCAGTGCATCAAGAGCCACCACACACAGACGGATCCTGGACATGGGCTTCAAATGTCGTATTCCTCTTGTCAATCCGCTCCTGAACAACAAACAACATCAGAAGTGTCTTACCTGGGCGAAAGAAAAACCGACCTGGTCTGTTGCTCAGCGGCTCCAAAGTCCTCTTTTCTGAGAGCAACATTTGCATCTCACTTGGAAACCAAGGACCCAGAGTATGGAGGAAGAATGGAGAGGCACACACTGCAAGATGCTTGAAGTCCAGTGTGAAGTTTCCACAGTCTGTGTTGATTTGGGGAGCCATGTCATCTGCAGGTGTTGGTCCACTGTGCTTCATTAAGTCCAGGGTCAGTGCAGCCGTCTTGCAGGAGATTTTGGAGCACTTCATGCTTCCTTCCGCCGACCAGCTTTATGGGGATGCTGACTTCATTTTCCAGCAGGACCTGGCACCTGCCCACACTGCCAAAAGCACCAAAACCTGGTTCAATGACCGTGGGATTACTGTGCTTGATTGGCCGGCAAACTCGCCTGACCTGAACCCCATAGAGAATCTATGGGGCATTGCCAAGAGAAAGATGAGAGACATGAGACCGAACAATGCAGAAGAGCTGAAGGTCGCTATTGAAGCATTCTGATCTTCCATAACACCTCAGCAGTGCCACAGGCTGATAGCTTCCATGTCACATTGCCGCATTGAGGCAGGAATTGCTGCAAAAGGGCCCAAACCAAGCACTGAGTACATATGCAGCTTAGAACAATATCGGACCTCTGAAAAGTATAAGTATAAAATTGTTTTATTGATTGCATGTAATATTCCAATATTCTGAGATTGTGGATTTGGGGTTTTCATGAGCTGTAACCATAATCAGCCCAATTATGACAAATCACGGCTTGAACTGAGTCTCATATATTCGTTTCACCTTTTAAGTTGCATTACTGAAATAAATCAACTTTTGCATCATATTCAAATTTTTTCGAGTTTCACCTGTAAGTTCTGATGAATGATAATAAAAAGGTCTGTTACAGAAAAAAAAGAAAAATTGCTATTAGAAAAAAAATGTTTTGTTTTTTTAAAAATGCCTGCAAAGATACAAAAAAAAATTAAATCAATAAATAAAGAGATTTTTTTACTATGGATTAAAGGAATAAACGGTTTATTAGATATTGGATAAAAACAGGAATATTTTTAACATTGAAACCTATGGTGTTCGTTCGCCCTGAATAAACCTGCCAAATGAAAACACCGGACATCAGGACATTTCTTTGCTGTTCAGTGTCTCTGAACAGATTAACCATTACTTCTCTATGAGGACTTTCACTGCCTTCGAACAGGCACCGTACTTGCTGTCAGTTTGCCAAAATTTGTGTATGAGCGTATCACAGAGCTCTAGCAATAAACCTCACAGTAATGTGCGCTGTGTATTATGAGCATTCAGTGTTATATGGGAGTACTAATTTATGAGTAAAAGTAGTTAAAAAAACCCCCGTAAAACTCAGGGGGGAGGTGACACCATAAGTTACCGCACCGGGTGACACCAACCCTAGTGACGCCACTGCATACACAGGCATTATGCAGCACATACAGATACAAGGTGTTGTTGTAATTCCCATTCACATGCATTATGCAGCACATACAGATACAAGGTGTTGCTGTAATTGCCACACACATGCATTATGCAGCACATACAGATACAACGTGTTGCTGTAATTGCCATACACAGGCATTATGCAGCACATACAGATACAACGTGTTGCTGTAATTGCCATACACAGGTATTATGCAGCACATACAGATACAAGGTGTTGCTGTAATTCCCATACACAGGCATTATGCAGCACATACAGATACAAGGTGTTGCTGTAATTGCCATACACAGGCATTATGCAGCACATACAGATATAAGGTGTTGTTGTAATTCCATACACAGGCATTATGCAGCACATACAGATACAACGTGTTGCTGTAATTGCCATACACAGGTATTATGCAGCACATACAGATACAAGGTGTTGCTGTAATGCCATACAAAGGCATTATGCTGCACATACAGATACAAGGTGTTGCTGTAATTCCATACACAGGCATTATGCAGCACATAAAGATACAAGGTGTTGCTGTAATTCCCATACACAGGCATTATGCAGCACATACAGATACAAGGTGTTACTGTAATTGCCATACACAGGCATTATGCCGCACATACACATACAAGGTGTTACTGTAATTCCCATACACAGGCATTATGCAGGACATACAGATACAAGGTGTTCCTGTAATTCCCATACACAGGCATTATACAGCACATACAGATACAAGGTGTTGCTGTAATTCCCATACACAGGCATTATGCAGCACATACAGGTACAAGGTGTTACTGTAATTGCCATACACAGGCATTATGCAGCACATACAGGTACAAGGTGTTGCTGTAATTGCCATACACAGGTATTATGCGGCACATACAGATACAAGGTGTTGCTGTAATTGCCATACAAAGGCATTATGCTGCACATACAGATACAAGGTGTTACTGTAATTGCCATACAAAGGCATTATGCTGCACATACAGATACAAGGTGTTACTGTAATTGCCATACACACAGTGGTGTATTTTGGCCTAGGCCGACTAGGCCCAGGCCTAGGGCGGCACTTTCCAGGGGGCGGTGGCCCGCACTGGGTGGCCCCACCCCTAAAAAAAAATTTTTTACATTTATTTTTTTTACTTTTGCAAATTATTTTACCAGGAAGGATACATTGAGATTTCACAAATTTTCAAGTATGTCCTGAGTAGGCAAGGCCTAGGCTTTCACTTTCCAGGGGGCAGCAAAAAACCTCACCACTAAATGGGTTACTCACAGAGCACCGAAATGACACCAACTTTTTGGTGTTCTGTAGTTCCCTGCATTTAGGAGAATAAAATTTCCCCACCCTGCAGTGAATTCACCATTCACCGCAGGGCCCCCAAAGTGCATGGAGTCGGCTGCATAATGCTGCCACCGCAAACCCGTGGCCTGCTGTTTTCAAAAGAACTACTGAACGAAAATGTCTGGAATTTACATATAAGATCCTATGAATGATAATAAAAAGTTCTGTTACAGAAAAAAGAAAAAACTGCTATTAAAAAAAGGGGGGGGAATTTTGCCCAAAAAAATAAAAAAAAATTAATAAGTAAAGACCTTTTACTGCAGATTCAAATAATAAATGATTAGATATTGCATAAAAACGGGAATATTTTTAACATTGAAACCTATGGGGTTCGCCTGAATAAACCTGCTGATTGAAACCACCGAACATCAGGGCATTTCACTGCCATTTCTCTGAGTCTCAGTACCACATGACTGGCTGAACCACGTGAAACGCACGCACGCAGCTGCCCGCCCTTTTGTTAACACAGACTCTATTCTGGACTGAACACCCACCGGGAAGGGAATCAAAGCTACAGTGCACCCTCTGACAGTGGCACCCCACTGCTGACAAGATGGCTCCACAGCATAATTGCTGTGTGCTCATATACACTCGGTTTGCTGGGAGTTTTATTGCAGTGGATTCTGATACACTCATACACACCGCACATTGCATTGCTGGGAGTTTTATTGCTGTGGATTCTGATACGCTGACACACACTGCACATTGCATTGCTGGGAGTTTTATTGCAGTGGATTCTGATACACTCATACACACCGCACATTGCATTGCTGGGAGTTTTATTGCTGTGAATTCTGATGCACTCATACACACCGCATATTGCATTGCTGGGAGTTTTATTGCTGTGGATTCTGATACGCTGACACACACCAAACATTGCATTGCTGGGAGTTTTATTGCAGTGGATTCTGATGCACTCATACACACCGCATATTGCATTGCTGGGAGTTTTATTGCTGTGGATTCTGATACGCTGACACACACCAAACATTGCATTGCTGGGAGTTTTATTGCTGTGGATTCTGTGATACACACTGCATATTACTGTGAGTTTTATTGCCCTGGAGCTCTGGGATACGCTCATACACACTGCACATTTCTGTGGGTTTTATTGCTGTGCAGCTCTGTGATACGCTCATATGCAGTGCACGTTTCTGTGGATTTTATTGTTCAACCAATTAGAGCGGCTGTGATCCCGCTTACTTGACATGCGTGGTTGTTCTTTGTAAAAATGCTTGAATTTAAACATTTCATAATTTTCTTTAGCTCAATAGATACATTTGAAATGGTTTACAAAATATACAAGTAGGCACTTGGTATCCACTTTTAATATAAAGAGTGGAAAAGGCGGAGCTCTAAGAGGAAAAGGTGGAGCTTAAAGAGGAAGGGTGGGGATTAACCAAGAAGAGGTGTGCCCTTGACAGGAAGGGGTGCGTCAAATTTAAATTAGGGGGTGCACGAGTTTAGTCAGGCCTAGGGCAGCACAAAACCTAAATACACCACTGCATACACAGGCATTATGCAGCACATACAGATACAAGGTGTTGCTGTAATTGCCATACACTGGCATTATGCAGCACATACAGATACAAGGTGTTACTTTAATTCCCATACACAGGCATTATGCAGCACATACAGATATTGCATTGCTAATAATCTCATTATGATCACTGCAAATCCCTATAAACAGGAGATCTCAGCATTTTTATTATTTACAGTCAGGTCCAGAAATATTGGGACATCGACACATTTTAACATCTTTGGCTCTATACACCACCACAATAGAGTTGGAATGAAACAAACACAATGTGCTTTAACTGCAGACTGTCAGCTTTAATTTGAGGGTATGTACATCCAACTCAGGTGCAGATGTGCTTCCCACTTGTTAAGGGACCAAAAGTAATGGGACAATTGGCTTCTCAGCTGTTCCATGGCCAGGTGTGTGATATTCCCTCATTACTCCAATTACAATGTGCAGATAAAAGGCCCAGAGTTCATTTCAAGTGTGCTATTTGCATTTGGAATCTGTTGCTGTCAACTCTCAAGATGAGATCCAAAGAGCTGTCACTATCAGTGAAGCAAGCCATCATTAGGCTGAAGAAACAAAACAAACCCATCAGAGAGATAGCAAGAACATTAGCTGTGGCCAAAACAACTGTTTGGACCATTCTCAAAAAGAAGGAATGCAACGGTGAGCTCAGCAACACCGAAAGACCCAGGAGATCACGGAAAACAACTGTGGTGGATGACCGAATAATTCTTTCACATATGAAGAAAACATCCTTCACAACAGTTGGCCAGATCAAGAACACTCTCCAGGAGGTAGGTGTATGTGTGTCAAAGTCAACAATCAAGAGAAGACTTCACCAGAGTGAATACAGAGGGTTCACCACAAGATGTAAACCATTGGTGAGCCTCAAAACCAGGAAGGCCAGATTAGAGTTTGCCAAACAACACCTAACATAGCCTTCACAGTTCTGGAACAAGATCCTATGGACAGATGAGACCAAGATGAACTTGTACCAGAGTGATGGGAAGAGAAGAGTATGGAGAAGGAAAGGAACTGGTCATGATCCTAAGCATACCACCTCATCAGTGAAGCATGGTGGTGGTAGTGTCATGGCGTGGACATGTATGGCTGCCAATGGAAGTGGTTCTCTTGTATTTATTGATGATGTGACTTGCTGACAAAAGCAGCAGGATGAATTCTGAAGTGTTTCGGGCAATATTATCTGCTCACATTCAGCCAAATGAGCAGAACTCATTGGACGGCGCTTCACAGTGCAGATGGACAATGACCCAAAGCATACTGCAAAAGCAACCAAAGAGTTTTTGAAGGGACAGAAGTGGAATTTATGCAATGGCCAAGTCAATCACCTGACCTGAATCCCATTGAGCATGCATTTCACTTGCTGAAGACAAAACTGAAGGAAAATGCCCCAAGAACAAGCAGGAACTGAAGACAGTTGCAGTAGAGGCCTGGCAGAGCATCACCAGGGATGAAACCCAGCGTCTGGTGATGTCTATGCGTTCCAGACTTCAGGCTGTGATTGACTGAAAAGGATTTGCAACCAAGTATTAAGAAGGGAAAGTTTGATTTATGATTATTATTCTGTCCCATTACCTTTGGTCCCTTAACAAGTGGGAAGCACATCTGCAAACTGCTGTAAGTCCTACACCGTTCACCTGAGTTGGATGTACATACCCTCAAATTAAAGCTGACAGTCTGTAGTTAAAGCACATTGTGTTCGTTTCATTCCAACTCCATTGTGGTGGTGTATAGAGCCAAAGATGTTAGTATTGTGTCGATGTCCCAATATTTCTGGACCTGACTGTATATTTATCATAGTTACAGTATCTGATATAAAAGCCATTTCTGCCATGTTTGCTGATAATGCAGACCCCGTGCGACAGGCAGGGTTACTCAGAGAAAGGTGAAACTCAGGAGAACTGGCAGGAGAAGAGAACAATCTAGACCAAATACCCGATTTGGAAAGTGAGATAAATGGGAGAATTTTTCTGGTTTGGATATTTGGCCTAGAATTTTTACTTCTCCAGTCATTCTCCTGGTTTTTACCTCTCTCTGAATCACCCTGATTGTGTAAGATAAGAGACACCATCTAGAGTTCAGATTATTTCATTCCAGCAGTATTTTCCTAAAGGATAAATGAAAACACGAAAAATTAAAGACGGGCAAGAAATATTTTACTCTATATTTAATTGATAACTTTGTATCCCGTATTACAAATAAATGATATGATACATTTTTTCAGCACAAACCACTGGGAAGTGAAGGGATTAATCTTGGTTATATTATTTCTGAAGGTGGCTGAGGATGATAGAGGTTGGCGCCGTAGCGGCGGGTAGATCAGAGTCACGGCGGGTGGTTTGGCGCTTTTAATAAATCTGCAAAATTATATTTATAAAAATATATATATTAAATAAATAAATAAAGCGAGAGAGAGAGAGTTTGTCTTAGCAGGAAGGGCCCTCAAGATATAAAAGGATTATTGTATAGATCCAAGAAAAATAGAGATTTGCCTCTCAAACAATACGGTTATTTTCTCTCCTACACACTGCTCGAGTTAAAAATGGTAATCCTTTCACTTCACCGCCGAACGAAACAACAACTAACACAAAAGAGAGAAAAATAAATAAATAAGAAAGCAAATGACAAAAGGGAGGAGAAAATGAAGAGGGGGGGGGGGGTTTCTCTGTCATTTCTTAGCTCCGGGAATCGCCGTTATGATGAACCGGTGAATTTTCTCTGCACGCGGCTCTGCACCTCTGCTTTCAATTCAGCGACAGCGCGTTCGATTCCAGAAGGTTTTCTCATTTGCAATTTGTCTACAGATCATGCTATTAGCTACAACTATATCCTGAAGGTCAGAAAGGCAGCGCGGAAAAAGAAGAAGAAGAACAAGGAGTTTTCCGACGAAACGTTTCATTAGGGAGTTCTAAAATCTTTTAGCTTGGACGCGCGCACGCAAAAAAAACAAAAAACTATTCTGCACCAATGCGAGATATGGTTAAAGAAAAGTCGAAACAGAAGCAAAAACAAGTTATTTTGTAACGGAGCGAACATACCATAAACAAAAGAAAACACTTTAATAATAATATAACACTATATATATATATATATATGTAAAACACCGTAATAATATATTTAGCTTATAACGCATGCCGATTCTTCTTCGTTTTGCATAATGGCCGTACCTTGGTGATGTGTCACTGATCTCCTAGCGTTGGGCAAGAGGAATGGAGTCCCTGAAGATTAAAAATAGCAATTGCTTGAATCCTTGGATGAGTATCTCATAGCACGAGTGCCTTATTCATCTTAATGTTGTCAAGTCTTCCCTCGTCTTGCTCATCTCACGTATAATCTGAGCTGAATATATTCTTAAATGCGCTGGGGGGGGTTTGCTTCATTCTCACTAATAACGGTGTTTATCGCATCCTCTGGAAGAAGAAGTCGCAGCGTTCTGTTTTCGCTTTTTTATGCGTTTGAAAGAAAAATTAAAGGGCTTAACCGCACATCGGGGAATCAAATTTCCCCACGCTGAGGTAAATTCACCATTCACCGCAGGGTCCCCGAAGTGCAGGGAATCAGCTGCCGAATGTCGCCACCAACCGACCGCAAACCCGTTGCCGCAAACTCGCCGCCCGCCGCCGCCAACCTGCCAGACATCCGCCGCAAACACGCCAGACAGCCGCCAAATGCAGCCGACGAGTTGCCAAGCACAGCGCCAACCAGTCGCAAAACAAAGCCGACAAACCGCCGGACGGATAAAAAAAACAAAAAACGATTGAAATTGTCAAAAGTGAAACGCTGTTTGCAAAAAAACTACTGAACGAAAATGTCTGGAATTAACATATAAGATCCTATGAATGATAATAAAAAGGGCTGTTACAGAAAAAAGAAAAAACGATATGAAAAAAACAGATTTTTTTTTTTACCCAAAAATGCCTAAAACATCCTACAAACCAATAAATAAATAAATAAAAAGAAACTTTTGCTGCAGATTAAAATAGTAAACGGTTTATTAGATATTGCATTAGAACAGGAATATTTTTAACATTGAAGCCTATGGGATTCGCCTGAATAAACCTGTCGAATGAAACCAACGAACAGCAGGGCACTTCGGCAGCTTTCACTGCTGTTTGGTGTTCTTTGAATAGATTATCCGTTGCTTCTCTATGGGGCCTTTCACTGCCATGGAACAGGCACCGTACTGGCTGGCAGTTTGCCAAAATTTGTCGAACTGCCTGCTCTCTGAGTAGCCGAATGGCCCCGACATGTCACCGTACGGGGAAATTCCCTGTTCAGTGTCATTTAGGGGCCAGAGCGGCTCTCTCTGAATAACCCCTATAGTTTTTATTCAATGTCTCGTTCGTGTTTGGTTTCTTTGTGTTCTGCACAGATTCACCTTTTCACAATATGCATTTCATTACTTTAACCCCTTCACTACCATGTGATTTCAGAGATAGTTAAAAAAAATTTGAATAATGTAAATTTGCTCATATGTAATTTTTCATGTCTTCGTTTATCCATTCAAGAAATATTGTTGGAATGAAAGATTCTGCACTTTAGATGGCGTCCCTCGTCTCGAGCAATGTCACATGGGGTCTGCATTATCAGCATACAGGCAGAAATGGCCTTTGTGTCAAATACAGTGAATGTGATGCGGACAGATAATAAACTCTAAGATCTCCTGCTTACGGGGATTTGTAGTGATCATAATGAGATTACTAGCAATGCAATGTCTGTATGTGCTGCATAATGCCTGTGTATGGCAATTACAGCAACACCTTGTATCTGTATGTGCTGCATAATGCCTGTGTATGGGAGTTACAGCAACACCTTGTTGTATATGTTGTGTATGTGCTGCATAATGCCTGTGTATGGCAATTACAGTAACACCTTGTATCTGTATGTGCTGCATAATGCCTGTGTTTGGGAGTTACAGCAACACCTTGTATCTGTATGTGCTGCATAATGCCTGTGTATGGGAGTTACAGCAACACCTTGTTGTATATGTTGTGTATGTGCTGCATAATGCCTGTGTATGGCAATTACAGCAACACCTTGTATCTGTATGTGCTGCATAATGCCTGTGTATGGAAATTACTGTAACACCTTGTATCTGTATGTGCTGCATAATGCCTGTGTATGACAATTACAGCAACACCTTGTATCTGTATGTGCTGCATAATGCCTGTGTATGGCAATTACAGCAACACCTTGTATCTGTATGTGCTGCATAATGCCTGTGTATGGGAGTTACAGCAACACCTTGTATCTGTATGTGCTGCATAATGCCTGTGTATGGAAATTACAGCAACACCTTGTATCTGTATGTGCTGCATAATGCCTGTGTATGGAAATTACAGTAACACCTTGTATCTGTATGTGCTGCATAATGCCTGTGTATGGAAATTACAGCAACACCTTGTATCTGTATGTGTTGCATAATGCCTGTGTATGGAAATTACAGTAACACCTTGTATCTGTATGTGCTGCATAATGCCTGTGTATGGCAATTACAGTAACACCTTGTATCTGTATTTGCTGCATAATGCCTGTGTATGGCAATTACAGCAACACCTTGTATCTGTATGTGCTGCATAATGCCTGTGTATGGGAATTACAGCAACACCTTGTATCTGTATGTGTTGCATAATGCCTGTGTATGGCAATTACAGTAATACTTTGTATCTGTATGTGCTGCATAATGCCTGTGTATGGCAATTACAGCAACACCTTGTATCTGTATTTGCTGCATAATGCCTGTGTATGGCAATTACAGCAACACCTTGTATCTGTATGTGCTGCATAATGCCTGTGTATGGAAATTACAGTAACACCTTGTATCTGTATGTGCTGCATAATGCCTGTGTATGGCAATTACAGCAACACCTTGTGTCTGTATGTGCTGCATAATGCCTGTGTATGGCAATTACAGTAACACCTTATATCTGTATTTGCTGCATAATGCCTGTGTATGGCAATTACAGCAACACCTTGTATCTGTATGTGCTGCATAATGCATGTGTATGGGAATTACAGCAACACCTTGTATCTGTATGTGTTGCATAATGCCTGTGTATGGCAATTACAGTAATACTTTGTATCGGTATGTGCTGCATAATGCCTGTGTATGGCAATTACAGCAAGACCTTGTATCTGTATGTGCTGCATAATGCCTGTGTATGGCAATTACAGTAACACCTTGTATCTGTATGTGCTGCATAATGCCTGTGTATGGAAATTACAGTAACACCTTGTATCTGTATGTGCTGCATAATGCCTGTGTATGGGAATTACAGTAACACCTTGTATCTGTATGTGCTGCATAATGCCTGTGTATGGCAATTACAGCAACACCTTGTATCTGTATGTGCTGCATAATGCCTGTGTATGGCAATTACAGTAACACCTTGTATCTGTATGTGCTGCATAATGCCTGTGTATGGAAATTACAGTAACACCTTGTATCTGTACTGTACAGGGATTTTCAGTCATTATAACCCCCTGAATCTTATCCCTTTACAGCAGTGAGGGACCCCAGAACTCTCTTTTTATTCTGCCCTTGCCCTAACTATTGTGATGCAGCAGAAAGTGTTTAAATGTTTTGTTAACCCCTTTACTGCTGGAACATTTCACCTCTGTGCGCTGAGCTAATTTTTACCGTTTTTTGGTCATCATGTTTAAACGCGATTTGAAGTCATGTCTTATTATATAACCCAGACAAATTATATAACCTTTTTTTTAGAAGACTTGGCAAATGACCTCCTAGCTGCCACCGATCGGGAGATACGGGTTCCAAAGGACTGTGGCAGCTTTTTTTTGGTTCGTTAATGCAGAAATATTGTTCCCATTTCAATTATAATGTGAACAATGATGCTGCACTAACGATTTTTGTATGCAGTGCGTTTGTTAAAAATCGCGTAATTTCCCCCAAAAAAAAAATGTAACGAGACCCCATTTCTAATTTTTTTAACAAGCGCACCCCATACAAAATATAACCACCTGGCTTTTGGCGCTGCTCCTTACCGATCGGGAGGGAGAGGGATCCGAACGGATCCCCCCCTCCCTTCCAGGCTATCTCCTGGCATTGACGGGGGGTCTCCTGGAAATGACGTCATCGCGCATGGTGCGATGACGTCATTTACGTCGGGAGGAATTTGACTTCAGCGTCTGAGGACGCTGAAGTCAGAACGCCGCTGGACCCCGGACAGAGAGGTAAGAATCTCCGCCGGGGGTCCCGCACAGCTGATGACATGTGGGGCACGTCCTCAGCATGTAACGTGCGTCAATGAAGACGTGTCCCACATGTCCTCAGCAGTGAAAGGGTTAAAAAAAAAAAGGAAAAAAAAATTCAGAAATTTTGGCCGAAAAAATAAAGAGACTCTATACTGCAGAATTTTATAATAAACGGTTTATTAGATATTGGATTAAAACGGGAATATTTTTAACATTGAAGCCTATGGGATTCGCCTGAATAAACCTGACAAATGAAACCACAAAACAGTAGGGCACTTCACTGACTTTTCTCTGCTGTTCGGTGTCTCTGAATAGATTAACCATTGCTTCTCTATGGGGGATTTCACTGCCGCCGAACAGGCACCATACGTACAGGCAATTTCCCAAAATTTGGCGAACTGCCTGCTCTTTGAATAGCCGAATGGCCCCGAAATGTCACCGTACGCTGAATTTCAGTGTCCCATTACATTTCGGACCTCTCTAAATAACCCCTTTTGTCTTCCTCTGGTGTTCCTACAACCCGAAGTCCTCCAGATCTTACGCTCCATTGGGCAACACCTCTGCTTACTGTTTTCATAATGTCATTTGTATTTCCATTGTTTTGTTTCCTCATTTTATATTGTACAATGCTGTATAAAATATGTGTGTCATGTAAAGGATGATAGTGACAATAATAACGTACACCAGTACATAAAACACAGAATTCCACTGAGAGTCAAAACCTCCTCTATTTCAAATTAAAGTAACACTCTAGTAAAAAAAATACCCCACCCACCTTTTTCCCCTTAAATAATTGGGCAGATGTTGTTGACAGCATCTGCCCAATTATTATAATTCTTATTTGTATAGATTATGTGTAAATATTCATCTTTTCTCCCTGGGCTGATCCTCCTTTTCAGTTCCTCTTCCCTGGGTTGCTCCTCCTTTTCAGCTCCTCCTCCCAGAGCTACTCCTCCATTTCGGCTCCTCTTCCCTGGGTTGCTCCTCCTCTTTGGCTCCTCCTCCCTGAGCTACTCCTCCATTTCGGCTCCTCTTCCCTGGGTTGCTCCTCCTCTCCAGATCCTCCTCCCAGAGCTACTCCTCCATTTCGGCTCCTCTTCACTGGGTTGCTCCTTCTCTTCGGCTCCTCTTCCCTTAGCTGCTCCTCCTTTTTGGCTCCACTTCCCTGGGTTGCTCCTCCTCTTCAGCTCCTTCTCCCAGAGCTACTCCTCCATTTCGGCTGCTTTTTCATGGGTTCCTCCTCCTTTCCGGCTCCTCCTCCCTGAGCTACTCCTCCATTTTGGCTCCTCTTCCCTGAGTTGCTCCTCCTCTTCGGCTCCTCTTCCCTTAGCTGCTCCTCCATTTCGGCTCCTCTTCCCTGGGTTGCTCCTCCTCCCAGAGCTACGCCTCCATTCCGGCTCCTCTTCCCTGGGTTGCTCCTCCTCTACAGCTCCTCCTCCCTGAGCTGCTCTTCATTTTCAGCTCTTCTTGCCTGGGTTCCTACCCTTTTTTGACTCAGTGCTTCTGAAATGTGGAAGTCCCTGGATCTTTTAAAGCAATTTTCGTAGCGTGCATAACTTTTGTGCATAAGCTATGCAACTTGTGTATCTCATCTAACTTGCGTACTTTAGTACACAATTAATGCAGCATCTTGGCAGAATGATGGATTGTTTCTCCATGCGGTGTCTTCGTATCCCACTCGACCCTCACTATGGCGAACATTCGGAGACATGTTGCTGACATCATCTTTTTTTGTTCCCAGAAGGCCTGATATTAAAAATCCCGCATGCTGAGTTAAAGTTGTTGGCAGAGCCAGATTTATAACTAGGCAGAGTAGGCATGTGCCAGATCTGTAATAATTATTTTTTTTACAACTTACAATAATATGGAACACTGTATCTCTGGAGCCCTAAGGGCTAGAGGGACTAATGAGGTATCGTTGGTTTGGCCAGATTATGGCCTTTCCAGTGATACCAAATATAACAGGTTAGATTTATGTGAAAATAAAATAGCAAATAAAATAATTGTTCTCTCTATTTTTCTTTTTTTTAACGCAGAACTATTATTCAGTTTACAATTATAAAGTGAACAGTGATGCTGCACTAACTCCTCTTCTCATTTCCCAAACTGCCAGCAAGTGTGGAGCTGATGATGCAATGCATTGTTTCATCAACAACCTACACCGTGGCACTGCAGTAAGGAGAGACAGGGGGACTTTGGAGTCCGCGTCTCTGAATTGAACACCGCACAAGGTTAAGTGAGGTGTTATTGGAAAGGTCAGAGTCTGGTCTTTACAATGACACCAAACATGACCATGGAATATGTAAAAATAAAAAACTGAAAAAAGTAAAAGCAAAATGTATTTTTTTCTCTGTTCTACGGCAGAGGCAATATACGCTTTTACATATAAAACAAACAATGCCGCTGCACTAACTCAACTAAGGCAACAGATTCTGCCCCTTCTTTTGATTTGAGCGCAGAGAGAAACTGGTTTTCAGTTTTCAAAAAAATATATTTTTTGTTTGCACCAAAACGAAAATGTAAAAAATCATTTTGACATGATTCTTTTTTTTTTTGGGGGGGGCGGTGTGGGGACGCTCCACATTTCTGTGCCTACAGGCTCCTGAGATGCAAATCCAGCCCTGACTGGGTGGGTGAGGAAACTCCTCTACACACAACAATACCGTCCAAACAGGGTAAGGGAAACTGGTGGGCACTCCATCCAGCATGATGACTTAAAGTGGTCAGGGTGAGCAGAGTGTTCCTTTAAATAACGTTGCTGTGAATTGAGTTATTAAAAGGTTAGAGTAGATAATTAATTAATAGAATGCATGGACTAAGCAGCAGAATCATTGCTGTCGTTTTTTTGTGTTGCAAGATGGGACAACTGATGCTCATCTGTCGTTTCTACAAGTGATTTTTCCCAGTATCAGATCGCGATATTGTCATTAGCCAATCCTCTGGGCATATTGTCTTATACCAGTATAAATTTTGCCATAATTAAGTTAGAGAAATAAAATAAAAGCATGCCATACTGTCAGGCGTTTGATTGGAAGTTGCCTGGCTCCTTCACGGAGTAATTAGCGGCCGCGCGGCAGAGCTCAGCCATTACTGTATTGCAGCATATATTATGATCCCGGCTAAAAAACCCTAAAAATAAAACTTGTCAGTGTAAGTTGTATAGCTCGGCACTAATTCCCAAATTAGATGGTGATTTATTCTGTGTGCCATAATAAGGCTGCTCTACTGAAGCTCACACGCTGCTCCTTTTCTGCCAAAAAAAAGGAGAAGCTCAGTACATTATTAAAAAGAAGAATCCAAGAAGCTCATCTTATATTTAAACGCTGATATAGAGGGGTCACGTGACACCGGATACTTTTATTAAATGTGCTTACGCACCATCGCGCTACATTTAACTTTATTTGCTGGAATCGTTGTGTTTTGATGTAGATATTTTTTTCAATACTTGAAAAACGAGAGAAATCTCAATGTATCCTTCCTGGTACAATACTTTCTTAAAAAAAAAGGAAAAAAATATATATTAACCCTTTCACTCTCAAAACAACATGTAAACTCTATTTTGCATTTGGAACGTCTTACCAAAATATTTTGCATCGTTAAGCATTCCATGAATTCGCAAACTCCTTGGATGGGCGCAACAATCCTTACGTGTTTTGGGATAGCCTAATTCACCCTTTTCGATGAAAGAACTTCTTCCTTCGGATAGGCAGCTTTCACCAAGATCCTGTACAGCTCCGCCAGAAAGGAAAACTTGTATCTTTAGATAACCACCCAACAGCATCTAGAATCACTACACTGCATTTAATAGATCCAAAAAGAAGGCCAGGTGAGCCACAAAAATTTCCCTGCTGCAGCATATAAATAATACATGTTTCAGGGCAAGACTTATCCATGTGTCCCTTTAAACATGGTCCACACTGTCACCCTAATAATCAACCGCTTCCATACTATGAATAACCCCCAGCATAAAATGTTTAAAATTAGTCAATATACTAGAATTAGGATATATGTGAATAAAGGACACATCATAGGTGTGCGCAGAGGGTGTGCCTGGTGTGCCCATGTACACCCCAATGTTGGGTGAAGTGGTCCTTCATCACCTTCTACATTGACATTTTAGGCTGCTGTCAGACAAGCGTAGTGTTCACGTCCGTGATTGCGCCTAAAAGTACGTCCGTGATAGCATGACAGAAAGTCCATTGGAGCCTGTTACACAAAGTACGTCCGCACTGAACTGCGAACGCACCACGGCCGCGGCAAACGGACGCAAGGCAGGCAAGAACGTACAACCCCTAGAACGGCCGCACAAAGTGCGCTGCGTCCGCAACGTCCGCATAGCTTTGTGTGTGAGTGATGGAACGTGGTCAGACGGACTGCAGTTATACGTCCAGCATTTTTCACGGACAAAATGGTTTTGCTTTTTATTTTATTTTCCCTTCTACAAAAATACATCAGTGAATAAACGGACTGTGTGGCCACTACTGTGTCTTCCGTACTGACGTACATCCGTGTGCACGGACGTACAGTCCGTAGAAATCACGCTCGTCTGACCCTAGCCTCAGATGTCCCTTATCTGGTTCATGATGAACAGCATAAAAGCTGACTGTGTCCCTGCTTACAGGCTTGTTATTTCTAATGAAAATGTGCATTTTTGTGCAAATCCTTCTAAATATAAGCTTTCAATTAATAAATGTACCATGGGTGCACACCCTAATGCAACGGGCTGTGCACGCCAGTGGGACACATATATATCATAATAGAGCCTACTGCAACAGCAGCGACATTGCTGACCAGATCCATTACTATGGTGTATGGGGCCAAGAGAACACCTGTGCCGCATTCCTCTCAATTGCCTGTTAATTGCCTGTTCATTTTGGGCGAGGACCTCTTTTTTGTGCGGTTTCTTTGAGTTACCAACAGGGTTGAGCAGTAGATAAATTTCAGCGTTTAGTATCCGTCCAGAAATTAGCGCAGTCACCAAGTGATCTGTTGGTTACAATAGCGCAAGTGATCTCTAGCGCTCCCCATGTTAACTATAGGACGCGGAAAGTACAGTACGCTCGCGCTACTGATCGCTAATAGTGACGCGCTAAATGATTTTTCCAGTTTCTAGCAAGAGGCAAGCGATCTGTTGGTCAGGCGCTAGATTCATTTTAGCTGGCGCTAACGCAAAAACATGCTGACGCCAGGATTAGCTCACACCCGGTGATAGGGCCCTGAATGTGTTGTACCGGCTGGGTGGAGTAGAGGTAACATCACTGCTCTGCGTGGAGAGAGCCTGTGGAGACAGGAGCTTGATTCCAGCAAGAGCACCTCTCCAGTAAGTGTCCTTGGGCAAGACACCTAACGGTACATACTCGCCACCCAGGACATACTTGAAAACGAGAGAAATCTCAATGTATCCTTCCTGGTAAAATACTTTCTCAAAGAAAAAAAGATGGAGGTCATGTAGTCCCTTCAAGGATCTTTTATTACCTGTGGACCAAGTGGTTAAGGTTGACCTGAAATATGCGTATCTTCCAGTCCATATTGCAAAATCATTCCGGCAGTTCCTTCAGTTCAATTAACAGCAAGCAAAGTAGAGCATCCAATAGGCATCTCTTCCTCCACTTGATGCTTCGGCCCGGCAAGCCAACAATGGCGATGGTTCCTTCTGTTGTCCATTGCTGCAGCATCGCCACAGTATGGATGAGTTTGTCTAATAGTCTGCCTACCTTTCCGTCACAAAAATGGTGTCTTGGCATGTAGTGACGCACGCAGTCATCTGTATCACCATATGTAGGTTTTATCCATCTCTCTATCTCTGTTTAGGTCCATCTATCTCTCTCCCTCCACACGGATCCCTCATTCTCTCTCTGTATCGGCACCAGGCGATTTTCTTATCTAAAAAAAAAAAAAAGCAAAAATAAATAAATAAATAAAACCCCATATAAATTTAGGCCATTTCCCCCCCCTCCTTGTTCGAAAGATTTCATTTTCTACAAAAAATAACAGAGCGATCATCCTCCATTACGATCCTGATGAAGTGTAAGCTCTCCAGAGCGAGACCCCTTTGCACTTATTGATTTGCCTGGCATTTCCTAAGCAATCTCATTGTACTGCTCACGGCGTGGTATGTGGGTACTTTCTAAATAAGAAAGAAATCTAGCCGGGGAAAATAATAGTCATTTAGACGCTGCTTCAGTGTGATGTAAATAACCTTTTCTTTCCGCGGGATAAGTCGTTTTAGCAAACAGAACTTTGTGTAGCAGTTTAAAAGAGTATTCATTCCTGAGCAAAACGCCGCTAGTTATCTCCTATGGGAGACGCCTCCGCTGATACAAAGAATACACCGAGTTTTTCCTTCTGGTTTTCCAAGCCCTGGATTATTCTCCGGACACATCGAGACCCGGTCACTGCTGCTGACGAGACGACGGGACATTAACGCAACCATAAAAGGGCTGAATTTATCTACGTGACCTGCATTGCAGCCGGGGAGAACATCATCAAATCTCTACGCAGAGGCCCTCTGCCGTCCTAATGCTCGGCCTCCCAGGGGTGGCGTTCTGCGGAGAAATAGGAAGCATGTTAAAATAAAGGAGGGCGCACTCGCTAAATTCAGGAACGCCAGGAATAGGCTAGGGATTTGTAAATATTGAACGAGTCGAGGAGAAAAATAAGTAGATTGTTTTTGGTTTAAAAGAAAAGAAGTCGATTTTGACCATTTAACTTTGCTTATATTGGCCAAAAATACCGTTTTTAGTCAATATTGAGCAAAAAATAAATATGTTTTTAGATTGTTTTAGGTATTATTTTTATATTATTTTTTAATATCATTTTACATTATTTTTTATATTTTGGTAAACTGATGTATGAAAATTATTTAAATATATTAAATCGGGTGTTGAGCATTCTACTTTGGTTATTGTGCCCAAAAATACAACAGTTTTTTTAGTCAATTTTGAGCAAAAAAATTTTGGTTTTTTGGGGGTTTTTTTTAGGTATTATTTTTTATATTATTTTTAATATAATTTTATATAATTTTTTATATTTTGGTAAATTGATGTATGAAAAAATATATACATATAATAAGCCAGATGTTGAGCATTCTACTTTGGTTATTGTGGCCAAAATACAGTTTTTTACTCAAATATGAGCAAAAAAATATGTTTATATTTTTTTAGGTATTATTTTTTAGATTATTTTTAATATCATTTTACATTATTTTTTTTATTTTGGTAAACTGATGTATGAAAATTATTTAAATATATTAAAGCGCGCGTTGAGCATTCTACTTTGGTTATTGTGCCCAAAAATACAACAGTTTTTTTAGTTAATTTTGAGCAAAAAAATGTTGGTTTTTTGGGGGGGTTTTTTAGGTATTATTTTTTATATTATTTTTAATATAATTTTATATAATTTTTTTATATTTTGGTAAATTGATGTATGAAAAGATATATACATATAATAAGCCAGATGTTGAGCATTCTACTTTGGTTATTGTGGCCAAAATACTGTTTTGTACTCAAATATGAGCAAAAAAATATGTTTAGATTTTTTTAGGTATTATTTTTTAGATTATTTTTAATATCACTTTACATAATTTTTTATATTTTGGTAAACTGATGTATGAAAAAATGTGTAAATATAATAAAGTAGATGTCGAGCATTCTACTTTGGTTATTTTGGCCAAAAATAAAAAAAAATTGTCAATTGTTCATTGTTCTTTTTTTCGTAATATTTTTTTATCTTATTTTTTTTTATATTTTTTTATTTTTTGGTAAACAGAGGTATAGAAAACAATATCTAAAATTATAAAAGTGTTTTTAGGGCTTTTTTTTCTGTAAATTGTATAGTGAAGCAATATCTGCACGTTTTCATGTTGCTGTTGAATACGAATTTAATATATTACCAACATAAATGATTGCCCTGAGCTTAATTGGTTAAGTGTTAACCTATTCTGTGCCAGGGTTAAAAAATTAATGAACCCTTTCATGGTGTAATCAATCAAGACTCGTAATATCTCCCACCCCTTAGTACATCTGATTGAATCTAATTATACACAGGCTCCAGGCAATTCGCGCGCCCCCCCTTTTCCCCTGAGAGTGGTGGCAGGATTCACTTATTCACATTCAGAAGGGGACTATTCACTGAGCAGTGAATTTTCTTGAGAACATCACGGAAAGCGCACATTTTAAATCAAAATACATGCATTTGAAAATGTTCCCAACTCCTGTATTTCTTCACCGATTCCCTCGCAATGCTCCACCAATTTACATCACTATCTAATGAATTACACACACACGTTCGACAGCGTTGAGACCAAACCATTAATGTACTTCTGGAAGGGATTCAATAAATGGATCCAGGCAGTCTATTTAGAATTCTGCTTTGATTACTGAATTAATTCCATTCATTCATTAGGGTTTCATGCGGCTAAAAAAAAATAAAAAATTATTTATTTGAGTCCAGGCAAAAAAACATGGCGGATGCAATAACTCACATTCAGGAAACCTGGTAAGCAAAGGCCATTTATTCTTTTTATTTCTTACTTTTTGCTTAAAAATACTCTTTTCTGTCGGGCACCTTTCATTATTACCTACACGGTGCCGCCATCTTGGTAATAGCAATGGCACGGCAATCTGAGGTCCAATCTGATGTCCAATCAGAGCTCCTGACGTTTTAGCCAATAGGTGAGATCAGAGGAGCCAACCTATAGTAGAGAAGCAATGGCAGTGACTGGTGTTTAACCCCTTCAATAACAAGATCGACTATGCTCGATCTGCAAGGCAACTGCTGGTGACCCGCTATTGAGTATAACCAACACGGAGTTCCACAGGAGCAATGCAAATCTATTTAATTTATTGCAAAGAAGAATCATTTGCATTTGGGCTCCAGAAGGTACCTCGAAAGGTTTAGCACCGTGAACATGATGCCGAGGTGCTAACACATTTTACAACCAGATGAGGGATGTGTCCCACTGACATATCCCCATCAATCTTGCTCGGAGCCCAGAACTGCAGTTACTCCTTGTGGCCAGCAGATGGCGACAACTGTCTGACAAATAGGAAGGGCTACATTGTGAATATTCCAAAATATTTCTCGCTGTATAATTTATTAGAATTTTTTTCCAAAAAAGCGGGTTACTGTCCGTGCTTTTCTGGAATATCCTTTAGTATTGAAGTGATTATTAATCTTCAAAATAATAACTTTGCTGGGGTTATTCCTATAATATTTGAAAGGTGTCACTTGTTTGCATAAAACAATGTTGAAAACCATCTGGGAAAAAAGAGGTATTCCTCATTTGATGGTTCCAGAATTCGTAAATTGGCAAGGGTCAATTTTCGATGTTTGTTAAATCACGATGTTAATAAAAAGCATGATTATTTATTTCACTTCTGAACAGAAAATGTTGCAGTGTTTTATATTTTATAGTAAATGTATTATTAGCATATTATTGTTATGGTTTGCGCTGCGTTCCAGGGCGAAATGCTGAGACAGCGCCTGCCCTGGAATATCACGTTAAAAGGGGGAACCTGAAGGCACAGATTTTACCATTTAGCATCCCCATTTAACGCGAGGAAGGAAATAGTGCCCATCATTGGGCCAGATCACAACTTGGACATTAAAGCTAAAACGAAAATGGAAAAAATTTGCTTCTGCCATTTTCCACTGGCTGCTCGTCTTTAACATCTTTATTATGATCACGCCGCTCTTGCCACCGAGGGATCGAAGGCGAGTATGGGATTTTTTGGTGGGTTTAGATTGATGTGCTAACACCAGAGTTTGAAAGACGTTATTCAAACCTGACATGTTAGAGTGTATGACAGAGCTCCACAGCAATACAACTCACAGTAATGTATGGTGTGTATGAGCGTATCACAGAGCTCCACAGCAATAAGACTCACAGTAATGTGCAGTGTGTATGAGTGTATCACAGAGCTCCACAGCAATAAAATTTACAGTAATGTTCAGTGTATATGAGTGTATCATAGAGTGCCACAGCAATAAAACTCACAGCAATGTGTGGTGTGTATGTGTGTATCACAGAGCTCCACAGTAATAAAACTCACACTAATATGCTGTGTATATGAGTGTATCACAGAGCTTCACAGCAATAAAACTCACAGCAATGTGTGGTGTGTTTGAGCATATCACAGAGCTTCACACCAATAAAACTCACAGCAATAAGTGGTGTGTTTGAGCATATCACAGAGCTCCACAGCAATACACCTCACAGTAATGTGCGCTGTGTGAGTGTATCACAGAGCTCCACAGCAATAAAACTCACAGTAATCTGCGCTGTGTAAGTGTATCAGAGAGCTCCACAGCAATAAAACTCACAGTAATGTGCGGTGTGTATGAGTGTATCACAGAGCTCTACAGCAATAAAACTCACAGTAATGTGCACTGTGTATAAGCTTATCACAGAGCTACACAGCAATTAAACTCACAGTAATGTGCGGTGTGTATGAGCATATCACAGAGCTCCACAGCAATAAACCTCACAGTAATGTGCAGTGTGTATGAGCGTATCACAGCTCCACAGCAATAAAACTCACAGCAATATACGGTGTGTATTAGCGTTCCCCAAAATCCACAGCAATTAAATTCACAGTAATGTGCGGCGCATATTAGCGTATCACAGAATCCACTGCAATAAAAAGCAAAAACATTTAATGTATTATTTAAGTTCTATATAAAAGAATTTAAATTAATTTTAAAAATATTCTAAAAATATTTATTTCATTATTTTATATAAAAACAAATATATTTGAAAACTTAAAATATGCTAACTTATTAAAAAGTATAAAAATACATAAACGTTTCCCCCTCTCCTGCTTACCTTTTTCATTGTTGTTGCGGGAAGGGAGTTAAACATGTATCATCCCTGGCGGTCCAGTAGCAGAGGAGGGGGCGTCCGGTCTGGGCCACTTCCTCTGCAGCCCAGGCCCAATAAATCCCTGGTGGTTCGCGTGGTTGTGGGTCTGCAATGCGATCTGTGCTTCGCGCACAGACCGCAGTGCACGTGTCACGCTGGACTTGAGCACAGGTGATCTCTGATGACCCGTCAGCTGACTGACGGCGCTTACTGACTGTGTCAGTGACCCTCTCCAAAAGATGCCGGCGCAGCGGCGCTAATAAAAAAATAGTGCAGGGGCTCGGTGGCAAAATGTTCTGCCTCTCCGAATTTGCCGCTTGGAGCGGTTGCTCCATGGTCAGGCCGGCCCTGGAAGAGCCCCTCAAAGTACGCCGTGCTCAACCCACCCAAAGGGCAGGCCTGGTAACCTACAAAAAAAGACTAGTTTGGGATTTGTTGAAAACCACTTCATTCTTGAAGATGCTCTCAGCAGGACTGGTGATTCCAGAGGACTTTTTCCTCTGTTCATATTAGAAGAAGATTCTTTATATACCAAGAGATTACGAGAATATTCCGCTCATCCCAAGAGATTCTCCTGGATCACAATTAAACAGTAAGCATGGAAACTCCCCAGAGAAGCAATAGAAGCTATGTCTGTAACACGGAGCCGTCCACGAAAAAAACACAAAAAAAAACTGCTGACTCAATTTAGCTCTGCACTCGTGCGGAGGAACTGATCCAATGCCAAACGGCTTCACGGCCGATATTAAGCACATGTGGGCAGCTCATACTTTATCAGCCCTTTATTGAGATGCTTAGTGTACTTCTTCAGACGTCTTTCACCACTTATGGTGTGTGGCCACAATCCTAAATTAGAACTCTGGGACAGATGCCAGGACAGACAGCTACTTGGAGAAGGAGCCAAAAGGAGGGACTGACTCAGGAAATCTTAGACAATTAGAAGTTATTGCATGAAGTCGCACGTATCAAACAAATTCATCATGATTTGGAAAGGTTATAAAAAATATATTATAGGGTTTATAATATTCGCTTTCCACTGCTCCTTTTGTCAGAGCTTCGGGGAACCGTGGTGGATCAGGATGGTAGGTGCAGAATGACAGTGGAAGGGTGCTGAGTGACAGGTAGCAGTGCAGAAAGATTGACAAGGGGAGGGCTATTGAGTGACAGTGGGGAGGGATGCAGGATCATGGGGGAAGGCTACTGAATGACGGTGGGAAAGGTGCAGAGTGACAGGGGAGGGGTGCAGGAAGACCGTGAGGAGGGGTGCAGAGTGACAGGGGGAAGGAGCAGAGTGCCAGTGGGGACAGGGCCGGATTTATAACTAGGCAGAGTAGGCATGTACCTACAGGCACCTGCCACAAGGGGGCACCTTGCTTTGTCAATTTTTTTATTTTTTTTACAATTTACAATCATTTAGACCACTGTATCACTGTAGCCCTAAGGAATAGAGGGACATATGAGGTATCATTGGAAAGGCCAGATTGTGACCTTTTCAGTGACAACACAATTAAACAGGTTGGATTTATGTAAAAAATTAAATAATATGTTTCACGTTTGACAGTGGGGAGGTTGCAGAGTGACATAGAGGGTGCAGAGTGACAGTGGAGGTGGTGCAGAGTGACAGGGATGGGTATTGAGTGGCAGGGAGGGGTACTGAGTGACAGTGGGGAGGGGTGCACAGTGACAGGGAGGGGTACTGAGTGACAGTGGGGAGAGGTTCAGAGTGACTGGGAGGGGTGCAGAGTGACAGGGAGGGGTACTGAGTGACAGTGGGGAGGAATATAGAGTGACAGTGGGGAGGAATGCAGTGTGACAGTGGAGAGGTTACAGAGTAATAGAGGTCCAAGTACTGAGTATTAATGGGAAGGGCCCAGAGTAACAGTTAGGGCCTCTATCACGGCATTACACTCATGCTGCGGTAAGGGGCCGGTGCCCTGCCATCGGCACCTTCCTTACTTTTTATCAGTTCCAGTATCAGACTCTAGGAGTCCGAATCTGGAGCTGTACTGAGTGTCTGACTTCCTGGCTGCCTGGGCGGTCCAAGCACTACAGCAGCGTGCGTGTGCCTTCAAAGCACGCTGCCTTGATGCTGCCCAGTGGCGTAGCGTGGGGGGGGCTGGGGGGGCCGTGGCCCCGGGCGCAGTTTTGTTAGTGGCGCATAATTTCAAAAGAAATTTGCGCCTCTAAAACTTGAGGCCCGGACTGACCCGCCGGGCCCTCGGGCGCCGCCCAAGGGCCCGTGGGTTGAGGGGACCCAGATGCCGGGCAGCAGGAGTGCCTGCCCGGTCCTGAACAGTGAGTCCATCCGTGTTGAAGGGGATGCGGCTGCGTGCAGGCACAGCCGGTCACGTTGTCCGGCTAATCAGGTGGTACTGAGTCTCTGTACCACCTGACTGGCCGGACCGCGTGACCTGCGCACGCACGCAGCCACCTCCCCTTCAACACGGACGGACTCACACGCTGTTCAGGACCGGGCAGGCACTCCCACTGCCCGGCATCTGGGCCCCCTCAACCCCTGCTGGATCCGGAGCTGGGGCAAGTTTCCATGTGAGAGCTGGCTGCCGCTGGGGCAATATCCAGGTGAGAGCTGGGGCAAATCCATGAGCTGGGGGCAAATCCATGAGCTGGGGCATATCCATGAGCTGGGGCAAATCCATGAGCTGGGGGCAAATCCATGAGCTGGGGGCAAATCCATGAGCTGGGGCAAATCCATGAGCTGGGGGCAAATCCATGAGCTGGGGCAAATCCATTTGTGAGCTGGGGCATATCCATGTGTGAGCTGGGGCAATATCCATGGGAGAGCTGTGGCAAATCCATGTGTGAGCTGGGGCAATATTCATGTGTGAGCTGGGGCAATATTCATGTGTGAGCTGGGGCAATATCCATGGGAGAGCTGGGGCAAATCCATGTGTGAGCTGGGGCAATATCCATGTGTGAGCTGGGGCAATATCCATGTGAGAGCTGGGGCAATATCCATGTGAGAGCTGGGGCAATATCCATGTGAGAGCTGGCTGGGGCAATATTCATGTGTGAGCTGGGGCAATATCGATAACGTGTCCACAGATTGGGGGGGCACACAATTCTTGGCTGGCCCCGGGCGCTGACAACCCACGCTACGCCACTGATGCCACCCTCCAGTCACGTGTGTAATGCATGCGTCACGCACAATCAAAGAGTAGCCAATGGCATGGTTGGGAGGAGAAGAGAAGGATAAGAACACAGAATGGTGAGCATGGTGCTGTAGCCACCGGCGAGTCCAGCCAAGACCCAGGGCCCAGCAAAGTCCAAGGCCAAACCCCAGCCAAGAGCCAGTGCCCAGCCTAATATTAAGGCCAGCCAAGACCCAGGGCCCAGCCAAACCCTAGGGCCCAGCCAAGACCCGGGCAACCAAACCCCAGGGCCCAGCCAAAACCCAAGGCCCAGGCAAACCCCAGTGCCCAGTGCATCATACACACAGCACATTTCTGTGAGTTTTATTGCTGTGGAGCTCTGTGATATGCTCATACACACCGCACAATACTGTGAGTTTTAATGCTGTGGAGCTCTGTGATACATTTATAACCACTGCACATTACTGTGAGCTTTATTGCTGTGGAGCTCTGTGATATGCTCATACACACCGCACAATACTGTGAGTTTTAATGCTGTGGAGCTCTGTGATACATTTATAACCACTGCACATTACTGTGAGTTTTATTGCTGTGGAGCTCTGTGATATGCTCATACACACCGCACATTACTGTGAGCTTTATTGCTGTGGAGCTCTGTGATATGCTCATACACACTGCACATTACTGTGAATTTTATTTCTGTGGAGCTCTGTGATATGCTCATACCCACTGCACATTACTGTGAGTTTTATTGCTGTGGAGCTCTGTGATATGCTCATACCCACTGCACATTACTGTGAGTTTTATTGCTGTGGAGCTCTGTGATACGCTCATACCCACTGCACATTACTGTGAGTTTTATTGCTTTGGAGCACTGTGAGATGCTCATACACACTGCACATTACTGTGAGTTTTATTGCTGTGGGACTGTGTTATGTCCTTTTTTTGTTTTGGAAGGGGGAGATAAGCTACAAATGGTTGAGGCAGTGCAGGGGGGGCCCTGCGTGAAGTTCAGTAAGGGGTCCCATCATTTCTTATGGCTGCAGTGAGAGGAACAGCATGACAGGGGAGGGGGGCACAGAGCAACCAGCCGAGAGGGTGCAGAGGTATTGGGTAAGTGTGATGTCACATTGGAGGTGTAGTCAGGGGTGGTCATGGAGGGGCGCCAGGAAGGTATTTAAACCTTAAGGTCTAAGGTCGGCCCTGGATTTATGCATAGTCATTTTATTCACCAAACACAATGCGCTAAAAGAGAAAAAATATATATTTTTTCAGTTTTGATTACAGTTGTGTATTTCCTTGGAGAAACGCAGTTACAAGCTCTCCATTTCTATTTTATATTTATATTTTTTTTTTAGAGTACCCAGAATACGGTACGGTATATCGACGAAAGTTTGGGAAAGTAGCTGTATAGACGGTAAATGATTAAAATCTGAATAGAAATTTACTCTTGTATGACATTTTCAATATATCATTCTGACATAACACATATAAACATAATAATTACATATTTTGAATCTACTGAGTGTGCTGAAAAAAATATATACAATTTGTGTGGGTCCTATAATAAAAGATGACTTCATATAGCGTTTAAATGTGAAATGTTAAATGGTGAAAATAAATTCAGCACAGAGTGGGTGAAATGTTTCAGCAGCAAAAGGGTTAAGGTCAGGGCCGGTGCTAGATTATGTTGCGCCCTAGGCAAGACCAGCTACTTACGCTCCCCCCAGGAAAAAAATTGTTAACTGTTGAAATGCGGGGGAACACACATACACACACTGTGCACAGGGGCCACACACGGTCATTCGTTGCCCATCTTTCCCCTCCACTGGTCGGGACTGGGGTCGGTCTGTGCCTCTTTCTTTTCTCTGCCCTCTGCGCCTCTTTCCTTCTTCTGCCCTCTGTACCTTTTTCTTTCCTTTGCCCTCTGTGCCTCCTTCTTTCCTCTGTCCTCTGTGCCTCTTTCTTTCCTCTGCGCCTCTTTCTTTCCTCTGTGCCTCTTTCTTTCCTCTGTGCCTCTTTCTTTCCTCTGTGCCTCTTTCTTTCCTCTGTGCCTCCTTCTTTCCTCTGTGCCTCTTTCTTTCCTCTGTGCCTCCTTCTTTCCTCTGTGCCTCTTTCTTTCCTCTGTCCTCTGTGCCTCTTTCTTTCCTCTGTGCCTCTTTCTTTCCTCTGTGCCTCCTTCTTTCCTCTGTGCCTCCTTCTTTCCTCTGTCCTCTGTGCCTCTTTCTTTCGCCCTTTCTTTTATCTGCCTTTTTTTTCTGTGCCTCTTTTTTCTTTCTTTCATTCTCTCTTTTGTGCCTTTCTTCTGCCTCTTTTTTTCTTTCATCTGCCTCTAGTGGGACCTGCATGTCGTCACCATAAGACGCCCACCTTCTGCGCCGCTTGCAGGGGTCCATGAGCCAACAATGTCGGCTTTGTGAGCCACCACTGCTGGCTACACGAGCCGCACAATGAGGAACGGGTACAATAATGGATCCCGGGTTAGGCCCGGCTGCGCCCCTAGACAGCAGTGCGCCCTAGGCGGTTGCCTAGCTTGCCTAGTGGGAGCACCGGCCTGGTTAAGGTGTTTTTTTCTACTGCGACTGGAGATTTTGGGGATCTGCTCGTCCCCATCATTCCACTTACTTATTCTTTCCCATAAAAAGCTGTCTTTCTCTCTCCCTTCTACTCCCTCCTTCACCCGCCCTTTATTCCCTTCCTTCTTTCTTTCTCTCTCTCCTTTTTTCACTCCCCCTCTCTTTCTCCTCCCTCTCCTCCTTTTCCCATCTTTCTCTTTTACCCCCCCTAACCCATTTTGCCTCACTCTTTCTCCCTCCCTACCTTACCTTTAAATCCTGGGTTGCATCGTGCTCTCCATGACACCCTTTTACTGTGTGCCAGTACCCTGCTATAGGCAAACCCTTGGCTGTCCATCTGCGCAGTTACCTTAACTGAAACTTACCAATCCCTTGACCTCATGGAGTCCATGCTCAGCTCACCCAGGGACCCTTGTGACCTTTAACCCCTTCACTACCAAGTTATTAAAAAAAAACACTGTTTGGAACCTATAGAACATAATTTTGTAATTAAATATACAGTTAGAAATGTTTGGGAATATTCCCAGTGTATTCAGTTCTGTATAAACCTATTTGGCAGGCAGATGTCACCATCTACTGGCCGAAAGGAGGTACTGCAGCTCTGGTCTCTGTGCAGGATCAACTGGGGAGATTTCATTCATACGGATTAACTGCTGACTTTAAAACGTATTAGCACCCCGGGCATCATGCTGACGGTGCTAAATCTTTGGGAGCACCTTTTGCCATACAGTGCAATTTTTTGGCAATTCGGCTATTCAAAAAGGTGGCAATTCACCAATACTGGCGAATTGACAGCAAAATACGGCAGTTCGGCGCAGTGAAATTCCCCATAGAGAAGCAATGGTTAATCTATTCAGAGAATGCTGAACAGCAGGGAGAAGTTGGCGAAATGCCCAGATTTTCATTACTTTCATTCATCAGGTTTAAACGGACAAATCCCATAGGTTTCAATGTTAAAAAAAATCCCCATTTTTATAAAAATTTTATTCAACCATTTACTCTTTTAATTTGCAGCATAACGTCTCTTTATTAATTTTTTTTTTAATTTTTAGGCATTTTTATGGATTTTTTCAGATAAATTTTTAATTCAGATTTTTTTAATGGTGTTTTTTTTATTCTGTAACATACCTTTTTATTGTTATTCCTAGGACCTCATATAGTATTTACAGGTATTTTCATGCATTACTTTTGTTTTAAAAATTGTGAGGGAAGGGGGTTTACCCCTGTTCAGCAGCTGGTCGGCTTTTTCCAGTGGCTTTTTTCGGTGGTTGATCGGAGGCGTTTGGCGGTCTGTTCGGCGGATCGTCGGCTGTGTACAGTGGTATGCGGCTGTGTACGGTGGTTTGCGACTGCGTTCGGTGGTTTATCAGATGTGTTAGGATGTTTATCGGAGGCATTCAACGGTTTATCGGATGCGTTTGGCAGTTTATCAGCAGCAGTTTATCGGATGCGTTTGGCAGGTTTATTGGCGGTGTTCGGCGAATCGTCGGCTGCGTATTGCGGTTTGCAGCTGCATTCGGCGGTTTATCGAATGCGTTCGGCGGTTTATCAGTCACAGCTTATCGGATGTGTTTGGCGGTTACTCGGCGGCATTAGGCGGTTTATTGGATGCATTCGGCAGTTTATCAAAGCAGCAGTTTATTGGATGCGTTTGGCAGGTTTATTGGCGTAGTTCGGTGCATTGTCAGCTGCGTACGTTGGTTTGCAGCTGCGTTGGGCGGTTATCAGATGTGTTCGGCGGTTTATCAGTGACATTCGTGGTTTATAGGATGCGTTCGGCGGGTTTATCGGCGCGTTGGGTGGAACCATTTGGCGCGCTTCGGGGACTCTGTGATGAATGCTGAATTCACCTCAGGGTCCGTGAATTGAGCTCATCTAGGACAGCACCAAGCCTAAATTGCATTTCCTGTGAAAGCTGCTACCTGCACATCATTTGCTTTTGATTTTGTTGTTTCTTTATTGTAAAGCGTCACTGCCACTGTTGTCACTATATAACTAATAATATTCACTCTCAGACAGTGATGGCGAATCTTGGCACCCCAGTTGTTTCATAACTACATGCCCAATAATGCTTAGTCATACATAAGCCTGGCAGAGCATCATGGGACATGTAGTTCCCAAAAAATCTGGGTTGCCAAAGTACACCATCACTGCTCAAGGACACATATGGGTGGGTGATGAAGGAGGGGGTCAAAAGGGGTTAAAGTTAAACCACTCCATTCCCCTGACATCCCTGTTTAAATGAACACTACCATAAAAAAATGAAATGTCCTTATTGTGTTTATTTGATGTTGCTGATATCTTACATGTGTTTTGTTTTTCTCTTGTTTGTTTCGTTAAGAAAATATTTTCCTCTATATGTGTCACTGGGTGCATCCATTGTGTGATATTTTCCTCTATATGTGTCACTGGGTGCATCCATTGTGTGATATTTTCCTCTATATGTGTCACTGGGTGCATCCATTGTGTGATATTTTCCTCTATATGTGTCACTGGGTGCATCCATTGTGTGATATTTTCCTCTATATGTGTCACTGGGTGCATCCATTGTGTGATATTTTCCTCTATATGTGTCACTGGGTGCATCCATTGTGTGATATTTTCCTCTATAGGTGTCACTGGGTGCATCCATTGTGTGATATTTTCCTCTATGTGTGTCACTGGGTGCATCCATTGTGTGATAGTTTCCTCTATATGTGTCACTGGCGCATCCATTGTGTGATATTTTCCTCTATATGTGTCACTGGGTGCATCCATTGTGTGATATTTTCCTCCATATGTGTCACTGGCGCATCCATTGTGTGATATTTTCCTCTATATGTGTCACTGGGTGCATCCATTGTGTGATATTTTCCTCTATATGTGTCACTGGGTGCATCCAGTGTGTGATATTTGGTGTTGTAACCCCCCCCCTTTCTTTCCATGCACTTGCTCCTCTGTGTGACTTTGGCCATTGAATGGAGTGAATGGGTCAGTCACGGATTCACATCATTGTGTGAGATGTATTCAAAGGACAACACCAGGGGGTAGATTAGAAGCCTTTTAAGCTCCCTGCCCTATCTCATTAAGCTGCCATCTCTTGTCTTGGGAAGCCTAGAGAACAATAGACCTCCTGCTGCCTTATCTAAACTGTTCCTCCTCTACCAACTGTTAAATACTGTAGAAGATAAAGCACAGGCACAAAGTAAAACGTTTGCACAGATTTTGGTAAATGTTGCAACGTGTTAAAAATCCACAAAACGGCAACAGGAGCTGAAAAAACTAACTTTATTTTTCATTTTTACATGAAATCACTTCAAAGAAAAAAACAGCAGCGTGTGTTTTATAAAGCGGTTTTATTATGTGTAACGCACAAGTAATCTAGTTACAGTTTATGTAAGTGGTAGTGTCCCTTTTACCCTAGATTATCTTTTAACATTGCACATGCGCTCCGCGGTTTCATATTCTCTATTAACCCTCACCTAGTGTGTCACCCCTTTACTCTTAGATTGTAAGCTCTTGAGCAAGGTCCTCTCTCCTACTGTTCTGCGTGTTGAACCTGTACGTATATTTGTTATTCTATCTCCCATCGTACAGCGCCACTGAACTTGTTAGCGCTCTATAAAAACTTGTTACTGTAACAAACTGTAACTACCTGGTGATTGGGGACACAAGTAATGGAATTCTGCTGATTGCTTACACTTGAAACGCTCCTGTACGTGTATTTCATTGAAATGCATATTAACCCTTTGAGTACAGAAAGCAACAACACAGAAATGGTGAGTTCCCACAGGAATAGGGCCCTTGTTTCCTCCTGTACTGGTTTATCAAATGTTGCTCAGTCTCAATGCATTGTAACCTTGTCTATATTGTGCCCATTGTTCAGCGCTGCGGAATATGTTGGCACTATATAAATAAAGTAGAATAATAAAGGATAATCAGAACTAAAGACTATGTGTGAAAAGTCGGGACTCTTGGCAGGTTTGTCATATCCTGCTGGGCTGCTCTTCTATGCTGTAAAAGCTTGTAGCAGACCGTTATTAAAGTGGAGGTGCAGGTGGCCCTGCTGCTATTTTAAAGGTCTGGTGGGATCCTCAGCCTTTGTATCTGATTATCAATCACAATGGACGATTTTCGATCAATTTATTTCAGCCTGACCCCACACAGAGGGTTTCATTCGTGCCCGTTTTCAGCCTGCCCTGCCTGGGAGGAGAGCAGGGAGCGCCGCGCTGTTTGTTTATGTTTCCGCTGATACATTGTAGCGCTGGATGGAACGTTGAGGATGCCCGATAGGCGCCAGCGCTCGCACCTTCTCAGCACCGGGCGCCACTCTCTGAAATAAAGGATGTGGATAGACGGCCAAGCCTTGCAAGTGTATTTGTGCCTCTCCTCCACCCCCTGTGTGATTGGAGTCCCCTCCCGACCATGACGCTCCTGAACCCGCCCCATCCAGCAAGTAGACAGCCTCAGAGAAGCAGGGAGCCAGAAGGGAGCATGGTCCGGATCTTGCAGCAGCTTCACCTTCTACACAAACAGAGCTCTTCTCCTGCTGCAACCCAGGGGCTGTCACACACCCCCATCCACCTCCCTGTATCAGCAGAGCCAGGACAAGGTACATTGCAATCGCCCACTGGGAACCTTACTATTACTGATTATTATTATTATCAGGACACATCATAGAGGAGCTTGTCGTCTAACATCATCTTCATCATCAAAAGTCTGCTACATTTGTCTTCTGTTTCCTACATTGCTGATCAGTGAAAGCCAAGGACAAGCACTGCTTGCAAGGTGCAGGTAAGAGGGGGATCAATGCAATGTGAAGCATACTGTGCCAGGGGGGGTACCAGTCAGTGCCTGCTGTATGTTGGATTGGGGACTGGCAGACCCCCCTCTTGTCATGCCACAACCCAGCAGGGAGACATGGATCCACATCGATGTGTTCCACCGTTTGCATTGTATGAAATCCATTTGTGATCTAGTCTTGTCGGTGTTGGAGAAGTGAAGCTACATCCTCCTGTGTATTATTAAGTGCATGTTAATGATGATCTGCGCATGTGTGGTTGCTAGCATAAGAAAAAGAGCAGGGAGGGAGAGAGGGGAGGTTATAGAAAAAAATAGAGAAAATTATATATATATAACATAATAAAAAAACAAGGGGATACAATGAAGCAGCCTGTGTTCCATTTAGAAAGGCTATGGGGAGATCTGTAAGGGTTAAATGTAACAGTGACATCCAGCAGAGAGCAGATTGTGACACTCACCTTTACACAGGGTGGTGTTTGGGTACCACAAATCTGTTGTAATATGCAGAGGATACAAATCACAGTGATTTCAGTCATTTTTCTCAAAGTGCCCAATGAACACCTGTCTGTCTGTGTCTGTCTGTATTGCACGGTTTATTATGGCCCCTGTCAGTTTACTGATGGGGGGGGGGGGGGGTATTGGAAATTAGGTGGTTAGCATGATGGTGTTTGTGTCTACCTATGGGAAGGGGGGGTAGTACCATTCTGGCTCCTGTAGGGTTAACATGACGGTTGGAGGGGGGGGGGGTGATGAGTTGTAGGCTTGCACACAGACAGCTTTATATTTCTAATCTTGCAGACACAAGGAGGAGGTTTGGCAGTGAGGAAGTAACCTGATCTCCATGCTTGGTATGTGAAATCCACCCCTCATTCATTAGTGCCCTCTGTGCCCAGATGTGCTGGCATGTCTGCGCCCACTAGGAATGTGTCATTAGCTGCCCTGTTGGTGTCTGCTCTGTCTGGCATGTCCTGGGAAGGAAGGCTGGGTATGTCTTTCTTGGGTGACGTCCTCTTCTTCATGTGTTGCCTGGATAGGTTCCTTGGTATTAACAGCTCCTTAAACCTCACAACTCCCATCAAGCACAGGCAGGCATACATTAAATAGAGCTCTTCATTTGGAGGACACCTGTGAGGATTCCTTGCGCTCAGCTGCAGATGGAGAAGCTGGGAATCCACTCTGCAAGGGCTGGATCCCTCCTACCATTGTGTGCAACAACTCCCATCAAGCCAAGGCAGGCATGCTGCTTGTTCCCTGTGGCCTTTCCTCTTTGAATCATCAGCTCATGATCTGATATCAGGCAAATAACCGTGAACTGGGTTCCTCTAGCACCAGTGCACTACAAATCCCATCAAGCCCGCACAGCCCCCTTGATGGGAGTCTTAGTCCACTGGATCTGGAGTGACTTTGATTTCCAGTTCTTGAGATTGAGTTATGTCAGGGCTTTCAAACTATGGCCCCCTCTGATGTTTCTGAACTACAATTCCCATGATTCATTGGCCAGTTATTGCATTCAAAGAGTTCTGGGATAGGTAAGAACTCAGCATCTGGGGGGGGGGGGCGGCGGAGTTTGGCAGCCTGAGTTAAGTGGTGGTGAGCGGCGTGCCTGGCATTAACACTTACCAGCGGGATCCCTGTAACTAAACCTTGTTAAACTTTGCCCTGCCAGCCTTTCCTTTCTCTAAAATATATTTATTTCTAATTTTTATCTATTTATTTACTAATATATATATATATATATATATGTCCAAGTGGCCCCGCACTCCACATACCAGATTATTCTGCTCCGGTGTAAAAATTCTGACTGCATCCAAACATACTCCACGTTTCAGATGCACATGGAGACTATCATGGTTATCCAAAGAGAAGTGAAAACCATGAGAATGACTGGAGAAGTGAAAATTCTAGGTCTAAATAGCCGTTTTGAAAAGTGAGATAAATGGGAGAATATTTCTGGTTTGGCTATTTTGACCTAGAATTTTCACGTCTCTAGTCATTCTCCTGGTTTTCACCTCTCTCTGAATAACCCTGCATGTAAAATTTCCAAAAAATGTATTTAATGTTGCATAATACGCATAGAGCGACGTTTCAGTGAGGTCCTAATTGATATATATATATATTTTCAGAAAAAGTGACTTTTTTTTTTTTTTTCCTAAAGCCCCATTCAGTGCAATGGGAACAAGTATTTGTTTATTTGGGAAATTCCTAATATCCAAACTCCACGTTGTGGTAAAAGAAACATTGCCGAGACTGTTTGTAAATAATTTAAGAAGGTATCGTGTTGCCGCAATAAACGCGCAGGATGGATGATTTATACTCCAGTACATCCGCTGCCTTTTTATAATAACCTGAATTTGTATTATTACTTTTCGTTGATATTGCGCCGGTCTCGCCCGCAGAGCTTAAATAGTGGATAAACAAGCTAACATAACATATGTGAGATGGCAAAAACAAGTGGGTTAGAAGGTCCTACAACAGTGGTCAGCATACTTGGCTCCCCAGACATTTTGAACTACACCTCCCATGATGCTCAGGTACTCATTAGGTTAGCTGAGCCTCATGGGAGTTGTAGTTCCAAAACATCTGGAGAGCTACGGTTGCTGACGTCTGTCCTACACCATGAGCTCAGATCTCTCAAAAAACCTGTCTCTAAGGCTGGGGTCAGACGAACGCAGTGCGAACGCGCGTGCAGCCGCACTTTATCACGGCCGCAGTAGCAGCAAATGACGGGCAATATACGAAGTACGGCCACACGAAAGTTCGGCCGCGCAACGCAAGCGGCAAACGAACGCATTCTTTTTGAGAACGTGATAACGCTAGTACTGTCGTACAGAGTGCGCTGCGTCCGCTAGCAGCGTGTGTGCGTGATTGGGAGACATCAGACGCTGCTAATGTCCGGCCAACATAACGTCCAGACGCAAAAAGGGTTTTATTGATGATCCGTACAAAGTCACGCACGAAAATGCGCATAGTATGACCGCTACAGCGTATTCCGTGAAAAAATACGTCCATTCGTTCAAACGCACTTTTTCACGGACGACGCGAAAAGTGCGTTCGTCTGACCCTAGCCTAATACTCGTTTACAGTCTGTGGACTTTCCCGTGACCGCTGTGATTATTATTATTCTTTATAAAGCGCCAACATATTCCGCGGCGCTGATTACTGTAAACCTGGACCAGGATCCATATCGGTTTTCAACTTCCTTTTGCAATAATATTATTTGATTTCACGGGTCAGTTTCAGGTCCGTGGGCAACGTTTCCAAAACATTCTACTCCACTGCTCATATTATAAACTGTTTTAACCAACTGGCCACAATGAAACACTTCATTCATCCGCCGACTCGTCCATATGTTCCATCCAACTGTCAGCGTCGTCTGTACTTCCATCCGCCTGCCTGCTGTACCCGTAGGCAGGCGAATAGATGTATAAGGCAGGGGTCGGAAACCTTGACCCTCCAGATCTTCTGGAATGCCCATGATGCTCAGCCAAACAAATGAATGGCTGAGCCTCATGGGAGATGTAGTTCCACAACATCTGAGGGGCCATGGTTGCTGACCCCTGCATTTTATCTTATCCAGTTGTCAACCGTATGGAAGCTTCCAGTCCAGCTGCCGACAACATCAATTGGTCAAACCCAGTATCCATTATTGTAGCCTAGCCGTGCGCTGGATCACTAGATTTATCAAACTGTCAACGGTAGCAACACGTCTGTCTGGATCTAGTAACAAAGTATATACAAATGTCCACCACGTATGTGCCTCCAATCCAATATCCCAGATTGTCAATAAGTTTTCTTGACCAGCCTCTTCCCGTCCGCAGCTGGTGTCCTATAACTTCGCTTGATTTAAGGCTGGGGTCAGACCAGCGCATTTTTAACGTGCATTTAGGCGCACTTAATCACAGCCGCACTAGCAGCAAATGACGCGCAATGACGGCCAATATACGAAGTACGGTCGCACGAAAGTCCGGCCGCGCAACGCAAGTGGAAAATTAACGCAGTTTTTCGAGAACGCAGAACCGCTAGTACGGACGTACAGAGTGCGCTGCGGCCACTAGTGGCGTCTATGCGTGATTAGGAGACGTCAGACGCTGCTCATGTCCGGCCAACATAACGTCCAGACACCCAAAGTTTCCTAGTTTGGATCCGTAAAAAATCACGCACAAAAATGCGCATCGTATGACCGTTTTCGCGCATTCCGTGAAAAAATACGGCAATGCGTTCGGACGCACTTTTTCACAGACAACGTGAAAATGCGTTCGTCTGACCCTAGCCTTTGACGGTCGCTGCGAAAAATGCGTTAGTCTGACCCTAGCCTGAGCGCTTCTAAATTTACCATTTTACTCTGCATCCTTAGAGCAGCAGCTTTGGTCCTCATTTTTATTTTTGGAACTACATTTTTCCATGATATTCAGTAAACTTAATGAGGTGAGCATCATGGGAGATGTAGTTCGAAACCATCTGGACGGCATAGGTTGCTGAGCCCTGCTTTCGACATATCACTTTTTTCCATGAATGTCCTACAATACCCACTACTGTCCTCTTCCAACCCCATGGCTCCACCATCGCTACCTTCTCGGTCTCTACTACTTTGTATTTCACCGCTTTTTAGTGGCGTGAAGGATTTTTTCCGCAACTCTCATCCCTTCAGTCTGTCTGCCATAGCAGCATCTACTTTATAAAAAAAAATTGCTGTTTTTACCCACCATGTGCACCATAGTATCTTCATTTATCCCAAAATTCAGCTACCCCGACACCCCAGACCGAAATAAAACTATATTTCCCATGATGCTTTTTTAGGCAGAGACCGTATAATGGGAAATGTAATTCTAAACCTTTTTGGGGTGCTGAGATTTAGGGGCTTCTAGTCCATCCTGCCAAGCCCCCACCATCATATACAAACACTGGCGTGGCGGTCCATCAGTCCTGTGCATCGTTTCCGAAGAGCGGGATACCACGACCTATTCTAAAGTCGTAGGTCACATACAAGTCATGTGCACGTATCCGGAATTCCCAATGCTTGATGCAACGAGGCTTGCGTTCCACCCATTCACAAATCACTCCTAGTACAGGCTAGCTTTCTTTTTACCTCTGATAACTCAATCTATTTTTGTTTTGTGGAATCGGATCCATTTCTATTGTTTTTTTTGTTTTTTTTTATGTATTTTTTTAAATGCACTGAAAGGGTTAATCTTCAGTGCTGGTTTAGATCCTTTTAGAATTGGTTTAAACTTGAGGAATGTGTGAGTGTTTGCTATACGGATACCGTGCAGTGGGCAACTGTACAGCTTGGAAAAAAGACGAGACAGAGGAGATATGATAGAAACATTTAAATACGTAAAGGGAATCCACAAGGTAGAGGAAGGGAGTATATTTAAAAGGAAACAAAGTAGCAAAACAAGAGGACATAGTCTTAGATTAGAGGGGCAAAGGTTTAAAAGTAACATCAGGAAGCATTATTTTACTGAGAGGGTGGTGGATACATGGAACAGTCTTCCAGTAGAAGTGGTAGAGGCCAAAACAGTGATTGAATTTAAGCAAGCATGGGATAGGCATAAGGCTATCGTAAACAAAAGATAAATGCGGGTAAAGTATCCATGTAATTGGGCAGACTAGATGGGCCGAAAGGTTCTTATCTGCTGACATTTTTCTATGTTTCTATGGGGTAACTGGGTTCTTTCCTGCGGCGCGATGTTATGATTTCAGCAGTAAAAAAAATCTATATATCCATGAAAGATAAACCTGTATGTTTATGGTGTGGGATATCATTATATGATCTATATATCTCACTGTGTGATATAACATTTTATCCCTACCTGCTATTCGTGTAATGTGCTTTTAAGAAGAATGAGAAAATGCTGTATCCATAGTCTTCTATTTATTTTTACACGGCTGACCTAAGCGTCAGCCTATGTGTGTAAAAGCAATGTAAATGTAGCTGCACTTTAAGGCTAGGGTCAAACGAACGCATTTTTGGCGTCGTCTGTAAAATAGTACGTCCAGACGCGTTGACGTATTTTTTTTCACGGAATGTGCGAAAAACGGTCATACGATGCGTGATTTTGTACGGATCCAAACCAGGAAACTTTGGGTGTCTATGTTATGTTGGCCGAACATGAGCAGCGCCTGACGTCTCCTAATCACGCACACACGCCGCTATGCCGACGCGGCTCACTCTATACGTCAGTACTAGCGGTTTGACGTTCTCGAAAAAATGCTTGCGTTGCACGGCCGAACTGTCGTGCGGCCGTACTTCGTATATTGGCCGTCATTGCCCCTCATTTGCTGCTACTGCGGCCGTGATTAAGTGCGCCTAAACGCACGTTAAAAATGCGTTAGTCTGACCCCAGCCTTAGTATAAGGACCGTTGCATGTACAGACTGGCTAAAGAAAATCCAGCACTGGAAACCTTTCCCTATACTGCTATTGCGGGCTAAAATTTGCAATATACCAGCAATTTTCCATCTTTTCACCCCCATGTTAAAGGGACACTCTACTCATCCTGACCACTGTACACTTAAATTGGGCAGAGGCTGCTGACCCCTTTTTATAAGGGCAAAAAAAAGTGATAATTCAAATTTTTTTTTAAATAGCGTTCCATTTTAATTACGATGTTGTCCTATTCATCAATGGGCATCAAACCCACCGGAAGACCATGTAGTTTGCTCCGTCCCGAGGTCATATTCCTGCCTGTCCAGGCTGCTCCGTTACGTATGGTCAGGGTGAGGAGATGTCGCACGTGGTGCTAGATCTTGGCTCAACAGATCGCAGGTGGACGGTATTATTCGGAAATGCCAAGGAACGGGCTGGGATCTGGGCTGTAATGGGCGGAAAGTGTTTGAGCGATTCCAACCGCTCTGCTGATTTGGGATTTAAAAACTTGCTACTAGCAGTGCATCGTGGGATTTAAATGGTAAGCGCACCCGAAATCTCGAGGGGGGGGGGGGGGTTGCATGCCTCGATGCTCCATGGCAAGTCTACCATGGAAACACAACTGAAGGGGAGTGGAGTGAGAGGAACATGGTGCGAATATCTAACAGCATTTTTAGCCTTTGTAAAGTCCTAACCCCTTCTTGCATTTGGCTGTTGACGCGTGTAACCACGTTGGCCTCTACCCTACAATTACCTCCGCCATTTCTGTGTTTCTTTATCTGGAAAAACCTGGCTCGCCTCCACGTATAACCTCCCTCTACGACTCAAAGATTGGCTTCCTGAGGGTGGACTTTATGTACATCCTACACCAGGGCTTATCAGAGCCAGGGCTCCTAGACTTTCACCTCCTGGGTCCTGGGCTCAGAATCTTGTACACGTTCTTCTATACACCAAGGTTTCTGACTTGCAGTTGGCTCTTACGGGGTTCCTAAGATTGATTTGAAATGGTCAAGCCGCATTTAATTTGGTTGATCGTGCTCGGATGAGCTCTTGGAATATAAAGACATGCATTCGTGCAAAATTACAGAAAAGTCGTTTTACAAAAGAGTTTTTGTGTACCTACAGCTTCTTTAACAGTGCGAGCAGCGCGCCCAGGCATGGTGGAATCTCTTGACTTGCACCAGATGTCCCAGGGAGCTGGCGAACCTTGGCCACCTTTACCAAAACCCCCAAACAAATGGAGCAATAACAAAATCTCCGATATAGAATGTGTGTGTATATATTAGTATGTAGGGTCAAAGCACCCACAGGTCCCAATCACCACCTTTCATGCTGATCCAGTCACACACCAGCGATCTGGGTAGGCGTTGATGAGCGTTTTGCACAGCAGGAAATGAAGACGCTACCAAAGCTTTCTGTAACTATAACAGTAGGCATTTGACTGGCACTCGGATACAGACTTCATATTTGCGAGACGTTTGAAAGAAATCTATATATATTTGGCTGCACTCGTTAAAAAATAAAATAATACATTTATTTTATAGCATTAAAAAGTGAAAAGTTTCATTTTTTTTTTTTTTTTTTTTTTTAATGCTATAAAATAAAATGTATTTTTTATTTTTTTTAACAAGTGCAGCCAATTTAGTTTTTCTTTATGCTTGTATTATTGGCTATAGCACCGAAATATATTAGATTTATATTTTCTCGTGGATGGTGTGGCAGAAATACAGGTTTTGTGTACGTATATATTATTCTATTTATGCATTTAAATGTGCCTGCTAGTTTTTGTCCGTGGATGTATATTGGACATTTGATTCCCTTTTGGTATTGTGTGTGTATATGTACCAAAATATATATATAATTTTTATTATATATATATATATATATATATATATATAATTCTAATAAAAAGATTTTTTTTTTTTAAAGTTCTTATCTGTAGTTTGAATCCTGTATCATTTTGTGTGTGTATATATAATTTTACTGGCTTTTAATTAGTGTGCACTTCTGGTTCTGCCACAATTACTTTTTATTTCTTATCTTCCCTGTTTTTATTTATTTTAATATTATATTATATCCCTAGACGCTGTCTTAAATTAACTGTGTGTGAGGGGGGTTTCGCATTCAGTCTTGCCGGAATCTGTCATGTTTATACTAAGAGCTAATTATACATTTTGTAAATCACTGGATCTGTGTGCAATGTTTTGCAGATGTGTTGCGCATCACTTAACGGAGAAATACCATAAAATAATAACAACCCTTTTTTTTATTTTTTTTATTAAATTTACATCTCTACACTTCCTTTGGAACGCTTTTAAATTCAGTCGCATGTGGCTGTAGGAATGTCTGAGCTTTGAACCTCTGCGATTCAAGAAGTAGGAATAAATAGAACATATCCTAAATATTTCAGCGAGCCTCTAGAGTAGGGGTTGGCAATCTTGGCCCTCCAGATGTTCTGGAACTACCTTTCCCATGATGCTCATTCAAACTAGTGAGTGCTTGAGCATCATGGGAGATGCAGTTTCAAACCATCTTCTCCCATTATGCTCAGGCACTCACTAGGTTTACTGAACATTAGACATTTCCTAACAAAACAGCTGGAGAGCCGGGGTTGCTGACCACTTTTCTAAGTCATCTGTTTCTGTTAGGGATGCACAAATACTAGTATCGGTGTCGATACCGGCATTTGCACAACACCTGGCAGTCAGCGCTAGACTGGCTTGCTAGTATCCATGAGGATGCATTAAAAGCATTCTGCCAGCATTCCCCTCTGGCTGGCCACTTGTAAAGGCTGCAACGCGGCCTCTAGCCATGATCTTGCGAGAATCGGGAAGTCTCACGACAGCGCGTCACAGCCTTCACGAGCCACTGGCCACTTGGAGGATTGCGGCCAGCTGGAGGGTAATGCTGGCAGAATGCTTTTAATGCATTCTGCCAGCAGTGTGTGTTATTGCCTGAGGTGAGCTGTGTGCAGTGGACAAATGGTATCGTGCATCTCTAGCTTCTGTGATGGTGACTGGTTACCTACACCTCTTGTTTCAGTCTCCCCTCCCCCCGATTTATGGAGATGGCTGTGGTAAATTGGGGTGCTGTGTATTTAGTGATAAACAGGGGGCAAGTCCTAAAACAATAAGTGTGGGAACTACCTGTCTCCAATAGGAAATTATCATCGCACACTTAACACAAACCCACTCAAATCTACTTATTTCTGGTAGAATTCACATATATTCATACGTATTGTGACTTAACAGGCCTGTAACAAAGGCTGCTATATTGGTGAAACTGAATGTCAGGATGAACCTGCACAGACACTCCATCAAAAAACAAGAAAATAAACACTGTACCCCCGGTGGGACATCGCTTTGATCTGACAGGCCACTCCATCCACAATCTCAGGATTAAAGTCTTCCAAAGGAAATTTTAAAGACTCTCATGAATGTAAAAAAATTCAAAATAAAAATGATCACATATTTTATCACCATAAAGTGGGGACTCAATGTAGACCCTTGGTTTTTTAACTCACTGCCATAATGTCACGTAACAGTCAGCATTGTACCTGGTTTATTTTTTTCTTAGTGGTGTCATGGATTTCTTCCTATTCAGGCGCCATCATCAGATGCACATCATGATGTTTCTGTTTTATGGGCCTATGATCTGTCCTGCTTGTTTGTTTTACCCTTGTTGACCAAACTACTTCACTATTCAGTATTTACGAAACCAGTGGCAATTCTAGGAACAATATATAGGGGGCGCACATAAGATACCACAGTCAAAACTGGGGGGGGGCACTAGTAATTTTCGCCACTAAATCATATCACTGGAAATAAACCTACATAAGTATACTGTATATAAATAAATATCCAGAGTGATGTGGTGCAAAAAAACTTTTTTTTGTACTAAACTGATGCATAAATTCAATATTTTATTTGCCGCAATTAGCAGTTTTTGTCAACGTCCGATAACTCCAATTTTCGCAAATTACGTTGACAATTCGCTAAGCAGGGAAGTCATCACCATATTTTCGGCGAAATTGAGTCCCCAAAATATGATGAAAAGCAAAGGATCTAAAGGTGAATAGACCCTTTTAGATACTTCCATAATTACCCCTAAAATGCCATTAACCCAAGGAAATACGACAAAAATAATAAACCGCGTGGCATGTAGCCGACCCATTAACCTCTAAAATGCCATAATCAAGGAAAATATGAAATTAATACACTGGGGCATGTAGCCTTCCTTAAAATGCCATTAATAATGGAAAAAAATAAAATGTATGCTGTGAAGGATGAAGCCTGCCCATTAACCCTTTAACATACAACTAAGGCTAGGGTCAGACTGAGGCAGTGCGAACGCGCGTTCTGGCGCACTTAATCACGGCCGTAGTAGCAGCAAATGCCGGGCAATGACAGCCAATATACGACGTACGGTCGCACAAAAGTCCGGCCGCGCAACGCAAGTGGAAAATGAACGCATTTTTTCGAGAACGTTAAACCGCTAGTACTGACGTACAGAGTGCGCTGCGTCCGCTAGCGGCGTGTGTGAGTGAATTGGAGACGTCAGACACTGCTAATGTGCGGCCAACATAACGTCCAGATGCAAGAAGTGTTTTATTGATGATCCGTACAAAATCACGGATGAAACTGCGCATCGTATGACCGCTATTGCGTATTCCGTGAAAAAATACGTCCATTCTTCGAACGCACATTTTCACGGACAACGTGAAAAATGCGTTAGTCTGACCCTAGCCTTAACCAAAGCAAAAACAAAAGTAATATATAGTCTGGCTCAGCAGTGACAGGGTTAACAATCATTTTCACCCTGTGAGAAAAATTATTACCTTTTTTCATTTTATTTATTATGATTTTTGTCTTTAGACTGAATACGGTCATGTTGGGTATCATTGGAAAGGCCAGACTCTTGATGGTCCACGTACAACGTACAGGGTCGGAGATACAGTTGTCTGCAGTGTGGGGGAAGCTGGATGCTGATCCCTGGTGGGAGGGGGCAAGGAATAACCTAGGGGGGCATTGGCCCCTTCCCTAGAGACGCCTATGTACGAAAGCCATCCAAACCCCCCCCCCCCCCTCTGCTTGGGTATTTTCTATGATTTTGCTCAGTATAGTTTCCTAACCTGAAGAGAGGTTACACTCTCGAAAGCTTGTCTTTTAAATGCAACGTTAGTGCATTAAAAAAGGTATCACCACGTACTGCTATACTCGGATGACTTAGCAGGGAAACATATGATTGAACATCTGGATAAAAGGTTTATAGTGCTTGGAACCAGTGGGAACTCCGTTCCCTACACAAAAATAGTGAAGGAACTGCATTCCCATGCGTTTCCCCCTCGACTTTGACCCATGCTAAGAATAGAAAAATGGATATACACCTGTTTATGACATTTACCAAATCTATAGCAACGTTCTTCCTGTAGCACATTGGGTCATCTAGTAGAGAATTGCATGCTCTGTCTGTAATGGGTGTTTTAAAAGTCGATATTCCGGTAATACAGGTCACTATATGATTCTAAAGAAGTCTTGTAATTTCTTTTTATTGTTTTTTTTTTCCTGTTTAGGGCAGAATTACTGAACTGTATAAATTTCCCAATCCAGTATGAATTATTCTTTTACATTTTCTTATCATTTGACCGCAATTAGAGTATAGTGAATAATCCTAGATATTGGCATTATTACTGGGAACGTCACTGCACCTCTCCCCCCCCCCTCACCTATGTATTACAAATAGGGATGCACCGATACCACTTTTTTAAGACCGAGTACCGATACTTTTTAAAAGTACTCACCGATAGACATGTGCATTCGTTTTAGTACTAAAACGATTTAGTCAGAATTTTGGGATAATTTAGTTTTAGTATGACTCAAGAGAAACGAAACTGCTCAGTACAAAAAACGAAAGAAACTAAAATAAAATGCACTACATTTTAGTTTCAGTCCTTTTTGTGATATTACATTGATGAGTGAAGGAGACCAGCAATGAAGAGTGCAACATCGCAACATCCGAAGATCTGCACCCTCCACATGCCAATGCAGTAGGATGTTCTATACAGAGAGGGGCATTAATTAATGCAGGAGGATGTTCTATACATTATACAGAGAGGGGTATTAATGCAGGAGGCTGTTATATACATTATACAGAGAAAGGTATAAATTGAGGAGGATGTTCTATACAGAGAGGGACATTAATTAATTCAGGAGGATGTTCTATATTTTATACAGAAAGGGGTATTAATTAATGCAGGTGGATGTTGTATACATTATACAGAGAGGGGTATTAATTAATGCAGGAGGATGTTCTAAACATTATACAGAGAGGATACTTTTTTTCAGCCCTTTAAATCCAGTGGCTGTGAGCGCTGAGATCGGCTGCTTGTTACATTGTACTGAGAGATAATGTATCAGGCTCAGTTGTTACAGTAACTGACTGTAACAGTGCTCAGAGTTTCAGTAAAACAAGGAAATAATATTGTTCTAACCTCTTATATCTAAAAATATTATTTACTAGTTTTACTGAAACTCTGAGCGCTGTGATGAGCAGCAGTCAGTTACTGTAACAGCTTTGCCTGACACGGGGCAGTATTACAATGTTGGTGCTAACTTAACCAGAGCTGTTGTAAACTGAAAACCTCCATAGGCTACAATGGTTCTGGGAAGTTTACAACAGCTCTGGTTAAGTTAGCACCAACTATGTAATATGGCCCACATTGTGCTGAGAGTGAGAGATACTGTAACAAGCAGCGATCTCAGCCCTCTGAGGAGCCACTACAATAGTAATTGTATCCATTGGATTTCGGATGAATGAAATTAGTTTTCATACTAAAGAACTGAAAACGAATTTCTTTAGTAACTAAATAAATTGCATTTTAGGACTAATCCACTAGTTCAAAACGAAATTTTGTGCTGTGCACATGTCTACTCACCGATACCAAGTACCGATACTTTTCTTTAATGTCATGTGACGCTTTCCAATAAGAACAGACCATATAAAAATGCCCCCAGCTCACATGTATATCCCCCCCGATTATTTATTTATTTATTTATATATATATATATACTGCCCCAGCTCACACATGGATTTGCCCCCCCAGCTCACACATGGGTATGCCCCCCAGCTCATGGACCCCCCCCCCCAACGATACTTACCTTCCTGGGCGCCGCCGGGAATGTCTCCGCGCGCGCGCTCGTTGGAAGGACCCCAGCCGCGACCACGTGGGACCATGTGATCACGGCTGGGGTCCTTCCAACGAGCGCACGCGGGGAAACTTTCCCGGCGTCGCCCAGGAAGGTAAGTATCGTCGCGGAGAGCAGCTGCAGGGCCTATCGGCATTCGGACAGGCCCTGCAGCTGCTTAGTGTGTTTATACTTACCTTCCTGGGCGACGCCGGGAATGTCTCCGCGCGTGTGCTCGTTTGAAGGACCCCAGCCATGATCACATGGTCCCACGTGGTCGCGGCTGGGGTCCTTCCAACGATCGCACGCGCGGAGACATTCCCGGCGGCGCCCAGGAAGGTAAGTATCGCAGAGAGCATTCGGACAGCCGCTGCAGCCCCTCGGATGCCGGCAAGCCGGCTCAATGCCGGCTTCTGGTATCGGAAAAAATATCGGGGGGTACTGCATGAGTACCAAGTACTCCTGCAGTACCCAGTATCGGCCCCGATACCGATACTAGTATCGGTATCGGTGCAACCCTAATTACAAAGGCTCTGTATATTGAGATTTCCAACTGGAAAATGTACAGCTCTCAAGAAACAGTTATTTTTCATTACTAATCATGATCTTCATAATTAACGGCTAGGCGAACTTTCTTTCTGCGCTGTAACAGTCACGTTGTTTTATTTAAATAATTAAAGCTAAAAAACCCTCAATGGATTTTAGCAAGTGAGATCCTAAAATATGCCTCGATTGTTGCAGCTATGTTTTTCCACTTGTCTAATTGTCTCCTTTTAATTAAGAACTTTCTGCCTCCACCAATTTCCTTTCACAAAGTAACCTGCAAGGTTGTAAGCGATGCCTTGCTGGTGCCAGACTAAAATAGAGTTCACTCTTAGATTAATTACGGTTTAGTGGAATTCAGCTGTGCGCAGGTAGCAAAACGGAAAAAAAATAACAAAGACCTGATTTTATTTTATTTTTTTGCCACTTTTTTAATTGCGTTTAAGATTTTCATCGTCTGGTAAGCCGTGTAAATGGTACTACGGAGGAAAGATAAACAAGACGATTCATCCAAAAAGAAGACGTGAGTTTGGATCAGATACGAGCGAGACACACGTAGACACCAAGGAAATGCTAATCTTACGGAGTTTGTTTTCTGAACGTTGGCTTGATGTCTCGGAAAAAGAATGAACATGAAAACCCCTTGTTGGGAAATGCAGGGGAGAAAATTATTGTATGATAGAGTACTATTGAGTCATTTTATTTTGTATTTGTGGGATTCAGTTCATTGTTAAGCATCGTAACGTAATTCATATTACAGTCGTTCCTCGACTTGGATAAGTGGGGAGAAAGGGGTTAATTCGCCAATATAGTAGTGACTGGTCAGTCATCCAAGATGTTGGACTACCATTCATTTAAAGCTAAACAGTCAACAGCTGCCAAAGTCTTATAGAAGTCATGCCCAATAATTACGGAGTTGGCTGAGGTTGGGCGCCTATGTCTAGTGTGGTCAACTTGATCGCTTGGACCATGTTCGCATAAAAGTGCTTAGCAAACTTGATATTTTCTATATACATTTACTGTGCCTTTTATACTTGCCAAAGTATGAATTGATATATAATCATTTTATTTGCTTAAGTGTAAAACATCACTGGCTACAAGCCATTATGTTCAAGATGTTATGGCATGTTGCTAAATGGAGAGTGGACCCTAGTTTCGGACATAATCCAATCCTACCATGGTGTGAAGAGCTCTTTTACATCTATAAAATTCTCATGGACTTTCTTTCTCTATGTGCACCCGTACTTGACGTGCCGTCCGGCACAGCGTTGCGACGGGGCCGGCCACACACTGTAGGGTGCACACAAATTTTGCGTGCTACAGCAGGCGTCCTGCGGACGTTCTGAAAGCCTCCCCGTTGAAGTGTTATGACGTGAGTTCGACAGGGCTCCATAGGAGAATCGAGCTTTGCATCGCTGAGCGCACTAACTGCGCTCAGCGAGGTGGCCAGACGGGCGTCAGAGTGGAAGGAACGTCCATTCTCACAGACGTTCCTTCTGCTCTTAAAAACACGTCTAACCGCGGCCTTAAACCTTCTGTAAGGTTGTCAGAATCAATGAAGAATGTGCAGACCCGAAAGCATCTGAAATATGTCCATGTAGCTTCTCCTGGCATGAATCGGGCATCAACAAGCCTCTCAATCGTAACTTCCATTGTGAGTTCTAAAATCGTTGACTCAAGTGACCTCTCAGAAGGTGTGTGTGTGTGTGTGTGTCAAAAGTCCTTCTGCATCTATTTTTGGACTTTCAACTTGGTTGGATCAAACCTCACAACCAAGTTCCATAAATGTTTATTTTGTAGTCACCTGCGATGTTTGGTACTCTTATCATTGTACTCCATGTAGCCAAAACAACCGCAGGATCCATTCATGGCAGTTGGACATGAGGCTGTTTTGTTTTTAGAGAATGCCACATCCATAACAGAAGGTTAAAGTTGGTGGCACTCCACTATTTACTCATAAACCTCATGATCAACCGGTCGTACATTTGACAATTAGACCGCCTCCTCCTTTTGTGGCTAGATTACGCTCTGCCGCGCTTTGTGGTCTTAATGTTTATTTTTCAGTCAATCTGAACAAGCACTTCGAGGGGAAAGTAAATTACAGTAGCAGGGAGTTACAGTAGAATTTGTGTTTACCTTTTTCTTCCTGAAAGCCTAAAACACCCATAATTCTATGCTGTGTTCATAACGGCTTTCGAAATGAAAGTTTTCGTAGAGCCTGTGAAGCTGCCTCTTTTGATATGCAGACACTTTCCATCTTCTGCGACATGACCTCTTTTCGTCTGCGCCGAACAGATGATCTGATTGTGTGTTTGAATTATTGTATAGCTGCGCTGTTACCATTGTACTTTGCGAAGATGGCACTACAGTGCTTGCAAACTGACCTTTTTTTTTATTTTTTCCTCTTTCAAAATAATAAGCTCCACGCGCTCTGGTATTGCATTATAACGTCGGAGCTACAGTGATTTATGCATCCTTGTGTACATTTTACCATTCTTCATTATTTTAGCGGCTCTGCGCCTAACAGCCAGCAAACCGTTTCTTGTTTTGTATTCAGAAGGCGCGTTCAGATGGTGTCTCTTCAGATGGAGAGCCCTGCACTCTCCTTAGCGTTTTAGACACAATTTATCAGGTATGTATGCGGTGCTGGCGTATAATCTTCCTCCCGAAAGTAAAACTTATTGTTATTTATGCTTCATATTGACAATTTTAGCGGTATCGATCACAAAGCACCTGCTGTTCAGGCGTAAAACATACTGATACATTGTTTAACCCGGGGACTCGGTCAATAAACAGTTTATCTTTATATAGAGATGAATTGTAAACATGGATCGCGTTGTCTCAAAGGCACTGGTGTCATCTTCTATTGGGTTATGAGTCATCTTGCATGATGACTCCGTGGCTGTAGAGTGCAGAATGTCCGTATATTGGCCAGTTCGTCTATCACTCTCCCAGTAGCAGTTGCTGTGCCGCCTGATGGACATGTGAGTTATGAGAACAACATGTAGACAATAAGTAAATACCGTAGATACTCGAGTATAGCACGACCCGAATATAACGCGATGGATAGAGATTTATTATGGAAATGAGAGCATACGCAAGACTCGAATATAACGCAAGGAACAAAATTTTACTGTACCGGTAAACAATTAAACTCCTTCCAGGTTCTCTTAACACAGTCAGGCTCCCCCTCAGGCCAGGGTGCTCTGCTCTAGAATGATTGCAGTTGTTACTAAGTATGAAGCCACCGGCCACCCGTCTTCTTTACTAGCGATTAAATGGCCGGCGGAGGCGAGCGAGGTGCATGATTGGCTTAAACCAAGAGTGCCCTCTGGCCATGATGGATCCCACCTCTCCCGAACCCGGGAGTTCCTGAAGTGTTTGCAAGGATCAGGGAGCCCGCATTCACTTCAGCGAAACTACGGAACTTCCGGGAGACTTGAAATCCAGAGCAAGGCAATTTTTTTTTTTTTTTTTTTTTACACGCGATACAGATGTCTTGCATATAATGCGACCCCCTCCAATTTTAAGGTAAAATTTTGTCACAAATCTAGCGGTATTTACAGTACACACTGATCATCTGATATTTTTCCTCTTGAGCAGTCCTTTTGAATATAGTTGTACTATTTTTCATTGACATTATGGACTTGCTTTCTACGTGTAGCACATGCGGAAACCACTGCACTCTTTATTTTTTTATTATTATAATTTTTTTATTTTTTACAAAAGATCAGCTTCTCCATACTGCTTTGATAAAAGGAAAAATACTAAAAATAAATAAATAACAAAGTAGAAAAAACAAAAGCATTTAATTTGAACTATTTCTCTTCCCAAAAAAAGTCATTGCACATGTCACTTTAAATATAATATTTTTTCCAAATTAATGTTTATTTTTTTCCATTTACAACAAACGCATAAAAAATCTTGACGATTATCCTTGACGATTATCCCTTTTTTATTTTTTTTGCTCCCCCTTTTATGTACCTGGGGAAAGGCACATTATATTTGCTATTTTGTGTAATACACACATGGCATACAATTATATACATGTGACTTATTTTTATGCCATGTGTGTATTTTCCCAGGTGCATAAAGGAAAAAAATTGGAAAAGTGGTATAATTTCTCTTTTTTTCCTATGCTTTTATTTTCTACATTTAAAACATTTTTATTTTGGGAAGGAAAATATAAAGTCACTCAATGTCTTTTGTATTACATCCCAATAAAAATTAATAAAATAATATATACATGGATGTATATAGATAAATGCTCAATTTGGATAAGCTTCTGAGAAGCAAAGTGGGCTTTGATAATGCTGAGATCACAGTAAGTCGGATTTATACCCAATGTACGTCTCTCTATAATGTAAAACCTGGACAATAATCTAGACCTTTCATAATGCACGTCTCGAATGACGTGCTCTCCTTTTCTCCATTTGATGGTAGCAGAGATCTGTACAGATAAACACACTGTATATTTCACAATGGCCTAAGTTCTCCAGGAACTGGAGTGTAATACCTGGTCTGGCTTTCATCTGATCTACAAGTTGACAAATCATCGTGGAAATCTTCTGGGACTCTCAAACCCAAAACAGCCGGTGATGAAAATAGAACCAGTGTTCCCTTTTCCTAAACGGAGGCATATTAATAAGTTTGTCACACCTTTTGACTGAAGATCTACAGTGGCTCGAGTCTTGTAACCAGAATGACCTACAGTGAACCGAGGCCACCAAAGACCTGTCGCAGACATTCTCCTGCTCGGAGATGTAACTAATGTATTTTCCTACCTTGTCTTCTAATTTCACAACTTCCATTGCACCTCTTCGCGTCAACTCGATCTGCAAAACTTCAAAACCAACAGAACTGAGGAGAAATGTACACATTGGCGAGCCAGCTCCATAGGAAGGCTTCCACTATGATCGTCGCTACATGACTCCTGTCTGTCTTGAGGATGAACCGACCATTTCTGTTAACCAAATCCCATTATTCCTCTTTTTTTTATTATAATTTAAAATTATTTTGCATAGGATCGAAGAGTATGCAAGAGATATGTTTATAATAAAACATAACAAGGAGAAAAATGTCATCTGCGCTTATTCCCATTATACCGTGTGAAACAAAACACAATTCGAGGCTTTAGTTTCTTTTAACCATTAATAGAAACCAAAGCCTCTAATTGTGTTTTGTTTCATACGGTATAATGGGAATAAGCGCAGATGACATTTTTCTCGTTATGTTTTATACATGTTGCTGGGCTGGGTATATTTGGTGGTTGCAGCCGCCCCATTGGGGAATAGGCGCGACCCCACCCCTCCTGTACTATGTATGTATATAATAAAGCAAAATAGAATACTGTGAAGATTGCAGGAAAGGGGGCAGGTGAGTGGGGAGTGTCATTCAGCCAGGGTCAGAAATGGGGGCTGCAAGACCCATCTAGGCTGGAGGACCATGGAGGTAATCTCCAGATGATGCAGTTGTACTCATCGGTGACGACACGCTCCATGCTTTCTTTTAAGGCCTTTCCTGAGTAAAGGCCCAGTTGCAGATTTGGTGTTAACTTAACCAGAATTGTTGTAGACTTACCAAAGCCAGTATAGTCTATGGAGTTAAGTTTACAACAGCTCTGGTTAAGTTAGGACAATATCCCATAGTTTGTGCTAAAACATTTATTGAAGACTGTGTCAAGCAGAATAGAAGAGGGCCAACGGTAATCTGGTATTGCCATGACATCTGGCCATGTATCAAGTTGTGCCTAGTAATATATGGCTTTGTAGGTATTTAAAAGAATGAAAGACTACCTAGAAGTACTGGACAATACAACAGCACAGCAACGTTTGAGCAAAAAGCCTTTGTCAATCTTGACAAAGGCTTTTTGCTCAAACGTTGCCATGTTACAGTTGTGTTGTCTAATAAACTTGTCTAAAAAGGAGGTAGCATGCCCGGCCCATTTTGTCTCTTGCTCTATGGATATTTTGGAGGTGGTCGCTCCATCGATTGTGGTGGGATCAGCCTGGCCTTCATGATCTGAGTGCTGCTCTACATTGTGGAATTATAGATATTTAATGACTTTCCATGATTGAAATGTTGGATGTTATAAACTTTTAGTGACTACTTTTGAACCCAGTGTACTCCAGGCAATTCCTCCGTATTGGTTCCATTATGGGATGGCATGATGTTTATTTCAACTCTAGGAGCCAGTAATAAACCTTTTTATGAGCTTAGTATAGATTCAAGTAGCATAATCCAAATTAGGAGCCAGAGGTACATTTCTCTGATCCTGTGGCTGCCTTGCTAAGTAGATTAGTCAAGCCCTGGTCCAAGCACTTGGCTGTATATTGCAGAGAACCAAGACTTTGCACCAACTGGAGCTTTCGCTTTGGTCCTCTAGGCATTTCAAAATACTGTTCCAACCAAGCTGCACTTTATCCTTAATTTTCACCGTATTAAAAAAGTTATGACAAGGATGAAAGGTGATGATCAGGGCTAGCAGTGTGTTCCATCTAATAAAGGCTTAACCTGTTCAATCTGTCCCTCTGTCTTCAGGCTTCAAAGGATTAAAATGGATTTGCAAGCAAAAACATTATTGCAAGAAATTCTTGCATCCTTGTGCTTTTGTTTCCTTTCACAGGCATCCAAATGTTTTCCTCTTTATACTAAATCCTGTCATCTCATCATCTGCCTCTTTTCCATAGGATTATCAGTGTTTGCTTGCAGAATGGCCTTCACCCGCTGATATGAAAGCAGCATCAGCTGGCACCATAGAAGCGGGCAATATAAAATTGGGAGGGGGGATGACCACAAGTGCCACTGGTCATTGAGGTGAGAAATGAACTCATCGATAGCGCCTTTAGTTGTGAAATATTCAGTTCGGATGGACTATTGGAAACTTCTGATATTTCTGTATCCGAGCAATTCAAAATATTGGAAACGTTCAATATATTTGGCATATTCTGATCTTCGGAACTTTTTTTATGTATAATATATAAAACCGTTTTTGGGGACGAATAGTCATGCATAATCTCTCTGTATAACATAAGGGCAAACTTTCCTGGCGAGCACCTGAGCAGCCAGATCCTGGGGAGTACCTGGGCAGCCAGATCCTGGGTGTGACAAGCAGCCACATCATTGGGAGCACTGGGCAGCCAGATCCTCTACAACAATAGACTGCCCTCCGGGCAGGCTTAACAACTAGTGTACGATCTGTGTATTTTAAAAAATAATGGTTAGGGCTTGGCAGTTGTTTCTGGGTGTCGTATGCTTGGGGGGCTAGTGTTAGGTGTAGGATTAGGGCTACTTTTTTTTTCTTCCTCCTTTTATATATTGATTAAATCCAAATTTTACATATTCTGAAAAATTCAGGCTGACCTTGAATTTTTTTTTTTTTTTCATTCGGAAAATGTTTCAGTTCGGACATAGACAATCTAAATTGCTGCTATTTGGAACCATTTCAGAATAGGTCTGAACCAAATCGCACGTGTTGATTCCTGTGAGCTTTTAAAAGAATAAAGGGGTTATTTCAGAGACCTTTTTAAATAATGTGAACTTAAGATGTTATTTCCCAAAATGAATGATTTATTTTTATGTAAAATATTAACTCAGGGCTCAAAATTTCCACTCGCCCTTCTTGTACGTAGCGGGTGGAAACTATGTCCTCGGAGATTCGAGCCCAACTGTTACATATTTGAAACCACTGAAGACGAAAGGTTACATTTTCTTCATTTTTTCCCATCTCCTCTGTAGTTTTCTATGTCCAGAATGCTTATTAGTTACTGTCACAGTTGGGGACCGACATATTAATGCAAAAAGTACATGATTCTAAAGCAGTTGGAAAAGTATTAACACAACATATGGACAGTTTATTTATGCATATTTTTCACTTGGACATATTCTAGACACACATTGAATAGAGTTACTGGTTAAAAGGACATTCTAGTTGGTTTTTAAAGGGACATACATGCTTTGCTAGTGTGCTTTTAAAAATGTGCAATGTCTTTTTGAGTGTGCCAGTAGTCTCCTTCAGCAGGCATAAAAAGCTATTATTTGTTTGATATATTTTCATATTCACCTGCTTTTCTTTCTTGTGTGTTTTCCACACCCACCGCGGGAGGCACTTTGGGCTAACCAATCAGCGTGCATACCTAGGTATAGATAAAAAACGCACTGAGCAAGTGCGACTGAGTTGCTCCTCCCCCTCCAGCACTGCACCGGTACTGGCATTTGCACGAGTACTTGGTACTTGTGCAAATGCCCCAATACCTCCTACCGATACCGTAAGCCAGCGCTGGGCTGGCTTCTGGGTATCCGAGGGGCTGGGGCTCGAGGGATTGTATTCGGCTAACTAGCTGGCCTCGTGATCCAAGCGCAGGCTGGACTCGTGATCCATGCGCAGGCTGGCCATGTCACGCGGACCTCTGGGCGGGCACCGGCCTGTGACGCGGCCTCTAGCTATGATCTCGCACCCGCTTGGAGGACCACGTGACGCGGCCAGCAGGCGCTCGGGCCACGCGGTCAGCTTGGGAAAGCTGTGGTACGAGCTAAGGCTTGTTTTAAGGTTGCTTAGGTCCCCTTCTTTTTGTATTGGAGTTGTTTTTTTATTTATTTTCTCTGCCAGCTATATTCTTCTTGCTACAGTCATCTAGAAATACACAAAGGCAGTGTAGACAGGGGTCCTGCCGAGGTGTCTTACATGAAACTTTAAAGTTTTCATCATTCTAGTCATGCATGTGCTTACTGTGAGTCACAGTTGGGTATTGTGCCAAGGTTTTATAATGTATTTAGCCAATGGTGCATACAGTACAGGTTTTCCAGGGGTTGTAGTAATGCATTCTGCTAGCAGTTGGGCATATACATTTTCAGGTCTGTGTGGGTTATATACCTATTGAGGTCTGTGTGGGGTTTATAAATACAGTATATTGAGGTCTGTGTGGAATATTTATTTATTTATAAAGGATTTTACCAGGAAGGATACATTGAGATTTCTCTCGTTTTCAAGTATGTCCTGGGTTCAAGAACATTGAGTGGTTACAGAAATACAAAGTAATACAATGAAAGATATTAAAAAAAATAAAATATACAGATTAACAGAAAATAAATATGTAGGAAATATCGTCACTAGGTTACATGTTTACAGGTGCATTCTGTATTGAGGTATGTTAGTAAGGAGCTCTTAAGTGACTTTAGACTGGGGGAAGATTTGATGGTGTCTTGGAGGTTATTCCATAATTGTGGTGCTCTGTAGGAAAATGAGGATCGAGCCACTGTCTTTTTGTATTGTGGTATTGCAAGTAAGGTGCTGGTCCTGGATCTGAGGTTATAGGATGAGGGAACTGCTGGGGGAAACAGCATATTCAGGTAGGGTGGTAGCTTCCCAGAAAAGCTCTTAAACACCAGGTTGGAAAGGTGAAGGGTGCGTTTAGGCTAGGGTCAGACTGAGGCAGTGCGAACGCGCGTTCTGGCGCACTTAATCACGGCCGTGCTAGCAGCAGATGCCGGGCAATGACGGCCAATATACGAAGTACGGTCGCACAAAAGTCCGGCTGCGCAACGCAAGTGGAAAATGAACGCATTTTTTCGAGAACGTTAAACCACTAGTACTGACGTACAGAGTGCGCTGCGTCCGCTAGAGGCGTGTGTGCGTGAATTGGAGACATCAGACGCTGCTAATGTCCGGCCAACATAACGTCCAGATGCAAGAAGTGTTTTATTGATGATCCGTACAAAATCACGGATGAAACTGCGCATAGTATGACCGCTATTGCGTATTCCGTGAAAAAATACGTCCATTCTTCGAACGCACATTTTCACGGACAACGTGAAAAATGCGTTAGTCTGACCCTAGCCTTAGACTCCAGCGATGGCCAGTTTAGCTCTTTTAACATGTCACAATGGTGGGTCATGTAGTTACATTGCAATGCAAAGCGGCAGAAGGAGTTATACAATGTAGTAAGTTTATGAAGGTGTGTTTGCGGGGCTGCTGCATACACTACATCTCCGTATTCAATAGCCGGCATAAGCATTTGCTGTACAATCTGCTTTCTTACCACGGGGCTCAGGCAGGATTTGTTTCTGTACAGGGCACCTAGTTTGGGGTAAAGTTTAGATGAGCGTTTTTCGATGTGGGGCCAAAGGATAGATTAGGGTCCAACCACATACCTAGATATTTGAGAGCAGTGACTGTGGTCAGCGTGCCATTTGATTTCGTCCCAACACATAGATGGGGATTTTGCAATTTATGTAGTTTAGGTTTTGTTCCAAAGAGCATCGTTACAGTTTTGTCAGTATTTAAGAAAAGTTTGTTTGTGTTTGATCCACTTTTCTACCCCTGTGAATTGGTCTTGCAACACGGCCTCCAGCTACGAGAGACTTAGTTTGCTGGTATAGATTAAGGTGTCTGCATACATATGTACAGTTGAGGCTTTGCAGACGTTGGGCAGATCATTTATGAATATTGTGAATAGCAGGGGGCCTAGTATTGAGCCTTGGGGTACACCGCAAGTGACAGGGGGAGGGAGGAGCTGCCAGAAATTGACACATATTGCGATCGGTCGGATACATATGATTGAAACCAGGTTAGCGTGCGATCACCAAAGCCAGAGTTAAGTTTTTCTAACAAGATGCCATGGTCCACTGTGTCAAAGGCCTTGGCAAAATCATGGAAGATGCTCCAGTTAGGTTTCCTTGTTCCATCCCAGCTTGGATATCATTGCAGACTTTATTTTAAAAGGGCGGTTGTAGTTGAATGATTTGGACGAAAGCCGGATTGATCCGGGGTTAAGTAGTTCCAATATTGATAATAATCCCGTAATTGTGTGTAGACGCATTTTTCCAAGATTTTTGACATTACAGGGAGCAACGATATATATCTATATATGTCTGTGTGGGGTATACATGTATCTGAGGCCTGTTGGGTATATCTGAGGTCTGTGTGTGTGGTCAGTGTGTGCAGGCTGTGCAGTGGGTAAATGGGGTGTCTGGTCATACATTTCAATGTTAACATAAACTGGACAGGCTTTCAGCGAAATCCTAAATTATTTAATGCAAAGTGGTCACATGACTTTAAATAAAAGTATCGGTACTCAGTCTTTAAAAAGTGGTATCGGTACAACCCTACTTAATGAATAAACTATGGGCCCTATTCCAACCTCGGTGTAATCTTGATCAGCTGTTGTAAAGTTAGCCACTCCATAGACTTTAATGGCTCTGGTAAGTTTTACAAGCGCTCTGGTTAAGTTGTGTTCTACTTACAATATGTTAATCCTATTTTTCAACAGCCTTTCTTCTACATGATCATCCGTGTTCAGTCGGGGTGGAAGTTTCTTTTCTTTGCAGAGGTCCAAGTATTGATATAAGATTACAGAGTGAGGAAGGCACATGCCTGTCAACTTTAGCAGCTCAGAGATCAGGAGAGGGAAACGGTCATGATGCAATCTGCGTCACAGACAATGTCAACCACCCGGAAAGGGCATGTCATCCTAGCAGGCATGAGCACTGGGATGAAAGGCTGAGTGGCCAATCAGAGATGGTCTTGCAGAGGTGCTGCATTAGCTCTCATCTATGGCCTTACAATGCCCTGGTTTTTACTATTTCAGCACCGTGAGTGCCATGAAAATTGCATTTTCGGTGCATTTTCTTATCGTGCCAAAAAATGGGTGACAGGCAGGGGCTGATTGGGGAGAATTAAGGTAAAACGGTATGTCACATTTATTATTAATTTACATAGCGCCAGCATATTCCACAACGCTGTACAATGGGCACAACATAGACAGGGTTACAGTACATTGAACAACATTTTGATAAACCAGTACAGTAGGAAGCGAGGGCCCTATTCACGTGGGAACTCACAATCTAGAAAGGTTGGGGGTAGAAACAGGAGGAGAGGACTGCAAGGTGAGAGCGATGGGCTGCAAGGTGAGAGCGATGGGCTGCAAGGTGAGAGCGATGGGCTGCAAGGTGAGAGCGATGGGCTGCAAGGTGAGAGCGATGGACCAGTTGCGTCAGTGAGTCGGGCGGTAGGCTTCCCTAAATAGGAATGTCTTAAGGGAGCGTTTGAAGGAAGGGTAACTAGGAGAGAGTCTGTACGAGGGACAGCGTTCCAGAGGAAGGGGCTACAAATCATGTGACCTATCTGTCTGCAGAACTGCTATTTATTTTTATCTCCGTACATTGCCCTACAGTACTTGTAATGGGGCTTGCACACTATATGTACGCAAGTTCAGTACGCTTGCACAGAACAATGGATCAGAGCTGTGTGCATGCGCAGATCCGATACATCAGCTGCCTCTCTGAGACCACACTCTACAGCAATCGGTCTGAGACCCCGGCATGCTGTCTGCGTGCTGCTGGTGACCGGCAGCAGGGAAATTAAAAAAAAATCCCAGCTGCCGGTTCCCTGGGTGGGGTGAAGGAAACTCCTCCACTATTTCACCAGATCGGAGTCGCTGGGGAGGGGGCAGAAGGTGGGGCACTTCTCGCATCCTGTCCACTTTAGAATTGTAGAGTGTCCCTTTAAGGAACGTCTGAGCACTCTTAGACCATCCCTTTAACCATACAGAAACATCGAGCAATTGTTTTCAGAAAAAGTTCGGTTTCCTGAATTCGTAAATAATTTAATATTTATCAGTGTTTCTGTCATTAATAAAAATAATTTCAACGATTAATTTCCCATGACCCCCGTATTGCATAAAACCTATTTTGTAGAACAATTCCGTAAGGATCGCTTATTGTGTCTGAACGAGACGTCCTGACTATTTTTAGCTGAGAGCCCTCTTCTGCAGCAACGGGGAGAAAGCCGCACCGCTGCGGAGTGGAGGCATATTAAAAAACTCTTTTGTCTCATTTTTCTATTAAATTCTTAACACTGGCTGTTTTCTACAGATAAAAGCCTGAGAGTCTAGTTGTTCATCTTTATGAAATTGCTTACGTGGAAAAATTATAAATTAAGGGAGAACCGAAGAATTTATTTTTTACCGTTTTTATTGCAAGTGCAATCCAAAGAACCATTACACAAGGAGTACGTAGGCGATCAAGTATAGCACATATACAAATAAGATATATGGCGAAACGCACAGGTAAGAGAATGCACGTTTATTTAAAAAAAAAAACCATATAGTATCTGGGACGAGAAGGAAAAAGAATCAAGGTGAAGATCTATTCCATCAAACTAAAAATCCAAGACATACCCCTAACATCTACTGTTAGACGGAACGGGGGGCACCAATATGGAAACCAGTCAGGCATAAGAGGATGTGTGGGGTGAGGAACCCAGGGGTCTACTGGCCTGCTAACACATCATTTTCTGTCAGAGGAAGGGACTTTGCAGATGCTGCGGATGCTGTGTTGTTGCTGCGGATGCTGCGTTGTGCATTTCCTCGACTGGCTAATGCTAGGGTTGCCAGATCAGCCGTGTTTTCCCGGACACATATTGGACCCGGTTACATTCTTAATGCAAAAACGCACGCTAAACGCGTTAAACGTTAACGCACGAAAATCACCGCTGGAATTCCATTCCTAGCACATTTTTTCATCAGTTGGGAAATTGCGTTCGTAAAACCGACGCGCAAAAATGTGCGCAAAGTACCGTTGCGCGCAGAAATCAGTGAGCGCAATGTAATTTTTTAACGCGAGTCCGTCAGACGAACGCATTTTGTATGGACTGCGCACAACAGACGCACGTTCTGACGGAAGACAAGGTAGCGGCCGTCATTTTTGACGGATCTAGTAAAAATATTGTGCACATTGACGTTCTCCGTTGTGAGTTTGGTACAGTCAGGTTGTTACAATTTGCCGTTACCACCAGCTTTTCAAAGACGTTAAAATTATGCGCGCAAACGTTGTCCGTTAAATTTTGCGCTAATACCATGCGCGCACCAACGCATTTGCGCTCACAATGTTAAGTATAGGATGCACGCACTAAATTGCCCTCGCAAAGGGTTCACGCAAGGTCACTCTCGTTAGACGTTAATGCGCATTTTGTGCGCAAACGTCGTACTACGACTTTCAGCCCAAAGGGTTTTGCCCCTCGCGTTAATGCGTTTTTGCACGCGCGTTAAAGTTTGCACGCAGAATATAATAGAGCCCAGAATTTATTCATGCTGATGTGCAGTGCTTGAAAAAAATGTCACCCTGCAGCATGTATAATCCATACACTGTAGAAATCAGAGGAATCCCAGGTGACCTGCCTGGATTTCCTTCCCGAAGGATATGAATTATACATGTTGCAGGGCAGCACTTTTCCCTGTGCTCCCTTTCTGCTTCCCTTTATTTGTGATTTCCAAATGCACTATATTTAACCCTTGAGTATCCGTGCAGTCGTACAACACATTATCCATCAATACAGCAAGCCACAGTTCTGCTTTTCACATGACCTAGTTTGGAGTTGAGAGAAACCCTCTCGTGTGGTCATAAAATATAAAATCTGGTTTATGAGAGCATGGACAACAGGACATCTCTGACAGTGGTATTATGGAAAGCCACTTTGTAGTAGAGGGGTTAAATATTGATAATATGCAATAGAGGTGTAACCATCAATAAAGTGCCACTGTCATGTGCAAAATGACTTAGGCCCATGTGACCGGGCACCTCTTCCTTGATATAGATCAGCGGGTTTTTTTGTTTGCTGACTTAATATAATGTGTGTATAATAAATAAAATTAAATACTAATAAAAAAATTGTGTTTTTACCATGTGACTGTGACCGTGGCATGCCGCTCTGAGCAGAGAGACGTCCTACTGGACCACCCACTGATCGCGGAGTGCTGTCCAGTCTGTGGGTCACGATCAGAGTGCCAGCCACAGCAGCACACTGTGACGAATCTCTACGCTCCCTTCCCCTGGCATTATGGCGCCGACTCCAGGGAGAGGAGAGGGACTTTATGTAAATCAACCAAAAACAATGCTGACTTGCATAAAAGGAGAGGTGCCCTGTCACATGGGTTTACGTCATTTTGCCCATGACCGATGCACTTTAACATTTCTTCTTTATCTTCTCACACTTCACAGAATATAATGTTCACGGGGGTTTGAGTCAAAATCCCTACAACCAGGTTCCCTAATGCCAAAATCCCGACGGCCAACTTCCCTACAGGGACAACTCCCTGACGGCCAACTTCCCTACAGGGACAACTCCCTGACGGCCAACTTCTCTACAGGGACAACTCCCTGACGGCCAACTTCCCTACAGGGACAACTCCCTGACGGCCAACTTCACTACAGGGACAACTCCCTGACGGCCAACTTCCCTACACAGCCAGACAACTCCCTGACGGCCAACTTCCCTACACAGCCAGACAACTCCCTGACGGCCAACTTCCCTACACAGCCAGACAACTCCCTGACGGCCAACTTCCCTACACAGCCAGACAACTCCCTGACGGCCAACTTCCCTACACAGCCAGACAACTCCCTGACGGCCAACTTCCCTACACAGCCAGACAACTCCCTGACGGCCAACTTCCCTACACAGCCAGACAACTCCCTGACGGCCAACTTCCCTACACAGCCAGACAACTCCCTGACGGCCAACTTCCCTACACAGCCAGACAACTCCCTGACGGCCAACTTCCCTACACAGCCAGACAACTCCCTGACGGCCAACTTCCCTACACAGCCAGACAACTCCCTGACGGCCAACTTCCCTACACAGCCAGACAACTCCCTGACGGCCAGCTTCCCTACACAGCCAGACAACTCCCTGACGGCCAGCTTCCCTACACAGCCAGACAACTCCCTGACGGCCAACTTCCAGACATCCAAAATCCCAGCGGGCTAACCCAAACCCTACTCCCTAACCCCCCTAAACCTAGCCCTAACCCTCTAAACCTATCCATAACCCCCCAAAACCTAGAGCTAGCCCCCTAAATCTATCCCTAACCCCCCTAAATCTATCCCTAAACCTAGCCCTAACCCCCAAAACCTAGAGCTAGCCCCCCTAAATCTATCCCTAACCCCCCTAAATCTATCCCTAAACCTAGCCCTAACCCCCAAAACCTAGAGCTAGCCCCCTAAATCTATCCCTAACCCCCCTAAATCTATCCTAACCCCCCTAAATCTATCCCTAACCCCCCTAAACTAGCCCTAACCCTCTAAACCTATCCATAACCCCCAAAACCTAGAGCTAGCCCCCCTAAATCTATCCCTAACCCCCCTAAATCTATCCCTAACCCCCCTAAATCTATCCCTAATCCCCCTAAACCTAGCCCTAACCCCCAAAACCTAGAGCTAGCCCCCTAAATCTAGCCCTACCCCCCTAAATCTAGCCTTAACCCCCTAAATCTAGCTTAACCCCCTAAATCTAGCCGTAACCCCCTAAACCTAGCCCTAACCCCCAAAACCTAGAGCTAGCCCCCCTAAATCTAGCCCTAGCTCCCTAAATCTAGCCCTAACCCCCCTAAATCTATCCCTAACCCCCTAAACCTAGCCCTAACCCCCAAAACCTAGAGCTAGCCCCCTAAATCTAGCCGTAACCCCCTAAACCTAGCCCTAACCCCCAAAACCTAGAGCTAGCCCCCCTAAATCTAGCCCTAACCCCCCTAAATCTAGCCCTAACCCCTTAAACCTAACCCATGCCCCCTAAATCTAGCCCTAACCCCCCTAAATCTAGCCCTAACCCCCCTAAATCTAGCCTTAACCCCCTAAACCTAGCCCTAACCCCCTAAATCTAACCCTAACCCCCTATATCTAGTCCTAACCCCCTAAACCTAGCCCTAACCCCCCCCCAACCTAGGGTTAGGGTTAGTTTTAGGGTTAGCCGCTGGAATTATGAATGTCTGAAAGTTGGCCGTGTTGGGATGTCCGGCACTTGTCCTGTCTGGAAGTTGGCCGTCGGGATGTTGGCATTAGGGAACCTGGCTGTAGGGATTTTGTCCGGCACCCAATTCTAAGCTGTCCATGAAGTTTGTAAATGACTTGGCAGCTTTTGTGTTACTGTATGTCTCCTTAAATCGTATTCAATTCAGAAGCCACTTTATTATTTAAGCTTTTTTTTTTTCTTAACCACCTAATTTCACGACACTTTCCCATTAACATTTCATCCAAGAATGAAAATGGCACGTTTCTTCAATACGGATAGATTAGTCCGCGACCTCTGACCTCTGTCTAGCCAACACTTTGCACTTGTCAAATAAATTTAGTGTTTTGTATTTTATACGTCGGTAAAGACATTTTTCAAGGCTTATCATTAAAAGCATTAGGCTTCGGGGAAATGTAAATGGAAGGACACAAGATGAAAGCATTTCTTTAAATGGTTCTGAGTTTTGTACATGAAAAGAAGTTTGAAGAAGTATTCCACCGGGTAAAAGAGGCGACCGTGTCACCGTCCACATCTAGTGACGTCAAATGAAAGCGCTGCAGCCTACACCAGGTGGGAACCCACATCCATGTCTCACCGCCAAGGTGGGACGCTGTAATCCCGAAAACATAAATCCAAAACATCAGAGCAGGACCTCTGCAGGCGGAGTAGTGCCGCTGATCATTTTATACAATGGATGATCGCGCCTTGCAGCCCTGTCGGACGTTTGTTGTAGCGTTTCGATGGGGAGGCTTTCAGGTGGCCGCTGTAGTGCACGCAATTCATTTGGTGCTACAGTGTGTGGCCCGCCCAGTCGAAGCGTCACAACACAGACTTTCCGGACTGAATAAATAACTCGGCAGTTGAGGAAAAATACACATTTTAAGACGAAAAAATTATCTAAAAACCCAGATGACTCTAGTTAGATTTCTCTTGTTTAACTCTTTGATCACCGCAGCCTGTGCGTATGTTGAGGATTAACAGGCCTCCCCCCCAACACTCCAGATGAGCACGCCGGGGATACAATGTAATTTCATTTTAAATCAGAAGTCAATTAGAACAAACATATTCCTTTTCCAGAATGCCCTTTGTTCCCGTTTGAATTATATTTTCTTTCCAAGGTTAAACAATTTCTAAAAAGTCAATTATCTTTTGTTCTGAAGATTAAAGCTGAACACCTGGTTTTTGGTTTATATTTCATTGTTCTTCCTTTCTCTGCATATGAGCACACTGATTCTGTTCTATGAGTGTGTGCTCCAAAAAAAGCTGTGTAAAGTACTGGAGTGGTAGAATCAAAGTCTAATATAGGTATACTTGAGAAAAAAAAAAAATTATATATATATTTTAAAGGGCCGCTACCACCAAAAATGTTCTTACTGTGTTTATTTTATGTTGCTGATATCTTACATGTGCTTTGTTTTTCTATTGTTTATTTTAGAAAATATTTTACACTGGGTACATCTATTGTGCTTCGTTATCGAACGAAGGTGGGCAGAGAGAGCTTCTCTTGTGTCTGTAATATGCTTTCTTATGGAAGGAAGGTGGGCAGAGAGTGCTTCTCTTGTGTCTGTAGTATGCTTTGTTATGGAAGGAAGGTGGGCAGAGAGAGCTTCTCTTGTGTCTGTAGTATGCTTTGTTATGGAAGGAAGGTGGGCAGAGTGCTTCTCTTGTGTCTGTAGTATGCTTTGTTATGGAAGGAAGGTGGGCAGAGAGAGCTTCTCTTGTGTCTGTAGTATGCTTTGTTATGGAAGGAAGGTGGGCAGAGAGAGCTTCTCTTGTGTCTAGTATGCTTTGTTATGGAAGGAAGGTGGGCAGAGAGCTCTTGTGTCTGTAATATGCTTTATTATGGAAGGAAGGTGGGCAGAGAGAGCTTCTCTTGGGTCTGTAGTATGCTTTCTTATGGAAGGAAGGTAGGCAGAGAGAGCTTCTCTTGTGTCTGTAGTATGCTTTCTTATGGAAGGAAGGTAGGCAGAGAGTGCTTCTCTTCTGTATGCTTTGGTATGGAAGGTGGATACAGAGAGCGTCTCTGGTATGCTTTGGAATGAGAGGGAGATGAAGAGAGCTTCTCTAGGTATGCTTTCTAGTAGGAGGAAGATGGGTAGAGAGAGCTTCTCTTGGTGTACTTTCTAGTAGGAGGAAGGTAAAACAGAATGCATCTGCCCAATATAAACAGGATGCTACCCACAAGCCTCCATGGTTAGACTAAAGGAAGTGAAGCTCTGCTGCACAGGAAATGGGACTGGGACAAACTAACTATGCAAGTTAGACAGGGAGAGTGGACTAATCCACTCTAAGGAATTGAGCTCCATAATCTACATTACTTACTGCTTGTAAAACTAGTCCTCCATGTGTCAGCTCTGGTGTGAATTTCCTTGGCGATGATACAGCATGGCTCCATATCGTGTTATCGTGATCTTGGGCTTATGATCATGTAAAGAAAGACACTAGTATGGTGAACAAAAATCACTTTTTTTTTTTTTATGTCAATGGCAACATACTGTAAATATAGGATCTGAGGAAGCTCAAAACGGTCGTTAATAATAATCTTCATTGACATAAAGCTACAAAAATACACTTATCTACGATTTTTCTTATAGGAAGTGGAAATTGTTTAGTTTTATTGGCATCAGTATAGATTTTTTTTTTTCTCTTCAATAAATACATGGACCTTGTGATCTATTTTTTTTTTTTTTCCTTCTTTGATTCGTTCTATCCGGCCCAGACCTACAGAAAGATGTTGTGGAAGATTGGCTGTAATAACACACAATCTCAGCGACCTACATTGTTCTTGGGGGTTTTTTTTTCCCTTCGTGTTCTGTGTATGTGTTTGTGTGTTTGGATAGATTGCTTCCTAGTCACAGGCTGTAATAACCTCCTATTTTGTTTACTGAAATTGTGTTAAGGGGGATGGCGAGTGGAAAAATACCAGAATATCATTTAAAGGAAAATATCCCCTTAAGCTGTCGCGATCCAGCTGCATTTTATATATAAAAGCTATAACAGAACATGTGTTATGATGTAAAATAACCAGTTATTTTCACATGATGCTTGCCAAGTCATAGAATGGAGGGAGCAGAAATGAACACAGGGTTATTCAAAGAGATCCGAATTGATGCCGAAAGGGAACCGAACGGTTACCTTTCCTGGCCATTTGGCTATCCAGAGAGCAGGCAATTCGCCAAATCCTGGCGAATTGCCTGCACATACGGTGCCTGTTCGTTGCCTGTCCGAAGGCAGTGAATCCCCATAGAGAAGCAATGCTTCGTCTATTCAGAGAACACAAACCAGCAGAGAAAAGTTGCTGAATTGCCCTGCTGTTCGGTGGTTTCATTCGGCAGGTTTATTCAGGCGAATCCCATAGGCTTCAATGTTAAAAAATATTCCCGTTTTAACTCAATATCTAACAAAGCCGTTCATTATTTTATTCTGCAGTAAATAGTCTCTTTATAGATTTTTTTTAGGATCTTTTAAGCATTTTTCGGTATTTTTTTTTCCAAAAAACGTTTTTTTTTTTTTTTTTTACTTTTCTTCTTTTTTCTGTAACAGCCCTTTTTATTATCATTCATTGGATCTGTAGTTTATTTGCAAACAGCGTTTCACTTTTCATACATTCAAGCAAACTGTTTTTTTTGTTGTTTTTTTTTACTCCATTCGTCTGCGTTGTCGGCTTTTTCCGGCAGCTGCTCTGCACTGTGATCGGCTCCTTCTCGGGTTTCTTCGGCAGGTTAATCCAGATGTTTTTGCAGGTTTTCGGTGTGCCTTCGCCAGGTTTTGTGCTGAGTTTTTGGCGGGTTTGCAGTGAGTTTTCCCTGCAAAACACCGCATGGTCGCCGAAATGGGATCACCAAATCGAACCGATTTGAGGAGAACGAAAAGTCACCGAACGTGCAGTGACTTTTTGATTCTCTTTGAATAACCCTGATAGGGTGACTCCCCTTATACACGTTTTAGCAACCAGCGCCAATTGGGCCTACAATCAAATTGCATCCTGTGAGTGGCCATCAATTGAGTCCAATATTGGATCTTCCCATGAATTCCTTCAGGATAAAAGGAAAAAAAACAATCGTGTAGACGGCCAATATGGATAAAACCAAATCGCATTTATTGCACTTACAATGTTTAAAATCAAGGTCAACCTATCACAACATCACCCATAGTAGGATCCATGTGCAGCTCAATCCTGATCCATAATCAGTAGGGTATGCCTGGAACACAGCTCTGCTTGACGCGTTTCGTTTCTATGAGACTTCCTCGGGAGCATGTGAACCCTATCCCACCCCTTCCTTATATACCCCTTAAAATACACCCAATCAATAGTAACCGATACGTTTGGCTGATGTCGATCTTCTTCTGATCCGGAAATTATCCTCCGATGTGTTGTATACCACTGCGCCGTAGCTAGCGCGCACTTCCATAGCCATCTTGGAAAAGAGCATTTCCCCCATAGCTGGGCACACAAACTATGACATTACAATCAAATTTCTTCCGGTGGGTGACCAATAGTACCGGCTGGGTGGAGTAGAAGTAACATCACTGCTCTGTAACAGGTTTGAATCCTGGCAAGAGCACCTGTCCAGTAAGTGTTCTTGGGCAAGACACCTAACGGTACATACTCGCCACCCAGGACATACTTGAAAATGAGAGAAATCTCAATGTATCCTTCCTCCTAAAATACTTTATATTACCTGAGTACAGCAGGGTCGGATTAACATAGGGGCTAATGGAGCTGCACCTCCAGGCCCATGTCACATAATAGGCCCAGAAGAGGGATAACTGCACTTTTGGGCCCCTGCATCTCTGGAACCGCCGCAGCTGCAGCGTTATGTGAGGAATCACTAGATGCCAAACATGACCAGGTTTTATGTAGGAAGAATAAAATATATTTTTTTCTCTAATGCAGCACTATTGTTCACTTTTCAATTCTAAAGTGAACAGTGATGCTGCACTAACTCACCATCTCATTTCTCATGTCCCAGTAAGTGTTGAGGCGATGGTGCAATGCGTTATTGTACATTGGCCCATCTAAAACAAAAGCCACCGTACAACAGCGAGGAGAGAGGGAGGGGACTTTGTGGGGTGTAAAAGAATGGAAATAAAGGGGTCCAAAGTCACGTTGGATGTGTAGCGCTCACTCCCGGAGGAGCCGCTGAATTAACCTCGGATTAGTCTCACCACACTAGGGAATAAATATACACCAGCACTGTTGTGGATTTTATAGATTATTGGGATCAGTAAAGTATATAAAGTGGCATATATAATGTAAATACGGTATATGAACGACAGGATTTCGTAATGCGGGAAAACACGCGGCGGCAAAAGAAAAAGGATTAACCCCCTCAGTTCTGGAGTGTAAGTCCCGTGAATGTAATGTCTCAAAAAGGTGTACGTGTATTGATTCGTGTACCCGGGTACCGTATTCAACTGGCCAGTGACTGGAATAAGCAAATCTTCGACTAGTCACGTTGGGGCCCTGTAGATTTGAACAATAATGCAGCGTGCTTGGTTATACCCGGACATGTGGCCTATAAGGCCTCTCACCCATCCGTTAGACAATCTGTCCCACTGCCCGATCAAGGATGTCTCTCCGTTTGTCCTCCGGAACTCTGTGCCACCGGGTCCGCTCTCTTGCTTGTCCGATCTCCAACACAAGAAACTACGGCCTACCGCCTGCACTCCCCCTGGATCATCGCGGTCTCCTTACAAGGGGTCCAACTGGAACTGAAGTTCTGCGCAAACCTCTCAGTGATAAATAGGTATGCCTCCGCGTTACTGTCCCGATCTCCAGCGCCCTCGAGGCAGCGTCTGCACTCCGGCCTGATCTCGATCCCTGGCAGACTCACTTGTGTCCTCTGTCTTTCACCGCTCCGCTCACTCTCGCGCTCTTCCGCACAAGGCTGCTTACGTCCTTCCCCTCTGTCCCACCCACTTCCTGTATCCGCCGCAAAGCCTGATGGATATTGTAGTTCGTTTAGGTCCCGCATAGTCCATATGGCTTTTGTCTCCCTCTGGTGGCCAAAAACGAGCAATTGCAGCAACACCGTGTTAAACAGCGCTACAGATGTGATTGAACTGGTCAGAGGCTGGCCTTTCTATTAATACGAAACACGACCATGTAACCTCTAAAAGAAGGGAAAACCACCAACAAAAAGGGGTTTATTTAAAAAAAATTTGTTCCAATGCCATGGCATTGTCCATTTATCACGTATAAAATGAGCAATACCACTGCCGTTACACACCTTCTCATTTCTTACACCGTGAGCACAGTCAATGTTTTATACATGGTCATATGTTATTCGTAAAACACACAGTTTTAGTTTATGTCAATTTTGGTTAAAATTGCATATTTTCTCAGAAAATGCAGTAACCAGTTCCCATTTCTAATTTTTTTTTTTTTTTTAACAAGCGTACTCCATAGACTACATAACCGCAAAGGTTTGGATGACAAAATAATTTTACATGCTGTAAATGATTGAAATCTGAATGGAAATTTACATTTTTTTTTTTTTATTCAACATTTGTTATTGCATCCAGAATTTGGTATAGCTTTCTAATGGGACATGACATATACACATAGGATTATTTGTATTCTGTAATTCAATCAGGGTTATTCAGAGAGACGTGAAAAGCAGGAGAATGACTGGAGAATGGAAAATTCTAGGTCAAAATAGCCAAACCGGAAAAATTCTCCCATTTTGACCTAGAATTTTCCATTCTTCAGCCATTCTCCTGCTTTTCACCTCTCTGAATAACCCTGTAGGTATTGGTTTTTTTTTTCTTAAGGACCTTTTTATATTGGACACATTTTTACTACATTTGTATTGATTTTTAACCTCCTATTAGGAGAATAGGAGACTTTATTTATTTTATTTATTTACTAGTTCGGTGGAATTCGCTATGGCGATTTCACCAGTCAGAGAACGGTTTCGGTGACTCCAATTTTTTTTGTCAAACTATGCTGAACGTTCAATCAATTGTGAATTTACCAAATTTTTGAAGAAACTGAATCACTGAAGTGAGCGGACATGAAAAACGCCAAAATTTATTTTGGTGCTTTGTGGATAGACCACTAAGTGATTTTTTTTTTTCCACAAGAAAATACTGTCAGGAACGTGCGTGTGTGTGTTGTTGTTTTTTTTTTTTTAACTATTATTAATTGATAATGCCGTAAGACGTTTTCCTTACTGAAATGACAGGCAGATGTTGCCATCTGCTGGCCAAAAGGAATTACTGCAGTTGTGAGCTCTGAGGAGATGTCAGTCATACATAATCCCAGCTGGTTTTAAAACGCCTTGACACCTCAGACAGCAAGCTCATGCTGCTAAAAAGTTTGGGGCACCTTCTGGAGCCTAAATGCAAACAGAATTTCTATACAACAAACTAATTTAATATGTGGTGACACACTATAGTCCCAGATCAGTGACGTGAGGTCAGTGGCTGGTGAGGCACTGGCTAGTATCAGAGCCAGATATACACAGGGTTACGCAGTCGCAATTTACACATTTGATTAGCGTTATATAGGAGAATAGAGTTTCACTATTTATAAAGTTCACTTTTTTTTTACAATTTTAAGAGCATGCACTTACAATACTGACTAATAGAGGGGGCGCTATTACACACATGCTGATTGCTGAGCTCTGCCTGCCCGCCCCCCCCACGACTGACGACAGTCACAGGACTGTTCTGCGTCAATCAATCCATAAGGAGCTCTGCCTCCCATGGGGGCATTTTTTTTTTAAAAAAAGAAGTGCTTAAGACCAATGGAGCTTTCCCATTGGCTCAAGCTTTCAATTGCTCTCGGTGCCTCTGGAGGCACTGGAAAGCGTAGAACCAGGAAGTCCACTTGAGCTACGCAATTAGTGTAGCATTCAGCTGCGCAAATTGCGTAGGCTAGGCTGGCTCAGTGCTGCCCCTGCTGTCTGTTTAGTGAATCACACACAGCGGCCGGCAAACTGAAAGTGCAGGGAAAAAAAAAGCGGAGGACAGAGAAGCACAGCAAGGGAGCGTGTCGAGGTGAGTATTAGACCTTTTTTCAATAAATAACATTTTATTTACAGTTTAAATATACACACATGTCATTACAGCACAATGAGCATGTTAATTTACTGGAATGGCTGACTGCACGTCTCTGCCCCAGATCATGTTAACATGAACTCTGTCTCCTGCTGCTGATCATTTAAACACGATGACAGTAGTGAAGAGGCTAATGGAGTGTTTTACTTTTTTTCCTTGAGGTTGTGCAGTCTCTATTTAACTCTTCACAGACCTTGCTTCCATACAAACTACCATGACTGCTGTACAACAGTGGAAACAGGGCAGCAACTACTGCGGAAAGAAGGCAAAACCTAAACAGTGAATTCACTGCAGCTTGGGCCTACTTGCTGCACCGTAGGCCGGGTGCACGCTAGGTGTTTTTTCTGCGCACTACGCGCATTATGACACTCTTTATGACGTGCGTTGTAGCATATAATAACACGGATAGAGAAGAACACACGTAGTACACTCGCAACGCATAACGCGCACTGAAGACGTCCGTCATGGAAACACCAAGGCTGTTGCGCTAGGATTGACGCGACGTTGGCCGCGTGCTGAACGTCAAATGTCAAAAGGCCAGCTTTTTTATATATTTTTTTCCATTCAACTCAAATTCAGTTTTTACGACGTGCATCAAAATTAACGCATCGTCTGGCGTCTACCATCTCTTCCGTCATAAAGTGCGTCCTTTTTAACACACGCTAGTGCGCAGAAGAAAATGCCTAGTGTGTACCCGGCCTTAAGGTTATTTTATTGTTATTTTATTATTATTCTTTATTTATAAAGCACCAGCATATTCCGCAGCGCTGTACAATAAGCACAGTATAGACAGGGTTACAATACATTGAACAACATTTGACAAACAGTACAGGAGGAGATGAGGGCCCTATTCCCGTAGGAACTCACAATCTGGGAGGGTTAGGGTTGGAAACAGGAGGAGAGGACTGTAAGGTGAGAGTGATTGATGGTTGCGTCAGTGAGTTGGGTGGTAGGCTTCCCTAAATAGGAACGTTTTAAGGGAGCGTTTGAAGGAAGAGAAGTTAGGGGAAAGTCTGACAGTACGAGGGAGAGCGTTCCAGAGAGTGGGGGCTGCGCGTGAGAAATCCTGCAGTCTATCATGGGAAGAGGTGATGCGGGGAGAAGCTAGGCGCAGGTCACTGTTTGACCTTCGGGAGCGGGCTGGGGTGTATTTGGGGATTAGTGAGGACAGGTAGTGGGGAGCAGAGTTAGTGAGGGTTTTATAGGTAAGGATAAGGATTTTGAATTTAATTCTGCAGTGGATGGGGAGCCAGTGAAGGGACTCGCAGAGGGGAGCGGCAGAGACAGAGCGGCGGGTGAGGTGAATTAGCCTGGCGGAGGCGTTCAGGATGGATTGTAGGGGGGAGAGGCGGGACAGAGGGAGGCCAGATAAGAGATTATTGCAATAGTCGAGTCGGGAGATTACCAGGGCGTGTATGAGGTCAGACGAGCGCACTACGTGCGCCTATACTGACATGCTGCCGTCACAGCGTTGTGACGCTTTGGGGTTATCCACATGCTGTAGCGCCACACGAATCGCGTACACTACAGCGGCCAGCCGAAAGCCCCCCCCCCCCGTCAAAGTGCTACAATGTGCGTTCAATGGTGCTGCAAAGCAATCATTATTATGTAGCGCCAGCATATTCTGGTGAATTTGTTTTGGGGGGTGGGGGCTGGGATCAATAGGTTTTGTTCTTTTCATTTTAATCAGCCAAGTAATGAATTCTAATTTAATACAAGTGGCCGAGCACTTCTAATCTCTGAATCCAATTTGTAGAGGTGGTATCCGTTAATAAAATAATTGGCGCAATTAAGTAAAGCCGAAGCGCAAATAGCCGACTCTAAAAGAATCATCTGAATCCCGATGCAAACCTCTCCGCTGGCCTCGCAGGGTCCAGCTTTATGATCGCGTAGCTATGAACATTTCATCTAACATTCGTATTTGTTTCTAGCAGGATCCAGAGAGTGGGCAGAGTGATATAATCCTATATAGAAATGTTTCTCAAACATGTCCTCAGGTCCCCCTAACAGGGCAGGTTTTCCAGATATCTGAAGCACAGCACGGCTGATATGATTTGCTGCTCAGTGATTGCAGGATTCAGTCTGCGTTTCCCCAAGGTAAGCCTTAAAACCTGCCCTGATAGGGGACCTGAGGACAGGTTTGAGAAACACTGCTCTATAGTGTGTGTCTGTGTATATGGGTGTATACCTGGGTGCATAACTCCCAAATGTCCTTGGTTTTGATAGAAAGTGCCGATATTTTTTGTTTTGGGCCCAAAATCATCTGCTCCGTGTAGCGCTCACTCCCGGAGGAGCCGCTGAATAAACCTCGGTTAGTCTCACCGGACTAGGAAATAATTATACACCAGCACTGTTGTGGATTTTTATGTATTCTATTCTTTACTGATCCCAATAAAGCAAAGCAGCATATATTACGCATATACGGTATTTAAATGACAAGAATTCGTAACGTGGAAAAAAACACGCGGCAGCAAAAGAAACGGTTAACCCCCTCAGTTCTGGAGTGTAAGTCCCATGAATAATAGCTCAAAAATGTGTATGTGTGTTGTCTTGGGTACCCGGGTACTGTATTCAACTGGCCAGTGAATGAAACAAAACAATCTTCGACTAGTCACCGTTGGGGCCCTGTGGATTTAAACAATATTGCAGCGTGCATTTCTTATTTGGGAACTGCGGCCTGGGAGACCTCTCACCCATCCGATGAACGAGACTGTCCAGCACCCGATGCCTCAATCAAAGGATCTTCTCCACTGTACACTGGGACTCCGTGCCACTGAATCTGCTCCCTGCTTGCCAAATCTCCGCAACTGGAACAACGATCCACCGCCTGCACTCCTAATTGATCAGCGCGGTCTCCTAACTCGGGGTCCTGCCGGATCTAACTCTTCCTCCAGACCTCTCAGCGCTGCGCAGGTAGGTCTTAACACGGTCACTGTCCCGATCTCCAGCACCAGTAACACAGCGTCTGTACTCCGGCCTGGTTGTGATCCCTGACAGCTCCAACGTGCGTCCTCCACCCTTCACTGCTCCACTCACTCTGCCCTGGCTTGCACGAGGCTGCTGAACTCCTTCCTCTTCCTGTCCCACCTCCTTCCTGTCCCCACGCAAAGGATGATGGTCCATGTAGTTCTGTTTTGTCCAGCATAATCTAACAATGTCTCTGTCTCCCTCTGGTGTCAGCAATAGTTCAACGCACCACAAACAGTGGTTTTAAAGCAGCGCTATATCCGTATGAAAGACCTCGTACAATGTCCTGGAGCAAGTGCGTGTGGTGAGCACAGCCTACGATTAGGCACAACTCAGCCTGTCACTGCGAACCGAACACCAGCTCTTAGCCAAAACTGGTAGAGTGCCCCCTCTCCCCCCGGAAGCTGTGTCTGGATCTGCCCCTGGTTTCTTAAAGTGTTTTTATTTAGATCATTTGTCTGCAGACTGAAGACGAAATGCAGGGTGATAGCAGGTAGGCCAGTAACGTGGAGCCTGATAAAAGTCCAGTGCGGCTGAAACGTTGCAGTTTCTGGCGTTGGCTCCATAAACTAAAAGACATGTCCTTGAAACCAACAAGTGCTGGTCATTTTGGATTAATTTCTGCATGTCATTTGAGGATCAGCTACCTCCACTGCTGTGTGTGCTGTTTAGTGGATGCTCCACTATTTTGGAGAGTGCTGTTCTCTCTTCTTTATGCAATTCCAGTGCAGCACAGTCGGGATCCAATAATTTATTATTTATTTTTTTAACCCTTCCAGGTAGTATTTTTTTTATTATTTCTCATTTATTCTCATTCTATTGTATGTATGTATGTATGTATGTATGTATGTATATATATATATATATAATTTCGCTAGGCCGTGTTAGTCCAGATGCCAAAATCACGAGCATAGCAGTACGTTGTGATACCTTTTTTTTATTGGACTAACGTTACATTTAAAAGACGAGATTGAGAGGATTCCTCTCTTCCTCAGGTCTGTAAGCTTACTGATCAGTTCCTAGAATTGAACATTAGGACATTAAGGGTCACATGGGTGGGGGGATTAGATGTCGTAAAAAGTGAGAGTCAAATGGTATGTTCAAAATGGGAAAATAAATCCCTCATGTGTCTTATTTTCCCATTTTGAACATACCATTTGACTTTCACTTTTTACGACATCTAATCCCCCCACCCATGTGACCCTTAATGTCCTAATGTTCCATTCTAGGAACTGATCAGTAAAGCTTACAGACCTGCGGAAGAGAGGAATCCTCTCGAAAGCTCGTCTTTTAAATGTAACGTTAGTCCAATAAAAAAAGGTATCACTACGTACTGCTATGATACGATATATCTATCACACACTCTTATACCATGTTGGGCCACCATACGTTGCAGGTCGGCAGCGGAAAAATTGTCCTATAGAGAACATCGAATGATTCCCCTATATACAGATCACCAAAATGCACCGTATTTCGCATGTCCATTGCCGGTGGTGTTTAATCCGTTCGAAATGATTCGATAGATCGTCTTGGATACTGCGGCTATGCAATTCCGACTTCCAAAATCTCATATAGTTGCAATTTTGGACAAAACGCGATTCGTACGACAGCGAATGCACATGTCTAATATGTTAGATTTTTTTTTTTAATCACAGGAAGACCTCCTGATGGACAAGATGTTTAACTGAACCGGTTCTGCAGGTATTGAAGAGCTGAAGTAGATGTCATTTTTTTTTTTTTCGGTCTTATGGCGTCCTAAGATTATGCACAGATTCAAATCCATGTTATTAGAGCAGCAGGAACATTAAGCAAACATATTAATATTCATCAGCTCCTGAAACAGCCCAGTTCTTCCAACAGACTAGCGTTGGACTTGAAAACTCCTCTACAATTTGTTCATTAAATGATCTTAAAACCAGCGCATGAATCCACTCGTTTTTAGAGCCGAATGAATCTACTCTTACCGTAATTAACGAGGCACTCAAGCTGCATAATTGTCTTGAATTAATATAGCGGGAAGAGCGAGCGCACGCAGTCCACAGGACGCTCTCCTAGGATAATATACCAGAGTCTGGCGCTCTATGTGAATAACATCTGGGAACGGCACAAAATAATTACGACACGTTTCTAATCCACATCTTGGCGCGTGGTGAGATTCGGCACCGGGCAGGCCAGCCTATAATTGGCGTAAACCGCTTATTTCCCACAATGAAGCCTCACTGCGTGGGAATAAAGAAACTTTTTATAAGTGTGTGTGTGTGTGTGTATACAGTATATATTCGCACATTTAAATACATATATACGGATAAACTACATAAGCAAAGTATATTGGGCTCTATTACATTCTTCAAGCAGAACGCGTGAATTTTTGCGCGCAGTAATAAACGTTAACGCTCGTCAAAATCAACGCTGGTATTACAATCCTCACGCATTTTTTCATCCGTCAAAAAATAACGCACGTAAAACGGACGCACAAATGCGCTCGCAGCAACGTTGCGCACAGAAATCAGTGTGCGGACTGTTTTTTTCACGCGATTCAGCCAATCAGAATTAAGAACCACAATGGTCTCCCGTTCAGTTTTTGCGCCTGTGAAAGTCAATCTGCGCATATATGCTGCATCAATAAAAAAAACACACACAACTTCTCCATTTTATTGTTTGGGTATGTGTAGAATGTGTAACTATACTTTGCTGTATATTTTTTTTCATGCTGGTGTATTTGGTTTCGGCCAGGATGTTCAGATTTGCAGTTACCACCAGCTTTTCAAAGACGTTAAAATTATGCGCATAGATTGTAATACCATCTGCGTACAAGTGCACGAACGCATTTGCGCTCACAATGTTAAGTATAGGACGCGCGCAGTACAGTATGCTCGCGCAGCGTTCGCGCAGGTTCACCCGCGGTAGACGTTAACGTGCATTTTTTGTGCGGACATTGTAATACGACGTTCAGCGCAAAGGCTTTTGCCCCTCGCGTTAATGCATTTTTGCGCACGCGTTAACGTTTGCGCGAAGAATGTAATAGAGCCCAGTATGTTTTGTTTGTTTTTGCTAGCAAAAAAAGGTGGGGGTACCCCCATGATGCGTCAAAAAGCACAAAGTTGTGAGCGTTCAGTGAAAAGATGGTGCATGCTCGCATGCAGAATTTTCGGCTGATAGTATTGGCTGCCGAAATTTCAGTGCATCCCTAATATTTTGGTACTTGCATGTGCACTTCTGAATCGTATTATTCACTTGATTTAACCCTTTTAGCACCGGGTAAAGCCTCCTTTTTGCAAGTTTTCTGATTGAGCTGGAATCGAGGTTTTTTTTGACATCGGGTTTAACCTAACCACCAGGTCGCTGATCTTTCTATGGAAAGCAGACTCGATCCCACTCAGACGCCACCACCTAATGTTTGTGAACCACATTTCCCACGCTTCAGTGCATGGAAATTCACTCGGCTACTTTCTGATGTGCATAATATAGTTTAATGCAAGTGGCTGTGCGCTTTTAAAGGTAAAAACAAAATCACATAAAACACATGCTGCTGGGTTTTGTTTCTTTGTCTGAAGTAATTGTATGTAAAAAAGGAAAATAAACTTGGGTTTCTTTATCGTTTTTGTGCATTTTCCCATGATGCAACATTTACCAAATTCTAGTGAGGTTTCACTATGTAACCGTGCTTTATCTTCTACAGTATTCAACAGTTAATGAGGTGGAGGAGGGAAATGTTTAGATATGGCTGCGGAAGGCTATTGTTCTCTAGGCTACTCTAGATAAGAGATGATAGCTGAATAAGATATGACAGGGAGCTTAAAAGACTTCTAATCTACCCCTGGTGATGTCCTTTGAATACATCCCACACAATACAATGATGTGAGTCAGTGATCAACCCATTCACTCCATTATATGGCCAAAGCCACACAGTGAGGAGCAAGTGATGGAATGCTGCTGTGTGTGTGGGGAGGGGGGGGGTAGCTTACAACACAAAATATCACACAATGGATGCGCCAGTGACACATATAGAGGAAAATATCACACAGTGGATGCACCCAATGACACATATAGAAGAAAATATCACACAATGGTTGCGCCCATTGACACATATAGAGGAAAATATCACACAATGGTTGCGCCCATTGACACATATAGAGGAAAATATCACACAATGGTTGCGCCCATTGACACATACAGAGGAAAATATCATACAATGGATGCGCCAGTGACACATATAGAGGAAAATATCACACAATGGATGCATCCAGTGACACATATAGAGGAAAATATCACACAATGGATGCATCCAGTGACACCTATAGAGGAAAATATCACACAATGGATGCATCCAGTGACACCTATAGAGGAAAATATCACACAATGGATGCACCCAGTGACACATATAGAGGAAAATATCACACAATGGATGCATCCAGTGACACATATAGAGGAAAATATCACACAATGAATGCACCCAGTGACACATATAGAGGAAAATATCACACAATGGATGCACCCAGTGACACACATAGAGGAAAATATCACACAATGGATGCACCCAGTGACACATATAGAGGAAAATATCACACAATGGATGCACCCAGTGACACATATAGAGGAAAATATCACACAATGGATGCACCCAGTGACACATATAGAAGAAAATATTTTCTTAACTAAATATACAAGAGAAAAACAAATCACATGTAAGATATCAGCAACATCACATAAACACAATAAGGACATTCATATTTTGGTGGCAGCGGCCCTTTTAAAAAAAAATTGAATGCTTATTTTATAGATGTCGACATCCCTTTTTTAAAGCATTAATGTGTAGTCATGGAGTTCCCAATGTTACTGATCTTTATTTCCAGTCATCGTTTCAAAGACTGAAATGTTATTTTGGATGAATCTGTCTGCATTAAGTTCCAAAAAAAAAAAAAACGCACCGAAATCTGATATATCTGATAAAAAGAATCTACAGGACTCTGTCGCTGTGATACCTGCTATAATTGGAGGGCCGCTGACCTGTCACAATGTGTATCATATTGGCGCTTTTTACAGATGCCGTTAACAAGCTGCAGCGTTGATTCCCTGAACCCGATGCCCTACACAAAGCGAGACTGAATGATTGAAACATCTGGCCTCGTTACGGCTCTTGCATTATCACATAATCAGATTATGCTGATAATTTATTTAAAAAGAAATGATATTTAATATTTAGCTGAAATCCAAAGTGGAATATTAGGCAGAGCAGATGCTGCCGCTGTGTGGTCCGTGGGAGTCGGTGGTGGGTGGAGGTGGGTATGTGGGTCGTATTAGGTGTGCGGCGCGCGACGCTCGGCCCGTCTGACGGAATAATGTGCTATGTTGCTGCAGGTTTGTTATAGCAGGGAGCAATAGAGTAATAATTGGCTCTGGTTCGCTCTTTTACTACAGGGCATTGGGAGGAGAAAACACACCCACGCTGTGGGAATGCATTCTTTAAGGGATTTCTCATCTTCTGAAGATGTTTTGAATATGTTTTTCCAGAAGTGATACTTTCTGGGAGAGGGTCTCTGATGTGAGCTATAAAACGAGTACGAGGAACAAAGTTTCATAAAATGTGTTAAATGAATAATTATATATTTAAATACTTTCTTAAAGGACACTTTAAATTATTGGGTTTTATAGAAACATAGAAAATGTCGGCAGATAAGAACCTTTCGGCCCATCTAGTCTGCCCAATTACATGGATACTTTACCTGGATTTATCTTTTGTTTAGGATAGCCTTATGCCTATCCCATGCCTGCTTAAATTCAATCACTGTTTTGGCCTCTACCACTTCTACTGGAAGACTGTTCCATGTATCCACCACCCTCTCAGTAAAATAATGCTTCCTGATGTTACTTTTAAACCTTTGCCCCTCTAATCTAAGACTATGTCCTCTTGTTTTGCTACTTTGTTTCCTTTTAAATATACTCCCTTCCTCCACCTTGTGGATTCCCTTTACGTATTTAAATGTTTCTATCATATCTCCTCTGTCTCGTCTTTTTTCCAAGCTGTACATGTTATGTGTTTTTATTGATGGTGGTTTTTTATCTTTGAAATATATAACCTGGATCGGCGCAAATGATGCTTTCTGGGGTCTTGGGATCTCGTATATATAAGGAGAAAATAGACAATAATAATGCAATACAGTATGCTTTAAATGTAATTATATTACACAGTTGATTTCCCACTCACAAATGTAGAGCCCAATCACTGGCTCTGAGTGGGTCCAGACATGCGGGTATATTGCCTTCCAACTTCTCAGGTTGCCCCCACCTTGTCTGACGACTTCTGTCCAAGGCCGTACAATGGAAGACAGAAGAGAGGAAAAAGCTCCTTGTGCAAATCTGTGAGATCTACAGTATAGTATACTAGAAACATAGAAACATAGAAAAATGTCGGCAGATAAGAACCTTTTGGCCCATCTAGTCTGCCCAATTACATGGATACTTTACCTGGATTTATCTTTTGTTTAGGATAGCCTTATGCCTATCCCATGCTTGCTTAAATTCAATTACTGTTTTGAAGTTACTAGAGGTTTGTACTCAAATTTTGACTCTAGGATAGTCGCTCATGGGTTTTTTTAGTTTTAAGGAAACCCAAAGGAAAACCACCTAGGATCCAGAGAAAGGCACGACTTCAACAGGAACAGAGGTTTAAAAATAAAATTTATTTAAACACAAATATGCTCCAGAACGAGATTCGCTGCATAAAAATCGCGGCTTCATCAGCTGGTACCAGCTGGTATAGGTTTTTTATCTTTGTCTATTTACCTGTTAAAGGGCCACTACCACCAAAAAATGAAATATCCTTATTGTGTATATTGATGTTGCTGATATCTTACATGTGCTTTGTTTTCCTCTTGCTTGTTAAGGAAAGGTCCACTTTAAACTCTTGTCAGCAGTGGGGTGCCACTGCCAGAGGGTGCACCGTGGCTTTGATTCCCTTCCCGGTGGGTGTTCAGTCCAGAATAGAGTGACAGTCCATGTTAACGAAAGGACGGGCAGCTGCGTGCGTGTCACGTGGTTCAGCCAGTCAGGTGCTACTGAGACTCAGTACCACCTGACTGGCCGGACCAAGTGTGACCTGCACGCACGCAGCCTCACCAGGAGCCAGGCAGCTCAATGACAAATTTCTATCACTGCAGTGCTGGTTAAGGAAAGGTCCACTTTAAACAGCAGTAAGCAGACAGGGCTTCATATTCTGCTGATTTACCCCCCCCCCTTTACCTGCCGTTTACTGTCATCTTCTCTCTCTGGACACAAATCACATCCCCCTCCCCTCTCCTAGAGCTGCTGCGGGGCAGGGGAGGAGCTATGGAGGGAGGAGAGGGGGATTTTTATTCTATTCAATTTTATTCCGTATGCAAACACCATGCTCCGCTGCTCGTTGTTTGAGAACACAGCTCAAAGCTGACACAGTGACAGTGGCACCTCCTAGTACCCCCTAATGACACCCCAATAATCACTGGTACCTGGGGCAGCCCGCCCTCCGCCACCCCTCTAAGTACACCATTGCTCTGGTGATATGCTCACACACAAGTTTGGCGAACTGCCAGCAAGTACGGTGCTGTTTGAAGGCAGTGCAAATCCCCATAGAGAAGCAATGGTTAATCTATTCAGAGAACACCAAACAGCAGAGAAATGCCCTGATGTTCGGTGGTTTCAATCAGCAGGTTTATTCAGGCGAACCCCATAGGTTTCAATGTTAAAAATATTCCCGTTTTTACGCAATATGTAATAAATCACTTATTATTTTAATCTGCAGTAAAAAGTCTTTATTTATTTATAGATTATTATTTTTTTAGTACCATTTAGTAATTTTTCAGAATTTTTTTGGGCAAAATCCCCCCCCCTTTTATTTAATAGCGGTTCTTCTTGTTCTGTAACAGAACTTTTTATTATCAATCATAGGATCTTATATGTAAATTCCAGACATTTTCGTTCAGTAGTTCTTTTGAAAACAGCAGGCCATGGGTTTGCGGTGGCAGCATACAGCGGCCGACTCCATGCACTTTGGGGACCCTGCTGTGAATGGTGAATTCACTGCAGGGTGGGGAAATTTTATTCCCCGAAGTGCAGGGAACTACAGAACACCAAAATGTTGGCGTCATTTCGGTGCTCTGTGAGTAACCCAATTAGTGGTAAGGTTTTTTTGTTGCCCCCTGGAAAGTGAAAGCCTAGGCCTTGCCTACCCAGGACATACTTGAAAATTAGTGACATCTCAATGTTTACTTTCTTGTAAAATAGTTTGCAAAAGTAAAAAAAAATAATAAAAAATTTTTTTAGGGGTGGGGCCACCCAGCGGGCCACCGCCCCCTGGAAAGTGCCACCCTAGGCCTAGACCTTGTTGGCCTACCCTAGGTCAAAATACACCAGTGCCCTGAGCTGTCTCCTCAAGCAGCAGCAGTGGCTTTGAAACCAGGAAGTGCTAGTTCCCATACTCTGGAAGACTGTAGCTAGAGTCAGTCCTACCCACTACATTACCAAGCGCACTTAAAGGAAACCTTACCTTTAAAACATGCAAAGGACAACACATCTCTAATAAAAACATGTGCTTTGACAGTTACAGGATTCCTGTTTGGGCTTGTTGGCGCCTGCTTAAGGGATTCTAAATCAGAGACCGTGCAGGAGGAGGGGGTTCTTCGGAGCTCGTCCCTGCATCCTTGTTTGATGCTGCGCCGTTAATGACCTTTGGGTAATGATATTTGCTGCCGGGCATCTCAAAGGTTTTTGATCATGTAACCTAGGTCCTACAAGTAACACCTCTACAAAGCAATATAAAATTTAGGTCCATATATATTTGGACAACAGGCACAATTTTCATACTTTTGGCTCTGTATGCCACCAGAATAAAATTAAAATGAAACAATCCAAATGAATTTGAAGTGCAGACTTTCAGCTTTAATTCAAGAGGTTGAACATACATTTCAAGTACAAATTTTAGAAACTGTAACCATTTTTATACAGTACCCCCCCCCCCCCCCAATTTTCAGGAGCTCACATGTAATTGGACAAATGAATATAACCATAAATAAATTGTTCACTTTTAATATTTTGTTTAGAATCCTTTACTGGCAATGACTGCCTGAAGTCTGGAACCCATGGACATTACCAAAGCCTTGCTTTCCTCCTTTCTGATGGTTTGTCAGGCTCTAACTACAGATGACTTCAGTTGCTCTTTGTGGGTTTTTCTGCCTTTAGTTTTGCCTTCAAGTGAAATGCTGCTCATTTGGGTTGATCAGGTGATTGACTCAGCCATTGCAGAATATTCCACTTTTCCTTAAAAAACTCCTGGGTTGCTTTTGCAGTGTATTTTGGATCATTGACCATCTGTACTGCGTCACCATCTAATCAACTTTGCTGCATTTTGCTGAATCTGGGCTGACAGTAGATCTCTAAACACTGCTGAATTCATCTGGCTCTTCTGTCTTCTGTCAAATCCTCAAACACCAATGCCCCAGTGCATGCCCATGCCCACAACGCCATGCATGCCCATGCCCGCATACTGCCTCCACCATGGTTTACAGATGACGTTGTGTGCTTTGGATCATGAGCTGTTCCAAGCCTTCTCCACACTTTTTTTTCCTTCCTGTCATTCTGGTACAGATTAATCTTAGTTTCATTCGTCCAAAGAATGCTCTTCCAGAACTAGTCTGGGTCTTTTAGAAGTTTTTTGGCAAAATCTAATCTGGCTTTTCTATTCTTCAGGCTTATGAATGGTTTGCTCCTTACGGTGAACCCTCTTTATTTGCTCTGGTGAAGTCTTCTCTTGATTGTACACTTTGACAATGATACGTCCACCTACTGGAGAGTGTCCTGCACTTGTCTGAATGTTGTGAATGGGGTTTTCTTTACCATAGAGGGGACCCTGTGATCATCAACCACTGCTGTCTTCCGTGGACATCCAGGCCTGTTTATGTTGCTGAGCTCACCGGTGCGTTCTTCTTTCCTCAGAATGTACCAAACTATTGACTTGACCACTCCTAATGTTGCTGCTATCGCTCTGATGAATTTGTTTTGTTTTTGAAGCCTTACAATGGCCGGTTTCACTTGCATGGACGGCTCCTTTGAGCGCATGATGTAAGTTCACAGCAATAGATTCCAAATGCAAATACCACACTTAGGCAGGTAAAAGGTCTGATTTTGATTCTAATTGATGAAGAAATAATGGAGTAGCCACACCTGGCCATGAAACGGCTTCTCATTCAATTGTCCAATTACTTTTGAGACCTTGAAAAAGGGGTGTTGGCTACTCTCCAGAGCTGTAATTCCTAAACCCTTCCTCCAATTTGGATGTACATACCCTCAAATTAAACCTGAGAGTTTGCACCCTCAGCCCATATCCATTATATATCGATAGCTTGAATATGTTTGGGGAAATACCTGAAAAAGCTAAAATTGTGGCGGTGTCCAAATAAATATATATGAATTTAACTGTATGTAGGTGATCATTTAATTTGTCCATCAATTGCTGGATTTTGGGATGTCTAGGCTCTCAATGCAAATGCTAATCGATTATCCATGTGTAATGGTATCTGGGTTTTGTAACTCGTCAGCATACTTCGGAAAGTAAGGACATGTGGAGAACTGTGTCTGGGATTATACATTTTAGGAATGTTTTTCCTCTCCTACCAGTTTGAGCAGAGACTCGCAGTTCCTTTGTCGATTTCACATTTCCTGGATCAGTAGACAGATCCATCAGCAAACACTGTGGGGTTTGCTTATTTTTAAATTATCGTCTGATACTTAATGGTGGACTAAAACCCACCGCAATGTGCACCTATTTAAAAAAATCAATTTTTTTTTTTAAAAAAAAAACCTAACTTGATATTTTGGTGATTTCCAACCACAATGTACCCAGAAGACACCTTTTTCTTTCTTTCTTTTTTTTTTTCCATGCAATCCAACACTAGACTTGTATGATCGGAGACACCTTTTGTGTTTTGCCATCTTGGAGCTTAAAAGAAATCAAGGGCAGAACATTTTATTTGACTTGTATAAAGCTAATCTCAAATCCTATATAATAATAAACATTACTTTGAAACGGTGTATGTTCTTCTAAATGTTCCTGTACTTGACATTTTGCCAAGAAAGCCTCTAGAACAGAATTATCCAACAGACCAAACTGCATCAGCGGGAGTCTGGTAAAGTATCAATCTGCAAAATATGTCAGTAATAATTTACCTTCAAATTGCATATTTAGGATGAAGAGAACACGTCCGCTCCCTGCCATCTAGAGAAAAATTTAACTTTGTAAATTTTTCCACTGTACTTACTTTGAAAAACCTTAGATGAGCTCTTAGATTTGTTTTGAGTCTGTCTCACAGACGTGGGTAGAAGGAAAGACAAAAAGATGGTAGAGCTAAAGATCAGGGTGATGGAAGGAGAGATTGTTCAGGATTGTGCTTGGAGATACAATTCAGAATAATGGTAAAAAAGAATGTCCTAGATGATGGAATATAAGAGGTCCAAGATGGTGGAAAGTGTGAAGGATAAGAATCATGTAAGGAGAGACCATTCCAGGATGGTGGAAGGCGATTTGGAAAATTTGAAGGGGGCAAGGATCCGGTTAAGGGACTGTGAACTTGTTCAGCATGTAGGAAAGGTTCTGGATGATGAAGAGTTGGCAATTCTGTAGTGAAAGCCCAAGCCGTATTAAACGTTTTACTCCAGGACATCTGAGGATCCAAGTCCAACTAAGACAATGGTTCTTCAGGCATTGTGGAAGAACCACAATTTCTGAGTGTATGTATATACATATGAAAGTGAAAACCTGAGCGAGACTTGTTGCCTCACACTTGTCAATCGTGGATACGTTTATTATGATTTTCCAGTAGGGGGGGGGGGGTCAGCTGGATGAATTTGCTGTTTCTCCACCTACTATAGGTCCTTCTCTACACTGATTGGATGTTCCCATTCTGGTCCATAATAGAGATCACGAAAATTGGCTGATTCATTTATAATTTGTACTTCAAGAACATTCCATAGGTGTGCAACTTAATTATATGAGAAAGACGATGGTGAACATCTGCTTCCCAGGTGTTTTGGTCCCATGTCCCATGATGCTTAGTTGAACATAAGCCTGGAAGAGCATCATAGGACATATAGGTGGAAACATGTTTCTTTTTAAGCTGAAGTCCTCTAAAACAGAGCTGTCAAACTCACACCCCCCCATGTTGATGCCTACAGTTCCAAAATTCTTTCAATGCAACAGATGGCCAGGTTATCATGGGAGTTGTCGTTTAGAAACATCTAGAGGGTTTGACAGCCCTACTATTATCATATATTGCGCCAACTTATTCCCAGGGCGGCTGTACAGATTTAGGCTGGGTTCACACCTGGGCGTAGCTCTGCATCGCGCAATGCACGCGTTTTTTACGTGCGTTCGCGCGTTGCAGCGCGTTCGCGGCTATGATATGGCCGCGAACGCGCTGCTTTATGCCTGAAAAGAAGCTCGCAAACTTCTTTTTGCGTTGGCCGTTTTAACGCGCGTTCCTGCGCGCTGTAAAACGCTTAGGTCTGAATGAGTCCCATAGCAAAGCATGGGATTTCCCCTTCCCTGCGTTTTAAAGCGCGCACGAATGCGCGTTAAAATGGCTAGGTGTGAACCCAGCCTTACAGATTACAGTATTTTCTATGTGTCTTTTACTTTTTGTATTTTTTTTTTCCCATCACAAATGTATGATTGTATTTATTTTTATCGCAAATTTAGGTTTATTTTGTTTCTAGTGCGGTTAAAAAAAAAAAAAATAACGCTAGCGTTGTTGTTTGTGCAGACCTTCCGTGACTGTAGCTCTAATTAGTTTTTGAGAGCGTTCTTTTAATAGTATTCCCCTCATACTATACAGATAGCAACATACTAAGTAGATCTCTAATTTCTTGCTGAAGCAGAACTTGCAATATTAATGTTTCGCTGGAGCCAGCCAGACATTTAAATAGTAAAGAGATATCTGATTTATTTGCTGAAGTAGAACATCCTAATATTTCCCCAGCGTTCTTCAGACATAACAGAGTAACGAGGTTTGTAAGTAATTGCCAAAGGAATAAATAAAATATTTCATTGGTGTTATCCAAATCGTAAGATGTAGTAAGACATGTAATTGAGAACCTTTTAATGGCATTTCCCTGGAGTTACCTTCCCTTTAATTACGCATACCGAGTCCCTATTAAATTTTGTATTAATTACCAGCTTCTCCTCACCCCAATGAATGTTTCTTACCGTACGGTAATTTTCTTTATATTCTCAGTAATCTCTAAATTGGTTCACTCAGTCCTTTACTTGACTTTGGTTCCTCCAACGTCTGCACTCCTAATCTTTAATGGCACTTGATATCCACCCTTGGCACCACAGGTGTTCCATATCTACATGACCCATGATGCCAAGTAGGGCTTAAGTTTGGCATTGACCCGTAGTCCTAGAATATCTGGGTTTGCAAAAGCTTGCCATCCCTGTCCTATAGAAAACAGAAATGATCTGTAACACCTCGGAATGGGACCACACAATATCTACAATACTTTGCAACATTGGGCAAAGGTTTGTTTGTGGATTATAGACATTATGAGTCTACACGAGTCGACAAAGTGTATCTATTCATGTCAGCAATATATTCCCTTTGTAACGTCCATGTCGAATTCCACTTTCGGTTGCGAGTTCCTATACTCGTATTGGAAGGTAGATCACAGCTTCGTTGGGCAATCACATTTCTTAGTGAGTTTTCGGTCTCCCCGCATTTATCTGCAGGACCTCTCTGCTCCGGCAGTATTAAAATTCATGCAATAGTGATAGTAGGCCAATAAGTGAACAGAATAGAAAAAGAATCATGCAGACTCTATATGACAGTTTTCAACATAGACACTTTGGTATGTATTCTCATTGTCTACATGAGCAGCCCTCAACTGGAATTCCAGAAATGAAGTTCATGGAGCCTGAAGGTTATTGTCTCCATTTCTGCCCCTGCCACATCCCTTGTTTTTTCCTATGCTCCCTCAGTGACAGTGTATTCCTCAGTAGTGGTGCGTAGTGTGTCCCTCGCTCCCCTCCCGACGTGTTCCCGTTTCTCTTTTGCCGTGCCCTCGCTCCCCTTACGTTCCTCACAGTGTTCCTGGACTAAATCTGAGATTTTTGACAAAGTGTCTTAAGTGGATTCCCCATTGAATAAGTGATGTCCTCCATACATTAAGTACGCCCTTCAGTGAGCTCACTGCAATCCAAGTTGCTCCATCCCAGTCTGAATGGGCTCTCCATAGGCTCTATCCTAGTTGAAGGCCAAGATTCAATGATCTTCACTGTAGCTCAGTGGCTCTGATCATTATTTTTCATAAATGTGGACAGTAATAAAAATTTATCATTTGTGCTTTTTTACTTCCATCCAAGATGCATGAGATGCAATCAGTCGGCTAATGTCTTGGAAAACTGCTCAATGTGTAGTTGAAAGGGTAGGGGGTGGAAACAGAGGGGATAAACATTCATTAACCTGTCCTGAACATTTTCACCCCACTAGCCCTATAGTCAGGGCCGGATTAACATAGGGGCAGATGGAGCAGCAGCTCCATGCCCATGCCTCGAATAGGCCCAGAGAAAGGATAATTGTTTGCATTTGGACCTCTGTATCTCCAACTCCATAGCTGCTACAGGGTCAAGTTAGGTATCACTGGAAAGGCCAGAGCATGGCCTTTCCAATGATAGCAAACATGACCAGGCTTTAAGTAAAAAAAATTAAAAAAATATATACCTTTTTTCTTTCCAACAGTAATATTTTTCAATTATAAAGGAAACAATGATGCTCTACTAACTAACCATCACATTTATCATGTCACCAACAAATGTGGAGGTGATAGGTGATGGTACAATCCATTGTTACGAATTGTTACATCATAAACCTAAACCGTCGCACTGCAGCAGAGCACTGAGGGGACCTTTGGAACCCTGCGTCACTAATCGTTACACCTCACAAGGTCAAGTGAGGTGTCATTGGACAGGGCAGAGTCCTGCCTTTGCATTAATACCAAACCTGACCATGTAAAATCTAAAAGAAAAACCAATTTTTTAAAATTTATTTTTAATTCCAAAGCGATGGCATTGTCCATTTGTCACGTATAAAATGAGCAACACCACTGCCATTACTCACCTTCTCATTTCCCTACACTGGGAGCAAGGTCAGTGTTTTATACATACAGGGTTATTGAAAGAGCTCCGAATTGCTTGAGAAAGATAACCGAACGCTGAAAATCAGCGTTCGGTTACCTTTCTTGGCCATTCGGCTATCCAGAGAGCAGGCAATTAGCCAAATCCTGGCGAATTGCCTGGCCTGAACATACGGTGCCTGTTCGGTGCCTGTTCGAGGGCAGTGAAAACCCCATGAAAAAGCACTGCTTCGGCTATTCAGAGAACACAAACCAGCAGTGAAAGGTTCCCGAAATGCCCTGCCATTCGGTGGTTTAATTCGGCAAGTTTATTCAGGAGAATCCCATAGGCTTCAATGTTAAAAATATTACCGTTTTAATTCAATATCTAATAAACCGTTCATTATAAAATTCTGCAGTAAAGGGTCTCTTTATCTATAGATTTTTTTAGGATATTTTAAGCATTTTTCTTATTTTTTTTATTTTTTTTAACCCTTTCGCTACTGAGCCATTCCCCGCCTGTGTGCTGAGGTCATTTTTACCGGTTTCGCTCATCATGTTTAACCGCATTTTGAAGGCTTATTTTATTATATGACCCAGACATATTATATATCGTTCTTTCCGGCAGACTCGGCAGACTCATAATATGTCATTATTATATATATACGTTATGTCCTGTCTATATATAACAAAATATGCAATAAAATTTGACTTTTGAAAAATTTACAACGTGTAAAGTGTTTTTTTTTAACATTTTAACATGCGATCGTTTGCGGTTATATTTTCTATGGGGTGCGCTTGTTAAAAAAATTAGAAATGGGGTCTCGTCACATTTTTTTTTGGGGGAAAATTTCGCTATTTTTAACAAACGCACCCCATACAAAAATCGTTAGTGCAGCATCATTGTTCACATTATAAATTAAATGGGAACAATATTGCTGCATTAACAAAACAAATAAAAAATAAAAAACTTGTTTATTCTTTTTTTTATTTTATTTATTTTTGTTTTTATTTTTAATTTTTTTTAAAAAAAAAAACTTTTTTCATAGTCATGTTTGATATCGTTGGAAAGGCCATGCTCTGGCCGATCCAACGATATCAAACATTAACCCCTAGCTGCCACGGATCGGGAGATAGGGGGTTCATTGGAACCCCCTATCTCCACCATTGGTGGCAGCTAGGGGGTTAACTCCAGGACTGGCGTCATCGTGCATAGCACGATGACGCCAGTCCTCAGGCGGAGTTCCCGGAGGCTTGGCCGACATCCAAGATGTCGGCCAGCTCCGGGAAAGGAGGTCCCGGAATGCTGACATCGAGGATGTCAGCCCGCAACGGGGGGCACAGTGATCGGCCGGAATCCGGCCAATCGCTGGCTGCTTTGAGAAGACGCGCTCAGCGCGTCTTCCGCAGCCAACCCTTCCTGCGGCAGGACACGCTGAGCGCGTCCTCCGTAGCGAAGTGGTTAAAAGTCCAATTATTATTTTTTTTTAAGTTTACTTATTTTTTCTGTAACAGCCCTCTTTATTATCATTCCCTGGACCTCATATGTAAATTTCAGACATTTTTGCTCAGTAGTTTCTTTGCAAACAGCGTTTCATTTTCACACATTTGCACAAACTGTTTTGCTAATTTATTCACTGCCTCGTCTGCGGTCTCGGCTGCTTCGCTGCGTGTGATCGGCTCCTGCTCGGGTTTTTCGACGGGTTAATCCAGATGTTTTTGGGGGTTTTCGGCGTGCATTCGGTGGGTTTTGCGGTTCGTTTTCATCGGGTTTGCGGCAGCTTTTCCCTGCAATTCGGGGACCCTGTAGTGCTTGCTGAATACACCGCAGGGTCACCGAAATGGGATCGGCAACACGAACCGAATCGAAAAGTCACCGAATGTGCGGTGACTTTTCGAATCTCTTTGAATTACCCTGATAGTCATATTATTCGTAAAACAACACAACGGAAATATTTCCTTTTTTTTTTTCTTTCTTTTTTTTTGGTTAAGGCTAGGGTCAGACGAACGCATTTTCGCGTTGTCTGTGAAAAAGTGCGTTCGAACGAATGGACGCATTTTTTCACGGAGTACGCGATAGCGGTCATACGATGCGCATTTGCATCCGTGATTTTGTACGGATCATCAATAAAACACTTTGTGCGTCTGGACGTTATGTTAGCCGGACATTAGCAGCGTCTGATGTCTCCAATTCACGCACACACGCCGCTAGCGGGCGCAGCGCACTCTGTACGTCAGTACTAGCAGTTTAACGTTCTCGAAAAAATGCGTTCGTTTTCCACTTGCGTTGCGCAGCCGGACTTTTGTGCGACCGTACTTCGTATATTGGCCGTCATTGCCTGGCACTTGCTGCTAGTGCGGCCGTGATTAAGTGCGCCTGCACGCGCGTTCGCACTGCGCTCGTCTGACCCTAGCCTAAAATTGTATATTTCTCAGAAAAATGCAGTAACAGGTTCCCATTTCACATTTTATTAACAAGAATGCCCTATAGAATATATAACCACAAAGGTTTGGATGATAAAATGGGAAAAACAAATGACACTCTTACGATTGAAATCTGAATGAAAAATTATTCACACAGTATCTGCCTGGTTAGATATATCCGTATCTGCTCTATTAAACAACCAAAAATATGTTTTCATTTCACTAAATTACAAAAACAGCCACCAAAATATTCAGCTCCAGGCCCATAGAGATCTTAATCCGGGCCTGCCTATAGTGAGGAGAAAATGTGCCACTCCGCGCTGGTCATGGCATGACACGGTGTCCGGGGGAGACTGGACGATCAAGGGAACGTTCAGCCATTCCAATGGCTCTCAAAGCAAGCGTAGGGAGAGTCGTTGACTGGAAATAGGTGCGGATGCGAGTAGGTTAGGTAAGATAACCTAAGGCTAAACCTCAGACGAAAGCAGTTTTAACGTGCGTTTAGCCGCACGAAATCACGGCCGTGCTAGCAGCAAATGACGTCCAATGCCGGGAAACAGACGACGAACGGCCGCACAAAAGTTCGTCCGCGCAACGCAAGTGGCAAACGAACGCATTTTTTCTAGAACGTCAAACCGCTACTACTGACGTAAATCGTGCGCTGCGGCCGCATAGCGGCGTGTTTGCGTGATTGGGAGACGTCAGACGCTGCACACGTCCGGCCAACATAACGTCCAGACACAAAAAGGGTTTTATTGATAACCGTACAAAATCACGGACGAAAATGCGCATCGTATGACCGCTATCGCGTATTCCGTGAAAAAAATACGTCCATTCGTTCGAACGCACTTTTTCACGGACAACGTGAAAAATGCGTTCGTCTGACCCTAGCCTTATACACTCGGGTCACTTTGACCATTCAATCTGCATTGGAGGGTTGTAGTGCCTAGAGCAGGGGTCTCAAACTCCGGCCTACAATTCCTAGATGTCTATAAAGGCAATAGATGACCAGAGAATCTTGGGCGTTCTACATCTACATCGGGGGGGGGGGGCGGGCAGAATTTGAGATTACTGGCCTAGAGCGTCCCTTTAATTATCGCTGCAATCATTTTTCTCATTTTCTTACTCCCTTATGTACATTTAATGTGCTAACTACTTATTGATAATCCTATTACATGACACTCAATAATTCATACCTGATCTGCCCATTAGGCTAGGGTCAGACGAACGCATTTTCACATTGTCTGTGAAAAAGTGCGTTCGAATGAATGGACGTATTTTTTCACGGAGTACGCGATAGCGGTCATACGATGCGCATTTTTCGTCCGTGATTTTGTACGGATCATCAATAAAACACTTTGTGCATCTGGACGTTATATAGGCCGGACATTAGCAGCGTCTGACGTCTCCAAATCACACACACACACCGCTAGCGGACGCAGCGCACTCTGTACGTCTGTACTAGCGGTTTTACGTTCTCGAAAAAATGCGTTCATTTTCCACTTGCGTTGCGCGGCCGGACTTTCGTGCGACCGTACTTCGTATATTGGCCGTCATTGCCCGGCATCTGCTGCTAGTGCGGCCGTGATTAAGTGCGCCTGCACGCGCGTTCGCACTGCCTCAGTCTGACCCTAGCCTTAACGAACCACCGGATTAAAAAGAATTTTTCAATATTCCATATATATTTATTTACAGCCGTTGTCCAGTCAGCAGCTTCTCCTTCAGCAGTTAATTTCGAGAACACTTGGGTCTCTGTGACCAAGAACTCGCCCTCTAATTGGACGTTTTAAAAGACTACGAGGACAGCGGACGGGATATCGTTATCCGTGTAGTCATAAAGCCAAGATTGTTTAATCTTTTAGTTTTTAGTCTCTAAATCGAGATATTTATTTCTTCAACTCCCTTGCGCATTCTGAAACACATTTATTATTTCTTGATAAAAACCCTGTTTGGGAAAGAAATTAATTTAATGTGTGTTTCTTCTTCTCCGGCGCAATGAATGATTTATTAGTGTAAAGCGTAATGATATCTATTTTTATACAAGCCGGTTTCCCACCCGTTTTAATTCTCAGTGGCTTCTCTTAACCAGTTCGACTGGTTTCATTATTTATTATTATTTTACGTTCTTTTGGGGGGTTTTTGTGTTGTGTTTTTTTTGTGGTAGAATTGAAGGTTTAAGGCTAGGGTCAGACGAAAGCATTTTTCCCGCGAACGTGAAAAAGTGCGTCCGAACGCATTGACGTATTTTTTCACGGAATGCGCAAAAACGGTCAGACGACGCGCATTTTCGGGCGTGATTTTGTACGGATCGTCAATAAAACTATTTTTGCGTCTGGACGTTATGTAGGCTGGACATTAGCAGCGTCTGACATCTCCTAATCACGCACACACGCCGCTATGCCGCAGCTGCGCACTCAGTACGTCAGTACTAGCGGTTCAGCGTTCTCAGAAAAATGCGTTCAAATTCCACTTGCGTTGCACGGCCGGACTTTTGTGCGGCCGTACATCGTATATTGTCCGTCATTGCCCGTCATCTGCTGCTAGTGCGGCCGTAATTATGTGCGCCAGAACGCACGTTAAAAGTGCGCTGGTCTGACCCCAGCCTAATAGTGTTGTCCGTTGTGAATCACATTGCAGATATTGACTTTTCATGCATACAAAGAACATGTTACACGAAAAAGATATGCGAGGGATCAATACACAAAATGGACTGATAATTAGCAGAAAGGGAAGCCGTGTAGGGAGCAGGAGGGGTAGGGAAATCCCAAAACACTGCCGGGGTTATTCACAAAGCACCGGTGCTGCAAATATCACTGGTATTGCCGCGCTGTCGTTTGTCTGTACTGTAATACCTGTGCATTGCGCTCTCTTAGGCTAGGGTCAGACGAACGCATTTTTCACGTTGTCCGTGAAAAAGTGCGTTCGAACGAATGGACGTATTTTTTCACGGAATACGCGATAGCGGTCATACGATGTGCATTTTCGTACGTGATTTTGTACGGATCATCAATAAAACCCTTTCTGCGTCTGGACGTTATGTTGGCCAGACGTGTGCAGCGTCTGACGTCTCCCAATCACACAAACACGCCGCTATGCGGCCGCAGCGCACTCTGTACGTCAGTACTAGCGGTTTGACGTTCTCGAAAAAATGCGTTCGTTTGCCACTTGCGTTGCGCGGACAAACTTTCGTGCAGCCGTTCGTCGTATGTTCCCCGGCATTGGACGTCATTTGCTGCTAGCACGGCCGTGATTTCGTGCGGCTAAACTCACGTTAAAACTGCTTTCGTCCGACCTTCGCCTTAGACCAGGGGGGCAGCAACTTTGGCCCCACAGTTGTTTTGAATCTACACTTCCCATAATGCCCAGACACTCAGGGTTCTATTACATTCTCATGCGCAATTGCGCTCGCAATTTTTTTTGCGCACGAAAAAAAAAACATGATTGTGCGAAAATTAACGCGGTATTACGATCCAAGCGCATTTTTTCTTCCGTTCGCAAATGAACGTTGCGTGCAGGAATTGGTGGGCAGACTGTTTTGTCACGGGATTTGTCCTACGGGAATCCGCCAACATCAATTACCCATTTCCAATAAAATATTTACAAACTAAAAAAAAAAAAAGAATTAACAACCACCAGCCAAAAAAAGAAAAAATTTACAATGACACAATTTATTAATTTTATTGTTTGGGTATGTGTAGAATGTGTAACTGTACTGTGCTGTATTTTTTTTTTTTTTTTCGTGCTGGTGTATTTGGTTTCGCCCAGAACGATCACATTTAGGCTAGGGTCAAACGAAAGCATTTTTACACGCGAACGTAAAGAAGTGCATCCGAACGCATTGACGTATTTTTTCATGGAATATGCGAAAACGGTCATACGATGCGCATTTTTGTGCGTGATTTTTTACGGATCCAAACCAGGAAACTTTGGGTGTCTGGACGTTATGTTGGCCGGACACGAGCAGCGTCTGACGTCTCCAAATCACGCAAACACGCCGCTATGCCGCTGCAGCGCACTCTGTACGGCTGTACTAGCGGTTCTGCGTTCTCGAAAAAATGCGTTCATTTTCCACTTGCGTTGCACGGCCGGACTTTCGTGCGACCGTACTTCGTATATTGGCCGTAATTGCCCGTCATTTGCTGCTAGTGCGGCCGTAATTATGTGCACCAGAACGCACGTTAAAAGTGCGCTGGTCTGACCCCAGCCTTACAGTTACCACCTGCTTTTCAAAGACGTTACGAAAATGCGCGCAAACTTTCGTTGCGTGAAGATTGTAGTACCATCCGCATACCGGCGCGCGCACGAACGCATTTGCGCCGACAATGTTAAGTATAGGATGCGCGCAGGAAATTTAGTTTGCGCAGGGTCAATCGCGGTAGACGATTATGCGAATCATTTGCGCGAATGTCGTAATACGACGTTCTGCGCAAATGGTTTTGCACTCGCTCAAATGTGCATTTGCGCGCGTGCGCAAAATAAATGCGCATTTGCGCGCACGCAAAACAAATGCGCAAAGAATGTAATAGGGCCCTCAGTGAGCTGACTAGACATGATGGGAGATGTAGTTCTAAAGCATCATTGGGGTCAAGGTTGATGACCCCTGCCTTTGACCTTGCACCATATAAATGATTTGCTCGGTATCCAACTAGGTTCTGGCCCACCATTGTAATAGCGACTAAAAAAAAAATGTAATGTACAGAGTACGTTAACCCCTTCGCTGCTGAGCCATGTCATTCCTGCGCGCTGAGCTCATTTTGTCCTCAACATGTTTAATAACTTCCGCAGTATTACCATTGTTTGATGCTAAAATTTAAATATTTTGAAACTACGGTGAACAATGGCACCAGTTTTCATACAGGGTTATCTTTTTGTCAACGTTTTGAAAAATGATGTTTTTTGACGCGTAGACTTCAAATCAAATAACGGCGTCAATGTATGAAGTATGAATGAACTATCTTTTAGCATGAAACAATGATAGCAACATTGGGTTAAGCTATGCTCTACAACGGTGTATCTCAACTCCGGTCTGCAGGTCCTCTTAACAGGCCAGGTTTTAAGGATCACCTTGGGGAAATACAGACTGAATCCTGCAATCACTGAGCAGCAAATCATATCACCTGTGCTGTGCTTCACATATCCTGCAAACCTGACCTGTTAGAGTTGAAACACTGCTCTACGTCAGGGAAATCAAACTCTGGTCCCCAGAAGATGATGACCTACGGTTTCCTGAATTCTTTGACTGTAACAGTTGGGCAGGGAATCAGGGGAGTTGTATTACAGAAACCTATGGGGGCCTGAGTTTTACAGCCCTGCTCTACGTAGAGTATTTTTTTTAAAAAAAAATTAACGGTGACTTTTTTTGTAGTTCCAGTTACAAATGTCAACCACAAGGTGGCGACCTTACAATGGGAAGTCGTATGACTCTTTTGAATCTCCTTTTGGATGATGGAGAGCTGAGATGACGCCAACCAATGAGTTTTTTTTTTTTTTAAATTTGAATCGACCTACTGAGCAATAATTCTGTTGTCTTAGATCAGGATAAAAATCCCAACCAACCCTCTATTACGCTTGTAAATCTGGGTGATGGGAATCATAAGCAGGAGAGAAGGAGGTGGCTTTACAGCTACTGATATACAGTCAGGTCCAGAAATATTGGGACATCGACACAATTCTAACATCTTTGGCTCTATACACCACCACAATGGAGTTGGAATGAAACAAACACAATGTGCTTTAACTGCAGACTGTCTGCTTTAATTTGAGGGTATGTACATCCAACTCAGGTGAACGGTGTAGGACTTACAGCAGTTTGCAGATGTGCCTCCCACTTGTTAAGGGACCAAAGGTAATGGGACAGAATAATAATCATAAATCAAACTTTCCCTTCTTAATACTTGGTTACAAATCCTTTGCAGTCAATCACAGCCTGAAAGTCTGGAACACATAGACATCACCAGACGCTGGGTTTCATCCCTGGTGATGCTCTGCCAGGCCTCTACTGCAACTGTCTTCAGTTCCTGCTTGTTCTTGGGGCATTTTCCCTTCAGTTTTGTCTTCAGCAAGTGAAATGCATGCTCAATGGGATTCAGGTCAGGTGATTGACTTGGCCATTGCATAACATTCCACTTCTGTCCCTTCAAAAACGCTTTGCTTTGAGTCAAGGTCCATGTGCACTGTGAAGCGCCGTCCAATGAGTTCTGCAGCATTTGGCTGAATGTGAGCAGATAATATTGCCCGAAACACTTCAGAATTCATCCTGCTGCTTTTGTGAGCAGTCACATCATCAATAAATACAAGAGAACCAGTTCCATTGGCAGCCATACATGCCCACGCCATGACACTACCACCACCATGCTTCACTGATGAGGCCGTATGCTTAGGATCATGAGCAGTTCCTTTCCTTCTCCATACTCTTCTCTTCCCATCACTCTGGTACAAGTTGATCTTGGTCTCATCTGTCCATAGGATCTTGTTCCAGAACTGTGAAGGCTTTGTTAGGTGTTGTTTGGCAAACTCTAATCTGGCCTTCCTGTTTTTGAGGCTCACCAATGGTTTACATCTTGTGGTGAACCCTCTGTATTCACTCTGGTGAAGTCTTCTCTTGATTGTTGACTTTGACACACATACACCTACCTCCTGGAGAGTGTTCTTAATCTGGCCAACTGTTGTGAAGGGTGTTTTCTTCACCAGGGAAAGAATTCTTTGGTCATCCACCACAGTTGTTTTCTGTGGTCTCCCGGGTCTTTTGGTATTGCTGAGCTCACCAGTGCATTCCTTCTGAGAATGTTCCAAACAATTGTTTTGGCCACGCCTAATGTTCTTGCTATCTCTCTGATGGGTTTGTTTTGTTTCTTCAGCCTAATGATGGCTTACTTCACTGATAGTGACAGCTCTTTGGATCTCATCTTGAGAGTTGACAGCAACAGATTCCAAATGCAAATAGCACACTTGAAATAAACTCTGGGCCTTTTATCTGCACATTGTGATTGGGGTAATATCACACACCTGGCCATGGAACAGCTGAGAAGCCAATTGTCCCATTACTTTTGGTCCCTTAATAAGTGGGAGGCACATCTGCAAACTGCTGTAAGTCCTACACCATTCACCTGAGTTGGATGTACATATTCTCAAATTAAAGCTGACAGTCTGCAGTTAAAGCACATTGCGTTTGTTTCATTCCAACTCCATTGTGGTGGTGTATAGAGTCAAAGATGCTAGAATTGTGTCGATGTACCAATATTTCTGGACCTGACTGTGTGTGTAATATATATATATATATATATATATATAATCAGGTATAGGAGCACACTGGGGCTTATGGAAAAATAACAAACTTTATTTACTTTACTTTATTTAAATAATTTCGGCGTCACACACTCAGCGTCCGAATTAGACACGCTGGTCATTTTCATTGCGGTGTGACTCCAGACGCAGGGCGTACAGGATTGGGGGGTGAGTCTAGAGTTACATTATTTAAATCTGTCTTTATTGCCTTGTTTTTATTCCTTGATAAAGGTTCTTAGGAACCGAAACGTTGGATTTTATTTAAATAAAGTTTGTTATTTTTCCATAAGCCCCAGTGTGCTCCTATACCTGGCTTTTTTATATTCATCCTTGAGTATAGCACCTGGGCAATTACATTCCTTATCACGGACTGAGTGCTCTCCATAATTGTCATATATATATATATATTATTCCCACTTAACGTGACCAAAATAGCACTCAAGCCATTAAATTCAGATTAATACCTTTTAATTTAATATTACTTAAATATTTATTCCTCTTATTTAAATATTTAATCTCTGCACCTCTTCTATATGAATATTTATAATAGGCAATTATCATTTATCTTAAAGAAAGTAAAATGTTATCATTTTTAAAAGAGGCCTCCTCGAACGAAATTCCACTGGAGAAATTTAATATTTTCTTTTTGCATGAGTAAAAATGTGCTTTTTTTGTGTTTCTCATATATATATATATATATAGGGCTTGGTAAATACACGGTCCTGATAGCCATGGCCTTCTATATTTATAGACTTGGTAATATTTACGGTTCACAAATCTATGCCAAACTTTGTCTATTTCCTTAAACACAAACCCACTGAATCATGTGATTTAATCATGCGGCACATACGGTTTTTAAGTCGTACACCAGCACTATTGCAGCAATCGTCTGTGAGAAGCCGGTCATCCTGGGGCGCGTGTGCGCTGTGACCATGTGCCCCGTTTTGGAGGGAGTGAGTGCTGCGTAAGTGGGGAAACGAAATTCTCTCCTGCAGCATTCTCTGACGTGCCACCAGGGGACAGAAATCGACCCCCCCCCCCATGTGACCCTGTCTTGGAGATTGATATCCCTCAGCATGACTCTCGCAAGGATGCAGGGCCTCGTTGATCCTTCGAAGTGGGATATGAGCAACTACAAGCCCTCCTTTTATATACTTAAACAGGTCTATTCATTAAAGGTGAAACTCAGGAGAATTGGCAGGAGACGAGAACAATCTAGACCAAATAGCCGATTTGGAAAGTGAGATAAATGGGAGAATTTTTCTGGTTTGGCTATTTCGATCTAGAATTTTCACTTCTCCTGCCAATTCTCCTGAGTTTCACCTTTTAGTGAATAAACCAGAAAGTCTTATCATGCCTGCCAACATATACCCTGAGAGGTCAAATCCAATCAGTACTTGTCACCAGAAAAATAAGCGGCACTCCACTCCTTCCAAATCAGGGCAACTTTAATGGCGTTCATCAGAGACAACATTTTGACTTATTATATTTTTTCCCCTCTGGCGACAAGTTCCTTAAGGACAGACTTACACAGTCAATAAATAAACCTTAACGTGCACCTGTCATGGCCAAAATGACTTTTGCCGATGTAGCAGGACACCTCTATATGGGGCAGCATTTTTAAAAAAAACCTTTTTGCGACCTATATATTGTAGAAAGTGGAGATAATTCTGTTTTGAAATCCCCCACCCCTGTCACCATGCTGCCAGGGGTGTCATGCCCAGGTACCGGGGTGGCACCGGGATATAGGGGATATGAATGCAGATTAGCACAAATAAACAGGTTGATAGGGGTGGAGGAGGATGAACGTATGAGCAAACTGACCAGGTTGGATTCTGTAAAATGATGGGAAGCATGGAATAATTGCAGGAACCAGGAAAACCAAATAAACAGGATCAATATGTTTTTTTTGTAGAGTAGCAGGTAAACCTAACTTCTCTCTCAGAACACAAGAGCTGTAATGAACCAGCAATGTTGTATTGTGGGGCAGAGCCCTTTATTTTGAGAGTCACGTGTGTTTGTGATTAACTGTTGCATTGCTGGATGTGCTGGTTGCGGGATACAGGGAATGTACCACCAGGGGGTGTCAGGATGGTTGCAGCCATGGGGCATGACGGGGGGAAGGGAGCACAATGTGCAGTAGTCATCCTCTAGGATGGTCCCTGCACACTCAATGAGCTGCGCTGGCTGTCACTCAGATGGTGTTAAGTACGCAACATCTTCCATTAATTTAGGGAGGGGCAACTGAACAACTCGGATGGTGACAGGCAGAGCAGCATCACAGCGAACAGAGGGCGGTCCTGTAGGACCTCTCTCTGCTTGCAGCCATCCTCCTCACTGCGGCATGCCGCGGTCACATGGAGGATGGGGAGAATGAAACAGAATATCTGTTTTTTACATTATATAGCTCAGCAAAAAAACACTAGCCTATATAAAGGGAAGCACGCCCTGTCACATGGGTAAAAGTCATTTAGCCCTCGACAGTGGCACTTTATCTGGACTCAAACTATACATTCACTGGACAGTTAAAGAAAATTCATCATTTGCCTCATTCAATAAACTGCATACATGCTAAAAACGGGAATAACAAGGCACGTCGAGAGTTGGGCGGCGTATGAATGTTTCCCGAAGAAGGGACACCAGTGGGGAAACTCAACTCAGAGGGTCAGAAAACGTTGACTGCCGTGATGAAACCAGACAGGAGGTCTGGAAATACTATTCGAAAGGGTAAAGGACACTAATGTGTGGGTATAAATACGAATATTGTGACATTCTCTATTTTTAATGCCTCATTGACCTTTGCGTTTGTCAGAGGTTTTATGTTGTTTGGCCCTTCTTCTTTCCATCTCGGTGGTTTTCCAGTTACTAAAAGGAAGTAAGTCTCCCTAATCCCTTGGATTTTTCCGTTAATAACCTTACGTGACACGTTAAGCGTGGTGACATCCATAATCTGCGCACAGTTTCCTGCACTACATTTCCTGACGCTGTTCTACTGAAACACATGTGTGATTCGTTAACTTTGTCATTCTCTACCAGAAACACTTAATGAGACGATGCTCTTACATCCCCCAGCTCCTATGCTTTTTTTTGTTTTGTTTCATTTAATAATGCATTTTTTTTTTATCTTTATTAAAATTTAAGTAGGACAAAAAGTGAGGTTGAAATCCTCCATACCGTAACTTACGAGAAATAATTATAAAAATCATTGTGAAAAACATCTCCCCATTCAAAAAAAAAAAACAAGGATTTTTTTGCCAACAGAGCTCATTTGCCACACTCACTGTATGCAGCAATGAACTCTGGGTAGGACATGCAGATGAAGTCCATGATTAATCAACAAGACAGAAACCATATATATTTATAATAAAATAAAAAAATCCACTGTACCATTTTACAGATCACACATATTCGGACACCTAAACCTCATACGGAGGACTCACCAATATTTGGGTTGGCATATGTTGAAAAGCTTCATTTATCTACTTGTGTCACTCAATATTTTTATACCTGAAGCTTTAGGGGTTATTTCACTGGAGTTTCGGTGCTCTTTCAATCCCCACACTTCGGCGAATCAAATTCCCTGACCCTGCTGTGAATTCAGCATTCACTGCAGGGCCCCAGCTAAAAGAACACCAAAATATCGGATCTGTTAAGCACCCGGGACCCAGCCGGAAAACCTTGGGTCCAATCCAATAACTTTGATAGATGTGCTGATAGCAGAGAGCCAGAAAAGAGGCTCCAAAAAGGGTGAGTAAGGTCCAAGTAGGGCCAAAAAAAATCATCATTTATGAAAACTATATTGAGCAAGGTGGCGTCTCTATTTCTTTTTGCAGTGCCGGGTCTCGAGGTTTCTATTAGAGGTCACCGCTGCTGACCTCAGGTGACGTTTACAGGGCTGAACCCTTCAAAGGGTCTGGAATCTGAGTCCCTATCATAGGGAAGGGGTAGTGTGTGGTTCGTCTTTTAATTTTCACCCAATATTGGCATAACTGCACTAAGTGCGGAAAAACAATGTCACACAACAAGGAAGAATCCTTAAACGGAATTTAAGTATGGTTTGTACGTGTTCCATTCTTTGAGCATGTATTGTGAACTTAAGGGGTTATTTACAAAGCACCGACATTTCAGGGCTTTCTCGTTCGGCGCACTTCCATGCGATTCAGGGATCTCATTTCGCCTACCCTGTGGCGAATTCACAAGTGCGCTGAAGCTGGAGTCGCTGAAGACCGCCAAACTACAGGAAGGGGGGACTTGAACTCTGCTATTGTTTTAATAGGTGTTGAAACCAATTAAAATGTGTCCAAATAATAAAAAAAGGTCCTATAAAATGGGTGTGTTACAGGATTAAAAAAAACACCTTTTTTTAAAAGAAAAAATTAATCAGAAATTTTGTCTAAAAAATAAATACATTAATTAAAAAAAAATACATTAAAAAAATATATATATATATTTTTTTTAATTAATGTATTTATTTTTTAGACAAAATTTCTGATTAATTTTTTTTTTAATCCTGTAACACACCCATTTTATAGGACCATATATAAAAATGTGTTCCAAAATATAAATAAAAATATTATGCTTCTCATTTTCAGCAAACAAACTGTTAAATAAAAACTATGGGCCTCATGCAGGTCAGGCCCCTCCAACTGTGCAAAGTCCCTGTATCAGACAGGAATTCAGTTTTAGACCAGAGCCTGTCAGTGTCGTTACAAAACTTCTCCGTAAGCAAAAAATGAAATACCAATCTGGACCTGATCAAATACCAGCAATGCTGCTGAAAATCAGTGCGCCGGCAATTGAAAATCCTGTCGCAACCCTAATCAATGAATCACTGGCGACTGGATACATACCCAAACTCTGGAAGACTGCGAGAGTGGTACCTATCCATAAAAGTGGTGACAGTACTTTGATATCCAACTACCGTCCAATATCATTGCTTCCTGTAATGTCAAAAATCCTGGAAAAATGTGTCTACACACAATTACGTGATTATTATCAATATTGGAACTACTTAACCCCGGATCAATCCGGCTTTCGTCCAAATCACTCAAATAAAACCGCCCTTTTAAAAGTCTGCAATGATACCCATGCTGGGATGGAACAAGAAAACTGGAGCATCTTCCGTGATTTTGCCAAGGCCTTTGACACAGTAGACCATGGCATCTTGTTAGAAAAACTTAACTCTGGCTTTGGTGATCGCGCGTTAACCTTGTTTCAATCATATGTATCCGACCGATCACAATATGTGTCAATTTCTGGCAGCTCCTCCCTCCCCCTCCCAGTCACGTGCGGTGTACCCCAAGGCTCAATACTAGGCCCCCTGCTATTCACAATATTCATAAATGATCTGCCCAACGTCTGCAAAGCCTCAACTGTACATATGTACGCAGACGACACTGTAATCTATACCAGCAAACCAAGTCTCTCGTAGCTGGAGGCCGTGCTGCAAGAACAATTCACAGAGGTAGAAAAGTGGATCAAACACCACAAACTTTTTTTAAATACTGACAAAACTGTAACAATGCTCTTTGGAACAGCACCTAAACTACACAAATTGCAAACACCCGTCTATGTGTCAGGACAAGAACAAAATAAACGCTGACCACAGTCACTGCTCTCAAATATCTAGGTATGTGGTTAGACCCAAATCTATCCTTTGGCCCCCACATCGTTAAACTCTCATCTAAACTTTACCCCAAACTAGGTGCCCTGTACAGAAACAAATCCTGCCTGAGCCCCGCAGTAAGAAAGCAGATTGTACAACAAATGCTTATGCCAGCTATTGATTACGGAGATGTAGTGTATGCAGCAGCCCCGCAAACACACCTTCATAAACTTACTACATTGTAGAACTCCTTCTGCCGCTTTGCATTACAATGTAACTACATGACCCACCATTGTCTCGGTCCTCATTTTCCTACAGAGCACCACAATTATGGAATAACCTCCCAGACACCATCAAATCTTCCACCAGTCTTAAGTCACTCAAAATTTCCCTGTTAACATACCTCAATACAGAATGCACCTGTAAACATGTAACCTAGTGACTATATTTCCTACATATTTATTTTCTGTTAATCTGTATATTTGTGTTGTTAATATCTTACATTGTATTACTTTGTATTTCTGTAAATGTAACACTTCAATGTACTTGAACCCAGGACATACTTGAAAACGAGAGAAATCTCAATGTATCCTTCCTGGTAAAATCCTTTATAAATAAATAAAAAATAAATAAATTGTGACATGTTAAAAGAGCTAAACTGGCCATCGCTGGAGTCTAAACGCACCCTTCACCTTTCCAGCCTGGTGTCTAAGAGCATTTCTGGGAAGCTGCCACCCTACCTGAATAGACTGCTTCCCCCAGCAGTTCAGTCGTCCTATAACCTCAGATCCAGGACCAGCACGTTACTTGCAATACCACAATACAAAAAGAAAGTGGCTCGGTCCTAATTTTCCTACAGAGCACCACAATTATGGAATAACCTCCCAGACACCATCAAATCTTCCCCCAGTCTAAAGTCACTCAAGAGCTCCTTACTAACATACCTCAATACAGAATGCACCTGTAAACATGTAACACAGTGACTATATTTCCTACATATTTATTTTCTGTTAATCTGTATATTTGTGTTGTTTTTTTAATATCTTTACATTTTATTACTTTGTATTTCTGTAACTGTAACATTTCAATGTTCTTGAACCCAGGACATACTTGAAAACGAGAGAAATCTCAATGTATCCTTCCTGGTAAAATTCTTTATAAATAAATAAATAAATGTAACAAAATATTATGAGATTCACCTGTTTAAACCTGTCAAACTGAATCACTGAAAATCAGGGCATGTCGCTGACACTTTTTAGTGCAGTTCGGAGTACTCTGAATAGATTACCAGTTACTTCTCTGTGGGACTCTCTTTCACTGCCACCAAAGATCGCAGAATTGCAGTGATCTGAGGCGAATTGCACCGTTTTTGTGCAGTCAATTCGCCAGATTTTGGTAAATGTACAGCTTGTGAATAGTCTTGAAATTCACCATTCGGTGGCAAGTTTGTCGCTTTCTGAATAACCCTTTATGTGTGGCTTCTAAAGATGTACAGTTGTTACAGGGCCGTAGATTAAAAAAAAATCCTGGGGGGGGGGGTCCAGAATTAATTATAACCAGCCGCATGCCCCCCAGAATTAATTATAGCCAGATCGGAACCCTCAGAATTATTTATAACCAGCCACATACCCCTCAGAATTAGTTATAGCCAGACAGGGACCCCCAGAATTAAGTATAACCAGTCACATGCCCCTAGAATTAATTCTAGCCAGACAGGGACCCACAGAATTAATTATAGCCAGGCAGGGACCCCCAGAATTATTTATAACCAGCAACATGTCCCCCAGAATTAATTATAGCCACACTGGGACCCCAAGAATTAATTATAGCCAGACTGGGACCCCCAGAATTATACTTGCCTAGCCTGCAGACCTCAGGACTGCTGTGTTCCTTGGAGCAGCCCAGACATGCTCCTGCACGCGGCGGCCGCCTCAGCCCTCTGTAGGCTGTGACGCGCTCACGCGAGATCTCAGCTGTGTGACGCATCACAGCCTTCACACTGGACTGAGGAGGCGGCCGCGCAGGGAGGGAGGGAGGGAGGCGGACAGTCGAGCGGCTGCTAGTGGAATGCATCCCGCTAGCAACCCGGCTGCCCACAGCGGGAATGCTGTGGGCACTCTGGGGGGGGGGTTGAATTTTCTATCATTGCGTACTTGTTGTAAGGTGTATTGGAGTTTTTACACTGTTAATACGGCCACAATGTGGAGAATTTGTCTTGATATATATTATGCGTGAATTTCAAAAATGTAAGCACTTGGGAATAGAGCGACTTAAAACACCGTTTTCTGTTTCCTGTACCTGCTCTATAATTCTGTGTCTCTGCTGATCCTTTCTTGTGTAATTTTGTAATTTACACATTCCAGTTGTAAACGCCGCTTTCACGTCCTTATACAGAGGCATTTATGATTATTTAATTGTCTTGGAATAGACCAATGCAGTCATATCGGTTACACTAGTTAAGATCCGAGGCGTTCCAGAACTGCTGGACCTTCTCCAATATTATGGTGGAGATGTCTTTACCACTTTGTTTAAATCTTGAATTTTAGCCAACGGAGAATGTAATCCTTCCAGTCACACTCGGTGGAACATATGTACATCTGTAAATTCTGCTGATGAGTCCCAGATCTATATATTGATTCCCCTCCCCCCCTTTCTCTAGAGTCTGTGGATTCGTTAAACAGTTGCAGAGAACAGATGAAGCGTATCATATTGTAACTTCACATAATACCATGTACTCAGCATAACTCAGATTTTCCTCTGAATTCTTTGACATTACTAGCAAAGTATTATTAAAAAAAACCTTCTCGTTTTGTCGACCATGATGCGTGGCTGCCCTTCCTTATCCCCCTGTTGAGTTGACCCACCCCCCCATTTTTCCTTTTTCTTCTATGACTTTTTATGCAACGTGACCCCCCCTCCCGCTGTTGCTTTATTTTTCTGATGACTCCCCCTGCACGCCGGAACATACCACGGACCCCCTTTATTTTCTTGCTCCTCCCTTTTTTTTGCATTATGGTACTGCCGAAGGTTGTGCCACCATGGCTCTGCCTGCCCAACCTGACCCTCGGGTATCCCGGCCTCGTGACCTGTGGGAGTGCGCTGGGAATGGTCACACCTGGCCTATGCTGCTTTTTCCCCCCTTCCTCTCACCTTTTTATTTTTTTGGGCCCCGGCGTGTTCCTGTGTGTAGTTCCCTTTTCTGTTCCACTTCATTTTTTCTGGATGACTCTAAGGCTAGGGTCAGACGAAACGCATTTTTCACGTCTACCGTCAAAAAGTGCATCAATGCGTCTGAACGCATTTTTTCACGGAAGACGCGATAGCGGTCATACGATGCGCACTTTCGGCTGTATTTTTTACAGATCCAAACCAGGAAACTTTGGGTGTCTGGACGTTATGTTGGCCGGACATGAGCAGAGTCTGACGTCTCCTAATCACGCACACACGCCGTTATGCGGACGCAGCGCACTCTTTACGTCAATACTAGCGGTTCGACTTACTTGCAAAAATGCGTTCGTTTGCCGCTTGCGTTGCCGAACGTTCGTGCGGCCGTACTTCGTGTGTGGGCCTGCGTTGGACGTCATTTGCTGCTACCACGGACGTAATAAAGTGCGGCTAAACGCACGTTCGCACTGCGTTCGTCTGACCCCAGCCTTATGTTGAACTTGCCTTTTATTTTTTGTTGTGCTATTTGTTCCCCACGCTGAACCTTGCTGTCTACTCATTTTACTTTTCATTTTAGCCTGCTGTACTGCTGTCTTAATTTCAAAATAAAAATTTTGAATAAGGAAAAAAAAAAAAAATCTGAATTTTTATTGTGGCTGCCATGATGCCTATGGGGGGCAGTCTTAATCTGTAAAGACATTCCAGAGGAAGGCAGGCTTGCCGCATATTCTGGAATTCTATGCATGCGCTCTTATTAAGGCTAGGGTCAGACTGAGGCAGTGCGAACGCGCGTGCAGCCGCACTTAATCACGGCCGCACTAGCAGCAGATGCCGGGCAATGACGGCCAATATACGAAGTACGGTCGCACAAAAGTCCGGCTGCGCAACGCAAGTGGAAAATGAACGCATTTTTTCGAGAACGTGAAACCGCAGGTACTGACGTACAGAGTGCGCTGCGTCCGCTAGCGGCGTGTGTGCGTGATTAGGAGACGTCAGACGCTGCTAATGTCCGGCCAACATAACGTCCAGACACAAAAAGTGTTTTATTGATGATCCGTACAAAATCACGAAAATGCGCATCGTATGACCACTATCACGTATTCTGTGAAAAAATGCGTCCATTCGTTCGAACGCACTTTTTCACAGACAACATAAAAATGCGTTAGTCTGACCCTAGCCTAATTCTTTATATGGCATTATATTTGTACTTAGAGATGTCAGACTTGCCGAATTTGGCAGGTCTGAGATGGGGAAGGTGGAGGCATGGCTGCCGAGAAGGATGTGGCTTGTGTAATTAGTTCCACATGCCCAGGAGGGGCATTTCATCCTGGTGGGTATGTGTGTGCACCTATTTGTCGCTTAGGGCGAAAAGGCAAGTGTATTCCATATAATATATTGGTAGTAAATGCGACAATCATATAAAAAATGGCCGCCTATAATGACAGGCCATGACCACACATACACTGTAGCCCAATCAGGGCTGCCCATACACAAGCACTGCATTAGCTCTTGTGTATGTGCTAACAAAGCCCTGTCTAAACATCATTGTCACCATTTAAACAGGTGCTCCTGTAGAATTTGTTTAAATTTCTCCCGAGAACCGGAATAGGACTGTCTCAAACGGTCAGGTGATCCGGAGAACTATGGAGAAACAACGTGACTTGGCTGGTCTGAGAGATAAATGTATACAGTAGTGACCAAGGATTCGGGGGGACGGGGACGCAGAAGGGGAGCAGGCATTTGATGTGCGTTCACACTGCCTATTCTATTCCAGCGACAATAACAAAAATGGCCACAAAAAATGACAAGCTGCCACTACTTGGCCACTCATTCGCAATGACAGCCGTGCATGTGTGGTGGCAGCCATTTTTGTTATGGTTGCAGGCATATAATATGTGTGTAGGGTTGCTGCATCGGCCATGTTTTCCTGGACACATATTACTATTTCAGGCAGAGGGGATCACTGGGAGAAGAGCTGCCCTACAACATGTATAATTCATAGGCTATGGGAAAGAAATCTATGTACTGCCCATCCGCATGGATAAATTACATATGTCCAGGAAAACCTAGCTGATCATTTGTGTATTTTATTCAAAACACTGGCCTTTTTGCCCCGAGTGATGAATAGGCATGTGTGTGTGTGTGTGTGTGTGTGTGTGTGTGTGTGTGTGTGTATATATATATCATACCATACATTATAAATTACATACATTATTTTATGTATTAAAATTCTTTATATTTGTCCAAGATTTCCCTCTAAGAGTGTTTCGAATATAAAATTGGGTTTGAGGAGAATATTATCAATCGGTTTAGTTATTGGTGTTTTAAAATGACTACTGGAAAGAACATTTCAGGTGATAATGTCATTTTAAAGGAGGAAGCGTTTGCCTTGAAGGCTGTTTCTGTCTCTGTTCTGCTGGAGTTTGACTTGCCCTTTTAATTGCAAAAAATGGTGTTTTTTTTCTCCCCCTTACCCTACATTACATTGATGTAGGTGTCAGTAGATGATAAGCATGCAGTTCCTTCGACCTTTAAATTGGTGCTTGAACACAAGGCTTCCTTATGTCGCAGATTGAAAACTGCTCCCAGCCATTCCCTACGAACCAGAGACCCCCCCCCCTCCAGCATCTCTTGCATGTTAATGGAAGGGTATTAAAACCTTGACAGAGACTTAACTACTTTGCATTTTCTCAGTTAGCTCTGATGGTGTTTGTATATTATTTTGCTGCCGCCGGCGTGTCCGTCACGTCTATGCGAGAGCCGGGCCTAGCACAGCAGGCTTACAGATGGAGTACGGGGCGTGGGACTCCCATGGAAAAAAATATATATGTATAAATCACGTAAACCCGCACATAGCACTTTGCAGCTGTAATATAAAAGTCATAATACTGGAGGTGGAATTTATGTCTTAAACCAACATTAAAGGAAGCCCGCAGCTCGATCTGAGAGGGAGGCTCGTGTTTCGAGGGGAGCATTATATTTCTGAAGTAAAATGTGTTTATTTTACATAAGTGGTAATGTACGGCCAAACGTGGTCGAGAGCCGGCATCTAATATGACAGGATTTCAGCTGCTTTTCTTGCCTGTTCATCCTGGGAATAGGCGTGCTGCTCCCTAATGCTGGTTGAATCGGTCCTGCCTGTTTCCCATTTAGGTCCCGATCTACACATTTTTGGTCATTTTTCCGTACCGCATCAACACTGAGAGTGAAAATTATTGTACACACGCGGCCAACTTTATAAGCCAAAGTGGCGTGGGTGTATAGAGTGCCCCCCCTCCGGTGCCGATCTTGGTAAATGACTGTATATGAAGCAGGAGTGTTTCCTACGCTCATGCCAGCATCTCCAGCAGCCAGGATTTTGAATTTCCCGTCTTCCTGTCAGCAGAGCAGTTACTGGTGATGTCAGCATGCTCTCTGCGTGCTGACATCACGTTCTCTCAGACCGCCGGCAATGGACAGTCTGCGGATAGGTTCTGAGCATGTCCGCGCAGCTCCGATCCATCGCTCTGTACATGCGCTACAGAACTCGCACACATAAAATGAGTATGTCCCGAGCAAAGAATAATTTGCGTTGCCTATGTGACGGAATTTGTGTAGAAAAGCTTCATGGACTTATGTGTTCGTAAGCCCCTCAGCTGAAGGGCAATGAGGGAATAATTTTACCGAAAATAAAAAATAATTGCGCAGATTTCTTTAGTTATTTTATTTATTTATAAAGGATTTTACCAGGAAGGATACATTGAGATTTCTCTCGTTTTCAAGTATGTCCTGGGTTCGAGAACATTGAGTGGTTACAGAAATACAAAATAGTAAAATGCAAGATATTAACACAAGACCAAATATACAGATTAACAGAAAAATAAATATGTAGGAAATAAAGTCATTATGTTACATGTTTACAGGTGCATTTCGTATTGAGGTATGTTAATAGGGAACTCTTAAGGGACTTTAGACTGGGGAAGATTTGACGGTGTCTGGGAGGTTATTCCATATTTGCGGTGCTCTGTAGGAAAATGAGGATCGAGCCATTTTCTTTTTGTATTGTGGTATTGCAAGTAAGGTGCTGGTCCTGGATCTGAGGTTATAGGATGAGGGAACTGCTAGGGGAAGCAGCCTATTCAGGTAGGGTGGTAGCTTCCCAGAAAAGCTCTTAAACACCAGGTTGGAAAGGTGAAGGGTGCGTCTAGATTCCAGCGACGGCCAGTTTAGTTCTTTTAACATGTCACAATGGTGGGTCATGTAGTTACATTGTAGCACAAAGCAGCAGAATGAGTTATACAATGTAGTAAGTTTATGAAGGTGTGTTTGCGGGGCGGCTGCATACACTACATCTCCATATTCAATGGCTGGCATAAGCATTTGTTGTACAATCTGCTTTCTTACCGCAGGGCTCAGGCAGGATTTGTTTCTGTACAGGGCACCTAGTTTGAGGTAGAGTTTAGATGAGAGTTTTTCGATGTGGGGGCCAAAAGATAGATTTGGGTCTAACCACATACCTAGGTATTTGAGAGAATAAGATTTGATAGTGGGCCAATAACACTAAGGCCGGGGTCAGACGAGCGTCATTGGAGAGCGGAAGGAACGTCCGTGAGTGTGGACGTTCCTTCTACTCGACGCCCGTCTGGCCACCTCGCTGAGTGCAGTTAGTGCGCTCAGCGCTGCAAGGCTCGATCCTCCTAGTGTCCTAGCGCTTTGACAGACAGGCTTTCTAGATGTCTGCAGCACGGCCGCTGTTGCACATGCAATCCGTGCACGCGCAACAGCTCTAAGTGGCTGCGTCCTCCCTTTGCAGCCCGCGATCAGCCGGTATTCCGGCTGATCGCTCGGCCCCCCGGTGTGGGCTGACATCATCGATGTCAGCCCAACCTCCGGGACCCCGGCGGGCACGATAGGCGTCATCGCGCATGCGCGATGACGTCTATTTCAGGCACCCCCCCGCCATTGCAGGGAAGGTGTCTGAATGGGAGGGGGGGGAGGTCCTTCGGACCTCTCCCCCTCCCCATCCGTGCATGCCAGCGGTTAAAGGCAGGCACGCCTGGAAGGGCAAAGCCTGCCCTTCCAAGCAGCGGCTGTCTTTAACCCCTAGGGGGCTGGATCGCAATATGGCGCCAACATGCGCCGTATCGTGGTCCCCTCCCGGAGCTGGCCGACATCTTGGATGTCGGCCAAGCTTCCGGGATATCCCCCTAATGACTGGCGTCATCGCGCAGAGCGCGATGGCGCCAGTTTTCAAATTAACCCCTTGCTGCCACCTATAGTGGAGTTAGGGGGTTCCAATGAACCCCCTATCTCCCGATCCGTGACAGCTAGGGGCTAATGTTTACTATCATTGGAACGGCCAGAGTGTGGCCGTTCCAATGATACCAAACATGACCATGTAAACTGTAAAAAATAATAATAATTTAAAAAAAAAAAAGTTTTTTGGGTTTTTTTTTTTATTTATTAGTGCAACAATATTGTTCCCATTTCAATTATAATGTGAACAATGATGCTGCACTAACGATTTTTTCTATGGGGGGCGTTTGCTAAAAAACACGTAATTTCCCCCAAAAAAAAGTAACGATTCCTCATTTCTAATTTTTTTAACAAGCGCACCCCATATAAAATATAACCGCAAACGATCGCATTTTAAAATGTGAAAAAAAACCACTTTACACATTGTAAATTATTGAAAATTCTAATTTTATTGCATATTTTGTTATAATATACAGACATGACATAACGTATACATATAATAATGACATATTATGAATCTGCACAGTCTGCCGGAAAGAACGATATATAATATGTCTGGGTCATATATTAAAATAAGGCTTCAAAGCGCGGTTAAACATGATGAGCGAAACCGGTAAAAATGACCTCAGCACAGAGGTGGGAAAAGGCTCAGCAGCGAAAGGGTTAATTGCATGAAAAAATTGAAAAAAAACAGAGGCACGTGTTTTATAATCTAGTTACGGCTTCTGAAAGTGGTAGTGTCCCTCTTAAAAGTTGCATATGTTCGGGATTTTTTTTAATATATATATATATATGTTCCAGACTGATGTCTCGTTCTTTTCGCATTATTTATTTATGATTTATTTATTTAAATGTTCTTGTAGATCCTGATTAAAACCTATAGAAAGAAGAAGTCCGTAGAATAGAATTCTATATCGGTGTGCGATGGGAGAGTCGTAACACATTCAGTGCACCTCCGAAAGCAAAGGAGCTAAATATAGAGGGGGAATCATGCGCACAATACTAATCAGGAAGAACTTCCTCAAGAAATAGCAATCAGTCATTTTCTGACAAGCTGTTTGCCATCCTGATTGCACGGTTACGAGAGCGCGGCTATAAATAGGATTTCGTTTTTACAAAACGAGGTCTATCAGATTTGCTGCGTCCTCGGATGGATGGAACGAGAGCTCCACTAGAGCCACGTATACAGCAGCGTGTTAGCTCTAATAAGCAAATAATATCAATTTGTACTGATATATTCTACAGATAACTCCTTTTGCCTCCAGCGACGTCGAGCTCGGCGAGAATTCCTGACAGCAAAGGACTTAATATGGCTTCTTGTGACGGGGAAAGAGGGGGGGGGGAAATAAAGCCCTCGCGCAAACACCTTTTGTGTTGAGCCTAGAAAATAATAAATTAACGGCTTTTTGGGGTGATGTTTTGCCCATTAATTCAGTTCCTTGTCGTCCTCTGAGGACAAGCATTGGACCTTACTGGTTGCTGTAAAGATCGGGGCAAGTGCTTGCATTGCCCGTGTTGTTATTGACCAAAATACATACATAGAATCCTTGTTTTCTCCCCTAATGTTCCATTTATTGTTTTGTCTGAGTGCATGACAGAGCTGCCAAGTAATAAAACTGACAATAAATGTAAAATCACTTACCGGCTGGGTGGAGTAGAGGTAACATCACTGCTCTGCATGGAGAGAGCCTGTGGAGACACAGGTCTGAATCCCGGCAAGAGCACCTCTCCAGTAAGTGTCCTTGGGCAAGACACCTAACGGTACATACTCGCCACCCAGGACATACTTGAAAACGAGAGAAATCTCAATGTATCCTTCCTGGTAAAATCCTTTCTCAAAAAAATAGGCAATCAATTGGCGTAAGAGTTTTTGATCGTGATCTAAACAGGGCTGTCAAACTCTGGTCCACCCCGGATGTTGTTGCCTACAATGCCCAGATTTCTTTCAATGTAACAGACGGTCAGAGAATCATGGGAGTTGTAGTTCAGAAACATCTGAGTGCCTGAAGTTCGACAGCCCTGATTTTAAATGATCGTTCGTGGGCTATGATTTTCTGGCCCTAAGTGTCTCTCTTTGGCCAGTTGGTCTTGGACGCACAAGTTGTGGGCACTTGCTGGAATGACTAGAATTTTTTCTATTTGCTCCAGTATGAAGCTATATTAGAGTAAAAATATGACATGGCGCGTAAGAGACGATTAACGCCCATTGCTCTTCCTCCTCCAGTCTTTATAGAAGGTGTCATGCCGTCAGATCTTCCTCTCGGTGAATGCCACGCTCGCTGATCCACAGGTTTTACAGATACTGTATCTTGCTTTTTCACATCGCCCTGGTTTCTAATGTCTGAAGCTAATTAAACATGATGTCTTGATGATCGGCAAACCAATGACAAGAAAACCATTAGACTAAGCCATTGGAGGTTAAATTCTAAGGGTGCATCATCTCCGAAATCAAAATTGTGCTCGTTACATTAAAAGCTTGTTATCGAATAACCCATTACTTTGTATTGTTTTTGCTTATTCATACATGTGACCAAGAGGTGAGGCCCATATAGTTGTCGCGGTAGCATGTCGCTGGCACATGACCCTTTTTTTGCGTTTTGCGATTTCCATTGGTGGTGTTTTGCAAAATCGCGACGCGGCGAATATAAACATCGCACGGAAAACGGCGATTTTCAAATCGCACAGTGTGAACCATGTCCAGCAGGACAAGAACACAGCAGAAATACAAAAAAAATCCGTATGCTTAGAATGTTCAGGAACTTTATATTTTTATTAAAAAAAATAACGGGGGAAAAAATAAATCTCCTTCCTGGCTTCTCTTGGGCTGTAAGTTGTCATCTGGTCACTGCTTTTTAGTGAGTGATAACCAGTTTTGGTTCCTCCACCCGTATTACAATTCTAAGCCCATGCTCTTCTCCGATCACCCGGACAATGCGCTCCGTTTCTGGCCAGAAATGAATAATATAAAGCGTTTAATGTTCACGTAGATTATATGATCCTGCCATGTAAGTGGGCTCAGCATAAATATTGCTGACCTAGTCATCACATTGAGTAAGATTTATTCCCCTTTCTATCTCCGTGTGAGCACAGTTCAAGGAATTGCCAATGCAAGGAGATTCCAATTTCTACCCTCTGCCAGCCAAGAGTTAAATTGGCTAGATCTGGAAATTGAATGATTTTCTGCAATATTTATTATTTATTTTTTGAGAAAGGATTTTACCAAGAAGGATACATTAGAGAAGAATAAGCATCTGCTTCTGTAATTCAGCTTTTATTTCAATCAATAGCAAGTTAGTGAGCGATACAACGTTTCGGCTTGAGAGCCTTAAAGGGACACTCTAGGCAACATGACCACCTAAGCTTTTTTAGGTGGTCATGATGCCCTAAGTATGCCCACGCCTTTCCCCCCTCCCTCAGCTCAGCCGATCGGCTGAAACAGCTGAGAGACGCGGAGGACTTTACTCCGCCCTCCCAGCTGTCAGTCAGCAGAGCGGGATTCATATTTCCCGCTTCTGCCGACTATTGCCGAGTAGGAGACGTCATCGCGCTTTCAGCGCGATGACGTCTCCAACTCGCTGCAGTAGCTGGCGGCAGCGGCTGAGGATTAGTGTTGCGTGCATCCTCTTGCGCGTAACACTAATCAATGAAGATGGAGCCAGGAGGAAGCCTGCTGATTGGCTGGCTTACATGAGAGGCGCGCATGCGCGCTTCTCACGTAAACCTTAGCCAAGTGAAAGTTAGAAGGACGGGAGCGGAAGAGGAGGTAGGTGAGTATATAAAAAAAAAACGCCGTTGGAAACAAGTGGATTTTAGGGTAAGTATTACATTAAAAAAAAAAAATCCCTACCTATTTATTGAGGGAATAGGTATAGTTTAATGTAAAAAAACGGGAGGGGGGGGGGTTGCTTAGAGTGTTCCTTTAAGCATTTCTGAAAATTTACAGCCACCCCTAAATGTTAACCAAGTTTATAAAGAAAATGTGAAACCATCGTTAGAATAGATTGAATAATGGGTTAAATGATTTGAAAGGTAACAATTCTAAGCTGCCGTATCTATTTTGAAATCGGGAAACCTTGAATAGCGATTGTGAGAAAGTAAAAAAAATCTAAGTAAATATTACTTTACTTTTTTTTTTTCTTTTCAACCTAAATTAGACTTTTCAGGCTCAAATCTGCTTCACCGTAATTTTTGATGCGTTACATATTCTGTGATACTCACGTACTTTACAAAAGTTGTGTATTATTAATATAGGGTTAATCAGCAGCTGCAATATATAAAAGACACGTGTAGACTTTCCGTACCCAGGAATTCTATTTTTCTATTTCTCATGGAAACCTTTTAAAGAAGCGTTACAAATATCGGCGTGGAGGCATAGCATCTGGCGCACCAACAGGCTTGTTAAACATGCCTTTAATAAGCGTTAAAGTATCTGTCTAACACGGGGAGAACAACGGGTAAAAGAATTGGGCAACCCCTGCTTTGACTAGAATGGGATCTTCAGTGGTTTAATTATCACTTTGTTCGTAAGTGCTCATTGCAGTAACATCTTTAAAGAAGAGGTGCTAGATTTCAGAACTGCTCGCTTGGAGTACGACCCAACTCAGAGGTGCGTTCAGTTCCTCGGCAGCTGCTGAATTGTTCCATTGCAGCAGATCAGTTTGCTGCAGCCGTCTCACTGAACGCTTTGGCTATGACTATGGAAACGAAAGGGCTTGATGAAAGGTGCCGTTTCTGCAAAATCCACTTTTGTCCATTTTATTAGCACTTTAGTGTTAATGTTTACCACGTTCCAATAAATATTTCCTGTTTTGCTCCACCAAACCTTCAAACTGAACATTTCCTTATTGGATTATTTGCTGCGTGGAGGCGGCCATCTTTCCCAAGTCACACTCGGCTACTCTGCAGCACCTCTCGACTTGGCTGCAAGTGCTAAATTAGCAGTGCTGAGTGCTGAGCTGCAGAACGGCGTTCAGTGGCAAGTTGCTAACTTAGCACTTGCAGCGGCTGAGCAACTGAACACGCCTCTGGTTTAAAAGTTAATGGTGTCCTAGTCTATGGCGTTTACAACTAACACTGCTTCCCACTACCTGTCCTCGCTAATCACCAAATACACCCCAGCCCGCTCCCTAAGATCAAACAGTGACCTGCGACTAGCTTCTCCCCGAATCACCTCTTCCCATGATAGACTGCAGGATTTCTCACGCGCAGCCCCCATCCTCTGGAACGCTCTCCCTCGTAAGGTCAGACTTTCCCCTAGTTTCTCTTCCTTCAAACACTCCCTTGAGACATTCCTGTTTGGGGAAGCCTAGCACCCAACTCACTGACGCAACCAGTCCATCATTCCCACCTTGCAGTCCATCATTCCCACCTTGCGGTCCATCACTCTCACCTTGCGGTCCATCGCTCTCGCCTTGCAGTCCATCACTCTCGCCTTGCGGTCCTCCTCCTCCTGTTTCCACTCCCAACCCTTCTAGATTGTTAGTTCCCACGGGAATAGGGCCTTCGTTTCCAATTGTACCGGTTTGTCAATTGTTGTTCAATGTATCGTAACCCTGTCTATATTGTGCCCATTGTAACACACTGCGGAATATGCTGGCGCTATATAAATAAAGATTAATAATAATTTACAACAACTCTAAAGTTTACACCCGACTTGAAGCCCTATTCTACACGAGCAGTGCCGATTAACGAGTGATCTGTTTATGATTAACGAGTGAGCAGTTAAATATATAAAGGCTTCCATGTTCCATCATTTTCCAGCCAAACCGCAAGCCTCCTTTTTGGCTTACATGGCTGTTGCACCACGTAGCTGTAAGTTAAAGCTCCCCGTACTTTGTGTAGGAGGTATTTAATCTGCAGTCAGTCAGAGCATACTGAGCCTTGCCACGGTCACTTGTTATTCTTGTTTTGAGTCAGTATTTTATAAAAACATGAAATTTGAAGCACCATACAGTGATGCAATTTATTTTATTCTTTGTGGAGTTCCAAAACTCCATATCGGGTCCTTTTTTAATCTGCAAAAATGAAATGGGTACAATGCACCAAGTGAGGAAAAAACTGGATCCACAAACCTGAACAAACTCTGGGTAGCCAACCCCATAATAACGTCAGAAAAAAAAAGGTAAAGTCATTCCGGCACAGGGATGGACTGGCCATTAGGGTTATACCGATACTAGTATCGGGGCCGATACTGGGTACTGCAGGAGTACTTGGTACTCGTGCAGTACCCCCCGATATTTTTCTCGATACCGGAAGCCGGCATTGAGCCGGCATCCGAGGGGCTGCGGCGGCTGTCCGAATGCTCTATCGGCATTCGGACAGCCGCCCCTGGAGCTCTCCGCGACGATACTTACCTTCCTGAGCGACGCCGGGAATGTCTCCGTGCGTGCGCTCGTTGGAAGGACCCCAGCCGCGACCACGTGGGACCATGTGATCGCGGCTGGGGTCCTTCCTAGGAGCGTGCGCGCAGAAACTTTCCCGGCGTCGCTCAGGAAGGTAAGTATGAACACAGTGAGCAGCTGCAGGGCCTGTCCGTATGCTGATAGAGCATTCGGACAGGCCCTGCAGCTGCTCTCTGCGATGATACTTACCTTCCTGAGCGACGCCGGGAAAGTTTCCGCGTGGTCGCGGCTGGGGTCCTTCCAACGAGCGCACGCGCGGAGACATTCCCGGCGTCGCTCAGGAAGGTAAGTATCGTCGCGGGGGGGTCCATGAGCTGGGGGGCATACCCATGTGTGAGCTGTGGGGGCATATCCATGAGCTGGGGGCAATACCCATGTGTGAGCTGGGGGATCCATGAGCTGGGGGGCATACCCATGTGTGAGCTGTGGGGGCATATCCATGAGCTGGGGGCAATACCCATGTGTGAGCTGGGGGGGCATATCCATGAGCTGGGGGGCATACCCATGTGTGAGCTGTGGGGGCATATCCATGAGCTGGGGGCAATACCCATGTGTGAGCGGGGGGCCTATCCATGAGCTGGGGGGGCAATACCCATGTGTGAGCTGGGGGGGCAATACCCATGTGTGAGCTGGGGGGGCAATACCCATGTGTGCGCTGGGGGGGCAATACCCATGTGTGAGCTGGGGCAAATCCATGTGTGAGCTGGGGCATATCCATGTGTGAGCTGGGGCATATCCATGTGTGAGCTGGGGCAAATCCATGTGTGAGCTGGGGCAAATCCATGAGCTGGGGCATATCCATGTGTGAGCTGGGGCAGTATGAATATATATATATCGGGGGGATATACATGTGAGCTGGGGGCATTTTTATATGGTCTGTTCTTATTGGAAAGCGTCACATGACATTAAAGAAAAGTATCGGTACTCGGTATCGGTGAGTACTTTTAAAAAGTATCGGTACTCGTTCTCGGTCTTAAAAGAGTGGTATCGGTGCATCCCTACTGGCCATTAGACCAAAAGGGCATTGCCTGGCTTTGCTCTCTCAAGGCTTGGTCAGGCCTGCCTGTTCAGCAGGGCACTGTAACAGTAACTGGGGTTTATTGGTCTGCGAACAACCTGTTAGCACGTCCGTCCCTTCTCTTAAGCAAAGCTGATCCGCAGCAGCTTTTCTTCTCACATCCCTCAGCCAGAACTTGAGGGAGTGCTGCATATTTCTATTTATCGCTCCCCAAACATCAGACACGGCTTAATGCAGGGGAATGAATATGCTTTATTGGAAATGGATCCAGTTATACGGAGAAGCAATCAACAAAATATATTGTCTACAGGAGGGGGTGTGTGAATTCCTTCATGAGACACAGACCCTAATTGGTACACACTAAACGAGATTAGCAAACAGAGAGCATCAGATCAATCTAAAGACAGATAGCAAGAACAATACGTCTACATTGTATCTCGAACACAAACCTACTCAAATACAATCCGTTTCAAGATTGAAATACATTTAACCTGTTATCTCTTAGGTGCCCACTTATGCCCATTATCCTTGAACTGGCTTTGCCATATTGGTCCACGATCTCTTTGCAGGAGGCCAGCATTCACACTTCTCCAACAGACACCGAGACCATGTATAGTCTAGGCATGGGTGCCAAGGAGGGTGAGGGCACATAGGTAAAGGGAGCTTCGGTTACAGGCACCATACCACCACAGATAAAAAAAAATCACCTGCACTGTGTTTTTCAGTGTCTTTGGTTTTGAGTCTGTCAGTCTCTTTGCCTATTTCTGGGTGTGTCCTTGTGTTTTTGTCAGTGTCTGTGTCATTGCTGGAGACATAAAATCATCTGTAATGCAAAAATGTACATATGTCTTGAGCTTGTAAGTGGGTGTGGCTTTCAAGGGGCTGGCACAGTGGGGGCGCCATTATCTCGCACACCCTGGGTCCTCAAGAGTTGACATTCCGCCCCGTTCAGGCACATCACAAATTTGTAGGCCGAGCAAAGATTTTTATTTGGGCAACATTTCGGTTGCAACTGTGACCTTTAAACAAGCCTGGGGGTTGATAAAGTTTGCAGCTGCAACCCAAACGTTGCGTAAATAACGATCTTGCTTCTGTTTGCTGATTTTTGGTGCCTGATTGCCTTTTTTTTCTGCTTTATCTGTAAAGCGAGGAGAATTTTGAAGGTAAAACTTCCTTAAGGTTTTAAGTTTGTAAAGCACAGCTCCTGCGTGAAGGATCACCTGGGTGATTTTAGCGACATGGAAAAGGTTTCATTTGTGTTACTTGTAAAACACTTAAGCGTTACAATTTTTGTGCAATCTGTCCCAATTCTTTTTTTCTGGTGTCACGGCCAATAGAGTCGGGACTTTATCACGCTGCACACAGAGAAAAAGTGAAGGACTTGTAACTTCCACAGTGAAGGATGAGAAGGCGCGCAGCCGGAGCACACGTAGAGGCTTGCAGGCAGGTTCTGTCTGACTGGACTCAAAGAATGGCCGTTTCGGAAAATCTAAAATGAAATCTATTTTAAATTATTCTTAAACTATTTTTTTAATTTTTTTTAATCAAGGTTTGGGGCCGCATGTTCTACCCTCCCATTACCTGCAGATAGATCTCTCCACTATTGCTAACATAATGCCCAGTGTCATACGTAGAGCTGGAGTTTGGCTCTGAAAGAGTTAAGCATGCTGTTTTTTTTTATCATTATTACTTTTCCTTATGTTTTGTCTTTAACTGTTTAAGGAAAACCAGAGGTGCTATTAAAGTGACACCGTTTGCCCTAAACCTCTTTTCTTCTTGACCTCTTCCAGAGTCAAGATGGCATCATAAACCTACAAAACCAGAGTGGCTGCACTCAACCTGAACATACATATTTCCTAAGATGCCTTTTGAGACCAATGAACACAATATACGGAATTCGGAGCACTCCAGTTTAATAAAGCTTTAAAGATTTTTTTTTTTTTTTTTTTTTACCTAGAGGATAAAAGATGGAGATTCAGCTACAACATATGATCTTACATTGCATCATTTTCCAAATTGTGAATGTATCCCACCCATCCTAATCTAACCGCAATGGAGGTTGTAAAAGTGGACATTCACTCCCTTCCCAACCATGTGACCCAGTGATGCATAGAATTCAGCTGACTGTACACATTTATGTAGACCTTTCTACACACTAATATAGTTATGCAGTCATGCACGTAGAGACAACAAAATACTCTACAACTGTTAACAGCACGTTTGTGTGTAATATATATATATGTGTGTGTTTATTATTGCAGAGGCCATGTCACAGCAATTCAAAGAACTGTATCACAGAGCTCATGTGCTACATTCCCCATATCAGCAAGGAACTCTGGGTAAGACATGCAAATGATGTCTGCAATTTCCCATTTTTTTTTTGTATCCTCGGTCTGTTTTTACACAGAACCCTTCAATCACTGCCATGCCATACTAGACAGCTTTTTTTTAGTAGAGATCAGGTTTATGCAACTGGTCAAAGCCACTCCTGGGCAGCGCTGTTTCGGGTTCATTGGACCCTCTTCAGCAGGAGCTAGGCATGACCAGTTACAGTGGATGCTTGGGCCCGTAGGTTAAATCCGTACTTATTTAGGTTGTGGTGGAGGGCAAAAAATTTGATTAAAAGCCTCCACACTGCAAATTCTAAAGTTTGTTATTGCAGAGGCCGTTTACACATCACAGCAATTCAGAGAATTGCATCACAGAGCTCATGTGTTACATTCTCTATATGCAGCATGGAACTCTGGGTATATATATATATATATATTTATCTATACTATATTGCTACCCTCTTTTTTTTTTTTAAATCTATATATATATTGGCCCCTATTACAATCCTCGCGCAGCGCATTTGCGTGTGCGCAAATGCGCTTTTGCGCGAGGACAAAACCATTTGCGCGGAACGTCGTATTACGACATTCACGCAAACGATGCGCGTTAGCGTCTACTGCGATTGTCCCTGCGCGAACCAAGCGCAAGTGCGTGCGCACATCCCATACTTACCATTGTCAGCGCGAATGCGTTAGAGCGGATGGTATTACAATCTTCACGCAACGTCGTACGAACGATGTTTGCGCGAAGTATCGTAACGCCTTTGAAAACCTGGTGTTAATTTACAATCTGAACGTTCTGGCCGAAACGAACCTGCACAAAAATAAAATACAGCACAGCACAGTTACACATTCTACACATACCCAAACAATAAAATTAATAAATTGTTTAATTTTGTTATTTTTGTTGCAGCACATATACGCAGATTGACTTTGACAGGCGCAACAACCGAAACCTAGCAAATGGTGGTTCTTAATTCTGATTGGCTGAATCCCGTGAAAAAACAGTCTGCCCACTAGGGCTGTGCAATATTGACAAAATAATCATATTGTGATTTCTTGAATGAATATTGCGATTGCGATTTTATTTGCGATTTAGCCAATTGTTTTTGCTTTTTCAAACAAGCTACATACATTCTAAATGTATTCAGTATTCAGCACATGGATATACTGCCCCAGCACATGGATATACTGCCCCAGCACATGGATACTGTCCCAGCTCATGGATATACTGTCCCAGCTCATGGATATACTGCCCCAGCACATGGATGCTGCCCCAGCTCATGGATGCTGCCCCAGCTCATGGATATTGCCCCCAGCTCATGGATATGCCCCAGCTCATGGATACTGCCCCAGCTCATGGATACTGCCCCCAGCTCATGGATACTGCCCCCAGCTCATGGATACTGCCCCCCAGCTCATGGATACTGCCCCCCAGCTCATGGATACTGCCCCCCAGCTCATGGATACTGCCCCCAGCATATGGATACTGCCCTCAGCTCATGGATACTGCCCTCAGCTCATGGATATTGCCCCCAGCTCATGGATACTGCCCCAGCTCATGGATACTGCCCCCAGCTCATGGATACTGCCCCCAGCTCATGGATACTGCCCCCCAGCTCATGGATACTGCCCCCCAGCTCATGGATACTGCCCCCAGCATATGGATACTGCCCCCAGCATATGGATACTGCCCCCCAGCTCATGGATACTGCCCCCAGCATATGGATACTGCCCCCAGCATATGGATACTGCCCCAGCATATGGATACTGCCCCCAGCATATGGATACTGCCCCAAGCTCATGGATACTGCCCTCAGCTCATGGATACTGCCCTCAGCTCATGGATACTGCCCTCAGCTCATGGATACTGCCCTCAGCTCATGGATACTGCCCCAGCTCATGGATACTGCCCCAGCTCATGGATACTGCCCCCAGCTCACACATGGATACTGCCCCAGCTCACCTCTTGGCGCCGCGTGTTCGGCTCCCTGTGAGCTTCCGGCGGCACATGGAGCTTGGGCGCTCGCCTGGGGGAACCACGTGACGAGCCGCGAGAATGCGGCTGTACACATGGTTTCCCCTGCGAGCGCCCAAAGCTCCATGCCGCCGGAAGCTCACAGGGAGCCGAAAATCACAGCCTTATGCGGTTTATATATCGCATGTTGTTAAATCGCGATTGGTTTGCGATTGCAATTAATTGCATAGCCCTACTGCCCACTGATTCCTGCACTCAACGGTCATTTGCGCCCGGCTTTGCGCGTCGGATTTGCGCTCAAAAAAGTTGAAGGCTGAAAAAATGTGCTCGGATCGTGATACCGCATTAATTTGCGTGCGCAAACAAAAATTGAGCGCATTTGCACGAAGATTGTAATAGGGGCCATTGAGAGGAAGATGCTACACATGAGCTAATGGATATGTATGTACATTTTATGTATCCTTACTCTTCATTTAATGATCACTTGGCGAATGGCGTTGTCTCTTATATGCACATATTGGTTCTTTGGGGATAACACCATTTGGGTAGATAGCGGTTGAAGGCATATATCTTGGGAGGTGTGGGGTATTTTTTTGGGGCGATTCACTGAGTTATTCTACTATGGAAATGGTTGCCGTAAACCCTTTACATCTCCGCTCGGGATTATGAGACACGTTGGAGTAACGTGTCGCTGTTTTTCATAATGGAATTAAAAGGAGTATGGTTATCAGAACATTTGTCTGGTTACGGAATATCCTTATTTCTCGCAATTTAGTCTTTTTAAGCAGATGGTCATTATGGGCTGCATTGTAATGGAACAGATTACAAGCCACGATTCATGCTGACATCAGTCGTTGAGTCCTGGCCAGGGACTTAATCCTTTTGTAGAGTGCTTTGCTGTCCAGGGAAGGTACTTGGGAAGGATTAAGCACTGAGAGACTTACGAACATGACCTGGAACTAACTCCCTTATTGCAGTCAGATGGACAGAATCCAACCACCGAGCTTACCTCTAGCCATGGATTGTTACTTGAGTCTCTGTATTGTGACAGTTCCTGCAGTACAACTGTGCGTATGTAAGCGCGTCTTCTGTCAGGTGGAACTGGATAATCATTAAAAACCAAAATGTTTTTTTCCTTAAACTAATAATCTGCGATCACAGACTTGATTTTTGCTTTTATTTTCCTAGAACAGTTCTGCGGTTCTTCACGTGAACCTGAATATACGAGGTTAACCGGAGCTTATGTAATTTTATTCCCTCGTTGTTCATTCAGCGTTTCGATGATTTGGTCTCTTGTTCTTTTTTTTTATTTTACAGATATCATGGGTTACCATGGCATACTCTTATCCTCACTGCAGGAGTCTGCGACGCATCTCACTTACATTACTCATTACATTATCAGTGAGCTTACTTAGGCAATCAAAAGCATCTGCAAATTATGTCAAACCCATGCACTTGTTGACCTTTTACCAGTAAGGAGTCGTGCAGCTCATTGAATGTATCTTCGTGAGTATTTGTGAGCGTTCGTCTGCAAATGTCTATGTGCTGGTAAGGCTGGCGTCTCGTCCATGAACACCACTCATGATGTGGTCATGGGCAAGGTGGTAGCCTTTAGCGTCCAATTCTGAGAGACTCCTCCTGTGGTTGTCTGAGGTGCATGGACCAGCTGTATAGGGCTTTCTGAACTGGAGCTTCACAGGCATCCGGCCTGAGGAAGTTCTCCTTCCTTTACCCCTTAACATGTCATTTTTTGTACGAAGGAAGTGACCTGCTGGGAGAGAGGAGGCTGAGCTCTTCTCCAGCATAATCGTGGTAATGGAATGGACTGGAAGGGAGGGGTAAAATTGAGACTCTCAATTTGGTTCATTGGGGTATAAGGCCTCTCGGGGTGAGAGAAGTGGTGAGACCTCTCGATTATTTTTTGTAATTTTTTTGTATCTATATAAAACACTCAAGGGTAGTGTTTCCCAACCCTGGTCCTCAAGGCTCCCTAACAGGCCATCATTTAATGATTAGATTGCAGGATTGAGTCTGCACTTTTCCAATCACTGAGCAGCAAATCATCTCCCCTGTACTGTGCTTCAGCTATCTGGCAAACCTGGCCTATTGGGACCTGAGGACTAGGGTTGGGAACCACTGCTCTACGGGAAAGGAGGTGGCAAAGAATTGGCCACTAACTTGAGGATGAGGGAGGTAACAGGGTCACATACTCTGAGGAAAGGAAGATGGGGAGAAATGGGGTGTACTCTGGGAAGCTCTGGCTTGGGGCCTGAGTTTATACTGACTTCTATTTTGGACTGGAACTTCTATTTTGGACTGGGGGGGCATAGGCACCTCTGCATTGGAGACGGGGAGCTTCAGGCACCCTGTCTTGTGAACTAGGAAATATTGGGTTCCCTGTCTTGAAACCAGAGGGAATGAGTACTCTGCAGTCTTGGCATGAGAACCTCTGTGTTTGGGCCTAGGATGGTAATAACGGGTGAAAACCAGGTAATTCAATTTGGGGGTCGTATCTTGAGATCTGCAGGATATGAGATCCCATTCTTGTGGCCTGGGAAGACCTGTTTTGCGGTGTGGGGAAACCTTTGTCTGTACAGGGATTGTTGGAAATGTCTTTGGCGACTCTTACAAGGCAACTGTGCACCCCCGCCAAAGTTTCTGATGGCAGCCCTTTGTGCGGTGATAAGTATAATCTCGTAGTTAATAATATTTATTTCTATTCTGCCCATAAAGAAAGTGTAACGTGATCTTTAATGTTTTCTTTAATTTGCTAAATTCTAATTTTCTTGAGCCACCCGATGACCTCATACCTCAGTGACTACGAACCTTTTTTATCACAACTATTTTGTGCGCTACATTTCTCAACACGATCAGTCGTTTCATGTCGTTCAGATGCCACTGGCACAAGGCACAAGCTGTTGTACTGCATAAATAACCCATGTCCTTGCAGTCACTTCACCCAAATTAGAGACAATAGAGTTCAGTTTGCTGGTCTTCAGTCTCCGAATAAATAGGAGATACAGTAATTCAGGTGGACGTGACGTTGACGGGAATAACTATCTTGCCACTCTGGAAAAGTGATAAATGACAGTTCTGGCATGTTCTACAGATTTCCGTCATCGCTGTATTTTGGTAAATGGCATAATATATAGTTTTGTGCCTTGTGATTTATTACCAGGCATTGTGCTGTGCGGATCTCTGCCAGCGTTTGATCCAGGAGGGCATTTTTATCTCTCAGCCCAAGCATCCCGCTCCGTATGCATTCGATCATTTTTCCACGAGCGCCGTAAAAGAGGTAGGGTAATGTTCTGTAGCATGCGTTTAATGTGCTGTAATATCTTAAGACTTACATTTCACACAACAGTTGCACACTCCGGCTCGATGCTCCTTTGGGGATTATCGGACCGTTTCACAACATGCAAAAATCTAATAAAAATAGAGGTTTTCAACAAGAACAGCTCACCCACTCCCTTCACATAGATTCCCGACTGACATTAATTAACATATGGGCAGACCAGAGGCATGCTTGTTGACCTCTGTCATCTGCTTAATGGGTGGGGTTACGCCAGGGCCGGCTCAAGACCTTTTGCTGCTTGGATCTATGGATGAAATGCTGCTCCGCCACCCCCAAAACCACACGTATTACAGAGCTTCACAGCGATAAAAGTAAAAATAATTATCTGTTTAATATAAATTATATATTCAAGTATATTTAAATACAGATTAAAATAATTATACTAACATAAATTGAAACTATTTAAATTGTGTTTTTAAAATGAATCACACTTTAAAATTTTATATATTTAAAATAAATACAATACATTGCATTTAACTACTAAAATGAATATGCATTAAAAATTGTTAAAACTAAATTATTAAAAATATAAATATTCAAATTATAATATAATTATTTAAATTTATTTAATATTTTATTACATTTAAATATTAAAATGCGTATATTGTTAAATGAATGCATTCGCCAGCAAAATGCTGCCCTGTGAAAGTGCCACATGGGTCCAAAAACGGAAGACCAAAGCAAACTGACCCAATATGCCATTATTACTAGAATACAGTTATATGAAGCTGATGTTTCCCACGCTGTTAGTCTGTAAAATGGCCAAATATTAAATTTTACGACCATCAAAAACGAGACTTTGTGACCACAGTTTACAATGGAGAGACTGGAGATGAAGGAATGACTTGTCTTGGAGTATGAGAAATAGAAACGACTACAACCCCAAGCTACGATGTTCCCAAGACCATTTTATTTCTACTCTGAATGCCTGAAACTACATCTATTGTACTTTTTATATTTTTGAATATTGATAGTTTTCAAGACTTCTTGCAGGTTCTTCCATTTAGTTTTTTCCATTTTGGAGGCTGTGCCGATAGGAGTATTCAGAAATGGCTTCTAAACCTGAGCTGGACCTCCAGGTCTTCATAAAAACTACTGGTAACTCCAGTCCTGTAACCAGAGTATGATGGGGATGTGTTGTAATCCTTACATGAAACTAAGGGGATTAACCCTTCAACACAATACAAACGCCAAACTATTAGTTGTCCCCCTATCCACAGGGTGGACAACCACAATTCCATGTATTTACTTTTAAGTTCAGGGAATTGTGGTTGTCCGCCCTGTGGTTAGTGGGACGATTAGTTTGTACCCCATTGTCTGTACATATTCCACGTCTTGTGTATCTTTTAGTAACATGGTCTTTTTTCAACCTGCAATACTAGTCCCCACAAAGTTCTACCTTTCATTCATCCCAAGGTTGCTTAATCCAAAACTACTTCTTCTTCCCTTTTTGGAACATTGTCCACTTATGCCTTTATAAAGGGAAAAGCCTTTCTTGTAGATTATGTAACTGACATCAGATACCTACTCAGATTCCTATAATACCTGTGAAAATACAGATCTGTAGAAGGTCCAACGGTGTAGATATCAACCCAACATTTTACCAACTAAAAGACCTAAGCTGCTCAGTTTGGCAATAGATCAGTTATCCACGAAAAAATGTATGCCACTCTACAGGCTTGGTGATTTAATAGATATTTTGCAAAGTAATGGACATCTTCTGATGGATTTTGGGAACGTCCATGACCTTGGGACCATGACCTTGGGTAAGGGATTATTATATAAGCTTTAATTTGGTGGAGAATTGCAAAATTCAGGCAGAAATAAGTGAGGTTAAGGAATACTGGAGATATTATCTTCGACACTTTCTACATTCATATTAGCATATTGGAGGTTGCTGCTTATTCCCATCACTACCAAGTGAGCACTTATCACTTGCTCAAAGAAATATTTGGTAATTTCTCCAATATCTTTTTTACTGTAGTCCTATTGTAGCGGGAATCCACTCAGTTCTGTCGGGAGAAAGGTCGGCATGGTGCGGATAATGACAAGCCGGACACGAGTCAATGGCAGGAAAGGCGTTCTTTATTGACGTCAAGTCTCAGTCTGGATTGAATCGCAAAGACTGAGTGACGAGATCAGAATAGATTTCAATTCTTATACATGAATACACAAAAAGGCACATCCCAACAACCCACCCATGGGCGATTTGCCCTCCCTTTCTTTCGAACACAAAGACATTCCACAACCTGCAGTTTTCCCATACAATTAGGACAGTTCGATAACTTAGAAACTTCTAGTTCCTGGCGCTCTCTCCCCAACAGTAGATGGCCTAATGGGTGTTTTGTTCTCGGCCGAGGCTCTCTGACCTTGGCATATTTCTAAATCTTCCTTCCTGACACCCACGGTTTATCCAGACTGAATTCTCTATTTAATTGCTATGCCAGTAAGCCTTTTGGGATATCTCAAACTAAACAAACTTTTCTAAACCAGCTAATAAATCGCTATTTACACTTTACGTGAATCTCAGCTCAACCAAGATGGCTGCTAGAGAACAAGATGGCGGCTAATTTCTAGTCTACTTCTGTTACACTATTTAACAGTCAAATGCCCTGCCGGTCAAAAATCACTTCTGCTGCTTGGGCTCTGTGCTGGACCAGATGGCGATTTGTGTTTTTGACACGCATTCCAAGCTGTTCAAATTACTTTTAGCCCCTCTTTTGTAGCCGAGGTGCTAAAAGGTTTGGGCCCACATTCTGGAGCTCATTTGCAAAATAATTTAATTTGCAATAAATGAAAGTCCTTTGCAGTGCTCCAGAATTACACCAAGTAGTTTATTCCGTATCGTCAGTACCAGCAAGTGCTTTGAACATTGAGTATACTCAATCTTGGTAGAGAAGGATTAAAAGCCTATCATGTCTAATGGTGACAACTCAAAATGAAACCTCAAACTCATTACATGGGAAAAAGAACTAGAATTTTGCATTTAGATGATTAAATGCATGTAGTTACTGAATTCAATGTATTTTATATTTTTGGTTTTTATTTTTATAATTTTTGTTTACATGATCTATCTATAATCTCTGTAGACCCGTCATCCATTCTTTCCATGGCATTGGAACAGAAAGAGAGCCTGGAGTATATTCAAAAAGTGCTTTGTGTTCAATTAGATGAATTCGAACAGATACAGCCAATATTCTTGTTCCAAATGTGAACATCCTGCATCTCCAGAAATACAAAAGATGCGTTTTTAATCTTCAGTGCCAAGGATAATAATAACAATAACAGGCAATTTTTATGACGCGGTTCTTCCTGTCGGATTCAAAGCTCTTTACAAGAGAACTCGTGGTACAGGGTGATTGGAAAAGATAGTAAAACATAATTAAAAAAAAAAAAAGTATTGCGAGGGCAGAAATTGTAAATTTGAACTAGGGATGCACCGATACTAGTATCGGTATTGGTGCTGATACTGCCGTTTGCACGAGTACTTAGTACTCGTGCAAATGGCCCGATACACCCCCCCCCCAGCCGAGAGGCTGCTGGAGGTAGCGTCAAAGAAGCGCCGACGGCCACGTGATCGTGCCACAGCAGCGCGACCGGACCTTCGGAAGCAGGTGAGTATTGCAGCCGCCGGAGGGGAACACTGGCCGCGTGCTTTTCATGCACGCGGCCAGTTTCCCCAGCGTTCAATGGGGGCATATCCGTGAGAGCTGGGGGCAAATCCGTGAGAGCTGGGGGCAAATCCGTGAGAGCTGGGGGCAAATCCGTGTGAGCTGGGGGCATATCCATGTGAGCTGGGGGCATATCCATGTGAGCTGGGGGCATATCCATGTGAGCTGGGGGCATATCCATGTGAGCTGGGGGCATATCCATGTGAGCTGGGGGCATATCCATGAGAGCTGGGGGCATATCCATGTGAGCTGGGGACATTCTGTGTGTGTGTATATATAATAATCTCGGGGGAGATATATACATGTGAGCTGGGGCATTTTTATATGAGGTCTGTTCTTATTGGAAAGCGGTCACATGACATAAAAGTATCAGTACTCGGTATCGGTGAGTACTTTTTAAAAAGTATCGGTACTCGGTCTTAAAAAAGTGGTATCCGTGCATCCCTAATTACGGTACATACTCGCCACCCAGGACATACTTGAAAACGAGAGAAATCTCAATGTATCCTTCCTGGTAAAATCCTTTCACAAAAAAAAACCAAAAAAAACTGAAGCTTTTTTTTAAGAAAACTGTTACAGTTCTTATGGACTCGTCCACTGATAGACTAATATGTCTCAAGTGTAGAAGCAAAACAACTAAAAGAGACATTCACTAACCACCATCGTGGTACCGAAGTAAAACATAGCTGCAAAAAACATAAAACCTACCATTGTTGCGATTTCAGAGTGTAACTGATCTCCGCAACCCAATCGGGTCACATCGGCTAATGCCGCTTCTTGCCGGACCCCTATTCTTCCACCAGAAATCTTTCATGCCTTCTCCAGCCCTTATCCGAATCTTAAAGACTGGTAAAATGAAAGAGTGGTTATAGCATTCCCAAGAAATGAGGCAGAACTCCTTGCTGGGGTAATCCAGATGGACAAATAGACTGTAATGAACAAAGTGAGGCAAATATAAACAGTGCAAGGATGGACTTGGAGACCAATGAAAGACGACACCCTGGTGCCTTCCCTCTCAAGCGAGTCAGTTCCCCGATCTCCAGACATGAAACAATAGGACAGATTGGAATTATTTTTTTTTTGAGAAAGGATTTTACCAGGAAGGATACTCTGAGATTTCTCTCATTTTCAAGTATGTCCTGGGTGGCAAGTATGTATCTTTTAGGTGTCTTGCCCAAGGACACTTACTGGAGAGGTGCTCTTGCTGGTATCGAACCCATGTCCCCCCAGGCTCTCTCCACGCAGAGCAGTGATGTTACCTTTACTCCACCCAGCTGGTACAATTACAAGGTGGATATGATTATCGTAGATAACAGCACAAGCAGACAACAGTATGATAGAGAGGCAATGTTTGTCAAAGACTACTCAAACCTGTCATAGCTCATATATTCTATATGAGGGGGCGTTGGAAGGGCTGCAGTGACGCATGCAGTAATGATATCATAACTAATCAGTAACCTTTAAAACCACAGACGATAACGATATGAACAATAACAATAGTCACACATAATATAAACAACATGTACCCTTTTAGGCACAGAGTGGCTTGGACATGAGAGGGTTTGGGAATACAATGATGTGTCAGACGCCCCAGAGCCTACAGTCCCCGACCATACAAAAGTAATGCCTAGTCCAGGTACCACCAGTGCAAAGGGACTACTGTTACAGAGTAATTTACCAGGGTTGTAAACAATGGGATAAGGCTGGATGGATAATAGCTGCGGTGTGCTCTTTTAACAAACAATAATGGTGGTGCCATTATTTGCCATTGATTGAAGCCACGTTGCCTGTCGATGTTGAATATTGCTTCTCTGAAGAGCCGATGTTTGCTATAGCTGCAAAAAACATCGGTGGTTAGTACTCCTACAGCATGAGGAAAGTTCACCTGTTTTTCAGATTCTGAAATGTGGACCAAAAGTATGACTCCAATAAACCGTTATTGCGTGTGTGTTTTGTTTTGAATGTACTAACTTTCACAAAAAGCAGTTTTGCGCCTATTCCCTACTTCGGCGGCAGTGTAAACCAGGAGTATCCAGCCCACTTCATGTATAAAACAACAAGAAAATAGGTAATTTGCGCTTACCCCTATGGCTCCATACGAAACAAAACAGAGGTTTTAGTTTACTGTAATGGCCATTAAAGTGTTAAACCCACCTGCCACGTCATGGCAACCTCTTAAGGTGGGTCCTAACCTAATGAAACAAAAAATTGCCTACCGGCAACTGCACGTCCTCCTGCTGCTTCTCAGCCAAGAGACAGAATGGTGGGTTTATTTTTATACCCTCCCCAAAAACCTTTCCAGTTTGGGATTGAAAAAGAATGTAGTAGCTGTGTCCCGATTACCCCTAGTGTCTATGGTGTTGGTCCCTATACACATAATTCTATCTACCCTTCCGATCCTTAGATGGTCGGCAAAGCTAACTATATTCAGGGAAAAGATAGACACGTACCCAATAAAGGTAAACAGAAACACAAATACAATAAGACACTTGGTCAGGGTAGCGGGGGTCTTAGTACCAGGAGAGGTAGTCAGCCGTATGCCAAAGTCGTTACAAAGAAAGATCCTCAGAATAGCCTTGTTTGGTACACAGAGCGGGTAATCGTTAATAGCCAAGATCATACACAGAGCGGGTTGTCAGGAATAGCCAAAAATCGGTACACAAAGTGGGTTCAACAGAAAGCACTGAGGGATGTGTAAAACCACGTCAGGGCACTGGAGTGAATGAGACGTTGGGTTTTAAACCCGGTGGGCGCCGCGTCATCAGACCGCGCCCCGCCCTCTGGCATCTCATGTGACCACCACAGTCCTGCTCTTCACTCGGCGCCCAGCCAGCGAGTAGGCGCCGGGTACCACCGGCATAGGACATAACAAGTTGTTACAAGAATGAGAATATCCATTTTTCCTCAATTCACCCCAATAAAAATAGTAAAAATAGAATCTCTCAGTTTTCCCCAATAAATATCCATATCCCCGATATCAATTTTTCATCCTCTTCCAATAAAATACCCATGTCCCCAGTAAAAATATAATTTTTCCAATAAAATACCCATTATAAAGTCATTTCCCCAATAAAAATATAAAATTTTCCTCATATTCCAATAAATATCTTTTTTCCCCAATATATAAATATCCATTTTTTTCCCTACATCTTCCCAATAAAAATATCCGTTATTTCCGATCTTCCAATACAGATATCCATTTATTTCCCCATATCTGTTGTTATGCTGTGGTTGTGGTTTGCAGAGACGGTTATTACCCCCAGGAGTGCCAACGTGTAATGAATAGCGCAGTTGTTTTGTAATTTAAATACAGTTTAATAATAATAGTGATGATTATGATGCTAAAACAGATTTAATCACCAGGTTCTAATCCTGTTTCTCCTGCCGTTACCTCCCTGTATGTACGAAGCATATTAAGAGGGCTGCATGCTGGTTTTCGTCCAGACACGATTTGACCGTACGTGTATTTTTTTCTGCAGCCGTAGTCGTGCTATGATTTTTATTATCCAGAGATATTATTATTATAGCGCTTGATGCCAGTTGTCATTTCTCTTGAACAATTGTTGCTAATTATCCATATCTGTGCAGCTTGCGATTCCTGCCGCTTCTCCTGGCTCGAGCAGGCAAAGGTCAAAGTTTTGAGGGATTCGGCTCGTTTTCCCCCAACGATCGAACACACAGAATGCAAAATAAAATAACCTTCTATGTCTAAACTTATGAGAGCTCGGCTGCTATTATGCTCCGTCGCAATCTTACACCTCCTGAGTGATTTGCTCGTACAGGGTTGGCATTAAGAGGAAAGCATGAAAAGGGATTCTCTTTCCTGATACATTATTAGTTTTCATTTCCGAGAATATTGCATTCTGTCACCGTGTGAATGGGGAGCCAAAGAGAAGCTCGGATTCAAAGTCCCATTTTCTTCACCAAGAAGACCATTTTAGTTTTATTGAGAAAGTGAGAAAAATAACGTGCCGATACAATATTACTTTTCTAGAAGATGGTTTCCATCAACCTCGGGCTGTGTTCTGGTAGCCAAGAGTGCTTGTAACAAAAAGAAGAAAGAAATACATGTAGACAAACGGACAGGGTGAGAGACGGACAGAAAAGGCGAGGTCAAGTGGAAGAAAAATCATTGCAAAGTTTCCAAGTGCAGTTTGAAATACCAGCAGATGGTCTGAAAAGACAGAAAAATAATTATAGTGCTTGAAATTCCTTCCCAAAAAAGTTTGAAGAGTCAGCGCTGCTCCTTTGGATTGGATGTGTGAATGCCAGTCATGTGCATGGTGGTTGTCCATAATGATTCTCAGTGGGGAGCAGATTATCATGTAGCCATCCATCCAGAAGCTTGATGGCCGGTACCTGAGCTAATGAGAGGAAGGTAAATGTTTTACCTGCAAGAGTTTGTCCCTTCACTACCAAGATAGAGTATACTCGATCTTCATACTCACATGCTGGTGCTCCAAATATTGAGCATACTCTGTAACAGATCTCAGTACCCCGACAGAGTCACATCTGCCAATGCCACTTCCTTGCTGGACCCCCGGTTTCTACTCCTGACTCTCGTGCCTTTCTCCCGGTCCTTAGCCGCAGTTTAAAGATGGGTACACGTAGAGAGCCTTGCTAGCGTCCCCCAGAAATGGCCCGTAGCTGTACATCTGGAGCTTGGACACAGCAAACCGAATATAGCTGCTACCCAAACCATGAGTTGTGACTGCATGTAGGGTTGGAATAGAATTGACATACTGAACACCTTTTATTGTATATATACAGTTCCAGGAGGGGCTGGAGACAATGGAGAATTACACCCTGGCAGCCACCCCCCCTCCCCAGCCTCAAGTGAACACGGACCTGTCCAGACATGAATGAAACTATATGGTGGCATGCAATCACAGGCTGAGTATCAGAATGCCTGAATACATTAGATAACAGTGTGAAGTTACATAAATTAACAGTTAGTGACCACACAGTAATTATTTAAACCATTGTAACAGGAAGCCGATAATGGGACAGTGTTTGCCTGACAAAGATATTTAACAAATCCTCAAATATACAGCAGATTTACAAACTATTCAAATATAAACAGACATCAACATATTCCTGAGACAAGGGTAGGCTGGGATGTTAATCCTCTCAACAGATAACAAGATACATGTGGACTAGGCAATAGACCGACAATAGCATTCTTGCATAATCACCGATTTACACAGTCTGCCCAGGAGAGGGCAATGAACTAATATCGATTATGAGGCCTGCACCCTACAAATATGCCTCCATGCTCATGCACCCCAAGACCAAAGTGACTTGCGTCACATACTTGATGTGGTCAAATTCTAGAGCAACCTCAAATAAGAGATGGGAGTTTAACCACTTGAATGCTAAGGACGCGCTGAGCGCGTCCTCAGCATTCCCGCTGGTATGCGGAGGACGCGCTGAGCGCGTCCTCGCATTGGGGTCAGCGTTCGGCCGGGTACCGGCCGATCGCTGGCCCCTCCGGTGCGGGCTGACATCCTGGATGTCAGCCCGGCATCCGGAGCAGTGGCCGCCATTATTATGTGTCATCGCGCCCCCGCGATGACACATAATTCAGGCGCCCCCCCCGCATGTGCGGAGGAGGCGCCTGAAAGGGAGGGGGGAGGTCCTTCGGACCTCTCTCCCTCCCGATCGGCGGCTCACAGGGGCTTAACCCAGGCATCATTTGGAAGGGCACAGCCTGCCCTTCCAAATGATGCCTGGCATTAACCCCTGGGGAGCTGGATCGCAAATCGGCGCTGAAAAGCGCCGATTTGCGATCCTTCCCGGGAGCTGGCCGACATCTTGGATGTCGGCCAAGCTTCCGGGAACTCCCCCAGAGGACTGGCGTCATCGTGCGCAGCACGATGACGCCAGTCCTAGCATTAACCCCTAACTGCCACGAAGTGTGGAGATAGGGAGTTCCAATGAACTCCCTATCTCCCGATCCGTGGCAGTTAGGGGTTAAATTTTGATATCGTTGGATCGGCCAGAGCATGGCCGTTCCAACGATACCAAACATGAAAGTAAAAAAAATTGTAAAAAAAAAAAAAAAAAGAAAAATAAAAATAAAAAAAAATTAAAAAAAAAAAATAATAAAAAAAAAATAAACACTTTTTTTTTTTTTTTGTTTTGTTAATGCAGCAATATTGTTCCCATTTCAATTATAATGTGAACAATGATGCTGCATTAACGATTTTTGTATGCGGTGCGTTTGTTAAAAATGGTGTCATTTTCCCAAAAAAAAATGTAACGAGACCCCATCTCTAATTTTTTTAACAAGCGCACCCCATACAAAATATAACCGCAATTGCTCGCATGTTAAAATGTGGAAAAAAACACTTTACACGCTGTAAATTATTGAAAATACATATTTTATTGCATTTTTTTTATAATATACAAACATGACATAACGTATATACATATAATAATGACATATTATGAATCTACCGAGTCTGACGGAAAGAACGATATATAATATGTCGATGTCATATACTAAAATAAGCCTTCAAAACACGTTTAAACATGATGCGCAAAACAGGTAAAAAATGACCTCAGCACAGGGGCGGGAAAAGCCTCAGCAGCGAAAGGGTTAAAAGACTTCTACCCCCTGGAGATGTCCTTTGAATATATCCCACACAAAACAATGATGTGAGTGGTTGATCGACACATACAGGGTTATTCAGCGAAAGGTGAAAATCAGGAGAAGAGCACAATCTAGATCAAATTAGCCGATTTGGAAAGTGATATAAATGGGAGATATATAGAGTAAAATATTTTCTTAACTAAACATACAAGAGAAAAACAAAGCACATGTAAGATATCAGCAACATCAGATAAACACCATAAGGATGTTTCATAATTATTTTATTTTATTTTTTGCTGGTATTGTCCCTTTTAATATCATACATTTTAGCATTTCTTTTTCTTTTTTAAATTAATTGGATTTTCCAAAAGAACTTCTCCTGGAAGTGAATTTTACATTTTAACTGCACTATTGGCTAAAGAATGGGACAAAAATGTTTCCAACTAACCTTAAAATATAACCGCTTGTCATCTGTAAAGTTCTGCGCGTGAAGAGGTCCCCAAAACGTTCTTTAGCTTCACCTTGAATAAGGAGAACACTTCTCCTCTGAGGATTATTGTCTCTAGAGGATGCCAACCCAGTTTAGAGCTCCTACGCTCACAGCCCAAAAGCTCAGTCCTGATAATTAATTATGTTGTCAGTCCACTTCTGTAACGTCTTTCATATGAGGACTTTAATGTAACCCCTCTGGGTGTCTCGATGACTTCTGTTCTATCGTATATAATCACTGTATTTAATGTGCTGTCGCCCCAGAAATCTTACACTTATGGCGTTTATATATACAGTATGTGTGTACTTAGACTTGGCTTGACATTGAGTGTGTCTTTGCATGTGCAAAGGCATTTCTGTACACAGAAACAAACAGGGTTATTCAGAGAGAGGTGAAAACCAGGAGAATGACTGGAGAAGTGAAAATTCTAAATCAAAATAGCCAAACCAGAAAAATTCTCCCAATTATCTCACTTTCCAAATCGGCTTTTTTGACCAAGAATTTTCACTTCTCCGGTCATTCTCCTGGTTTTCACCTCTCTCTGAATAACCATGAAATTATTCTTCTTTAAAATGATTTACATGAACGTTAATGTAGCAGCTTTCTAATGATGGCTAGATATACTATACTATTTAATTCTATGTATTTTATGATACACTGCCTGGCCCCTACAAAAGTCACCACCAACCATGCAAGCCTGCTATGATCTGGGGTGGCTTCAGTTGGTCAGGTCTAGGTTAAGCATCATCATGTGCCCCAGAAATGAGGTCATGTGACTCCGTGAATGTACTGAATCAGCAGGTTTTTTCATCAATGGGTTTTTTCTCCCCTGTTGGCACAGCGGGCATATTCCAAGATGGCAATGCCAGGATTCATTGGGCTCAAATTGTGAGTGAGTGGTTCAGGGAGCATGAGACATCATTTTCACACATGGATGGGCCACCTTAACCCATGTGCACACCCTAAACCAGTGATGGCAAATCGTGGCACATCAGGGGCAATATCATCTGCCCTAAGCTAAAAAAGGGACGCTAAGGGGAAAAATTTGCGTTCTCAAATTTACTCTTAGCGTCCCATTTTTACAGATTTACGGGGCAGGCGCTGAGTCCAGCAGCCTGCCCTGTAGCGGCCACTAGCCTCCAGGTTGCTCAGGGCACCAGTAACGCGCCGTCACGAACATCCCCTACATGGAGTCCATATGACTCCCTGGAGGGTCGGGCTGCTGGGCCACATGACCGGCAGGATCTCGGCTCTCGCAAAATCCTACAGGTCCGTGGAGGGAGACTGGGGACTTTTTTCCCTCCAGTCTCACTGTGCTCCCGGCGTCAAGAAGCGGCGCATCAGGCCGCCATTCTCACTGCGGGACGAGAAGTGAGTGTGATTTTTGAGGGGGTGGGGTGGTTCCAGCTGCTACTTATTCTGCAGAAGCTGTTCTGAAACATCTGGTGTGCCAAGCTTCAGCATTAATGATATAGCTGACACCCCTCTAGGGGTGCCAAAGTTTGCCATCGCTGTCCTAAACTGTGTGCTGTGCACGCCTATGCCGACAATGTAAATACATTTGAGGACCGATATGAGGCTCCATTACATTAATAATCAATTTTCTCCTAAACTGTCAAAGCACAGCTTATAGTAACTAATTTTATATTGATTTCCAGTTCTTTCAGTGCATAAAATCCATTTTGCTTTTGAAACGTTAAATAAAGATACTTAATGTAGCCGTCCCTTAATTCATAGGTCATTGGGACGTTCTGCCACAGTCAATGTTACTGTGCGTTCCTTCGTATAAACCTGTTCTTGAAGGCACAAAGTGTAGGATGATAATCCCAGCAGAAGTACATACCGTGCGTATACACGGCTCGCTGGTGATGATAGGTTCAGGCTGCATCCCTCTTCCTCAAGTTAAGAACAGAGGAATCGGTACTAAGCAGACCTTGGCTCGCGCCGGGATTTCTATATTGAATGTTGGGAAGGGTTAATCTGGTGGTGCGAGCAGTTGCTGGTCAGATTTCAGACGCTTGTAGATTTAAATATGGGACAGTATGTGAGCTGGACCTTTTTTTTTCTCTTCGTATCATAAGCGTGACATTGTTTCTTGTGGTGGACATTTCTTAAGAGATGATGTTCTCTGGCCGGGATTATCAGGGCTTAGTTTGAATCACAGATGGCGATTCTTGACTTGTACGTAATGTAATGTTAATAACCGCGCTAATACATACATCACAACTGTCTGTCGCAGAGATACGAGGCCATTACTTAACAGCAATCTTTCCCAACGTCAGAATCTTTTTTTCTTTTTTTTAACTTCAGGATGCCGGGCTTTTCTTTGCCTGTATCACTGCAATACACTTACAAATAATAAGTTTTAAACTGCACATTTCACATTTCTTTGTGGAAATCAAATATTTTGGACCTTAGGAAATAGTGTACATTTGTTTATGTTTTATCGTGGTGGGGGTGGGGATAAATGTGGGGTTTTTCATGTTCAAGTATGTCATGTGATGACCAGTAGGGATGAGCCGAACACTCCCCGAGTTCGGTGTGAGCCCGAACCCGAACTTCCCATTTGTTCGGGACCGAACCCGAACCCCCATGCAAGTCAATGGGGCTGAAAATTCGGTTTTTTTAGAGTGCCCTCCAAGAGGGCATATATGCTACATATTTGCCATAAAAGGTGTATGGGGGTCCGGGTAGTGCCCTGGGGGACAGGAAGCAAGGACAAAAAGTTTTAAAAAAAACTTTTAAAAGGGACAGTGAGTTTTCCATGAAATAAGGGTTAAAAATAAAAACGAAAAATTCCTTCAAATATTGTGCCTAGGAGGTCCCCATAACCTGCCCGTGAAGTGGCGGATTTCTAGGATGTATAGAAACACTTAAAAACAAATAAATGACGTTTCATATGACGGTAAATGCTTTTCCTTTAATCTATCCATAAACAACTGCTTGGGGCGGCAGCCTGTATGAAAAGACATTTTAGGACGCGCAGAAAAAGTTTAGTGTTTTTTTGGCTAAATTATTGTGAAACTTATGCAGGCTTTGGATGAAAGTAACAATAGGTGCTTTAAAATTGGGCTTTTAGCGTCGGCAACAGTGCCGTCACACCGTAACCCCTCTGAGGATATGAATCTGATACAGGCGTCAATGGCAGTGCACCCAGATATTGTGCCTTTAGTGCCAGGCATGCAAGTACTATCATACAGTAACCCCTCTGTGGTATTGTGGAAGAGTGCAGGGGTGGACCATGCGGTCCTTTTATTGAAAAGTTTTTGATCTGGTAATGGGCGTCAGTGCACCCAGATATTGTGCCTTTAATGCCAGGCCATCAAGTTTCATCATACAGTAACCCCTCTGTAGTATTGTGGCAGAGTGCAGGGGTGGACCATGTGGTCCTATATTGAAAAGTGATTTTTTTTATCTGTTAATGGGCGTCAGTGCACCCAGATATTGTGCCTTTGGTGCCAGGCCAACAAGTATCATCATACAGTAACCCCTCTGTGGTATTGTGGAAGAGTGCAGGGGTGGACCATGTGGTCCTATATTGAAAAGTTTTTTTTTTTTTTTTAATGGGTGTCAGTGCAGCCAGATATTGTGCCTTTCATGGCAGCAAGTGCCTTCACACCATAACCCTTTTGTGAATGGAGAAGAGGACATCCCCTATCTATTCCATTACTTCAGCATCAGGGGATTGATAGCTGCTGATCCAGGACTGATTCCTTTTTATAAATGTCAGCCGGTCTACAGAGTCGGTGGACAGACCCACTCTTTTGTCTGTGACAAAACCTCCAGCGGCACTGAACGTCCTTTCGGAAAGCACGCTAGATGAAGGGCAACCTAGTAGCTGCATAGCATATTGGCTAAGTTCTGGCCAGTGATCCAATCTTAACACCCAGTAAACCAGTGGATCATCTGCTGGAAAGGTATCCAGGTCTGCCCTTGCCCCTAGGTAGTCCTGCACCATATGGTGAAGACGCTGGCAATGGGTGCCTACATTTGATGTCCCTGGGCGTCGAGGACTAAAAAATTTAAAAATGCATCAGTCAAGCGGCCCTGGCCTTCACCGCTATTCCTCTGATCACCTGCAGCCTCAGAAGCACGTGTGTCAGCACTTGGTAATCTAACAGTGCCTGGAAAGGTGTTACACAAGTTTCGCTTTAGAGCGTCCTCAAGTTTTGTCATCCTGTGCTCCCTCTGTGCGGGCAGGATGAGCTCTGCAACTTTCCCCTTGTATCGTGGATCAAGAAGGGTTGCCAACCAGTAATGATCCCTCTCCTTGATAGCACGAATCCTGGGGTCCTTTAGCAGGCTTTGCATCATTTGGGAGCCCATGCAGCGTAGGTTGGAGGTGGCATTAGCTGCCGAGTCTTCCTGGTCAATGAGGATGACCGTATCGTGCACTTCCTCCTCCCAGCCACGCACAAGCCCTTCTGTTTCTGGACACACAAAACCCTGCCTTGAGGAATCCCCAACTTCAATGCCCCCACTACTTAAATAGTCCTCCTCCTCCTCATCCTCCTTCTGTCTGATCTGAGTAGGACCCGCTGGAATGCTGTCTGTGGAAAGACTGGGGCCTTGAGAGCTAGGGAAGGCCTCCTCTTCCTCCCGCTGCTCTGCCTCTAGAGCCACATCTATAATTCCCTGCAGAGTGTGCTCCAGCAGGAACACTAAAGGAATTGTCACTGATGCATGCACTGTCCCTGCTCACCATCCTCGTTGCCTCCTCAAATGGTGACAGTACAGTGCATGCATCCTTGATCATCAGCCACTGCGGGGGGGGAAAAAACCAAGTTGACCTGAACCTGTCCTTGTGCCATACTCACACAGGTACTCGTTGATGGCCCTCTGCTGCTTGTGCAGACGCTGCAGCATTGCTAATGTCGAGTTCCACCTGGTGGGCATGTCACAGATCAGACGGTTTGTGGGAAGGTGGAATTCTCTTTGAATTTCTGCCAGACGAACGCTTGCTGGGAATGACCGTCTGAAGTGGCTGCAGACTTTTCTGGCCTGGATGAGAAGCTCTGGCAGCCCTGGGTAGTTGGTTAGGAAACGCTGTACCACCAGATTTAGGACATGTGCTAGGCATGGTACATGCGTCAATTTACCCTTGTGTAGGGCGGAGAGAAGGTTGCTGCCATTATCGCAGATGATCATTCCCAGCTCAAGCTGGTGTGGTGTTAACCATCTCTGCCCCTGCAGAGCTGACAGAATTTCTGGCCCGGTGTGGCTCCTGTCCCCTAAACAAACCAGCTCAAGCACAGTATGGCATCTTTTTACTTGAGCCATTGCGTAGACCCTGTCAGGCGTGGGTTTTTCATGCCACTTCGCCAGAGACAGAGAAGGAGGAGGAGGAGGAAGAGGTGGTGGAGCAGACAGACCTCATACAGCAGCTTTCTGGAGGCGTGGTGGATGAACAAGCTCCAGCACAGAGCCCCGTCTTGGATCCCTCCCAGCTGCAATCAGAGTTACCCAGTGTGCAGTGAAGGAAATGTAACGACCCTGTCCATGCTTGCTGGACCACATGTCTAAAGTGACATGCACCTTGCTGCTGACTGCCTTTCCCAATGACTGGATAACATTGTCTTCCACGTTCTGGTATAGTGCTGGAATGGCCTTGCGTGAAAAGTAATGGCGTTTTGGAACCTGCCACTGTGGTACAGCGCATTCAGCAAATTCACGGAAGGGAGCAGAGTCCACCAGCTGGAAAGGCAGCAGCTGCAATGCGAGTAATTTTGCTAAGCTGGCATTTAGACGCTGTGCTTGGGGATGGTTGGGACTATATTTTTTCTTTCGCTGCAGCAGCTGCGGCAACGTAATCTGACTGCGTAAATCTTAAAATACTGGGATGATGTCACATTGTGAGGAAGGACCTGCTGGTACATCCATTACTGTAGCATCATCCCTGTCGGTGGAGGTTGTAGGCAATTGCATGGCAGGACTTACAGTGTGGGTAGAGACAGATGAGGAGGAGGAGGAGGACCTACGCAAAGTTTTGCCCCAACGGGATGTGTGGCACTTGTTCATATGTCGCCTCAAGCACGTGGTACCCAAGCGTCCGGTGTTTATCCCACGCTTCGGCCTCCTCTGACATAGATTACAAATAGCAACGGTGGGGTCTGCTGCACATTTCTTAAAGAACTCCCAGACAGCAGAGTTCCTGCATGTGTTCTTTGAGACAACAGCGCTCTGCACCGGAGCAGCTCTGACATGTGATGCCTTGGACTGGCTAGTGCTACGGTTGGTCACAGAGGATGTTGTGCTTCGTGTTTGCTGTGCCTCCTCCTCCTCCCCCTCCTCCTCACTTGATTCCTCAGTTCGATCTGGCATCCAGGTGGAGTCAGTGACCTCATCATCATCAATGTCATCTTCACCCCCTATCTCATCTTCACTGGAGCCAACTTTGCAGTATGCTGCAGCTGCTGGGGCAACATGAGTGCCAGTTATTTGTGTGTCATCACTGGCACCCCCTTCCTCTAGTTGATTATAATCCCTTGCTCAACCTCAGAGATTGAATCAGAGCACTGTACTTGCTGCGCATCCTCAAGCAGCATGTCACTCTCATAGTAGTCAAACAATTCAGCTGACTCCTATGTGTGTGATAGCGAGGCTACGGCAGGAGTAGCTGTGGACATGGAGGCTGCATTAGATGCTTTGGCAGTTGAGGTGGACTGTAAAGCACTAGAAGCCTGGCTGGCAGAGGACTCGGAGGATGAGGATGGCCTGGTTAGCCAATCCACCAAGTCCTCTGTATGTTGCTGCTGCTTAAAACGGCCAGCACCAGTTAGAAAGGACAAGCGTGCCCCTGCAGAGGATGCACCACGTCCACCACGACCAGAGACACAGCCTCCCGACACAGGGGCTGCTTGCCTTCTTATCTGTGGCTGGGAGCGTCTGCCTGTCCTTTTTGTTCTTTCAGACATGGTGAGTGATATATAGATTAATATATACAGAACTCTGATTCAACTCTGGTATAAAGATTTAAATAACTCTGGTATAACTCAGTGAGACACACTGATAGCTGGCAGCCAGTGACAAGACACAGATCACCTTAATTCACAAATGTTTTAAAGAAATTAGTGAGCCCCAAAATACAGCGTGGTACTTTTTCTATGACGAGACACAGATCACCTTAATTCCCAAGTGTTTTAAAGAAATTAGTGAGCCCCAAAATACAGCGTGGTACTTTTTGAATGACGAGACACAGATCACCTTAATTCACAAGTGTTTTAAAGAAATTGGTGAGCCCCAAAAATAATTGCTGGCTGTGTGACGAGACCCAGAAGATCACCTCAATTCACAAATGTTTTAAAGAAAGTTGTAAACCCCAAAAAAAATTGCTGGCACAGTGACAAGACACACATCACCTAAATTCCCTGATATTTGGTCGAAATGAGACCCCACCCCAGTAGCGTGGCAGACCGGCAGTAACAACACACACAACTATCTTCTTTGAAATCTCCTCTGAAATGCGTGCAGAAAGCGCTGCGTTGAAACCTTATATAGTGTGCGGTGCTGGGGCGGAGCTCTGTGAGCCCATGATTGGGCAAAATTTGCCCAATCAGGACTCTGAGCGGTGATTGGCATAGTGTTCAACCAGTCTTGCACCAGACCTGTGGTAAAGTGCAAGGCTGTAGCCAATTACGAGCTTCAGGCAGTGGGAAAATGCATTGTGGTCGAACATGCGGCGAACACCCGGAAATGTTCGGGGTTCGCGATCTGCTCGAACAGGCTAAGTTCGGGTCGAACCCCGAACCATCCGAACCCGAACAGCTCATCCCTAATGACCAGCACAATATGTTACAGTGCTACACGTTGTTACAATAACGTGTACATGTTGTTACAATACATACTAAGATTATAGTTGTCCTGTTACGTGTGCTGTCCTCCTCCTGAAATGATACTGACTTCTTGTGTCATAACCAATAGTAATCCTGACACCGAACACTGATTCAAGTCTAGAATTTGTGACTTTCCAATAGCATCATTAGAATGCTGCCAGATCCAAGCCTCAGTCCCATGTGGGCCCATAGTGATGACATCATCCTCTGTGGCTATATAAAGCCACTGAATCGCCTCTTCCTTGCCTTGCTGCGTTCACCCCGCTTCTTCCTCCTTCCCCTGTTTCTTCCCCTCCCCCTACTTCTTCTTTCTCCCCTGCTTCTTCTTTCTCCCCTGCTTATTCCTCCTCCCACTTCTTGACCCCCGCTTCTTCTTTTCCCCCACGTTTCTTTGCCCATCACAGCCACGCTTCTCCCCCTCACTGCCACGCTTCCTCCCCCTCACTGCCACGCTTCCTCCCCATCACTGCCACGCTTCCTCCCCATCACTGCCACGCTTCCTCCCCATCACTGCCACACTTCCTCCCCATCACTGCCACACTTCCTCCCCCTCACCCCCGCCCACTTCTTTCTCCTCACCCCCCCCCACCCACTTCTTTCTCCTCACCCCTATTACTATTCCTGATCTCTTTTCCCCTAGGATTGCCAGATCAACCATTTTCCTGGACACATAATTTATTCATGATGATGAGCAGCACATGAACGATGCAACCCTGCAGTATATAGTATCCATGTTCTACAGATAAGAAATCAAAGAGGAATCCCAGGGGACCTGCCATAACTAGAGAACAGAGTTTCGTCCTGTGGCATATGAATTCTACATTTTACAGGGCTGATCCTTCCCTGAGCTCTCCGTCTTCGTGAATTAGTAGTATGTGTCCAAGAAAAAATGGCTGATCTGACAATCCTATCCTGCCCTGACTGCAGGCCTATTTACTCATGTTGTGATTTATCTAACATCCTAGACCTTGGCCTGTCTTATGTGTTCTGAATTATTAATGTTCTGTTTCTATTCCTAAGTCAGACCGTTGCAAGGACCGGTATTCGTGTAGGGGTCTCCGGCTAGGTGCTGAGTAGGGTGTAGAGCAGTGGTTCCCAACCGTAGTCCTCAAGTACCCCCAACAGGTCAGGATTTCCAGATAGCTCAAGCACAGCCCAGGTAATATGATTTGCTGCTCAGTGATTGCAGAATTCAGTCTAAATCTCCCCAAGGCAATCCTCAAAACCTGGCCTGTTAGGGGTACTTGAGGACCGTGGTTGGGAACCACTGGTGTAGAGCGTTACCCTTAGTAAATTACTCCTGTGTCTTCCCTACAGCTTGAATTGTAAAACACCGGTTTCAGCGCTTAATACAGTAGTATGGAGAGTTGTAAAGCTCTCAACGTACTACCCATAAATATGATGAGAATGTTCAAATGCAATAATTATCACTCCATTCCACTATTCATGTATGTGTAGCGCTCACTCCCGGAGGAGCCGCTGAAAATGAACCACGGGTCAGTCTCCCCGCACTAGGGAATAAATATACTCCAACACCGTTGTGAGTTTTTATAATTTAAATAGTTTACTAAAATAGTAAGCAGATGTTGAGACACAGTATTCACAGGTATTATTACAGTATTATCGTATTGTGGTAAAAACGCGTAGCGGGAAAGAAACGAAACACGAGGCTTCGTATTTCGGAAAAATATTATATTCGCAACCGAACAGAAAAGAAATGCAATTCCCCGAAAATTCGGCAAAAGGGACACGTAGCGAAAACCAAAAACACAATCTCTTCGTATTTCGATAAACGCGCAGCGGAAAAGAGAAAAATATATTCGGAACGTAATCTTTAACTCCCGTTCCGATTCGTAACAGAATGAGTCCTGCACAGGTTAAGTCCCGGAATGTAAAAGGTGTGTATGTGTGTGTGGTACCCGGGTACTGTTCAACTGGCCAGTGAATTTACTTAAGGAATGTCTTCGACTAGTCAAGTTGGGGCCCTGTGGACTTTAAAGAGAAAACAGCAGCGTGTTCCTTAATTACATACAGCCTTGGAGGCCTCTCACCCATCCACCGGTTGCTTTAGGCTCCGCTGACCCAGGACGTCTCTCCGCTCGATATTGACTGGGGATACTTGCGGCCGGATCCGTTGTCTGACTTTCCGTAGCTTGTCCAGCTCACCGCCTGCTCTCCGTATCCGATCAACTCGCGGCAACTCCTCACTCGAGGTCTTCGGTTTCTGTGATCTGCAGCAATCTCTGGAACTTGGAGGTCTCCTTCTCCTTAGGCTGAATGACCCGATAAAGGAACTGACAGGTCTCACTCGCGCTCTGGCCTAGGCCCTCTAGCGATGTCTGGCAATGCGTCTGCTCTCTCTCGTTCCCTCGCGCGCTCTGGCGCGTTCTCCACGAGGTTCGGGATGTAAGCGTCCTGTGTCCCACCCACTTCCTGTCTCTTTGCAAAGCACGCCGGGAAATGTAGTCCCAATGTCCAGCGTCTCTAATCGCGATTGTCTCCATCTTGTGGCCAAAAATAGGTACTGCCAGCAGCAAGATTTTAACACAGCGCTACATATGTATTTTGACGTAATCCACCTTCTGAAGAGCGCTGTTTCATGTATCCACTTAGGAAAGGCAAAGTACGGAATGGATCCTCACCTCAAACAAAAGAAAAAAGTTTATAGTAAAGTGCTCTTATTTCCTTATTGATAAATTGTTCCATGTGAACAAGAGCCTGAAAAAAGACTTCTGGCTCCCCTCCTACTTACCCTTTTCTGCAGGGAGTGGCTGAAATTCATGGTGGTCAAATTAAAGAAAAGTTTAAAGTACTCCCTGATGGTCCAGGAGGAGAGCAATGGAGGGACCTCAGACCCCATGAACATAACATGGGCTGTCACCCTCCACTGATGTTAGTGACACTTGTACTAAGGGTCCCTAACATCTTCAAAGAGTACCTTCCCATAAGCCCGCTCAACGCAACCATCATTAAGTTGCCCTTTAGAAAATAAAATGTGCACAGGAGGTATTGGCCCAGTTATTTCAACACTACCTGGGCAAAGCAAACCTACAATAATTAATTTGTTGTTCAAAATCCCCTTTCAAGACATTCTATCCCCTTGGGGGGGATTGCTTGATTACCATGGCATCATACTGCTATGGTGGGGACTTCATAGTCCCACAAGCATCATATCTTGCAAATGGTACCATCAGGTTACAATATTATTGTGGAAAACTAGCATATTGCTAAATCACCTTTTCTGTGCATCTCAGGGCTTGCCCTCACTTTGTCGGATCGGCCATCTTTTTGTCCTGTCTTGACCACCGTTTGCACTTGCAAGTCCATGTAATATTTGAAAGGCCGGAACCATTTTTGAAGTTGTCTGGATTATGTCATCATTTAAACGTGTGATAACTCTCGCTTTACCTGCATGTTTTTTTCTCCAGATAAAATATACATTCGACCAAACAAAACTTTTAGGGAACTACGGTGTGTTAACTATGGTGAAGTCCCTATTTGGACAAGTTCCATCATAATGTGCTGTAGTTCTGACCATTCTTTCCACCGGTGTTTCAAGTTGTGTAGCGTTGATTTTGCAATTACTGTATATACTCGGTAGTTTCTGTCAGAGTTCTATAGCGATCACCCCTCTAAAATTATGAATGTTGATCAACGGTGTTGCAAAAAAAATGGTGGAACAACGATGAATGGAGAATAGCTGCAATTTCCGAGTCTTACAGAAGAATAACGGTGATAGCATTGTTTATCGTTGTTTGAAGCAACTTTGTCTGCCATTGTTGAATTTCTTTTCTTTGGATAGCGGAAGTTCAACGTAGCTACAGCAAGGTGGTATTTACCATTGCTTGCAACCATTTTCCAACCCCCCCCCCCCGAAACTCCCCAGTGTCTCCACACCAAATTATTGTCTCCGCTCTCCTAACACGTCTCATACTCTTGTAGGGTCTAGACCAGGGGTCAGCAATCTTGGCCCTTCAAATGTTTTGGAACTACACTCCCCATGAGGCTCAGCCAGTTTAATGAGTAGCTCAACACCATTAGAGGTGAAGTTTCAAAGCATCTGGAGGGACAATGTTGCTGACTCCCCCCCCCCCCCCCGGCCTATACACTTGCAGGTAGTGTGTGCGGAAGGAGGGGATATAACCAGGGCAGGCGGAACTCGCAGACAGTGAGCTCTCATGGCTATCGGTGTGATAACGGCAGAAGGGGGCTACTGCAAGCGGCACGGCAGCACTAAACAGTCAGAACATAACTTCTGCCATAGTGCCCGTGGTTACAGTAGCTCAGCAGTGACTCCTCCTAATGGAACTAGGAAAATGCCTAGTTGACCTAATAGATGCACCGGCCTTGCGGTGAACTTTGCTTTCAAGGCTCTGTCTACATAAAAAGTGTTGCTCAGTAAGCACTATTATGTGACCAAAGAGAATTCCAGGAATGGAGATATGAATAGGATTTACTGATCTGTCTGTATTACACGATAATGCACAACAAATGCTGTAAAACAATCGTACGGTTTAATTTTCCGCAGTTTTCGAAGTGATGTCTGTCGTGCGGTAATGTGAATGCTGATCCAGGCCTCGTTTCGCGTCTGTGCTTATTTAATCAGTCTCAAAGCAAATTCCAGCGTGGAAGTGGCATATGTATTTTTGAGTGCTCGGTTTTACTTGCTGACGTTAATTAAAGTGTTTGAAAATGAAAATGGAAGGCGCGCGGCTCTTGCATGACATTGCAACGAACTGTTTTTTGAGAACACTTAAATCATACCCAGTCGGTTCATTTTTTGCTTAAGCATGTTTGTTTTTTAACTCTCGGACTAGGATACACAGGGCCATATTACATACATAACGCTATCGTTAGTGTTCAGCTGTGTGAGCGTTAACGTTACCTCTGGTTGCCCTAGCGCGGGGGCGAGCCATATTACATTCCGAACGCTGACGGGTTAAAAATCCTGTTAGCGATTCAGAGCTTGCGCTTTTCAGCACAAGCATCCCAAAGTTTAGCGCCGCGTTACGGTGCACCCTGCTGGATTAGCGCCTGCACTGTAATGTCACGCTAAAACGGGGACGCTAAGGAGAAACCTACAGGTGCAGGTTTTCCTCCTTAGCGTCCCCGTTTTATCGTGATACATGTAAAATGGCCCATAGAGTATGAAGTTTCCGTTCCTTTTATCAACGTACACATGTTATCACCATATGGACAGAAAATATCATTCCATTCAGAAAGACCACAAAAGGAGACCTAAAGCAGTCCATCAAAGGAGAGAAGGGAAAGATTAAGGTGCTTCCCTTTTTCCATCCAGAGCTCTCACGAAGGATCTTTATCACATCACCTCTTGCACTTTGTGGACTTATTATCACCAGTCTGATAGGATTTCAGTGATTGCTGAAGAAGCTGAGAAAGTGCTGCTAGGATAGAGCTTCAATTATTTGGATATTCAGCTTCCTGCAGAAGGCTAACAGATAATTCAGATGCATCTCCCTGTGCCAGATCCAAATGGGCTAATGCTGGAGAGCTGGCCAGCTTTCAACTACAGATGCCAACATGGATGCGGGACACATCAGAAGGTGATCTCTAAACTGACAAAATGATATAATTTCCATCCAATTGTTGTACATAAATTCCCAGTTGCCTCATTGATTAACTTTTTATGATAAAACTACTGGATTACTACATGCTCAAAATGCAAGTCAAGTCAAAAAAGTGATCCCTCATTGTATCAGCTGGGTAGAATACAGTTAACATCAAAGCTCTACAACTATGGAGATGCAGCAAGTGCCCTTGGGCAAGACACCTATTGATAAATATTTGCCTACCACATATCCACTGTATAGCACAGCGGTAACTCTGCTGTACAACTGTGAAGAAGCAGGTTTGAATCCCTATTGGAGCATCTGACCAGCCAGTCTCTCCTCTACAACCTTGGAGAAGCCGGCGTGAAGAAGCATGCGACGTGCACATAACACAATTTATATCCATGTATGTCATAGTAGTAGAGCATACAGCCATTAGAGGGCTTACTCATTGGTTCAGGTCTGAACAGGAACATAGAAGGGATGTGACAGAATGGATGACATGAGCATCTTACATGATTGGCAATTGTACTTTTCCCTTGAAAGTTCCCTTGGGACCAGGGTCCCCCTGAATCAGGTCATCATCCTCGCCTGGAATTCCAATGTATCAACTCCTGCAGAATTTGTTTGCGCTCCGTAAATAAAGGATAATAATAATAACCCAAGGTCTCCTCATCCTGTGAAACCTCTTCTGTCCAAACACCTTGATCGATGACCTTTGTGTGTCCTTGCCACTTTTATAACATTAGGTCCCTGCTATACCAAAAATGCCAGTTGCTGAGTTTGTTATCAACTGCAGCTTGCCCCGTAATGGAATAGGAGTTCACCAACTCGGTTTTTCCATAAAGTGAGCTTCTTGGGACTCAAGTAGTCCTTATCTTGGGACTCCCCTTCATACAGCAACCATTTGTAGGTTCCGTTTCTCTGTAGGGTAACTCTTCCAGGTGGTTGGCCTTCAATTATAACTTCAACTGGCTGTCTTTCTCAAGCTCTCACACATCCACTCAATGTTTTGATAATCCTCATGCTTGTTTTTGATGTTTAATTTCTAGGAAGCCCTCAACTCAACAAAGCTGAGGTACCGCATGGGCAACCTCAAGGATTGACCTCATAGGAATAAAAAATATCCAAATGGAAACAAAGAGGGGCTGGAAAAAGTCCTGGTAATCAATAGTATAATAGTCAAAACCAAACACCTTAAAAACAACTGCTCATTCTTCCCAACATGAAATTAGCGATGTCCCAGTTGCCGATTTCTAGCCAATTCCGTCCAAGTCGAGTTGTATTCCGGATCAGCTGATACAGAGTTCTGATCAGATACCGCACGACCCATGGCAAGTAATGGGAATCCAAAGACCCTTGGCTTTCACCATGCCATTTCCATTCCTGCTGAATGGGCATAGAGCATGCAGGGAAGACACTTCAAGTCAGCGTAGATGCCTCCAAAGGGTGGCTCGCAACGTCGTTCCTGTCTGCTCCATAACTCGCCAGCGGGTAGAGAAGACCACAAAAGTCACTGCCACAGCTGCCAGACTCAAGATGGGCAGATGCAAGTCTCACGGTCAGGCTGGTCGAAGACTTTGATCAGATCGGCTCATAAAAGCCCGTCCTCAGAAATCGCCTTGCTCAGCACCCAATCCCGATCCAGAAGATCGGTCAGGACATCCCTAGATGAAATGATCAGATTCTTCACAAAGGACACAATTTTTATTTCTCTGGGCGAATAAAAGCGTTGTTTGAATCATAATATTTTTATTTTATTCTTAATTCTTTTTTTTTTATTGTCCATTTAGATATCTGTGCATTTAGAATCTGAAGGACCCATGTCATTGAGTTTTTCTAACCTAATTATAGCAGACCGTCTCCCTCACCATCCTGGTGTCAATCGGTTCTGCCTGACAGTACTCGGCTGATGACAACTGGTGTATTATTCACTAACGGTGCCTTTTTATGTTATTTTATTTTAGCATAGCGATAACGTGATTGTGGCCATTAAGATTAATAGCAGCGGGTTTTTTTTCCCACTTACACGTTTTTTCGTTGTGTTTTTTTTTCGCCTTGAAATATGAAAAACTATCGAACGCTAACAAGACCATCAATCAAAATCAATGAGCAGATGCTCGGGTTTTCTAACGGAGTTCTAAGTGAGTTTCAGATTAAGAAGAGAGCGGGGGGGGGGATTAAATATTCATTTCCTAGAGTGCAAAAATAAATGTTATAAATATTAAAATGACAGCTATATAGATGGAAATGTAATGCTATATGGGTTTTTTTGCCCGTGTTTTAAATTTTTTAATCCATTCCTAGCTAACCCTCCACTCACGGTGAGATTCCTGGTACTCGTATTTTAATCACCGCGTTTATTAGTGTTTATGTTTATATTGTCCTTTATCGCCGTTACCCACTATGTAAACATTGCGAGGGAACAGTAGCGTATTCCACTCCGCGATTCGTGATTTATTTTCCTTTGGCTTTGCGTTTTGATATAATTTTAATTACCGTCACTTATCTGTTAATCTGCCGTCTGCTTTTTAATCCCGGAGAAGTGCTGATGTCAAAATGTGACTAATTACAGATTGCATAATAAACACATAGTTTTTATTTTAATTGATTCGCGTGTGTACAAGCGTTACGCGTCATGATGCATAATGGCAATTAAACAACATCAGGATAAAAACTAGACTTAAAAAAAAATAATAAAAAAAAAATGTAAAAATTGTTTAATCATGTAAAGCTATATGCATAATATTTTGGATAAACTGTGCTGAGACACGTATTGAAAGTGAAAGCAAGGATAATCTTACAGCTTTTCACTTGTGAAGACAAAAGGCATCAAGTGAGAGACGTGGAGTGCAGTAAGGGGCATTTACCGCACACCACACGGATACAGACGTTGCAGGACACTATCTCCCAGCCTCGTTCTACCTCTGCATCTTGAGGAGCGCTGGGCTGTCCATACAGTGACCATTGAAGTAAAGAATTTTCCATGGGGATCAATTTTTTAATTTATAACAGAGCTGTATCAATTTAATATTTTTGCCTCAGGCCAAAATTGTTAGCCCTCCCTATAGTAGATACTCGAGTATACCGCTAGATTTCAGTGCCAAAAATGTACCTTAAAATTGAAGGGGTTGCCTTATATTCGAGACCTCTGCATCGTGTGTGAAAAAAAAAAAAAAAATTGCCTTGCTCTGGAACCCAAGTGTCCCGGATGTTCCGGTAGTCACGCTGAAGTGAATGTGGGCTCCCTGATACTTGCAAACACTTCAGGAACTCCCGGATTCAGGAGAGGTGGGATCCATCACGGCCAGAGGGCATGCTCGATTTAAGCCAATCATTCACCTCGCTCGCCTCCACTGGCCATCTAAGCGCTAGTAAAGAATACAAGTGGTCGTCGACTTCATGCTTAGTAACAACTGCAATCATTCTAGAGCAGAGCAGCCTGACCTGAGGGGGAGCCTGACTGTGTTAAGAGAACCTGGAAGGATTTTAATTGTTTACGGGTACAGTAACCTTTTGTTCCTCGCGTTATATTCGAGTCTTGAGTATTCTCTCATTTCCATAATAATTCTCTATCCATCGCGTTATATTCGGGTCGCGCTGTACTCGATATTCTACGGTAATTATCAAACTACCCCTGCTGTGTTTCATGAACAGCCTTTGAATACATTGTATTCATGTTTTCTGTACAGTATTGTTTTGTAACGTACTTGGTCGCATTCCTACTGAGCCATTAACGGCCCTTTGCAAATGGATACATTGCATGTGAGCCGTTTTCCATTAGCAGCTCACAATTAACGACTCTCTTCTGACCGAGCTGCTGTATTGGTGACTCCAGTTGGAATGTTTGGGAGTCATTCATAGATACTAGCAGTGGTGCCACACCTGCTATCGGCTTCTGGAGTGGATAGGACTCCATAGAGCCAAACGCAACCCTGAGCAAGCTCACATATGACAGACAGTGGAAACTATTTGTTCTCGGTGTTCCTCTGTTTGCGGCCGGAGGAAGCGGCAGGTTTTTCGATCTTGTTGTATGTGAGTAATAAGCTTTTGCAAAGTCGCTTAGACCCAGAGTCTTTAGAGTTACAAACATAAATCAATTCCAGCATACGGCAGTATTCTTCCAATGGCTTTATTCCATCACCATAATACAAAACAATGTTTCGACCCCAAACAGGTCCTATCCTTTTTTAAGTGATTTGACAAAAACCTGGTTGGGGTCAGAACGTTGTTTTGTGTTATGGTGATGGTTTAAAGCCAGAATTGATTTATGTTTGTATCGAATTGGGCCTTAGAATGAGGACCCTCCAGCGGCAGCTTGAAGGTGGTGCGAGCATACAAGACATTGGATGTGAAGGGTCTTAGAGTTTGTATTCTTCACAGATTCATAACCGAAGCCGAGAACAGTGAGCCACGTTGGAATAGCTTGCTGGTATCAAGTGGCACCTTATTAACTGCTTGTATACAAAGTATAGGAGCTGTTAATGCAAGCAAGTATGCTGCAAAGCTCGCAGCTTGGTCAGAATAGCAGCTCGAGCGTTAAGCTTACAGCTCCAGTCAATCTACATCTTGGTGGAAACATGGCCTATAGCTGGGTGTGGGTGGAATATAGTAGGGCAAGCTATGAAAGAAGTTGGGGGTAGTGCACTCCATGAAATACAGAAAGCCGTAACACACCATTATATGGTTGCTCATGGACTACAGAGGAGCCGAATCTCTTTAGTAAAACATTAAAATTATCTATAATTTGGCAATTTATGCCAAGTTCAGGAAATGGTGACATTTTGGCTGACAAAGCCAGACATCAACCAAACGATTGTTTTTCCTGAATAAATGTGTGAGAGATTGCCATTTGGAGTGTCTCGATTCCCTTTTTTGATATTATTGTGGGCTGAAAAAATATGGCACAGTTTATCACCATAAATTGGTATTCTAAAACAAATCGCATCCATCATATAAGAACTCAAATGCTGTCTTTCACAAGAAGCCCAATTTATGTTCGGTCTGCGGTTTGGGCTCATGGTGACATCTACATCACCAGTGAAAAGCTGTGTGTGATTCTCAGCAGTCATCCAAATTCTAGGTTTTTCTTCGTACCTATCTTCTTGGAGCTCGGTTTCATTTTAGTAAATGTTATAAAGGGTTTCTAAATTGTGATGTCATTCCAAGATGGCCTCCTCCATGCTGCAACACCGATCTTCAAAGTAGATGCAGCTACGCAGACTGTTGCTTGGCTATGGGAAAATAATCTCACTCTTAGTTCTTTGTTCTAAAAGATTTATTTAAAGAATCTTTCTGGTGACAGTGACACATTAAAGTAGTGGTCCCCCAACATTGGTCCTCAAATAACCCTAACAGGTCAGGTTTGCAGGATATGTGAAGCACAGCACAGGTGATGTGATTGCAGGATTCAGTCTGCATTTCCCCTAGGTGATCCTTAAAACCTGACCTGTTAGGAGACCTGAGGACCATGGTTGGGTACCACTGCTTTAATGAGGGCAGCACCCCAATGCTTGATGATGCACCCTATGATAACGTGTATTTGCAGTGTTTATATATTTATACTTTAGGGCTGTACGTTTGGAAAGTTAAATCTCGATTTCTTAGTCTTTGCCTTCTCTAACTGTAGTGTCCTTGATAAGGTTTCGATGTTACAGAAATATCCTGTTGTTTTAGGATGGTGGTGATTTAGGTGGTAGGCGGTGGTTTCGAGAACTCCTCTTCGGTACTTTTCATTACAATAAAACTGTTCAATTAAGTTCTAGATAAACTTAATCCAAAGGGTTCATTCAGTCATTTAAACCGGTCATGAAAAGTCATCCCCTCGTGCCTCTTGGCACACGCTGAATGCTATTTAATGGGAAAAATGTCCCTCATTGGTCATTCCAAGCAGTGGTCCACAGAGAAGGGTTGACCTCAATGTTGACGGCTGCTCGCTTCGCACGCGCTACATCTCAGCAGGAGAGACCCTTAGCTTCTTTATTTTAGGCTTTTTTTTTTTTCTTCTTCAGCCTAGAAAAGGCACCATTATTTTTCTGCCAAGCGGGAGCAGTTACAAATAAATGAAACGGGGAAGAACATGAGGTCTGTCAAATGGACTGTTGTGGTTTATATTAACGAAAGATTGCTCTGCCAGTTTGGTTTAGCTTTCACCACCCGGATGCGTGTGGCAGGGATTTGACTCGGCGTGCCAGGGAGTTCATTAAGACCATTGTTATTTCTAATGAATTGCCTAAGTTTACTCTATTCAATTCCCTCGCTTTTACTTTTTTTTTTTTTTTCTGCCTTTTTTATTTTTTCCTCGTTTTTTTTTTTTTGTTTCCCTTTTTTTCTTTATTGTTGGAGCGTTTATTGGCTAATCTACCTCCGAAAAAATAGTTGGCGCCTGGAGATTCAAATTCCATATCGCTATGGCGAGTGTCTATATTAGAATTCTTGTCTCGCGGCACAAAAGGCATTTTTACAAACAGTTTTTAACTTGTGGTTCTGAATCGAGGATGCAGATTTCTGTAGATGGCCGAATTTTGTTTTCTTGTGTTTGGGTAAAATTTAATGCATTGTAAAAGATCATTTAGTACGGAGAGTTTTCTCTCTTTTTTTTCTGAGCAGACTAGTTCTCTTCTGAGTATGTAAATGCCGGTGTGCGTGTGTTGTGCGTGTGTTGTGCGTGTGTTGTGCATGAAGTTGGAATTAACTTGGGCCCACTCTTCAATTATTTTCAAATATTACTAGTTGTTGTTCCCGGTTAACCACTTCCCTTCCTACCGCATATACATTTCGACAGAGTTAGCTGTTTTTATTTTTAAAAAAAAACATAGAAAAATGTCGGCAGATAAGAACCTTTCGGCCCATCTAGTCTGCCCAATTACATGGATACTTTACCTGGATTTATCTTTTGTTTAGGATAGCCTTATGCCTATCCCATGCATGCTTAAATTCAATCACTGTTTTGGCCTCTACCACTTCTACTGGAAGACTGTTCCATGTATCCACCACCCTCTCAGTAAAATAATGCTTCCTGATGTTACTTTTAAACCTTTGCCCCTCTAATCTAAGACTATGTCCTCTTGTTTTGCTACTTTGTTTCCTTTTAAATATACTCCCTTCCTCTACCTTGTGGATTCCCTTTACGTATTTAAATGTTTCTATCATATCTCCTCTGTCTCGTCTTTTTTCCAAGCTGTACATGTTAAGATCATTAAGCCTTTCCTGGTAACTTTTCTCCTTCAAGCCGTACACCATTTTAGTAGCCCTTCTCTGAACTCTCTCTAAGATGTCTATATCCTTCTGGAGATACGGTCTCCAGTACTGCACACAGTACTCCAAGTGAGGTCTCACCAGTGCTCTGTACAGTGGCATGAGCACTTCCCTTTTCCCACTGCACCAACACATTCCGCAGCACTGTACAAAGGGACATGGGGTAAAGACAAGGCAATTCTATGATGCACCAAAAAGGCAAGTCATTATTTCTCCAAAAGATACAGGGGCAATCGAGAGCCCGATTCTGGTGCGAATTTGCAATCTGGATGGGTGGAAGGTGAGAAACAGGAGGGGAGTGGAGATTAAACTTACATTTTGGACCAGCCCTCATATGTACAATTAATGTGCTGCAGGTGGGATTCATGAAGACCATGTCACTTCCTGCAGCACATCAATCCTGTATGCCACAGGGAACCACATACCTGCAGGAAAAATCTTTAATGGGTTAAAAATTGTTAAAATCTGGAATGGGTTAAGAGTTGTTAGAATTTTTAAAGGGTTAAAATCTTTAAATGTATGAGCTAGTGTTAAAGTTTTTGAATGTATGAGTTGATGTGCTTTCCTCCTGGTTAAAAAATATATATTTATTACATAATTCTAATATAATAAAGTGATTTTAAATCCTTAGGGAAAAAATATATATAGTGTTTATTATTGCAGAAGTCACTTGCACATCACAGCATTCAGAGCTCCTGTGCCACATTCCCCATATGCAGCAAGGAATTCTGGGTAGGATATGCAAATGACATCTGTCTCCCTTTTATGCATCATGGGTCTATTATTACACAGAACCCTAAAATCAATGCTATGCCACACTGTGGCTTTCTAGCAGAGATAAGGTTATGCAACTGGTCAAAGCCACTCCTAGGACAGTGCTGTTTCGGGTTTGTTGGACCCTCATCAGCAGGAGCTAGGCATGATGACCAGTTGCAATGGATGCTTGGGACCCACAGGGCAATCCGTATCTACAAGGGTTGTAGTGGAGGACAAAAAGTGAGATAAAAGGCCTCCACACTATAATAAGTGTGTTTATTATTGCAGAAGCCACTTGCACATCACAGCAATTTGATGAATTGCATCCCAGAGCTCCTGTGCCACATTCCCCATATGCAGCAAGGAATTCTGGGTAGGATATGCAAATTACATATGTCTCACTTTTATGCATCCTGGGTCTGTATATGGAACCCCGCACTCCACATACATCAGTACTTGCTCCGGTGAAAGCAATCCGACTGCAAAAGTGTAGATAAGGCACCAAGATTCCGGACGCACACGGAAACTTCTTGTAGAAATAAAGTATAAATTTTATTGTAGCATGATTCAACGTTTCAGTCCCTCCAGGGACTTTCCTCAGGTATATATATATATATATATGTATGTATGTATGTATATATTGTTGTTTTTATGGGGATTTTTTTTCTTTAATTCAGTTTTATTATTTATTACGTATTGACAATGTGGTTTATTTTTTTCAATTATTACAATTGTTAACTCTTCTCAAATATATTAATATAATATATTCTCAAATATATGGACTGTGTTGATTTGTTTTCTTTTCCGTTTTTTATTACTATCATCATCATCGTTGCCATCATTATTATTTTTTAAAAAATTCAATTTTTTTTTTTTCTTTTCGAAATTCAGTTTTATTATTTTCATAATATAAGGATTCTATTTTTTTCTTTAACGTCTCATTAGCATATTTGCCTTATCTCCTGTTAATTGTTTCCCGTGTTGTCTAATGTGATTAATGGTTTGAGGTCAGCCTGAAGACAGCCATCAGGAATGGAGAGGACTGTGTGTATGGAGAATGGAAACTCAACAACAGGAGATGGTTGAGCGTTTCCAAGTCTTCAGAAAGACTTGCTGAACAATAACCATTAACAAAATAAAGCCAGCTTTAGTTTAAGCGATTTTTCGATATTTTGGCTGTGGAAACATATGCTCGATGAGCTTTTGAGTTTTGCTAATGTAACTTTTCTGGATCATCTAACCAAGACTGACAGGGAAAATACTTACTGCTAGCAGGAGATTCCAAGGTGAAAATATTGCCGCCATGTACTGTAATTACGCCGTACTTTTCTTTCAAACGGAAGAGGAACATTTATGTTAATTAAATGTTGAGCTGGTACATTATAAGGTAGTCAATTTCTGAATTCTTGTGTACGTAAACACCATCTGGAGTTTGTTGGTAACTACGGCATGGGCAATTTGCAAAAAAAATATATTTTTTTTGTAATTGGTAATATAACTTCACATTCAAAAGCCATAAAGTTTAATATATTTTATCTTTTTACTATGCAGCATAATTGCAAAGACGGAAATGAACAAGCTCATAACACATACGCTAGTCGCTTGGGTAGTCAATCATAAATCCGAAAAGTACATTAGCTGAAACTAGGCTTTTTAACCGTTCTATGCGTCTTTCGTGTAGTGTATTCCTGTGGTGGTGTTCATCGTATCTTTGCAGTTCTGGCAATAATGATTGTTTTATCCCATCTGTTGACCTCCTTGTGCTATCAAGATTTTCACTGCGATGATTTGCTCAGGAGAGGCAAAAGGTATTAAGTGGAGGCAGATGTTTTATCTTGTCAAACAGTATCCTTGATGTGGTGGAATCGGAGACCCTTTGAGTTCCTCCATGGAATGTTTGAGAGCCAACATGAACACATCAGTTTTGAGCTTGAGCTTCTGTGTCTGTCAGCTTGACTGTGCTCTAAGGCAATGTCAAAGTCAGGGCCTCCAGATGTTGCTCCACTAGAACTCCCATGATTCCCATGGACATATGTTGCATTCAAACACCCATGGAAATTGTAGGCCATCGACATCTAAGGGGCCTGGATTTACAGCAATGGTTTGAGGGAAGTCAACAGGTGTAGAATAAAAAAAATATGGAGTTGCTTGGGGTTTAGTTTGCATCACCTGCCATATTTCTAGGTGACTCTTTCTTCTTGTCTGGGAGAGTACTGTATTTTTCCAATCATGAACTAGTCAGACCATTTCTATTTGAATCCTCCTTTTTCTATTTTGGTAAGGATTGCTAGAGACCTGTAATGGGTTATATTTAGAATGGGAATTTGAGTTCATTTACTTTAAAACCTATTATATGATACACTGCAGACATGTGCACAGCCATAATATTCATTTCAGATAATTTCGTTCCTTTTTTTTTTTCTTTTTTTCATTTTGGGTCGTTCGATATGTTACCGTGATTTGTATTATTAGACCGATCTGAAAATTCGGACGGACGGGTTTCCGTTTTCCGGGTCCATTTGTTTTTACTGGTAATTCGTATTCGGGTTGATTCGTTAATTCGGATGGCCGGTATTTTGTTTTTTGGGTCCATTTGTTTTTGTTTTTACTGGTAATTCGTATTTCGGGTTGATTCGTTAATTCGGATGGCCAGTATTTTGTTTTTTGGGTCCATTTGTTTTTACTGGTAATTTGTATTTCGGGTTGATTCGTTAATTCGGATGGCCGGTATTTTGTTTTTTGGGTCCATTTTTTTGTTTTTACTGGTAATTCGTATTTCGGTTGATTCGTTAATTCGGATGCCGGTATTTTGTTTTTTGGGTCCATTGTTTTTACTGGTAATTCGTATTTCGGGTTGATTCGTTAATTCGGATGGCCGGTATTTTGTTTTTTGGGTCCATTTGTTTTTGTTTTTACTGGTAATTCGTATTTCGGGTTGATTCGTTAATTCGGATGGCCAGTATTTTGTTTTTTGGGTCCATTTGTTTTTACTGGTAATTCGTATTTCGGGTTGATTCGTTAATTCGGATGGCCAGTATTTTGTTTTTTGGGTCCATTTTTTTGTTTTTACTGGTAATTCGTATTTCGGGTTGATTCGTTAATTCGGATGGCCGTATTTTGTTTTTTGGTCCATTTGTTTTTTACTGGTAATCGTATTTCGGGTTGATTCGTTAATTCGGATGGCCGGTATTTTGTTTTTTGGGTCCATTTTGTTTTTGTTTTTACTGGTAATTCGTATTTCGGGTTGATTCGTTAATTCGGATGGCCAGTATTTTGTTTTTTGGGTCCATTTGTTTTTACTGGTAATTTGTATTTCGGGTTGATTCGTTAATTCGGATGGCCGGTATTTTGTTTTTTGGGTCCATTTGTTTTTGTTTTTACTGGTAATTCGTATTTCGGGTTGATTCGTTAATTCGGATGGCCAGTATTTTGTTTTTTGGGTCCATTTGTTTTTGTTTTTACTGGTAATTCGTATTTCGGGTTGATTCGTTAATTCGGATGGCCAGTATTTTTTTTTTGGGTCCATTTGTTTTTACTGGTAATTCGTATTTCGGGTTGATTCGTTAATTCGGATGCCGGTATTTTGTTTTTTGGTCCATTTGTTTTTGTTTTTACTGGTAATTCGTATTTCGGGTTGATTCGTTAATTCGGATGGCCGGTATTTTGTTTTTCGGGTCCATTTGTTTTTACTGGTAATTCGTATTCGGCTTGATTCGTTAATTCGGATGGCCAGTATTTAGTTTTTTGGGTCCATTTGTTTTTACTGGTAATTCGTATTTCGGGTTGATTCGTTAATTCGGATGGCCGGTATTTTGTTTTTCGGGTCCATTTGTTTTTACTGGTAATTTGTATTTCGGCTTGATTCGTTAATTCGGATGGCCGGTATTTTGTTTTTCGGGTCCATTTGTTTTTACTGGTAATTTGTATTTCGGGTTGATTCTTTAATTCGGATGGCCGGTATTTTGTTTTTCGGGTCCATTTGTTTTTACTGGTAATTCGTATTTCGGGTTGATTCGTTAATTCGGATGGCCGGTATTTTGTTTTTCAGGTCCATTGGTTTTTACTGGTAATTCGTATTTCGGCTTGATTCGTTAATTCGGATGGCCGGTATTTTGTTTTTTGGGTCCATTTGTTTTTGTTTTTACTGGTAATTCGTATTTCGGGTTGATTCTTTAATTCGGATGGCCGGTATTTTGTTTTTCGGGTCCATTTGTTTTTACTGGTAATTCGTATTCGGCTTGATTCGTTAATTCGGATGGCCGGTATTTTGTTTTTCGGGTCCATTTGTTTTTACTGGTAATTCGTATTTCGGGTTGATTCTTTAATTCGGATGGCCGGTATTTTGTTTTTCGGGTCCATTTGTTTTTACTGGTAATTCGTATTTCGGGTTGATTCGTTAATTCGGATGGCCGGTATTTTGTTTTTCAGGTCCATTGGTTTTTACTGGTAATTCGTATTTCGGCTTGATTCGTTAATTCGGATGGCCGGTATTTTGTTTTTTGGGTCCATTTGTTTTTGTTTTTGTTTTTACTGGTAATTCGTATTTCGGGTTGATTCTTTAATTCGGATGGCCGGTATTTCGTTTTTCGGGTCCATTTGTTTTTACTGGTAATTCGTATTTCGGGTTGATTCGTTAATTCGGATGGCCGGTATTTCGTTTTTATGCGTTCATTTGTTTTTACTCTGAATTCATATTTCGTTTTTATTATGTGAAACGGATTAATTACTTAGATTGGGGTAAAAAGAAAAAAAGTAATCCCCCTGCTCCGGAGCCCATGCAGCCAGACTGAAAAAGAAGAAAAAAAAGCTACGTTCAGCAAAGAAAAAAAGCCTCGTTGTTTAAAAATGAATTGGGACTCCAAAAATTTCACTGAAAAATGCCTAAACATCCTAAAAAATAGACTTATTAAACCTGTTGAATGACCCACCAATAATCAGGGTTTGAAATTAGGATTAGAATATCTAACCCTAACCCTAATTTCTAACCCTGATTTTCGTTGGTTTATTCGACAGATTTAATCAGGCTAATCCTATAGGTTTCAATGTAAAAAAAAATCCCCGTTTTTATTCGTTTTGGATAATTTTCTTTCTGGTTTTTCATTTCGGTTTTTCTTGTTACCGCAATTCATAATTTCAGACCTATACGATAATTTGGATGGCTGATTTTCATATTTCGGAAATGCCTCCGAAATACGAATCGGTTAATTTTAGTCTGAATTTTGATTCAGAACAAAACACACATGTCTAATACCCTGCCTGGCCCGAAAAAAGGTCATGCACTAATATTTTGTTGGGCCACCTTTTGCTGTGATTACGGCACTCCTTTACCGTGGTATCATTTTGATAAATGCTGTGACATTTAATAAGTTTATTTCCCTTGAGTGGCATTAATTTATGGCCAAGATCTTGTATTGATGATGGGAGAGTCTCAGCGCTGCTTAAAGTCTTCTCCAGCACACTATTCCAAAGATTCTCAATGGGGTTAAGGTCTGGACTGTGTGGTGACCAATCCATGTGTGGAACTGATGTCTCATGCTCCCTGAACCGCTTTTGCACAATGCGATATAACCAATTGGGAGTTTAAACCGTACAAAAATGATAAAATGTTGTAGACTATCTCCCAACAATAATGCATGAACAAACATACATCAGTAATAGAATTGTTCACTTACACATATAACCCCATATATTGTATGCTCCTGAGGAAGACTTTTTTCGAGACGAAACGCGTCGAACAGCTGTGACATTGTGAGGGACCATCCGTGGTGGATTCTGAACCGTCCATAACGGGAATTGGGTACCCCCACTGATACACTGCCATTATAATTTTATCATGTAGGCCTAATAAATGTAATTTATTTCATTTTTACTGGCTGTCTGCACTATTAGTGTTCATATTTTTTTCGAGGTATATGGTATGAAAATCTTTCCAATCAAGATAAATTGCGGATTTGAACGGTAGATGAAAGAAAATGCCCATTGATGGAAAAACCTGCTCATTCAGTATAATCAGGTCATCAGTTGACCTTATTTTTGGGGCATCTAACGTGGTTGAACCTAGACCTGACCAACTGAAGCAACCACTGATCATAACAGGCTTGTACAGGAGGTGGTGACTTCTTTTGGCCAGGCAGTGTATAATGATAATATAATTAGATTCCTCTGTTTCGAAAGTTTGTTAAAAGTGTTCAAGCTTTCTCAGGTTCAAAACGGTGTTTTCTCATGTTCTTTAGTCTGGGAGGAAAGGATGGATGATCCAGCAGCTGATGTGTAGTATTGTGAGTATTAGTTGTTGTTGTTACCCACAAAATCATGTCATCATGTGTGTGCCGTCACTACATTAACCTTGCAGTGTGTACAACATGATTTTTCAGTAAAATACATATATATGCTGTACACTATTGTACTCTTACCGCCGGGAGCTGTAACTGATGTTCTGCTTTCCAATTTTGGCGTCCCTGGAGTTCCTGCTGCTCAGCAGTGCTTCTTTCCAAACAGGTGCACATTCATGGAGCCTGTGTAGGTTTGGAGGTTTATTTTCACAAAAAAATTACATTTTCATAGCCAGCAAACAAATGCCATAGCCTGGGTGCAAAGTGTAAAACCGGACATCGGGTGGTTGGTTTTCCAATTCGGCATTGCCATACTGACAAACCAAATATGATGTTCAGGCTGCCAAGAATAAAGTATGCTCGTCTCTCTAGCTTAAACCTCTGTAGTATGGCACCTGGGACATACATCATGGCCAGGAGTTACTAAAATATTTGTTTTAATGGAATAAAAGTGGCAGGTAATCAATCTAACTTAAAGTCAGATCGAAATGAAAAAAGGAATAAGCGATCGTTGTGAATAAGGGGTAATCCTGAAAACAATGGATAGCTTGGTAACGATCTTAAGGTAAAATGTAACTTTTAAAGAACAGCAACGTAGCACCGGTGAACAAAGTCCACTGGAAAGCGGTAATGCGCTCACTGCATGTCCATAACTGGGATATTCTTAATCTTCAGAGATTACCCTCTTTTTGAAGATGTATCAGCGGACTACAAGAAAGAAAAAGAACCACAATTGTGCAGTATATAGCTTCCAAAGGATAAGGTAGACAAAGGTAGTCAACTCACATTTTGATGAGCCAAACACCTGGCTCTAGGGTGGAAGGCTTTATGGGTCTTTTTTTAAGATCTTCAGGTGCCCATCCAACCCCTTTAAGGATCCAACAGATGATCAACAGGATACCCCTGCAGTAAGGCAAGATATATCAGGGATACCCCTAGTGCAATCTTGTAGATAAATAACTTGAATGAATATTATCTAAAGTACAAAACTCACATATTTTTGAGCCCCAGTGGCTCCATAAAATTCGCTTAGGGGATTGTAAGGAATCCCCAAAACCTTCTTTGATAGGATAAGGCAAATCAGCAGTAATTTAAAACCATTTATTCATATAAAAACAAATAAACATTGTACCAGAACACGTTTCGCCCACAGACTTCTTCAGCTGGTGTTCTCCATATCTATATATGAAATGTATATAAAATATAATATGGGTCGCCCGATGAGACATGTCATGGAAAGCCGGTTGATTTATTACGTGCTCCCTTTAACTGCTCTGGCAAAGTAGACAATGTGGGTTTCCTTAAAGTGTCAATAAATACCATGATGACCATGGTAGAGTTATTGATAAGAATATGAACCAGTATTAAGTGACACTTGCTGGTTGACCGTTGCACGAAATATTGGAGAAACTAGGAGCGAAAATGAAATGGACAAATTGTTTTGGCTCTGGATAAGATGGCGCCTGGTTCTTGTATGAGCTTGGAACTTTTCTAAAAGAGTTTGTCTATAGAGGTGCTTCCCAAACCTCAGGACCCCCTAACAGGCCAGGTTTTAAGGATTACCTTGGGGAAATGCAGACTGAATCCTGCAATCACTGAGCAGAAAATGATATCACCTGTGCTGTGCTTCACATATCTGGCAAACCTGGCCTGTTAGGGGAACCTGAAGACTGGGTCGAGAAGCACTGATCTAAAGGGAGCATTGTTGGATGTATGAGGTGCACCCAAATGTAGATAAAGGAGCAATTCCCATTATTTGTAGAGAACATATGTTTCCTTTCGTCCTCTCCTTTCCTTTTGTCCTGTCCTTTCCTTTCGTCTTGTCCTGTCCTTTCCTTTCGTCCTGTCCTTTCCTTTCGTCCTGTCCTTTCCTTTCGTCCTGTCCTTTCCTTTCGTCCTGTCCGTTCCTTTCGTCCTTTCCTTTCGTCTTGTCCTGTCCTTTCCTTTCGTCCTTTCCTTTCGTCCTGTCCTTTCCTTTCCTTTCATCCTTTCCTTTCATCCTTTCCTTTCGTCCTGTCCTGTCCTTTACTTTCGTCTTGTCCTATCCTTTTGTCCTGTCCTTTTGTCCTGTCCTTTTGTCCTGTCCTTTTGTCCTGTCCTTTCGTCCTGTCCTTTCGTCCTTTCCTCCTGTCCTGTCCTGTCCTCCCTCCTCCCCCACCAATTTTGGACAGGTATTGTCAAGCATGTCTTAGGTCAATCCTAGTTAAGCTCCCCCGAATAACATATTTCAGCTTGTTTTGGATAATGTACAGCAATTTTCTATGAGACAATGTGCCGTCCAGTTTGGAAATCATCATTGTATTTTCTTTTTGAGCACCATCCGCCCTCTTCTGATCCTGTCCAAGCTGTTATCCTTGTGTCTACTTTCAGTCAATACCATAACAAGACCCTTCATTAAAATTAGAATGTTTTTTTATTTCCTGTAGATTGAGGAGCTTTGTACATTTCAGTACGTCGCCTAATTCCCCGATGATGGCTGTATATTTTATAATAAATCTAGGGTTTGTGAGTTTTCTGGACACTTCCTCATCACAAGTCACTCTGAACACAAACCCAAGGTCATCCCTTGACACACAAAGGGAAATAAATGTAACTTACAACTGTGCAGAGGGCTCTTTCCCTGTGTCAGCGATAAAGCTGCGGAATGTATTGCCCTGAGAGTCTGAGTAATCATACATTAAATTAAGCTGTAAATATATTTTTAGCAATGCACAAGATAAGGAGTTAACAATTTGTAAAATTTAGGCCAAGGATGTCAAGCTACAGAGAAATATCCTTAGCATCGCCGTTTTCCCAAAGCTGTTATCTTGACCTGAATTTTGCAATTTCGTTGTCTGCACCCCACATGCATTCGGTTGTATTCACACTTAAAAACTGGGAAGGGGATTGGTAACCTAAATGTCTGTCTATAGGCTACGGTTTAATTGTATTATATGTACAGTGGCAAGAAAAAGTATGTGAACCCTTTGGGATTACGTGGAGTTTTGCATGAATTGGTCATAAAATGTGCTCTGATCTTCATCTAAGTCACAACAATTTGAAAAACACAGTCTGCTTAAAATAATACAACACAAACATTATATGTTTTCATGTGTTTATTGAATATAACATGTAAACAAAACATTCACAGTGCAGGGTGGAAAAAGTATGTAAACCCCTAGCCTAATGACTTCTCCAAGAGCTAATTGGAGCCAGGAGTGAGCCAATCTTGAGTCCAATCAGTGTGATATTATTGGATGTGTTGCTGAAAGCTGTCCTGCCCTTTAAAAACACACACCAGTTTTGGGTTTACTGGTTTCAAGAAGCACTGCCTGATGTGAACCATGCCTCGCAGAAAAGAGCTCTCAGAAGACCTACGATCAAGAATTGTTGACTTGCATGAAGCTGGAAAGGGTTACAAAAGTATCTCCAAAAGTCTTGATGTTCATGTGTCCACGGTAAGACAGTCTGTCTACAAATGGAGAAAGTTCAGCACTGTTGCTACTCTCCCTAAGCGTGGTCGTCCTGTAAAGATGACTGCAAGAGCACAGCGCAGAATGCTTAATGAGGTAAAGAAGAATCCTAGAGTGTCAGCTAAAGACTTACAGAAATCTCTGGCACATGCTAACATTTTTGTTGACACATATACAATAAGGAAAACATTAAACAAGAATGGAGGACATGGGAGGACACCACGGAGGAAGCCATTGCTGTCCAAAAAGAATATTGCAGCACGTTTGAAGTTTGCAAAAGAGCACCTGGATGTTCCACAGCACTACTGGCAAAATATTCTGTGGACAGATGAAACCAAAATTGAGTTTTTTGGAAAAACCACACAACACTATGTGTGGAGAAAAAAAGGCACAGCACACCAAAACCTCATCCCCATTGTAAAACATGGCAGAGGGAGCATCATGGTTTGGGGCTGCTTTGCTGCCTCAGGGCCTGGACGGATTGTGGTCATTGATGGAAAAATGAATTCCAGAGTTTATAAAGACGTAAGACCATCTGTCCGCCAACTGAAGCTCCGCAGAGGATGGGTGATGCAACAGGACAATGACCCAAAGCATACAAGTAATTCAACAAAAGAATGGCTTCAACAAAACAAAATACGCCTTCTGGAGTGGCCCAGTCAGAGTCCTGACCTCAACCCGATTGAAATGCTGTGGCATGACCTTAAGAGAGCGATTCACACCAGACATCCCAAGAATATTGCTACACTGAAACAGTTTTGTGAAGAGGAGTGGTCCAAAATTACTCCAGATCGTTGTGCAGGTCTGATCTGCAACTACAGGAAACGTTTGGTTGAGGTTATTGCTGCCAAAGGAGGGTCAACCAGTTATTAAGTCCAAAGGTTCACATACTTTTTCCACCCTGCACTGTGAATGTTTACATGTTCTGTTCAATAAAAACATAAAAACATATAATGTTTGTGTTGTATTATTTTAAGCAGACTGTGTTTTTCAAATTGTTGTGATTTAGATGAAGATCAGAGCACATTTTATGACCAATTCATGCAAAACTCCACGTAATCCCAAAGAGTTCACATACTTTTTCTTGCCACTGTAAATATATAGATAATGAAGCTAACTGCGTTAACACATCACCTTTTATTTAACCATTTAAAAAAATGGTAGTCAACGTTTCAGTTCCCTTGGGAACGTACATCAGAACAGTCAATAACCATAAATATATACTGTACAGTGTGTGTGTGTATATATATTTAAGTGAATAACCTCTACTACTGAGAATCCCTGAGTGCTTGCATATCTACAATGTGAATATATATATACAGATGTGAATATATACAATATAACATAACCCCATAGATAGAAGTGGAGGGGAGTGATATCTGGTGAACGAGGTGGCCAGGGAATTGGGCCACCCCTTCCAATCCACCGCTCTGGAAATGTTTCATTTAGGAACCCACGACCATGCCGTCCCCAATGTGCTGGTGCACCATCTTGCTGGAAAATGATGGTTGGTTGAAGGTCATGTAGTTGTGGTGCCACGTATTCAGTCAAAAGGTCAGGGTAAATATTTGCGGTAATTGATGTCTCGCCAAAGAAAAAATACTTCTTTCTATGTGGTTATGTTAAAGATATGGGCCCCTATTACAATCCTCGCGCAGTGCATTTGCTTGCGCGCAAATGCGCTTTTGCGCGAGGACAAAACCATTTCTGCGGAACGTCGTATTACGACGTTCGTGCAAACGATGCGCGTTAGCGTCTACCGCAATTGTCCCTGCGCGAACCCAGCGCAAGTGCGTGTGCGCATCCAATACTTGCCATTGTCAGTGCGAATGCGTTCGAGTGGATGGTATCACGATCTTCGCGCAACGTCGTACGAACGACGTTTGCGCGAAGTATCGTACCGTCTTTGAAAACCTGGTGTTATTTTACAATCTGAACGTTCTGGCCAAAACGAAATGAAGCCGCACAAAAAAAAAAAAAACAGCACAGCACAGTTACACATTCTACACATACCCAAACAATAAAATTAATAAATTGTTTAATTTTTTTATTTTTGTTGCAGCACATATATGCAGATTGACTTTGACAGGCGCAACAACCGAAACCTAGCAAATGGTGGTTCTTAATTCTGATTGGCTGAATCCCGTGAAAAAACAGTCTGCCCACCAATTCCTGCACGCAGTCATTTGCGCCCGGCTTTGCGCATTGGATTTGCGCTCGAAAAAACATGAAGGCTGAAAAACTGCGCTTGGATCGTAATAGCGCATTAATTTGCGCGCGCTAACGTTTTTTTGCGTGCGCAAAAAAAATTGCGCTGCGCTAGCGCATTTGCGCGAAGAGTGTAATAGGGCCCATGGTGTATGGAACAAAGGGACATCACTAATCTAAAGCAGAGGATCACTGATGCCACCATTTTAGGATATGCTACAGCCAACATGGCAAGAAATCCAGTACCGTCTTGATGTGCTTCGTGCAACTAATGGTGCCCATATAGAGGTGTATTAACCCCTTAAGGACGGGAGTAATTTTACAACTTCGGCGCTGTTTCGGAAGTAGAAGTTTGCTGAGCTCATTTTGACCATTTTTAAGTCACGTATTATTATACCACCCAGACAAATTATATATCGTTCTTTCCGGCAGACTCGGCAGATTAATAATATATCATTGTTATATGTATATGTCATGCCCTGCCAAAATGCTATAACAAAAAATGTAAAAAAAGTAAAAAAATTTGAATTTTCAATAAAATTTCAATCTTCCACAGTGTGTAAAGTGTTTTTTTTAAAAATTTTATTATCCGAGGCTCTGCGGTCATATTCTATGGGGTAGATTTGTTAAAAAAATTAGAACGGGGAACACATTTTTTTTTTGGGGAGAAATTGCGTGATTTTAGCTAAACCCCCCCCCCCAAAAAAAAATCATTAGTGAAGCATCATTGTTCACATTATAATTAAAATGTGAACAATAGTGCTGCATTAAAAAAAAAAAAAAACACGTATTTATTTTTTTATTATTTAATTTATTATTTTTTTTTAATTTTTATTTTACTTATAACATGGTCATGTTTGATATCATTGGAAAGGCCATGCTCTGGCCTTTCCAGCAATATCATACATGACCCCCTAGCTGCCACTGATCAGGAGATAAAGGGGTTCAAAGAACCCCCCTATCTCCTCTAAGGGATTTCCATAGGAAATCCCTTTGCAGCTAGGGGGTTCCCCGGTTAACTGACATCATCGCGCATGGCTGGGGGCTGCCATCCAAGATGGCGGCCCCCACCGGAAATAGGCCGCGATCGATCAAAAATTAGTGCCCGGTCGCGACCTGGCAACTAAGGGGTTAACCCCCCCCATACATCGCTGGAAAGGTCAGGCTGTGACCCTTCCAGCGATGCTGGCCACAGCCGCCTGGTCCCTGGCGATCAGGAGATAAAGGGATCCAAAGGATCCCCCTCTCCCCTTCAGGCGCTTCCCCTGCTCCGGCGGGGGGGGACGCCTGAAACTGACGTCATCGCGCCACCGGCGCGATGACGTCACTGCGCCGGAGGAGGGATTCACACTGATCTGACTCCGCGGGAGTCAGAGCAGCGTGGGAGCGACCGGAGGAGGTGAGTATTAACAGAGGGGGGCTGTAAACGCCGAGGACGTACATTTATGTCCTGTGGCGTCAAAGCCCGCCTAATGCAGGGCGTAAATGTACGTCCTGCGGCGTTAAGGGGTTAAACCTTAAATAAATATATATCTCATTTTGTAATAATTTTCACTTATCTGTCTTTTCATTTGACTTTTTAATAAACGTTTGAAATTGTAAAGAGACTTTATGAACACTGTGTGTATATGTATGTGTATTATTATTATTATTTATTTATAAAGCGCCAGCATATTCCGCAGCGCTGTACAATAAGCACAGTACAGACAGGGTTACAATACATTGAACAACATTTGACAAACAGTACAGGAGGAGATGAGGGCCCTATTCCCGTAGGAACTCACAATCTAGGAGGGTTGGGGTTGGAAACAGGAGGAGAGGACTGTAAGGTGAGAGTGATTGATGGTTGCGTCAGTGAGTTGGGTGGTAGGCTTCCCTAAATAGGAATGTTTTAAGGGAGCGTTTGAAGGAAGAGAAGTTAGGGGAAAGTCTGACAGTACGAGGGAGAGCGTTCCAGAGAGTGGGGGCTGCGCGTGAGAAATCCTGCAGTCTATCATGGGAAGAGGTGATGCGGTGAGAAGCTAGGCGCAGGTCACTGTTTGACCTTAGGGAGCGGGCAGGTGTGTATTTGGTGATTAGTGAGGACAGGTAGTGGGGAGCTGAGTTAGTGAGGGTTTTGTAGGTAAGGATAAGGATTTTGTGTGTATGTATGTATGTATGTGTATGTATATATATATATATATTGCAGTGGCCATTTACACATCACAGCAATTCAAAGAACTGCATCACAGAGCTCATGTACTACATTGCCCATATGCAGCATGGAACTCTGGGTAAGACATGCAAACGATGTCTGCAATTTCCCGGTTTTTTGCATCCTGGGTCTGTTTTCACACAGAACCCTTCAATCACTGCCATGCCATGCTAAACAACTTTATATTAGCAGAGATCAGGTTATGCAACTGGTCAAAGCCACTCCTGGGCAGCGCTGTTTCAGGTTTATTGGACCCTCATCAGCAGAATATATATAATATATATAGTCGCATTGTAGATATGCCAGCACGCCGGGATTCTCAGTAATAAACTTTATTCATCCATAAATAAGCGTGTGTGTGATAGATATATAACAGAGAAAAGTTCTATTTCTTTTTATTTGGAATTGTGTACATATAATATTATATTACAACATTTAGTAGTTGGAATAAAGAAAAACAAGTCGGCCTTTCACTTAAAGCAGAATATAATGCATCTCCCACAAACTGCAAAATATCTATAATTATATTTAAACTTGGACAGACGTCGAATCAAGATATCAAGGAGACACAGCGGTGTTTAAGAAATAAAGATGGGGCGCAAAGCGAGCCGTATAATTGAAGCGTGAAGCTCGCTTATTTCATTTCGCATAATAGAAATATACAAAATGATTAAAGAAAAAACACAAATTACATCCAGAGGCTCCCAGCTTCTCTTTCTGTTTCCCAGCATCGCAGCTTTGCAAAATACCAAGTTGAAAGAGCATGAATAATTATTTTATTTTTCTCTACAATGGATATATCTATCTGGGAGCCAACTCGATGGGCTATCCTTCTTCACGATAATTGGAAGGCTCAGCAGAAAAACCCAGACGTCGGATATGTACAGGAACGAATTCGCCCCTCATTTACAAAGAAGTGGCATTTTTATTTATTTATTTAACTCATTTATTTTTTTTTATTTTTTTTTAGGAATTACGATGGCAAGGATCATTTTACACGGTGCCTTTCGTACAAATATATTTCCTGTTCACTGGGCCGTAGACGTTTTGTGCTACTGGGTGTAATTAGTGTGAAGATGATATATTGATACAAACGTCTGCCTGAGGATCCTTTATTTCGTATTTTTTTTATTTTCTCTTAAATACAAAATGTATATTGTCTCTTAGGCTGGGGTCAGACCAGCGCACTTTTAACGTGCGTTCTGGCGCACTTAATTACGGCCGCACTAGCAGCAAATGACGGGCAATATACGAAGTACGGTCGCACGAAAGTCCGGCCGCGCAACGCAAGTGGAAAATGAACGCATTTTTTCGAGAACGCAGAACCGCTAGTACTGACGTACAGAGTGCGCTGCGCCCACTAGCGGTGTGTGTGTGTGTGTGATTTGGAGACGTCAGACCCTGCTCGTGTCCGGCCAACATTACGTCCAGACACCCAAAGTTTCCTGGTTTGGATCCGTAAAAAATCACGCACGAAAATACACATCGTATGACCGTTTTCGCGAATTCCGTGAAAAAATACGTCAATGCGTTCGGACGCACTTTTTTACGTTCGCATGTAAAAATGCTTTCGTTTGACCCTAGCCTTAATGTCCCACACGAGACTCGAAGGATACTGGAAGACGTAAGGAAATATAATTATCTGCAGTCACTATACTTATTTTCCTTCTAGTCGCTTACAGATGAGCATGGCTAAATCCCTTCATGTGACTTTTATTTTAGAAATCAGTGGTTCCCAACCCTGGTCCTCAGGTCCCCCGACAGGCCAGGTTTTCCAGATATGTGAAGCACAGCACAGGTGATGTGATGTGCTGCTCAGTGATTGCAGGATTCAGTCTGTATTTCCCCAAGGGAATCCTTAAAATCTGGCCTGTTAGAGGAAACTTGAGGACCAGGGTTGGGAAACGGTGAAATACAAGATATCTTGCGCCATGGAGAGTTGGTTTATCAGAAGAAGGGACGCAGGGACAAAATGGGTAGGGAGGTCCATGCCAAATGTGTAAAGCATAGCAAAAGTATAGTATATGACAGGTTGGTCTTCGCATCGGCCTGGCAGTCGAAGAGACTTGTGTGGAACCCAAAGGGTTCCTGCAGAGATTGTTTTGTGTTGACTTTTCACTGTGTTGGCACGTCATTAAACGTATTCACATTATTCTGTCCGATTTATGAGCTTCCATTAGTCTCTGCACATCAACATGCTTGCCCAGGTGGTAGGATGGCTCTCCTGAGAGTAGCTCCTCAGAAAAATGTTTGAGATCACCTTGGATAAGACCAATGTGACATAATACCATTAATGGTGCACTATGTCGTCCGTTTTTGGTTTTCTCAGTTGCAATGTATGGCTGTGAAAGTTGGACCATAAGAAAGGCTGAGCACCAAAGACTTGAGGCCTTTGTACTATGGTGCAGGAGAAGACTCCTGCGAGTCCCGTGGACTGCAAAGCGATCAAACCGGTCAGTCTCCTAGAGGAGATTAACCCTGACTGCTCTTTAGAAGGCCAGATCCTGAAGATGAAACTCATATTTTAGTCACTCAATGAGAAGGAAGGACTCACTGGAGAAGAGCCTAATGTTAGGAAAGATTGAGGGCAAAAGAAGGGGACGACACAGAGTGAGGTGGCTGGATGGAGTCACTGAAGCAGTATGTGTGAGCTTAAATGGAACCCGGAAGATGGGAAGAGGACAGGATGGCCTAGAGGAATGTTGTCAATGGGATCGCGATGGGTCGGACACGACTTTGCAACTAACAACAACAACATGTCCTCTGTGCTCGCTGACAAATGTCAGCCATATGGCCCAAGAAGAGTGTGGCCAAAAGAAGCATCGCCACCAGTGCAACGAAGATTCAAAACGGGATACTGGAAATGATTTGATTTTTGAAATTTTTCAAGAAGTCCTATATGTCTTTGAAGTAATTGATGGTGTTCAAGTACCAAAATAGATCTACTGATGGAGACCCAAGACTCAAAGTGTTATAACTTACTGGAGATGGGTGGAAGAACTGATTGTTGGCCACCCAGGAGCATATCTATTTTGAGATCTTTTGAGATAATTTTTAGTAAAGTGGATACTTCTACAAAAGAAGCAATTCCGATATTTAACGACACGCTGGGTCTTCAAACACTTCATCCTATACAATGTCTCTGTGCATAAAAGAAACCTGTATTCGACCTACTGACCAATTCCATTACTACCTCTACCTATGTACTGGTCCATGGGGGTCTGGCACATAATCTATTTTCAATTCAAAGCCAGCCATCCTTTGTATGTAGGTGGACGCATGATCTCGAAAAGACAGGTCATATAGCACTCATTTTTTTTTTCCCAGTGCTTTGAAAATTCACCAAAGTAACCTCTAATGCAATATTTATTTAAGCGCGTATTGATTTTAATTCAGTATAGATTATTTTGCATGCAGTTCCTCTAGGCCTTCATACATCACCTTCCTTTAATTAAAAGTCAAGTTCTCTCCTTGCACTATAATGAGAACTAAGATTTACAAGTAATGATTGCAAATTTAATGCTTTGACCCTGTAGGGAAAGCTTTCTGACAGTTCAGATTTTTTTCCCCCTATTCACAGTGTGATTTCAACATGTCTACAATGATCCTCCCGTTCAGCGTTTCAGGATAAATAAGAGCTTTTATCCTCTTTTTTTTTTTTCTCTACGGCTTTAAATCTTTAAAAGTACAATTTGCCAACCAGAGAAACACTGATTATAATGTTGATAAGAACAAATACCTTCTACGATGTCTAGTACGCACACTGTGAAATCGGCAACTGGTTTTACGGATATGCCATTCCGACTGATTTTGCTTATTTGCTGCTCGATCGGACTCCCGGGTTGTAGCATTATAGCAGTTTCATGTTGGACTGTCAAGTGTTCTTAATTATTTTACTGGGTTACTCTTTTTTTATTTCCTGGAAGATGTAAAGGCTATCGAACAATTTTTGTTAACCCCGTTTAGTATACTCAAACTATTCAAAAGCACCGGTTACTGCCAGATATGTGGTATTCTCGACTGGGTCTTATTCTAGAGCAATGCAAAAGAGTTTAGTGTATTGCAAATGGACTCTGTCTTGGTCTGCCGATGCGCGCCAATGCCTCTGGTACTCACAGGACACATGGGCAGCCCCCCCGGCCAATGGGTCGGTGCACTCGTCTGTGGGGCATGGCGGGTGACTTGTGCTACGATACTGGCCGCCGGCTCCTCTGGTGGTGGATGGGTCACCAGCCTCAATAACTCACTGCCTGCTGCATGGGGAAGTGGAGCCAAATTGGCACTTGGGTCCTGAGACCTCCTATAGAGTGTTGGGGGTGTGGACTTTGCCTGGATGGGTGCAGAAGGATCTGATGGGGGGTGGCCTCCCTCCCTCTAGGTGAGAACCAATTAGAGGCTGATGGTGTACTCTGGCACAGGTGTTTTGACCTCATCTGCCTATATATGCTCTCAGATAACTTTTGTGCTTTGCTTCAAAGTTGCAACACCTACCTTGTTGTACTATGTATGTCTAAAGTTCTTGTTTATCTGTGTACTGAACCCTTCCTTTGTATTGACTTTTGTATTTTGCCCTGACCTATATTCTCTTTGACCATTCCTTACTTTGCCTTGGATGCTCCTAAGCTAGCTCTGTGTACTGGTTTCTATCCCAATACCTGTGATGCTCTAGAACGTACCACAAATGTTTTAGAAGCTGTCACTGTATTCTACTCTCTCCCTGGCTGTTTTAATGCAGCGGAAAAGTTCATTGAGCTGTTTGTTAAAGTGAAGGCGGAGCCTGTTCCTTTTAGTTTCTGTACAGTAGCAAAGAGTGTTGATTTCACAGTGTAATTCATTTCTTCATGGAGCACACACTAATCTTGCATTAAAAGGTGTTTCATCTGCTAATTTTGGTGTACGTTGTATTACAATGCAAAATCAAGTTTACCCGTTCTTGGTAGTAAGAGTTAAATGCCGTGAGGGTTACCTCTTTATACAACTCACACGCTAACAAATGGAATTCATCCACTAAATTATGTCTTGACAAACTCCAAACGTATATGTAGAAAATATAGATTAAGTGACAGAAGGACGTCTAAGGCTAGGGTCAGACGAACACAGTCAGAGTCAGAGCCCACTCTGCGTGCACAACGGACAGACGTACTGACGGAAGATACTGTAGACACCACACGGTCCGTTTTTCTTGACGGACGTAGAAAAAAACAGGGAATTGTGGGATACAAAATTAATATGAAAAATTATAAAAATTTGAAAAGGATATGAAAAGCCATTGTGTGCGTCAAGGTGCTGGACGTCGCAAATGCACTGCGTCTGACATATCATCACTCACACAGAACGCTACGAGGACATGGCGCACTTTGCGCGTCCGTCTAGCGGGTTTATGTTCTTGCCTAACTTGCGTCCATTTGCCACGTGCGTTGTGTGTGCGCAGTCTGGTGCGCACGTACTTCGTGTGTGAGTCTCCATCGATCATGATTCTATGCTACCATGGACGTTAAACTGTGCGCCGACACGGACGTGATCACTGTGTTCATCTGACATTAGCCTTAATTGACTGAAATTATATTCCAACCTGGCTGTATTGATGTTGTTTGTGCAAGTCTATAGGCCAGTTCTAGTTATTGTTGTTTAGTGAACAACGTCCTCCATAATCCAAAATGACCAGTGTGATCATGGTTGGTTATAAACTTTGTCCAACAGTGATCTGATGCATTCACACGTATCGTAGCATTTGTCCATTTTCTGGTTTCCGAGGCGGTCAATGATGATTTAGCGAGAAGGCCGGCTTTCCGAATTGTTTCTGTTCTTGTCCGTAGCTTCTGCTGTCCATATTGTCAGGTCGAGTGAGTAGAAATCGAGTTCTTTTGTAACTGATACATATCTTCTTTAATAACGTCTGACAGCAGCTCTTGTAGACTAGTATCAGTCCAATGGTTGTTCAATTTTCTCTTTTATTTATGATTTTGTTTTTGTTTCTCCATTGATAAAATTTTGTGAATTTTGAATATCCCCTCCCCCCCCACTTTCATATCATTGCTTACTGCCTGAGTCTGAAGAAAATTAGGGCTATATTAAATCCATCGCGCAAAAGCGCACGTGCACTCTGCGCAGCGCTATTGTTTTTTGCGCAAAGCGTTAAACGTTAACGCACGGAAATCACCGCTGGAATTACATTCCTCGCGCATTCTTTCATCCGTCGGGAAATCGCGCTCGTAAAACCGATGCAAAAAAAACTTTGCGCGCAGAAATCGGTGAGCGCAATGTAATTTTTAACGCGAGTCCGTCAGACGAACGCATTTTGGGCGGACTGCGCACAACAGACGTACGTTCTGATGGAAGACAAGGTAGTGGCCGTCATTTTTGACGGATCTAGTAAACAAAACGTGCGCATCGACGTTCTCCGTTGTGAATCCGCAGTTTGGTACGGTCAGGTTGTTACAACTTGCCGTTACCACCAGCTTTTCAAAGACGTTAAAATTATGCGCGCAAACGCTGTCTGTCAAATTTTGCGCTAAGATTGTGATACCATGCGCGCACCAGCGCACAAACGCATTTGCACTCACAATGTTAAGTATAGGGTGCGCGCACTAAATTGCGCTCGCAAAGGGTCCGCGCAGGGTGACTCGCGTTAGACGTATCGCGCATTTTGTGCGCAAACGTCGTAATACGACGTTCAGCGCAAAGGGTTTTTCCCCTCGCGTTAATGTGTTTTGCGCACGCGTTAATGTTTGCGTGAAGAATTTAATAGAGCCCTTAGTGTAGAGTTGTAGAACACTCAAATATAGATTTTTTTTTAAATTCTTGTTTTAAATAAAATTAGAAAATTCGTGTGCTACTTTTTGCTTGGCGTATTTTGATACTGATTTGTGAACCTCGGCTTTATCATAGTATGACATTAGTAATAGTAAATAGTATACATAGTGTTCTATTTTATGAAATAATTCTAGATTGTACTTTTTCAATACGTTGAAGCCCTCAGTTCCTTCCACAAGGGTTTGTGTGCTACAACCATGTCAGAAAGACATCTCAAACTCCAATTTTCCAACCTTGGCGTCTACAAAACGATTCTAATTCCTGTGTATCTGTCTTTGAATAGACAGTTGGTGGGTTGCGCTGAGACAACTATCACTTATGATTAGGGCTGAAGCAACTAATCGATTAATCGATGAGTAAAATAGTTGTCAACTATTTCCATTATCGATTAATCGGTGTCGCTTAATCGTCCTGTGTACAGCACACACTGTTTAGAGTCAGACTGAGTTAAACGTAAATAACCTCAGCTTCGGAGCTGATTGGAGAAGACGCGCCGCTGCTTTACTAGGTATGATTTAGTTCTAGGGTTACGTCAGACACAACCAGTTTGTTTTTATTCCGTTTACAACAGTAGCAGAACTATAACCCAAACAATAGGATACTGTCACTGGGTGAAGGAGCTGTATGCCTGTGTTTTATCCTTACTTGAAGCTGGAGTCCTGTGCCACCACCTCACCCTCCCCGCCACGCCCTCTTTGGTCAGGAACTGCCATTCCCTTCCTTCGGTTTGGTCCCTTTCCCCAAATGCACTTCCATGCTCAGATCCGGTCTTTTGTCCATACCCACTCCCTCTCACACTCATGTCATGTCACTTGAGCAAAGTCACTCCCTTCCACCTCCAGTCCCTCCTCCCACTCAGTTTGTTCACAAAATTATTTAAAAGGGACACTCTACGCACCCTGACCACTTTAGCTTATTAACCCCGATTTCATGCTGATATCATCATCGATGACCAAGTGCTTGTAGCCGCTTTCATTTGAGAAAGCAAACATGGGCTTAAGCTGCGCATGCAGCATCAACCCATCCCTCTGACCAAGCACTTGCGTACCTTGGGTATGAAAAGTATGCAAGATACGCAATTTGCGTATGTACGTACGAAAGTTACGTACACTACGCAAATTGCTCATTTCATTACATAAAATTCCTTTTAAGTAACCACATTTTTTTTCTATTTTTATTCAGGGTTATTCAAAGAGATTCGAAAAGTCACCGCACACTCAGTGACTTTTCGTTCTCTTCAATTCGATGCAAATCGGCTTTCCCATTTCGGCGACCCTGCGGTGTATTCAGCAAGCACCAGAGGGCTGTCGAAGTGCAGGGAAAAGCTGCAGAAAACCCGCCGAAAACCTGGCGAAAACATAGCGAATGCATGCCGAAAACCCGCAAAAACATCCTCATTAACCTGTCGAAGACGCCGGAAAAACCCAAACAGGAGCCGATCACACGCGTCGCAGCGAAGCCTCCGGAAAAAGCCGACACTGCAGAAGAAGGCAGTGAATAAATGAGGAAAACGGTTTGCTTGAATGATTGAAAAGTAAAACGCTGTTTGCAAAGAAACTACTGAGCGAAAATGTCTGAAATTTACATATAAGATCCAATGAATGATAATAAAAAGGGCTGTTACAGAAAAAATAAGTAAAGTTAAAAAAAAAAAAAATCGGACTTTTTCAATATTAAAAACAAAAACAGAAAAATGCTTAAAATATCCTAAAAAAATCTATAAAGAGACTCTTTACTGCAGAATTTTATAATGAACGGTTTATTAGATATTGAATTAAAGCGGGAATATTTTTAACATTGAAGTCTATGGGATTCGCCTGAATATACCTGCCGAATTAAACCACCGAATGGCAGGGCAATTCGGGAACCTTTCACTGCTGGTTTGTGTTCTCTGAATAGCCGAAGCATTGCTTCTCTATGGGGATTTCACTGCCCTCGGAGAGACACCAAACAGGCACCGTATGTGCAGGCAATTCGCCAGGATTTGGCGTATTGCCTGCTCTCTGAATAGCCGAATGGTCAAGAAAGGTAACCGAACTCTGATTTTCAGCGTTCGGTTACCTTTCTCCAGCAATTCGGAGCTCTTTGAATAACCCTGATTTTTTTTTTTTTTTTTTTTTTTTTTTTTTTTTTTTTATCCGATGAATCGATTAATCGAAATAATAATCGGCCAACTAATCGATTTATGAGAATAATCGTTAGTTGCCGCCCTACTTATGATCACTAACTTATGACAAGGAATTCGGAGAGTTCTGCTCTATCACAACGTGCCAGAGGTCAATAAACAACTATACTGTAAGAATTTTACATTCCTATTAAAATGAGCTTCAAAAGAATGTAACACACAAATATATACATGTTGTACACAATAAATAACGTCATGAAATAAACCACTATTATATATTGGGTAAGCATGCCAGTTAAAGATGCTTTATAAAGGTAAATAAATCTGTCGGTATAAATCATCCTTTAAATGTCTAAGGCATTATTGTTTCATTGATTCTCCTGGAGGACCGGATAGCCCCCGCTTTCTCCAACACCTTGCAGTCCCTCTACTTAATATTACGCTAAAGATCTTGTTCCGATTTAATAGATCATTTCCCTGCCATCTCCGGCTGAACACCAATGATTATATACAATGATTAACTGGGGGTTATTGAAGGCGTGCTTGTAACCATTATCTCCATCTCATGGCTAACTCTATGCTTCCAATGATTTCCATTAATCTAAACCGACTCTGCAGAATAAAGTCTAATTGTACTTTTGTATTTAGTATTATTGAACTTTATCCTATAAATAAAAAAGCCCTGCGCTTGCTCTGTACATTTATTGGTTTTATTATCTTGCCGGTTTCTCTAATTTTTCTTCCTCTTCATCAAGAAAAAAAAAAAAAAAAAAAAAAAAAAAGATTTAGGGCCCTATTACATTCTTAACGCAAAAACGCAGGCTTAGGCGAAGGTCAGACTAAAGCATTTTTAACGTGCGTTTAGCCGCACGAAATCACGGCCGTGCTAGCAGCAAATGACGTCCAATGCCGGGGAACATACGACGAACGACCGCACGAACGTTCGTCCGTGCAACGCAAGTGGCAAACGAACACATTTTTTCGAGAACGTCAAACCGCTACTACTGACGTACAGAGCGCGCTGCGGCCGCATAGCGGCGTGTTTGCGTGATTGGGAGACGTCAGACGCTGCACACGTCCGGCCAACATAACGTCCAGACGCAAAAGGGTTTTATTGATGATCCGTACAAAATCACGGACGAAAATGCGCATCGTATGACCGCTATCGCGTATTCCGTGAAAAAATGCGTCCATTCGTTCGAATGCACTTTTTCACGGACAACGTGAAAAATGCGTTCGACTGACCCTAGCCTAAACGCGTGTCTTTTTGCGCGAAGCATTAAACGTTAACGCACAAGAATTACATTCCTCGCGCATTTTTTCATCCGGCGCAAAATTGCACTCGTAAAACCAACGTGCAAAAATGTGCGCAAAGTACAGTTGCGCACAGAAATCAGTGAGCGATATGTCCTTGTTAACGCGAGTCTGTCATTTCGTGCAGACTGCACGTTCTGACGGAAGACAAGGTAGTGGACGTCATATTTGACGGATCTAGTAAAAAAAATGTGCGCATCGACATTCTCCGTTGTGAATCCGCAGTTTGGTACGGTCAGGTTGTTACAATTTGCCGTTACCACCAGCTTTTCAAAGACGTTAAAATTATGCGTGCAAGCGTTGTCCATTAAATATGGCGCTAAGATTGTAATACCATGCGCGTACCAGCGCACAAACGCATTTGCACTCACAAAGTTAGGTAGAGGATGCGCGCACTAAATTGCACTCGCTAAGGGTTCGCGCAGGGTCACTCGCGTTAGACGTTAACGCGCATTTTGTGCGCGAACGTCGTAATACGACGTTCAGCGCAAAGGGTTTTGCCCCTCGCGTTAAAGCGTTTTTGCGCATGCATTAACGTTTGCACGAAGATTGGAATAGGGGCCCCTACAGTTTTATTTCAGTGGTTTGTCTCCAGTATGCAAATCTTAACCCATTCACTGCCAAGGACTTTTTGTTGAAAAATATATTCTCGTAACATGGCATGCAAAATTAACCACTAGATATTTTGCACCAAAATGTTCTTCTGAGTTTAAAAAAAAAAAACCTGAAACAATGTAAATTTGCTCACTTTTCATGTATTTGTTTTTCCTTAACGGAAATATTGTTGACAGGAAAGGTTCTGAACTCTAGATGGTGTCCATTTCTGTAGAAGGAAACCAAAAATCAAATGCAGAAGCTAAACAGTGAAATATTGGGACCAATTTGTATCTACTATTCCAAAACGATCAGGTCTATTCAGTAAAAGGTGAAACTCTGGAGAATTGGCAGGAGAAGAGAACAATCTAGACCAAATAGCCAATTTGGAAAGTGAGATAAATGGGAGAATTTTTCTGGTTTGGCTATTTTGACCTAGAATTTTCACTTCTCCAGTAATTCTCCTGAGTTTCACCTTTTTTTGAATAGATCTGGTAGTGTGCTACTACCGTAGCGGCACAAAATTTGCAACTCCTATGCTACACAAGTTGCGTAGGAGCGCAAATTGCATTCATTGGCTGCAAGGACTTCCGGATGCGGGAATCCCTGAGCGGAAGAGGAGAAGCCGCTCATGACGAGGGATCAAAGGTGAGGAAAAAATCACCCAAAAAAAGTGTGACTGTCCGCAGCATCTTCCCAATTATTTAAGGGGAAAAAAAAGACACTCTATGTATCAATAGGATATCCCTTTAAGTTTACGCATGAATCTAGCCCCTCCGTAGACCTATGCACAGCAGGTTTTTTTATTTCCGAATCTTTCTTCCCGTTTTTTTTCCCCTTCATTTCAGGTGGTTTCAGGCCATTTTAAACAGTTTTTATTCGTTTCGGGTCGTTCGATATTTCACTGTGATTTGTGATTTCGGACCGTTCCACAATCGTTTTCGGATCACTTTGGTTATCAGATCCGTTTCATTTATGGGATCGGATCCGATTCATTATCATTATTGAAACGTTGTTTGCAAAAAAATCTATTAAACTTAAAAGTTTAAAAAAAAAAAAGTTAGGAAACCTAAAATTTCACCCGAAAATGCCCAAAAAATCCTAAAAAAAGAAACAATGGCTTATTGCTGCAAGAAAAAAATAAACGGTTTAAGAAATATTTAAAAAAAAATTTAACATTAAAACCTATATGTTGCAATGTTAAAATCCCTATTTTTCTTGCTTTGAAATCATTTTGTTCACTTTTTATTCGGCTTTGTGTCATTTCCAATCTGTTTCTTTACGTTTTATAATATTTTTGTTCAGTTTTGGGTAATGTTTGGTTACATTCTTCTTGTTTCGGATCATTCTCGTTCCGTTTATTGTTTCGAATCATTTTCGAATCGTTTATCGTTTTGGATTGTTTTCGAATCGTAATTTCGGCCTGTTAAGGATCCTGGTATCCCAAGAGCCCCTTTTCGCTGAAACACAGGAGATATCCACCCACCTGCACCTCCCCCCTCAGCTGCCTTCAGCGCTCAAGACCTGGCAGACTACTTCCTCAGTAAAACTCTAACTATCAGACGCAACATCCCTACACAAGATAGTTATCTGCCACCTCCACTCCCACAGGTCCCCTCTGCCACCCTCTGCCGCTTCCTCCCAACCACTGAGGAGGAAGTCAATTCCTTATTGTCCTCCTCACATCTCACCACGTGCCCGCTCGACCCCATTCCCTCACATCTAATTCCTCCCCTCTCCTCCTCCCTCACCCCTGCTCTCACACACATCTTCAACCTATCTCTCTCCACTGGCTCCTTTCCATCCGCCTTCAAACACGCACTAGTTACCCCTTTACTAAAGAAACCATCCCTAGACACCAACTCTCCATCCAACTACCGCCCTGTATCCCTGCTTCCCTTCACATCAAAGCTCTTAGAAAAACTAGTCTTCAACCGCCTCTCCCTCTTCCTGTCCTCCAATTCCCTACTTGACCCCCTGCAATCTGGCTTCCGTCCGCTACACTCAACTGAAACTGCCCTCACCAAAGTCACCAACGACCTCCTAACTGCTAAAAAACACGGCCACTATTCTATTCTCATCCTGCTTGACCTCTCGGCTGCTTTTGACACTGTTGACCACCCCCTCCTTCTACAGACCCTCAACTCTCTGGTCTCGGTGACACTGCACTTGCTTGGGTTGACTCCTATTTATCCAACAGGTCCTTCTGTGTGTCCTTTGCTGGTAACTCCTCCTCTTCATTGCCTCTATCTGTTGGTGTACCTCAAGGCTCTGTCCTTGGTCCTCTGCTCTTTTCCATCTACACCTCCTCCCTGGGCAAAATCATCAACAGCTTTTGGCTTTAAGTACCACCTCTACGCTGATGACACTCAGATCTACCTCTCTACCCCTGATCTCTCTCCCCCTGTCCTTTCAAAAGTCAGTGACTGTTTATCTGGCATCTCCTCCTGGATGGCCTCCCACCACCTAAAGATCAACATGTCAAAGACTGAGCTCCTACTTATTCCTCCCTCTAATGCCTCCCCACCTCCTGACTTCTCTATCACGGTGGAGGGTATCACCATCTCCCCATCAAACCAAGTTCGCTGTCTTGGAGTTACACTGGACTCTGCTCTTTCCTTCATCCCCCACATCAAGTCTCTTTCCTCCTCCTGCCGATACCAACTGCGTAATATTTCCAGAATTCGGCCATTTCTTACCGCTGTCACCACAAAACAACTCATACACGCCCTGGTAATCTCCCGACTCGACTATTGCAATAATCTCTTATCTGGCCTCCCTCTGTCCCGCCTCTCCCCCCTACAATCCATCCTGAACGCCTCCGCCAGGCTAATTCACCTCACCCGCCGCTCTGTCTCTGCCGCTCCCCTCTGCGAGTCCCTTCACTGGCTCCCCATCCACTGCAGAATTAAGTTCAAAATCCTTATCCTTACCTACAAAACCCTCACTAACTCAGCGCCCCACTACCTGTCCTCACTAATCACCAAATACACCCCAGCCCGCTCCCTAAGGTCAAACAGTGACCTGCGCCTAGCTTCTCCCCGCATCACCTCTTCCCATGATAGACTGCAGGATTTCTCACGCGCAGCCCCCACTCTCTGGAACGCTCTCCCTCGTGCTGTCAGACTTTCCCCTAACTTCTCTTCCTTCAAACGCTCCCTGAAAACATTGCTATTTAGGGAAGCCTACCACCCAACTCACTGACGCAACCATCAATCACTCTCACCTTACAGTCCTCTCCTCCTGTTTCCAACCCCAACCCTCCTAGATTGTGAGTTCCTACGGGAATAGGGCCCTCATCTCCTCCTGTACTGTTTGTCAAATGTTGTTCAATGTATTGTAACCCTGTCTGTACTGTGCTTATTGTACAGCGCTGCGGAATATGCTGGCGCTTTATAAATTAATAATAATAATAATAATATTTGTAGCCAGACACAGAATAGCCGACACATTAACTGTGGAGTTGTTGCTGATTCAAAATCCAAATGGAGAATGCTTTATTACAGGTTTTTCAGGTTCAGAAACAATGGACACATGCCCAGCCGTGGAACAATGGCTGGAGTCAGATAACAATCTGACTGGGGGAAGGTGTGGGTTGTTGGGAGTAGGTGAAGACAAAGTAATCCATTATTTACAAGGGGTGTATACTATACAAAGACTGGATCTTAATACAGAGGTTAAGCTATACAGAGGGAATAAAAGATAAGGAAAAATAAATGAAAATAAACATTGCAGCAGCCGTTTCGTCACACGGCCAATTCGTAATTTCGGACGGCCGAATATTACGTTTTTGGGAAACGAAAAAAATAACAAATATAAATCTCGTCCGAAAATGGAATTTTGACAATACAAAATGCACATGTCTACCCCCCAGTATTTTTCCTTCTTTTATTGTATCTCATGTTATCAGAGACAAGAATTTCTGTTACCAGAGAATGAAAGCTAATGTGATTTTAAGTGAATTCGTAAAAAGAAATAATACTGATTTATACAATTTATTCCTAGTAATCTTTGAAATTGGAGCTGCTCCGATTTCGGACTAGTTACTACTTTTAACTACTTTCTTTTTTAACTTCTTTTAACACAAAAACAGGACGTTAAGCTGTTGTCCAGAAAACAAAACAAACAGAAACCAAAACCATTTAAGCTTCACATTTTTTGGAAAATGCCCTATTTCCCACAAGTATCAACATCATTTTCTCGGTATGTTTTGATTGCTCCTCCGGCATAAAGACTGAGAGATCATTAAACAATAAACATACTCTCCCCGATCTCTTTTATGATGCCATTCAACATCCCTGCGTGTGTGCAACTGTGTCGACGCGAGCGCCGCATTGCCTCTTCCACCCGAACCTGGATTGCTCTGCAGTCACATCATTAAAAAACTGCTGCTAGAAAGCTTATAAATATGCATCATCTATCCTGCAATAACCACGTGGAGTCTGAGTCTGCAGCCTTCCCAAACTTCACCACGTCCCCAAATCACAAGAAAAATGTAAAGGGACTGATGCAAGAGAGAAACAGACATATCTCTTAAAGGGATACTATAGGGTTAGAATAGGAGGGGAAAGAAATGGAGGGGTTAAACATTAACCCCTCTGCACTCCTCCATCCTGTTTTAACCCTTTAACCTCCTTTCAAAACTCGACTTAATTGATCGCTGGTCTCACTCTGATCCCAGCTGGATGTGGCATGTTGACAGCCACAGGGGGCTGATTGCTCCAGCCAATCCAGTGACTCTCAATTCCAGGAGGCTTTGATACCATTGGATGGGGCTGGTTCCCAAAGACCCTGAAGCCCTCTAACCTGAGCTCACATCGTGCTTGCAGGTCTAATCCCTAACATTTGGATGGCTGAACCGGCCCCCCGCACTGAACCCACTTAAAGGGGGAGTGGGAGCTAACAGCAATGTCGCCAACATTAAGGCCTTGTTCACACCAAATGCAGAGCAGATCTGCTCAGGTTTCTGCACACGCACATTAGTCTTTAGACTCGTTTTTGAAACGTTTTTGATAAGGAGGAGTGGTGGGGGGAAGGTGGGTGGATGGAATAATGCATTTGAGGAACTACTAGTACATTAACAACCATGCCATTCACATTGAAGTACTCAGTAGAGCTCTCCTTATCAGTAGAGGACATATCCTCATATCCTGGGAACACTCTTCATGCTATCTAACTCCACTGATCAGCCTTCTTCCTATTGTTCTTGTATTGAAAATGCCTGCTGTCATACAGCTCAGGGCACTCTAACACCATACTAATGAATTTATCTGGGTCACAAAACTTCACCACCATTGTTCCTTCGCTCTCCAGATCACGCGGTCACCTTTTTCCACAGACAGGAAGTGACCAAGGAAGATTAGGTCATGACAGATGACCATAGAGTTTTTTTTCTTTATGGTTAGTTTTTTGAATTGCGTTGCGTCTTTGACGCATTTTTGATGTGTTCCAGAGCAGGACCAGAGCAGGTAAAATAGGGCTTGCTGCAGTTTTTTCACCTGCTCTGGAACTGAACACTGATGTGAACTGGAGCAAAAAATACCATTGGAATACATTGGATGCAGTTTTGATCCGGTCTGCACCTGCTCCGCGCTTGGTGTGAACAAGGCCTAAGGGTCACACTGCGTAGAGTAAACCTTTAAAAAGTAGAATGTATGCCCGTTTTGCCAACAGCCCTGATCTTGACATGGTAGTCTTGGTGGTTCCCTCTTTTTCCATGGTCCTGGGTATCTTTGTTAATATCCTGTTTTTTGGGGCACTTTTGTCTTCTCCAATGTCTCTAGTCTTTGCAGGTCTTCAAAAAATTATATCAGCCCATCTCACAGTTCAGCACTGAAAGGGTTAATTTATTTTCCAACCCCCCCTTTCAGTGAGTACACAGACGTTGGCAGGAATTTTACGGACGCGCTCCAACAAACTCGGCGAATCGCATAGGGAAATGTCAATCAATGCTCCGGATTCAGCTTGTTGGTGCCTACTCGCCACTTACTGAATGGAGCCCGCAGATTGTACGTTCTCTGCAATTCCTGGTTTAGTGAATAAGCCCCGTCTTAGTGTGTGACTCTCCTGACCGTTTCCCAGTCTCTGCATGCCCCTGTCCTGCTCTTCTTTTTGTGTAGTTGTAGCCCCTGAATGTCAGCTTTGTGCATGTTGTCTGTCGTCGATGGTCCTGCAGCTCAAGATCAGAATCCACTGTTATCACTGTGATGTCACTGGACTTGTCCATGGTGCTGAATGTGAACTCCTCAGCATGTCCCCAAAGCTGATCTGATGTATTTCTAAGCACCACTGTGTGCTTTAAAGTAAAACTCCACTTATTATCATCATCATCCTTTGCATAGCGCCAACAGTTTCTGCAGCGCTGTACAATAACTAATGGAAGGAGACAAATTTAAAACAAACATCGGAACAAAAACAAGAGGTGTAGGTGGCCCGGCTTACAGGAGTTTACAATCTAGATCCAACTAAATCAACTCAACTTTTTTTTTCTTGTTAAATTTGTCCATTTTTATTCTCCTAAATCTGCAAAGTCAGCCCGAAAATTGCAATTTCTAAACCCAAAATAAACAGATTTTAAAATTCTGCCAGAGGTGTTCTGTATATTTATCATGGTTGTTTTGGTATGAAATACATTGTTCCTCTGCGGCTTGTTTACAGTTTAGCGAATGCGTCTGAGAGCTTTGTATGACGCTAAATATATACACATGGTAATAACCGTCATTGCAAAAGCAGTGCTGAATGTTTGTTCAGAGATGGTCTGGGCTGGCATGGCCTGGCATGGTTTGAAATTCTCTTCTCTTCTGATACATTTTGACAGTGTCTCACTTCTATATCAGTGATGGCTATCCGTGTCATTCCAGACATATGAGACATACGAGAGCTGCATCTCCCATGATGCTCATAGAACCTAAAGGCTGGCTGTGCATCATGGGACATGTCCTTCTCAAACGTGGGACAGTGATCCTCACTGTTTTTTGTTTGGGAGCCACAGCAGCAAGAGGACTATCGGTTTGACCCCACACCCCGAATACTGTATATTTTAAGCCTGTAGTATATCGTTTTAAATGGACCTAAGAAGAGTTCTATCTGCAAACTCTTATCTCTGCCCTCCTGGTTTCTTTCGTCTCTGATCTCTGCGCTCCTGGTTTCTTTCGTCTCTGATCTCTGCGCTCCTGGTGTCTTTCATTTCTGATTTCTGTGCTCCTGGTATTTCTCGTCTCTGATCTCTGCGCTCCCGGTGTCTCTCGTCTCTGATCTCTGCGCTCCTGGTGTCTCTCGTCTCTGATCTCTGCGCTCCTGGTGTCTCTCGTCTCTGATCTCTGCGCTCCTGGTGTCTCTCGTCTCTGATCTCTGCGCTCCTGGTGTCTCTCGTCTCTGATCTCTGCGCTCCCGGTGTCTCTCGTCTCTGATCTCTGCGCTCCTGGTGTCTCTCGTCTCTGATCTCTGCGCTCCTGGTGTCTCTCGTCTCTGATCTCTGCGCTCCTGGTGTCTCTCGTCTCTGATCTCTGCGCTCCCGGTGTCTCTCGTCTCTGATCTCTGCGCTCCTGGTGTCTCTCGTCTCTGATCTCTGCGCTCCTGGTGTCTCTCGTCTCTGATCTCACCGCTCCTGGTGTCTCTCGTCTCTGATCTCTACGGTCCTGGTGTCTTTCATTTCTGATTTCTGTGCTCCTGGTATTTCTCGTCTCTGATTTCTGTGCTCCTGGTGTCTGTCGTCTCTGATCTCTGCGCACCCGGTGTCTCTCGTCTCTGATCTCTGCGCTCCTGGTGTCTCTCGTCTCTGATCTCTGCGCTCCTGGTGTCTCTCGTCTCTGATCTCTGCGCTCCTGGTGTCTCTCGTCTCTGATCTCTGCGCTCCTGGTGTCTCTCGTCTCTGATCTCTGCGCTCCTGGTGTCTCTCGTCTCTGATCTCTGCGCTCCTGGTGTCTCTCGTCTCTGATCTCTGCGCTCCTGGTGTCTCTCGTCTCTGATCTCACCGCTCCTGGTGTCTCTCGTCTCTGATCTCTGCGCTCCTGGTGTCTCTCGTCTCTGATCTCACCGCTCCTGGTGTCTTTCGTCTCTGATCTCTACGGTCCTGGTGTCTTTCATTTCTTATTTCTGTGCTCCTGGTATTTCTCGTCTCTGATTTCTGTGCTCCTGGTGTCTGTCGTCTCTGATCTCTGCGCACCCGGTGTCTCTCGTCTCTGATCTCTGCGCACCTGGTGTCTCTCGTCTCTGATCTCTGCGCTCCTGGTGTCTCAGCTCTGATCTCTGCGCTCCTGGTATCTCTTGTCTCTGATCTCTGTGCTCCTGGTGTCTCTTGTCTCTGATCTCTGTGCTCCTGGTATCTCTTGTCTCTGATCTCTGTGCTCCTGGTGTCTCGCGCTCTGATCTCTGCGCTCCTGGCATCTCGTGTCTCTGATCTCTGCGCTCCTGGTGTCTCGCGTCTCTGATCTCTGCACTCCTGGTGTCTCGCATCTCTGATCTCTGCGCCCCTGGCGTCTCGTTTCTCTGATCTCTGTGCCCCTGGTTTCTCTAGTCTCTGATCTCTGCGCTCCTGGTTTCTCGCGTCTCTGATCTCTGCGCTCCTGGTTTCTCGCATCTCTGATCTTTGCGCTCCTGGTTTCTGATTTCTGCGCTCCTGGTGTCTTGACCCTGATTTCTGCGCTCCTGGTGTCTTGACCCTGATTTCTGCGCTCCTGGTGTCTTGACCCTGATTTCTGCGCTCCTGGTGTCTCGTGTCTCTGATCTCTGTACTCCTGGTTTCTCTCGTCTCTGATCTCTGCACTCCTTACTTCTCTCTTGCCCTTCTGCTCCATCTCTGTGCTCGCTGTCTTTCTATACTCCTGGCTTCTCTCTGTGCTCGCTATCTTTCTATACTCCTGGCCTCTCTCTGTGCTCGCTGACTTTCTATACTCCTGGCTTCTCTCTGTGCTCGCAAACTTTCTATACTCCTGGCTTCTTTCTGTGCTCGCTGTCTTTCTATACTCCTAGCTTCTCTCTGTGCTCGCTGTCTTTCTATACTCCTGGCTTCTCTCTGTGCTCCCTGACTTTCTATACTCCTGGCCTCTCTCTGTGCTCGCTGACTTTCTATACTCCTGGCTTCTCTCTGTGCTCCCTGACTTTCTATACTCCTGGCTTCTCTCTGTGATCGCTGACTTTCTATACTCCTGGCTTCTCTCTGTGCTCGCTGACTTTCTATACTCCTGGCTTCTCTCTGTGATCGCTGACTTTCTATATTCCTGGCTTCTCTCTGTGCTCGCTGTCTTTCTATACTCCTGGCCTCTCTCTGTGCTCGCTGACTTTCTATACTCCTGGCTTCTCTCTGTGCTCCCTGACTTTCTATACTCCTGGCTTCTCTCTGTGCTCGCTGACTTTCTGTACTCCTGGCTTCTCTCTGTGCTCGCTGTCTTTCTATACTCCTGGCCTCTCTCTGTGCTCGCTGACTTTCTATACTCCTGGCTTCTCTCTGTGCTCCCTGACTTTCTATACTCCTGGCTTCTCTCTGTGCTCGCTGACTTTCTATACTCCTGCCTTCTCTCTGTGCTCCCTGACTTTCTATACTCCTAGCTTCTCTCTGTGCTCCCTGACTTTCTATACTCCTGGCTTCTCTCTGTGCTCCCTGACTTTCTATACTCCTGGCTTCTCTCTGTGCTCCTGACTTTCTATACTCCTGGCTTCTCTCTGTGCTCTCTATATTCGCTGTGCTCTCTGTCTATATTCGCTGTGCTCTCTGTCTCTCTGCACATCTTTGTTACTGCTCCAAAGTCAGAATGTGACTGTCGCTCAGTAACAAGAAAATGGCGGCAGCATGTCATCGGATGGCGCCAGCCTTAGGTATCACTGACGCATTCAGTGCAGGTCCGCGAGCGGCGCAACGAGGAACTGTGATGTGCGATGACAAGGTTATCCATTGCTGGCCAATAGAGGTCAATACATGTTATCTGATAACCTAGAACAGGGGTGCTCAATTCCATGATGTTTCAAAACTACAATTCCCATGATACTCAGCAACTCAATAGGTCAACTGAGCCTTATGGGAATTGGAGGTCCACAGTTGAGCATCCCCTGATTAGGAACACTGTAAAATCCATCTACTATAAAGCAGAGGCGAGCTAATTATTGTGGGAGCTGTTGTGTGTCTTCCGCAGTTGGAGCGCTGGTGCCTACTGATGCTCGCTGTAAATTCACTGACCCTTATACTATATAATATTTATGCAGATACTAAGCTGGCGATGTACACAGATGAATAATGCAGATATAGTCAGGCATGAAAAAAAAATCCATTTCCAGTTGAGCTCGCCCTCTAATTGGCAGCATAAGCACTCCGAGAAGAGCAGATTTTATAAGCTTCGATGGAAGAATTCACGCCAAAGGGGCTTATTCACTAACAGGGTTATTCAGAGAAAGGTGAAAACCGAAGAATGACTGGAGAAGTGAAAATTCTAGAAAAATTCTCCCATTTATCTCACTTTACAAATCGGCTATTTGCTCTAGATTGTTCTCTTCTCCTGCCAATTCTCCTGATTGTCACCTTATTTTGCGGGATATTCAGAGAAAGGTGGAAACTCCATGAAAAGAGATGGACAGAATAGCCGAGTTGCAAATAGTGTTATTTAATTTTTCTATTATTTTGCCATAATCTTTTCGGATGGATCAGGTTGTTTTGTCTGGCAGGTTTTTTAATGGTTAACTATTTGCCCTGTACACATTTTTATAAGGCCTGCGCAACAAAGATCTCCAACGAGCTGTGCGTTAACAGGACTGTACTTCGATTATCCCTAGATACATTTCACCTGCAGCTGTGGATTCTTCACCGTAAATATGATAACGCTGTGAAGTTGGCCTCTATTACACGCTTCGCGCAGCGCATTTGTGTGTGCGCAAATGCGCTTTTGCGCGAGGACAAAACCATTTGCGCGGAACGTCGTAGTACGACGGTCGCGCAAACGATGCGCGTTATCGTCTACCGCGATTGACCCTGCGCGAACCCAGCGCGAGCGCAAGTTCGTGCGCGCATCCTATCCCATTGTGAGCGCAAATGCGTTAGTGCGGATGGTATTACAATCTTCGCGCAAAGTCGTACGAGCGACGTTTGCGCAAATTTTCGTAACGTCTTTGAAAACTTGGTGTTAACTGCAAATATGATCGTTGTGGCCGAAACGAAATAACGCGGCAATAAAAAAAAAAATACAGCACAGTACAGTTACACATTCTACACATACCCAGACATAAAAAATGTATAATTTGTCAAAATTGTTTTTTGCTGCAGGACATATACGCAGATTGACTTTGACAGGCACAACAACCTAATTTTAGAAAATGGTGGTTCTTAATTCTGATTGGCTGAATCCCGTGAAAAAACAGTCTGCCCACCGATTCCTGCACGCAACGTTCATTTGCGCGTTGGATTTGCGCACGAAAAAATATGAAGGCTGAAAAAATGCGCTCGGATCGGAATTCCGCGTTAATTTTCGCGTGATAACGTTTTTTTGCGTGCGCAAAAAAAAGTGCTGCGCGAGCGCATTTGCGCGAAGCGTGTAATAGGGGCCCTTGTCGGGTATTTTCTTCTTCTTCCATTTTTGCACTGCAATTGGAAACATTTGCTCAAATCAGTTTTTTGGTTCCCCCCCTTTTTTATTTCAACCTATATTCTGATGGATCTTTAAACATGTATACTCTACAACAAGGTTCCCAACCGCGGTCCCCAGGTCCCCCTAACAGGCCAGGTTTGCAGGATATCTGAAGCACAGCACAGGTGATCTGATTTGCTGCTCAGTGATTGCAGGATTCAGTCTGCTTTTCCCCAAAGAAATCCTTAAAACCTGGCCTGTTAGGGGGACTCGGGGACCTCAGATGGGAACCACTGCCCCATAATGTAGATGAAAGCAAATTGGTTAACTCATTCGCTACCAAGTAATTTTTTTTTTTTTTAATAAAACGACTTCAGGAACCAGTGACGTTATGGAAAATCCTTTTTAATTATACAGGAAGACGTATTTAGGAATATTCCCAATGTATTTCGTACTGTAATAACTTATTTGGCATGCAGATATCGCCTTCTACTGGCCTAAAGGAGTTACTGCATGTCAGGGCTCTGTGCAGGATCAACTGGGGAGATGTCATTTGAAAATATTCCCAGTACATTATAAGGTCTTGGTTTTTAATCTTTGGGAACAAGTTCTGGAGTTCAAAAGCAAACAGGGTTATTGAGAGAGAGCCGATCCGGCCCCGAAATATAACCGGACACTGAATTTCAGCAAACGGGGACATTTTGTGGCCATTCGGCTATTCAGAGAGCAGGCAATTCGCCAAATTCTGGCGAATTGCCTGCACGTACGGTGCCTGTTTGAGGGCAGTGAAATCCCCCATAGAGAAACAATGGTTCGGCTATTCAGAGAACACTGAACAGCTGAGGAATGTCTGTGAATTGCCCTGCTGTTCGGGCGTTTCATTCAGCAGGTTTATTCAGGCGAATCCCATAGGCTTCAATGTTAAAAATATTCCCGTTTTAATTCCATATCTAATAAACCGTTTATCATTTTATTCTGCAGTAAAAAGTCTCTTTATATTTAGATTTTTTTTTTTAGGAACTGCGCCCACAGTTTTCTCTCTAGCACCCCCGTTTTAGCACTTAAAAAGCTGCCTGCATTGTTACCGGGCGCTAAGTGCCGCCGCGAGCATCCACTTGATGAAGTCCATAGGACTCCATTGCGTTCCCCCCTGCTGGTCACATGACGATCCGGCAGGTCGGCGTAGTGATCCGCAGGGAGAGACTGGGGGACATTTTCCCCCAGTCTCTCCCTGCTCCCGCTGGACGGAGGAGGCGGACAGAGCTGCGGTCCTTGCCGCGGGATAGGAGGGGAGTATCTGGTTATTTCTGGGGGGGTTACTGCTGGTGCTAACGGATCTACACCAGTGGAATCCGTTAACACCAAGTCTAGGCTGTGGTTGACTCTCTGTAAACCGCGTACGGATGTTAATTAGTGTTGGGACTTTGCAATCCTAACGCTGATTAACACTTTGCGCTCCCTATACTTAACATGGGGAGCGCAAAGTACAGTAACCTCGCGCTGAAAAGCACAAGGTACCAAACGTTAACGGTTTACTTAACCCGTTAGCGTTTGGATTGTAATGTGCGGTTGCCACCAGGGCTAACGTTAACACTCACCCAGGTGAGCGCTAACGTTAGCACCAAGAGTGTAATGTAGCCCTAGATGTGCTGGAACTACATTTCCTTTGACGCTCATCCACTCACTAGTTTAGCGGAGTTTCATGGGAAATGTAGTTCCATAATGATCAGAGGGCCGACGTTGCAGACCATGAGCTAAGTAGTTTTTCTAAAAAAAAAAAAAAAAAAAAAAATGTTGATCAGAAAGAGAACATGCAGGTCACATTCATCTTATATGTCTATTCAAATTTCTTTGAAGTTGTTTGCAGAAAAAAAATCTAATTTTTCTTCTCTTTGTTTTTTTCTCTCTTCTTCAAGGATTGCGACGCTGACTCGTGGGCTGCAGAGTTCATGCCGTTTGGTCCTGCTTTGTAAGTGATGCTATTTGTCTTTTTTTTCCTGTTCATTGGACGTTTCGATTTTCATGCTTTTAGTGCTTTCCATTTCCATAATTTTCACCCCATTTCTTGCAGGGACGGAGAGAGAGCGTATTTCTTATCGTTTGATTTGATTCTCAGCTTGATGGGTGTTGGATTTCTGTCTCCAGCTGTTTGTTATAGTAACCCGAGTCTTTTTGTGATAATTCCTCAAAAAAAAGGATTTTTAATAATGGCGTGTTCTGCATTATGATGCATTTTGCTTTCGCAGACAATGCTGGAAAACCGTCCGACGTATCTATTTGCCTTCTGTAGAAACGCATAATCTGGGGCTGCAGAAAAAAATTGAAGTCATTCCTAAAAATGCAACCAACTGTTTAAAGGCATCTTAACCCCTTAGTGACCGGGCAGTTTTACAAAAGTTCATCCGAAAATGGCCCGCTGCTGTTTTTACGTTTCTGCTCTGTTTGTGTTTAGCTCTAATTTCCCTCTTCCTCGTTTATGGAACCCACACATATTATACACCGTTTTTCCGGCCATTAAATGGACTTTCTAAAGATAACATTATGTCAATCATATCTTCTAAGTTACTATAAAAAAATGAAATATGACGAAAAAATTGAAAAAACACACGTTTTCAAAATTGAATCCCCAAAATCTACAACCACCAAAAAAGACTCCGGCTAAATAGTTTTGAAATTGTGTCCTGAGATTAGAAATACCCAATTTTTACATGTTTTTGCTTTTTAACCCCTTCACTGCTGAACTATTTCACCTCTGTGCGCTGAGTTCATTTTGACCGTTTTATGGTCATCATTTTTAAATGCCAGCTTAAGTCCTATTTTATTATACCCCCAGACAATTATTTTTTTTAAAAAAAAAACAATTGTTTTTATACTTTTTTTTTATTTTGTTTTTACAACAAACCTCTCCAATGATATAAAACATGTCCCTCTAGCTACCACGAATGGGGATACGGGATTCCAAAGTATCCCCCTAGCTCCACTTGGCAGCTAGGGGGTTAACTGGCCCACTGACGTCCTCACACATATAGTGAGGATGTCAGTGGGTGGGGGTGGCCCGAAAACTTGGCTGACATCCAAGAGGTCAGACACTTCAAGGTTTGAATCGTGATTCGTCGCCAATCTGGCAACGAATAGGTTAAACATGGATACCGCTGAAAAGGGGAGAATATCCATTTAATGCTGAGGAAAAACACTATATAATATGTGTGAGTAAGAGGAAAATTAGAGCTAAACACAAACAGCGCAGAAATTTAAAAACAGCAGTGGGTACATTCGGACTGGCAATGGTAAAATCGGCCGGTCACTATGTGCTTAATCTAGTCGACTAAAACTAAGATGATTAAAATATGACTAAAAGTAAATGGCGTTTTAGTCAGAAGACTATGTCTAAAACGGAATTTAAAATTTGCTGTCAAAATTAAAATTGCATTGGACGAAGTATAGTGATAAGTGGATAGTTGTAAAATGACGGGTCAAATCCAAAACCTGAATGGGAGTTGGCTTTTTGTTTTTGTTTTTGTAAAGGCTGTTTATAGATTTGTTGTGGGAAACAATGCCTCTCTACAGTGTATCCCCACTCGCTCTCATCTACTGGCGTATCAATGTCATTTTCACTCGCTGGTAATTAACCGATAAAGCTCCATACCGTGCTTATGTCATTAATACATCCATTCCTGTGATATATGGTTTTGGTTGTGTGACTTCCACACATTAGTGGAGGATGAAAGCAGCCACAACAGATTGTTTCATTTGTTGGGAAAATAAGTCTCGCAGAAGATTTGTCCCAAAGGACCAAATGCTAAGATGTTAAATGCCTTCTCTCCTTGTCTCCTATTCAACGTTGGTATCCATGGTTCTATAACGAGAACAAGGACACCCTTTGAAAGGCATCTCTCTCTCTCGCTTTTTTTTGTTGTTGTATCAGGATGAGTGAACAGAGCATATTTTTTCACTTGTAACCCAGCAGGTTGACATAATAAACACTAAATGGGTTTATAATGGCATTCTGATTTGACAGTCGATTTAACCCCTTCCCTGCAAGAGGCAGAATAGATACATTTTTACATCAATTCACCAAGATCTGTCATGTTAAAGGTCAACTAGGATATTCTATATCTGCCTAATTGAGCTGAATGAGCATTTTTCATCCACAACCGTGTTCGGGTTTCAGGCTTAAATATACGTTACAAGCTGCTGATGTAGCTTCTGTTTTCTGCTGGTGTTGGATAACCGTTTATTTGCACATTCCGACATCTAATGGAAATGCACGTTACATTCCATTAACCCAAGTGGAATTTTGATAAACGTAGGCCTTGTAAGACTCGACTGAATATGATGGGATGTAAAGATGGCGTTGGATGGCTCGAGCCACACATCTTTCAAGACACAAGCGAAGCGGAAGATATGGTACTTATACCCCCATCCTGCTTATGTCATGGTTTACTGAGATGATTGTCTTCTCTCATGACCACTGGGCCAATATCTTCCAGAAAGGACAAAAATGAATTTTAATGATCAAGGTATTACTTGTACACATATCACATGGATATGGAAGAGCAACAAGGATTTGTTTAGATTCTAAAGTGATCAGAAGTAGACATAATTAAGGGAAAGTTGGCCCAGTCTCGGCAGAAGTGATTTGCTCCAGCATCTGGGGAAAGATTTACTCAAGGGTGAAGGATAGTAGAAAATGTCTCATCCTTGGGACCAGAGCTCCAGCAATGTGGTAGAGAAACTGAAGTTCCCATAGCAAACGAATCAAGGCATGCAGCCATAATGACCACATTTGTGGATGTGTCTATGGTGTGCACTCAGAGGTGCTTGGTGTTGTCCCAAGATAAGGGTCCACAACCCCTCCAAACCCTTGAAATGGATCTCAAGTCAGGACTGTCCATCAATATCTGGTAAAAAATAACAGAATCACCTTATACTGCGTTAAAACATGAAATTTTTTTCAAACTAGACTAGGAAATGTGGCTTGGAAGATTGGCGACCTCGCAACCTGTATGAGTAACTCTCCTGGTTACATGGGATGTGGTGAAGTCGCATAATTATTATCGCCATTTCTAACAAGAACATAAGGGACCCTGGGATGGGGAACCTAACAATCTTGTAGGAATGCTGAGCCTCTTTCCAAGCTTTTCTGCCATACACCTAAGACTCTTAGATCTTCTTTAGTCTGATAATGTATTTTTGTTGAAGCGTGAATAGTGTTAATTCGGTGCACAAGAAGCAACTCATGGTGGACCAGTATCTTATTTATGCGTTTTCCATAGACGAGCTACATTGATCTTGATTCGTGTCAACGCAGCACTGTGCTGTGGATCTCTTATCCAGGACTTACGTTTTAGGGACAAAGGTCAATTCACAATTACCAATTATCACCTTTTATTTGGTCTGGTTTTGTCATTACTGTTGGGAGTTTGTAAAATTGTTGTTGGTTCACACTTTGGATAAAATTACTTACTGTACACATTGTGATATCGTGTTAGGTTCACGTTGACAGGAAAGAGTTGGTGTTCGTCTAGTTACCTAGGATGTCTCTATCAGTGTTTGAACATCTTGGGGGCCAAGAGATCAATCTGTATTTAATGTTTAAAATTCACCAAGAACAATTGCTTAAACTCTTAATATGCAGATATTCTCCATCTTCCATGCCATCTTTTTTTAGGTCTTCCATTTCGACTGCTTTAAATACCCGGGGGCAATAGTGCATGGAGTCAAAACAACAGCTGGTAAAGATGTAGGAAGCCTAATACTGAAACAGATCTAGCTTATGTGTGACTGCTGCAGAGTAGCTTTCATACTGATGGATTCTTATAGATTAACAACAAACTGTGTTGAAAGCACTGCGTTTCTAAAGAGCGAAGTGTCCAACAACCTTAACTCAACTCTCAATGCAATGCCAAGAAGTGACAAGGATAGTTTCCAAGGTAATGATTACGATTATTTGTCCAATTATGTAACTCCTCTACCTTTGGGAAGCATACATTCCTTATATTGCATACTGTATATTGGTGGTGTGTGTCAAGTTGATGTTGAACTTGATTATCCTTTTTTCATCACCATCAATAACAGATATATGAAAACTTGAACGTGATAGACTTACTGTTATTTATTTACTTTTATTCGCAAGGTGTACACACAATATATCGTTTCATGCTATGGATTCACAACCTGGAATACCAATGCAATGTTTTCTATGTTCTGTATTCAAAACTTCATCCATCAACTCAATTTGTCTCATGTCCTGCATACCCAACCTGAACCATCAACCCAATTTCTTCCATGTTCTGCATTCCTAACCTAAACCAACAACACAATGTACCCTGTGTTCTACATCCATAACCTAAATCCTCAACCCAATGTGTCCCCGGGTTCTCGATTCATAACTTGAACCATTAGCCCAACGTGCTGCATGTTCTACATCCATAACTTGATCCATCAACCCAATGAATCCCATGTTCCACCCTTGTCGCTTGATCCATCAACTCAATGTGTCTCATGTTCTGCATTCCTAACCTGAACCGTCAACCCAATGTTCTGCATTCCTAATCTGGACCATAAAGTCAATGTGTCCCATGTTCTGCATACATAACTTTATCCCTCAACTCAATGCGTCTCATGATCTGCATTCCCAACCTGAACCACCATCCCAATGTATTTCATACTCTGCATTCACCACCTCTATTGTTCGTTTATAGTGTTCCATGATATACCGTTGCAACTTTGAGCCATTTTTATCCTGCATTCACAGCCTGGACCTTCTATCGTTTGGACCTTTTATTTGTTATCCCCTATAAAGTGACGTTATTGCTTCTCGGCATGTTGCCCCATGGGCTGCATCAATTATGGATTGCATATTTTGCGCTCAATGAGTTCAGGGATTATGTTGCATCGCATTGATCTTCCAGAATAAGAGATTGAAAACAATATTTAACATTGAACCATAGTCCCTACGGCTTCACGTTCCATTTAAAGTTTAGAGGTGGTTGTGAATCAGATTGACTTTATCGTGGGTTACCTTGCTCTCACGTGTTCTCTACTTTACTTTGTATCGGGTGCTCAGAAACGGCACTATAGCAAGAATATCGAGCCATTTCAAGTCGATTGATATTCATTCTGCTAGTATGAGAACTTTAAATGGTGAATGCCACCAAAATCCTGGTGAAAACTGATTTTGTGAAATGGGCTTAGAGCTTTAGCCCCATATCTATGCTCCCCAGACATCCATAAATTCTTACTGTGATTGTCTGACGTTTTTCAACAGAACTGCAAGGAACCACGAGGTCAAATAGTTCCTAGGTGTCCTCATGCCATGAATCGGGTTTTGCGCATATCCGACAATACCACTCAATGGACTCCATAATGTATAGCACCATCAGTGACTGTTAATGCTTGTAATATTAGCACTGAGCATAAAATGCCTTGTTCCCCCCCTGGAATATGAACTAGCGGCTAACACAGTGGTTCACTTGTAGCAGAGCCATTGACTAACAGCTTGCGTCATCATGCGCGGCTCCCTGTTACCGACTCCTCTGGAATAGGGCCTATTATTTCTTTCACATCATTCCAAGTGTCCTAAATGTACAGACAGATAAGAGCCAACACAAGAAAAACCTGTGTAACCCACTCGTAGCTCAGGCTGCTTGTCTGCATTCCAGCTAACTATTGTTCATTTTTCCTCATGGGACCATCGACATAATCAAAATGCTAAAACCTCCAAATCTCATCTTGGTTGCACCTAATAACATAGATTACCCTTCTAATTGTACCTAATAATCTGCTTCTCCACTAAGAGCCTAATGAATCGAGAATATAGACTCCAGGGTATATATCGTGCACACAAATACAACCTTGGGTTGAATTACCACCAGTAATTGTAAACACTGAGCGAAGACACCACCAATATTTTGCAATTAATTAATTGCTAGCCGGTATTTTTTTTTCTGTTTATAGTTGTTCAGACACCTTTTTTTTTTGTGTGCGCAAATAAATATTTTTAAAAACTGATCATATTGACAAGAATATATGAAAGTGAACCATATGTCTCGATTTTATTCTTTGATTTAAATCCGGAAAGAAGTATGGTAGGCATATTCTGACTGCAAAGAATGATATCCCAATGCCCTAGAAATAGAACTTTTAAAATGCTTTCCTACTACAGTTGACGTCCCCTGTGTTTTATTGTTTATTGGATGAATTCGGTCACTGTTGCTCTGCTAATAAAACTACTAAAAAAGACCATCTAAAAGAAGAAACCATCCCCAAAAATATTCAAATTGATTTCACTGCAGCAGCAGGGGACGCGCTTCCTAGATTAATATACCTGCGTACGGCTTTGATGTCACAGAAGCTGAAAGTCTCAAAGTTGAGTGCACCTATAGCTGCAACAATGTGTTTGTGTGCTTTTCCCCTTGCGCTCTCCTGTGTCACAGCAGGAACACTGCTTATTGTGGTTCTACTTCCACAAATTTGTTTATCTTCTTGTAAAATATATATATAATTTCTCTCTTTCATTGTTTTGGAAAAAATAATAAAAGAAAAAATGCACAAAGAAACAAAAAAGAAAATCCTAAAATAATGAAGACTTTCTCGCGGTGGAGTAGGATGTGAAATCGCCGCGTGTCTGGGTGGTTGGTGTAAGAGCATTAGACTTAAAAATGACTAATCTAATTTATCTACTTCAGAATGTTAACCGCTCTGTTGTTTTTAAACCCCACGGCTGAACTCTGCCAATATGCTGTCCTTTTGTTTCAAGTCTGCCAAAAACATGTCTAATTCCGAAAAATCCCAATTATTACTCCCGATGGAAGCCTTAAAATGCATCTTAACTCAGAGTCTAGTGAGCTTAAAAACATCATTTGGAAAAAAAACGAAAGCTTGAACGTATCCATATTTTGACTTGTTTATGTCTCTTATAAATATTTTATATGACTTGTATTTTTTTATTATTATTTTTTTTAGAATTCTTTGTTTTTTCTTCATTTCCCATTCCGCAGTTGTTAATTAATTTTAAAAGCGAGGTCGGGTATGGTTATATTTAGTATCTGTTCGGTAACTCCATTAAAACATCAACACCATTTCTCCAACGCGTGCGTTTTATTTATTTTTTACTTGCCGATTGACGGAACTGAAAGAGTAACCTTGACGCGATCAGGTGGTCAGGGCCTTCCGAGATAGATAAAGGCTGCGATCCATATTTAATTTAAACGGTTCCTAGGGTGCACATGTGGATCGTCAGACAAGTTTCCAGCTGTGATAGTCAAGTTTCAATTTTGTATTAATAGGTGAGAATTGGAATGCGAGTTGATAAAGATAGTGTCACCTAATAGCGCAGTTCATTATTTCTGCATCAGTGGTTTGTCATTTAGTGCGACAAGGACGGATATTGACTGCTGGACATTCTACTCAGTCGTGCGTTGTACTCTTTTCACGTGAAGGTGCCGATGCCGAGGCGTGAGTTTATTTACAACTGCAATCTTTATAAAGCTGATTTATTTTTTCGTTTGTACAACTAAACAAATAAATAAAAAATAAAACCATTACATTGTGATGGATGAAATGTCCATATTATACTGTTCTTATTATAATTTTATTTTTATTTATAGATGTATTTTGATTTTTTTCTATCAATCTATGGTCTGGTGATCAATCTAGCTTTATCGCTATCTGACTATCATCAGGGTCGGGGGCATGATTTAAGACCGTCAAGAAGGATGAAAAGGTTTTGAGGATAAACAGAAACTGGCCCAAGTCCTACTATTTTAATCAGAACTTTCAATACAGTTTCTTCTTTCCTGGTCTGAGTTGTGGTTCATCACAATTCCGTTGGTCCAACCAATCGCTGTATATTACCTAGTACCACATGTATCTAAGGACCGTCCTACTGCTGTTGATTGGTGGATTCTTTAGTATCTTGACTTTAGAATGTGAACATGTACTGGCTAGGTGCTGGGATATGTGCTGGCTAAGTTTCCCAGGTATATTCCATCAGGGGGTGGATATGGCTTTGGTCTTATAGACCAGGGCTTGACAAATTTGCTTTGAATCTAGGAGCCAGCTGCAAAAGTTAGGAGCCAGGTTTTTTTTCATACTAAGGTTGGTGTCAGACGAGTGCACAAGATGCGCCCATACTGACGTGCCTACTGGAATTCGTTGCAGCATTGTGACGCAAATTGCAGCGTGCACACAGCTTTCCCCGAGCAGACAAAGCCTTGTAAAAGGCTTCTTGTCCGACGGGTGGAGGGCCCAGCGATCGGGTCTGCCAGAAGGGTAAGCTATGTATACAAACCCGGGTGCCAGGACAGCATTTCTTGTCACCTTTGCGACCCTTGCGCCCGGGTTTGTCGACCCCTGTTATAGACCATTACAGTATGTCACACGTTGATGAGATATCGTAGCCGCAGATTATCAGGTTCCACCACCTGGTGCCACCATGCTTGTTCCACTGTGGACAGAGCACTAAGAGAGCTATTGTGCAATAGTTGCTTAGTAGTAACTGTGGCGTTCTGGCCTACAATCAGGCCAGGGGGCTGTTCCGTAGGATGACTCTTCCTCTCGCAGTTGTCAAACTCCCCTGCGACATGCCATCAGAAGTGACTGTGAAACATTGATGTGGAAGAGCTGATGGTTTGCCAACATGTATGTTAGCAAAAAAATCCTAACACCTATGAAACTGTAAATATTACCCAGTAATGTGTGTGTGTTTGGTTTTGTGTTTTTTTTTTAACCTTTAACTGTGTGTCATTGCAATACGTTGACACTCCTTTACCCTCTTTAAGTCACATATAAGAGTAATAAAGCTTTTTATTAGGGCTGAAATAACTAATCGATTAATCGATAATGAAAATAGTTGTCAACTATTTTCATTTTTGATTAATCTGTTGTCGATTAATCGATTTGTGTACAGCACACACGTTATAACCTCAGACTCGGCTGATTGGTGAAGATGTGCCACAGCTTTACTCTGTATGATTTAGTTCGATGGTTATGTCAGACGTAACCAGTTTGTTTTTATTCAGTTTACAACTGTAGCAGTGCTAGAACACAAACCCTGGGACACTGCCACTGAGAATGGGCGCTGAAACACTGGTGTTTTATTCTTACTTGAAGCTGGTCCTCAGATTACCCAGGTGAAGCTGTGGATAGTCCTCAGATTACCCAAATGAAGCTGTAGATAGTCCTCAGATTACCTGGGTGAAACTGGATAGTCCTCAGATTACCTGGGTAAAGCTTTAGACTTTTATCTGAACAATAACAAAATTTGGTTTTAACCACACGGGGTTGGATAGTCTGCAGATCATCCGGGTAAAGTGCGAATTTTTCAGCTCTTCCAGACTGTTACTCAAGGGTGGTTGGTTAGTCCTAAAATTACCCAGGTAAAGTCTGAATTTTTCATCTTTTTGCAGCTTTACCCAGGGGTTTTGGGTAATGTCAGGATTACCCGGGAAATTTTAAGATTAATCGCACTTCGGGCTTTAACTGTAACATATACACTAAGCAAATTGCTTTCGAAAAAAAGGGGGGAGGGGTCGATCGCTTTTTTTAACGTTACTTTTAAGTAAACAAAAAAAAAAACTTTTTTTGCTTTTATCCGATGAATTGGAAAAGAAATATCTGGCAACTAATCGATGAAAGTAATAGGTAGTTGCAGCCGTACTTTTTATAACCTGAGGTCATAATTCAACCATTCCAATTTAATACCCTTCTTGGTCTAACAATGTCAGAGGAGATATGATAGAAACCTTTAAATACGTAAAGGGAATCCACAAGGTAGAGGAAGGGAGTATATTTAAAAGGAAACAAAGTAGCAAAACAAGAGGACATAGTCTTAGATTAGAGGGGCAAAGGTTTAAAAGTAACATCAGGAAGCATTATTTTACTGAGAGGGTGGTGGATACATGGAAGAGTCTTCCAGTAGAAGTGGTAGAGGCCAAAACAGTAATTGAATTTAAGCAGGCATGGGATAGGCATAAGGCTATCCTAAACAAAAGATAAATCCAGGTAAAGTATCCATGTAATTGGGCAGACTAGATGGGCCGAAAGGTTCTTATCTGCCGACATTTTCTATGTTTCTTTGTCATTTTAACCATTTCAGAACAGGGTTTTCCATAAAACCACTGGCAGGTCCCAGTGGGTTTATGGAAAATGACTTTCCTTTCCCTAAACCTGCCGAACACTCACCGCAAAACCTAGGCGAATGCACACCGAAACCGGCAAAAAACATCTGGATTAACCCCACCGAAGACACCGGAGAAACCCGAGCAGGAGCCGATCAGAGCACAGAGCAGCCGCCGGAAAAACCTGACTCCGCAGACGAATGCAATGAATAAAAAAAAAACCGTACGCTTGAATGTCCCTATGCAGGAAAGCCCTTGACAGATAAAGGGCTCCCTCTGCAGGTCAAAATGTGCTACTCCATTTACATTATTGCTTGGGCTCTGTTTCGGTGAAGGAAAAATGGATCTCAAAGCTTGTTGAATAATTTCAAAACGTTGGCTGGCCTGTCCGATGTGTTGAAATTTCAGGGTCATGTTCTGGAGATAATTTGCAATTTGAAAATTTCTTTGCATAGCTCCAGAATCAGGGCAGATCGAGTATACTCGATATCAGGGCAACCTGCATGAGCTTTTCATTATCTAGTATACTCTACCTTGGTAGTGAAAGTTTTGAGTTTCAAAATTGCTCAACAAATTGTCCTCGACTGCAACTTGTAAACATGATGAGCAGCGGACATTGTCTTTATTCTGCCTGTCGCATGTTTGTTATATGTGTATAGCATAATTAGATTAAATTATCCACTTTACTCAGCAGAAGTGCACCTGGAGGGGATATCGAACATTTTCTCCATGCAACGGCCTTCTTCAGGATTAGCCAGAACACGGGGATTTAAGCGGTAACCTTGGTAACCAGTTATCAGCGATCCAGAACAGCGCATAATAGAAATCTTTATGAAGTCTATTGCGGATTCGATTACACAATGCCGGCTAAGGATTCCGCGCTCGGAATTCTCATAGTGTGTGGTTAGTTTATAGCTTTCTCATTAATTGGTTCAATCAGTGGTCATACTTTTCATTCTCAAGAAGGTCAATAGAATATTCAAATACGTCTGATAAGAAAAATAATGTAATTTCCTTTTAGCTTTAGCGTCGGAATTTACACATAATTTTTATATTAATATTTAATTTTTTATGTCATTTTTTTTTTTACTGTTTCTGAACACTTTTTTTTTTCTGGTTTCCCAATGTCCAGTTGAGAAATAACAGGCTTCTCCTCCTATGTCAACGCGCAGACGCGTGCTTTTCCCGTAAACTGTGCGAAACCCAGATTAATCAATCATTATACTGTTTTTTTTTTCTTTCTTTCCAAGATCTTTGTTGAAATCATAAGCTCTTGGTGCACCATAAATTCTAATTAAGGGTTCCCTGTACTTAATGTACACTGAGCAGCATACATCTCATTAACAGTATTTATCTGAAATTACTGCTTTGCCAAATTGATATTGGCAGTCAAGTAGATTCTTGAAATGCTTGTTGTTTCTTTTCGTTCTTCATTTTTTTTCCTCCCCTTCCTGACATCCATACGCATTTCTATGTACACTGCGCTTTCATTTCAAGGCAAAGAAAGGCCGGGATAGGACGTGGCTGCGTTCCGCTCTGCCTTATTTAGCATAGAAATAGAGGTCTAGCTCCCGGTTCCGTTGAGTGTTGTGCGTTCGAGGTTATTCTTGGGAGATGTGGTTATAACACGTAACAAGAATGTATTGCTTCTCCGATAAAGCATGGGTTGTTACATACAACAGGAGTTATGCAGCCGGCTTGTTCCCGGATTAAATTACCAGCCTAACCTTTTTTTCTTTGATTTTTATTTATTTTCGACACATCTTCCCGTCCTTTTGTGAAATTTTAAAGACGTTGTTCGAGGTTCCCGTTCGTTCTTAATGCGAGAAAATGTACGGGCGCTGCGCTTTTGCCCCGTACTCTCTGCGCCGTTTTGTACTTTGCTGCCGACTCTCAAACGGAGGTTGGAAATAAATTAAATAAAGAGAAATAGAGAATAAAAAGCCATGGAGGAATAAAAAAGAGAATATTGACATGGCACAAGTGAATATTTTTGAGGATACATCCTTTATTGGTTCCTTGATGGTAAAAGGACCATGACATACAGGGTTATTCAAAGAGAATCGAAAGGTCACCGCACGTTCGGAGATTTTTCGTTCTCTTCAATTCGGCTTGATTTGGCGATTCCGTTTCGGCGACCCTGCGGTGTATTCAGTCCCGTCGTAGTACAGGGAAAAGCCGCCGAAAACATGCCGAACACTCACCGCAAAACCCAGGCGAATGCACACCGAAACCGGCAAAAAACATCTGGATTAACCCCGCTGAAGACACCGGAGGAACCCGAGCAGGAGCCGATCAGAGCACAAAGCAGCCGCCGGAAAAACCTGACTCCGCAGACGAATGCAATGAATAAAAAAAAAACAGTACGCTTGAATGTTTGAAAAGTGAAACGCTGTTTGCAAACAAACTACTGAGCAAAAATGTCTGAAATTTACATGTGAGGTCCAATGAATGATAATAAAAAGGGCTGTTACTGAAAAAAGAAAAAACGTTTAAAAAAAATGTAAAAACCGGAAAAAACTATTTGCAAAAAAATCCTGAAAAATGCTTAAAAGATCCTAAAAAATCTATAAATAGACTCTTTACTGCAGAATATAATAATAAATGGTTTATTAGATATTGGATTAAAACGGGAATATTTTAACATTGAAGCCTATGGGATTCGCCTGAAAAAACTTGTTGAATGAAACCACTGAATGGCAGGGCATTTCGGCAACTTTTCACTGCTGGTTTGTGTTCTCTGAATAGCCAAAGCTTTGCTTCTCTATGGGGATTTCACTGCCCTTGAACAGGCACCGAACAGGCACCGTATGTGCAGGCAATTCGCCAACATTTGGCGAACTGCCTGCTCTCTGGATAATAGCCGAATGGCCAAGAAAGGTAACCGAATTCTGATTTTTGGCGTTCGGTTACCTTTCGGCAGCCATTTGGAGCTCTTTGAATAACCCTGATAGACATAGGGTGGTGGACTCTCATGGCTTGCATCAAAAAAATCACTCTTTTTCAAGACGGAAGCCGTGCGAATTTTACAACGATTTAACAGGTAACTGTATAGGAGAAGTATTACAATGCGGATTTTTATACCGTCACAGCCAGAGGCTCTTTTGCACAAAAAGACCATGTTTTACAATGCCCACTTAATTCCGAACATTAAAGTATTGTATTGACAGCATGGGAGAAATGACAAAATGACATTCTACTGATGTTGGCTTCGTACTAATACTAGTATTATAATAAAACAGAGGTTAATAAAACGTAATGGGAAGGTCATTTAATAGCTTTTAATTCCAGCCCTTGTATTGTGCATCATAGCATACATGTGTCGCTTAAACACTCTAATACACCTATTAATTGTCGCAGTGCTACCCTTTCCCGCACGAAGATCAAACATGTTCATTCTTCTCTTGACAATAGACCTTTTGCATTTTGCTTCTGGCGATTGTGACCTGCGGTTTCTTCGGTGTTCCTGGTTTTTTTTTCTTTGCTAGTTTGTTCATAAGAGTAAGGTAATTATAACATAGCACTATGCGGGTAAAGGGTGATCGTTATCACTCGGGCACTGCTTAACACTTTGGATACTTTAAAGCTGGGGTCCACGAATTTTGAGGGTCTCGTTTCCTTCGAATTTCTTGGTCAACACCAGTATTGGTAAGAAGTTGTTATATTGCCCTCGCTCTTGAGTTTGCACGTGAGTGACAGGTGTTACTATTGTGGTTGCCATGTTGTCGTTGCAAGAAATCCTTGAGCAGCTGTTGAGAAGCCTTCCAAAAGGTTCATCAATGCGGATACACTCCCTCGTCCACAACAATACATTTAACTCATGACTTGATAGAATGAAACTCTGGATATTTCCATTTCCGACATCTTATTTTCCCCATGATTCCTCAACCCCTTTAACAGAGAACCCAACCAAACCTGGTTAGCCTACGCTCTTCCACCAGGTCTGGCTTGGCTCTGCCCAACAATTCAACCTTTCTTCCTGTGCAAACTCCAGCCTAACCAATTTCTTTTTTCCATACCCATTTTCATTATTCCAAAATCTTACAGATTCTCTTTAGTCATAGGTTGATTTTACTATTAATACTCGAAAACTAGGCTATCGTTCACTAAGTGGGGCCTGTACCTGCTCCATCCTAATCTCTGACTTTCCACTGTTCGAGAGAATGGATCTAATTGCATAGAATTGAGGTACAGTTTGCAAAATACCCCAGTATTATTATTATTATCCTTTATATAGCGCCACATATTGCGCAATGCTTTAAAAGATCAGTGTACAAGGAGTTGATACATTGGAATATCACACATGGATGATACAGCCTGATTCAGGGGGGACTCTGTTCCCAAGGGAATTTACAATCGATGAGATGTACAAGTATATTGTGACGTAGGCTCATCCATATGGTTAGGTGTCTTGCTCAAGGACACTTGCTGGTGGCGTCTTCTGAGTGGAGATTGAGTTGCCTTTCCATGATTGTAGATCAGCGACCTGTTTCGAGCATAGTTTTTTTGGGGGGTGCCTTTTGAAGCGATGAAACCACAGGGGCCACTTACTGTTATTTTATTATTTTTTTTTTTTAAATTCTTTATTTTAAAATTTTTCATAACATATTAAAAGGCACATCTACATGAAGACCCCGCAGGGTCAATACGAGAAACCGTAAACCCATAAAGATAACATTTCGCTCTTCAAGGAATTATAAGGGTGCATATAATTCAGGATTAAGTCACTCATATCAAAATAGAAGATACATCATACGCGGGTCCCCGGAGGGCCAGTACAAGGAACTGTAACCACCTAGGAGGTAACACATTGCTCTTCAGAACAATATAAAGGCAAAGATAGTGCAGAAAAAAAAAAAAAACTATCATAAAATAGGAGTGGAAGTGGAAAAAGATGTAAGATAAGGACCAAAAGAAATGGAGGGCACTCAGTCATGTTCTGCAACGACTCGTGAGTAGCAGCCAGGGAAAAAAGAAAATGTTGCACAGCCGTCCACCCCTTCTAACCCGGGTCCAACGAGGCAATGGGGGAACCCCCGTGATCTAAGCCAGGTGTCGTCTGAGGAGGCAAGATGCCCAGGGTGCGCAACAGGTGCCATGCCGCCTCTGGGGTAGACACCAGATGGGACATGTTGTCATAACAAATATGCATCGATTCCGCCACCCCCCATCTATAACGAACCCCCTTGCTCCTCAGAAGGGAGGATATCTCCCTAAACTGCCGCCGGGCCACAAGCGTCACAAAGGGAAGGTCGTTAAAAAGTGTAAGAGAGAGGTCCTCATAAAGTATCGGGGCTCAGGCAACCGGGTTAGACATCAGCCTGCGTTTATCCATCTCCTCCACAGCGCTTGCAAGCACGTCACGTGGGGACTCCACCGGAGCTGTGGCCGCCTTCCGAAGACGGGCAGCATGTCTAAAAATGAGGGTAGTCCCAGTCTGCGACCCCATGACATGAACTGCAAATTTGTTGACATATGCCAGCAAGGCATCTGCGCCGATCGACTCCGGGATCCCCCTAATCCGGACATTCCTCCTGCGATGTCGCACCTCTGCCGCCTCCACCGCACCTGTGAGCAGCGAGACTTGGGAATTTAAGGCCTCCATCTGCGGCGCGAGGAGAGCCTGTGTCACCGCAGTCTCCTCAGCGCGCGTCTCGACAACCGAGAGCCGTCCTTTTATAGATCGCATTTCTGTCCGCATGGTCTTGAAGTCAGCTTGCCACATAGCTCTCATCTCCGTCATTGTCTCACCTAATAAGCGTCGAATATCGCTCTCCAGGAGGGGTAGAGGTCCACGAGCGGCCTGGGGCACCTCTGCCTCAGCCCGGGAGGTCATCGGGTGTATCCCCACCGTGCTAGCTACCGCCGATTTCGAGGGAGCCAGACCATCCTTTGGCCTTCTCACCTTCCCCGGATCACGGGGCGATCTCCGGGCTGCTGCCGAGGCCTCTGACCAGTATGGGTCCTCACCGTCAGATGAACTCATCGTTGGGGACCTATAGGTGTGCGGTTGCGCCTGCTTCTTCCGTCGGCCGTCCCCCATGGAATCGCGGATGTCTCTCTGTCGGGGGCTCTCTGGTAGCTGGGGCTTCTTACCCGATTTTCTCCCCATGAGGTCAGGTGTAAGCTGCGACTGAGATGAGATGTCCCCAACAGCGTGAGTAGCGCCGCAAAGATGGCCACCGGCTGTAGGCCGCAGTCCATAAAACTTCTCAAACCAGCGCCGTTCGGGTCCCAAACAACAGTCCTGGGCAGGTAAAATAGGTCAGCCGGGTTCCACCTGCCAGATATAAATGTTGGACGGGGTTGAGTCGGTGAGGTACACAAATAGATCAAAAATTAGCTGGGGAGCTCTCCACCATGCGACTGCATCCACTGGAAGCTGGCTCCGCCCCCGCGGACGACCTACTGTTATTTTTTTAACCCCCCCCTTCTTTTGCTCCGCAGCCTCTTTCAGTTCTCTGTGAGTGTGAATCAAGCATGTATGCAGCCAATTGGATACAGATGCTCTCAATATGTCTGCATTGAGAGACATTGGATGATCAGTTTAATTTTACCTAACAGAAGCTTATTGAAACCTAGGCTGGAAATCAGGAGCAAATGGTGACTCTAGGAACATTATATAGGGGGCACATAAGATACAACAGTCAATATTGGGGGTGCCACTAATAATTTTTGCCACTAAATCATACCACTGAAAAAACTATTCGGGTTATTCAGAGAAAGGTGAAAATCTGGAGAACTTTTGGAGAAGTGAAAATTCTAGGTCAAAATAGCCGATTTGGAAAGTGAGATAAATGGGAGAATTTTTCTGGTTTGGCTATTTTGACCTAGAATTTTCACGTCTCCAACTTCTCCAGAGTTTCACCTTTCTCTGAATAACCCTGTAAGTAGATCTAAATAAGATTCCAGAATTCCAGAGTAATGTGATGCAATGGTACCTTTTTGTTGTACTTACCTGATACTTAAATTCAATATTTTATTTGCCGCAATTTGGTGGATTTCGTCAATGTCTGATAACTACTTCAGCGACACCAATTTTTGGCAAATTACGGTGACCATTCCCTAAATAGGGAATTCACCGTAATTTCAGATAAATGGATTTCATGAAATGTGCCGAAACGCAAAGGAGCTAAAGATGAATTGATCCTTTAGATTCTAACTTCCGTAGTAACCCCTAAAATTCCATAACCTCGGGGAAATACAATAAAAATAATAAACTGTGTGGTATGTAGCCTACCCATTTACTCCTAAAATGACAGTTTTCAAGAGAAAACGTGAAATATATACACTGTGAGGCATGTAGCCTACCCATTAACCCCTAAAATGCCAGTAATCAAGGAAAAACATGAAATGAATATACTGTGAGGCATGTAGCCTTCCCATTAACCCCTAAAATGTCAGTAATCAAGGGAAAACATGAAATGAATACACTGTCAGGGTTATTCAAAGAGATCCGAAAAGTCACCGCACATTCAGTGACTTTTCGTTCTCTTCAATTCGGTTCCTTTTGCCGATCCCATTTCGGTGACCCTGCGGTGTATTCAGCAAGCACCACAGGGTCCCCGAATTGCAGGGAAAAGCTGCCGCAAACCCGACGAAAACTAACCGCAAAACCCAGCGAATGCCGAAAACCCACAAAAACATCTGGATTAACCTGCCGAAAACCACGGAAAAAGCCCGAGCCGGAGACGATCGCACACAGCCGAAGCAGCCGAAGCAGCGGAGACTGCAGACGAGGGAGGTGAATAAATTAGCAAAATAGTTTGTGTGAATCTGTGAAACACTGTTTGCAAAGAAACGACTGAGCGAAAATGTCTGATATTTACATATGAGGTCCAGGGAATGATAATAAAAAGGGCTGTTACAGAAAAAATAAGTAAACTTTAAAAAAATCAAAAAAAATCTGACTTTTTTAAAAAAAAAAAAAAAGAATCCAAAAAAATCCTTAAAGTATCCTAAAAAATCTATAAATAAAGAGACTTTTTACTGTAGAATATTATAATGAACGGTTTATTAGATATTGAATTAAAACGGGAATATTTTTAACATTGAAGCCTATGGGATTCTCCTGAATAAACCTGCCGAATTAAACCCCCAAATGACGGGGCATTTCTGGAACCTTTCACTGCTGGTTTGTGTTCTCTGAATAGCCGAAGCAGTGCTTTTCATGGGGATTTCACTGTCCTCGAACAGGCACCGAACAGGCACCGTATGTTCAGGCAATTCGCCAGGATTTGGCGAATTGCCTGCTCTCTGGATAGCAGAACGGCCAGGAAAGGTAACCGAACGCTGATTTTCAGCGTTCGGTTAACTTTCTCAAGCAATTCGGATCTCTTTGGATAACCCTGTGTGAGGCATGTAGCCTTCCTGTTAACCTCTAATTTGCCATTAATGGCATGAAGCCTGGCCATTAACCCTTAATATACAATTAATGAAGGCAAAAACAAAAGTTATACACAATGTAATATGTAGTCTGACCATTAACCATTTCAGTGCTGAGCCGTTTCCACCCTGTGAAATAAATGGTTATTGTTTTTATTATTTTTGATTTGTATTTTACACTGATAATGACCCAAGAGCTAAAGCTGTAAAATCAGCTGATGAAAGCTCTGAAATATCGGGTTTTCAGCAGCCAATACAGGGAGAAAGAGAAAAAAAATACAATAGCCTGCTGCTCAAACCTCTGTAACTCGATTTGACAGATGGTGCCATCTACTGGCCAAATAAGTTATTTACAGTAATAACTATTTCTTGATGTATAATTAATTTAAAAAAATGATTTTTCAAAAAAAACACTGGTTTCTGACAATGGCTTTTTGGGAAATCACTTGGTAGTGAAGGGGTTAATCAACGGGTCAGTGGTTAATTAAACGCATCATAACAAATAAATTTCCTGAAGGGAGATGATGTGGATTCTATTCTAAAGAGAAATTCTATGTGTGACTACCTGTCGTTCTGTCCCCCGTTACCATACTGCATTCCACAGCGCCATTCGGTTTGCCGCTGAAGGCATCGGTCCAATATCCTTTTATTTATATATATATATGTATATATGTATATATATATGTGTATATATATATATGTATATATGTATATATGTATATGTATATATATATGTATATGTTTCTCCAGAGCCTCAGAGATCGCGCTGATAGGGGTAAATGGGTAGGAATGAAAAATTCATTATTTTTACTACCCTCTATCATCTCTGTTCATTTTTAGTAATAAATAGATTTTTAGATCTTGTTTCGTTTGCGAAAAAAAGAGAAAAAGGTGAGCTTTTTTTTTCTCTGCGGTAAAATTACCTCCGTTACAGTTCATCTTGGCCTCGTCGTGTCGGCGGATACTTAAAAAGAACGATTTATGTTCTGTTGGTGAAACCTGAGGATGTGATGCATCTCGCTCGATGCCAGAACAGCCTTTTAGGGAAATATGCGGAATCATCAAATATTCGCTGTTCGGGCTCACGTTGTGTAACCCTTCGACAGTCATTCAAGGTCTGAAAAGGTTTAATGCAGGGTTTTCCAACTGTTAATGAATGATTCTTCACATTCGATACATTTAAGTGACTTGCGCTGCAAATAATCTGTGCCCCATCATATAATACCATCACAAGAAGGTTTTAACTCCAGATTTTACATTCTATTAATATTATTAAATCTACATGAACGTTTTTATTTTTTTCCCTCTTGATTGAAGTGCATTTAATAGCCCAGACATCAGAGATGGATATAAGTATGTGGGTAAGAGCATGAGTTTGGGTACGTAGGAGTGCAGTGTTGGATTGATGTGTGTGATTGAGTTTGTCTAAATGTATAAGAGTTAAAGCGTCAGACTGTTGTAGAGATTGCAGAGATGTCAGAAGTATAATTTATTTATCTATTTATAAAGTATTTTACCAGGAAGGATACATTGAGATTTCTCTTGTTTTCAAGTATGTCCTGGGTTCAAGAACATTGAAATGTTACAGTTGTTACAGAAATACAAAGTAATAAAATACAAGATATTAAAAACAAAACACAAATATACAGATTAACACAAAATAAATTTGTAGGAAATATAGTCACTATGTTACATGTTTACAGGTGCATTCTGTATATAGTCACTGTTACATGTTTACAGGTGCATTCTGTATATAGTCACTGTTACATGTTTACAGGTGCATTCTGTATATAGTCACTATGTTACATGTTTACAGGTGCATTCTGTATATAGTCCCTACGTTACATGTTTACAGGTGAATTCTGTATATAGTCACTGTGTTACATGTTTACAGGTGCATTCTGTATATAGTCACAATGTTACATGTTTACAGGTGCATTCTGTATATAGTCACTATGTTACATGTTTACAGGTGCATTCTGTATATAGTCATTATGTTACATGTTTACAGGTGCATTCTGTATATAGTCAATATGTTACATGTTTACAGGTGCATTCTGTATATATTCACTATGTTACATGTTTACAGGTGCATTCTGTATCGAGGTATGTTAATAGAGATCTCTTGAGTGACTTTAGACTGGGGGAAGATTTGATTTTGTCTGGGAGGTTATTCCATAATTGTGGTGCAAGGTAGGAAAATGACGATTGAGACACTTTCTTTTTGTATTGTGGTACTGTAAGTAAGGTGCTGGTCCTGGATCTGAGGTTATAGGATGAGGGAACTGCTAGGGGAAGCAGCCTATTCAGGTAGGGTGGCAGCTTCCCAGAAAAGCTCTTAAACACCAGGTTGGAAAGGTGAATGGTGCGTCTAGATTCCAGCGACGGCCAGTTTAGCTCTTTTAACATGTCACAATGGTGGGTCATGTAGTTACATTGTAGCACAAAGCGGCAGAATGAGTTATACAATGTTTATAAAGGTGTGTTTGCGTGGCCATATGGAGCTTATTGTGTTACATTGGGTGAAGCATTCCACGCGGTGGGGACACTGCACTACTTTATAACAGAAGAAGACTGGTTGCGCAAGGCTTGGCTTTAGCAGGAGCTTTATTGTACGAGCAGAAACATTTCGGTCTTTCCCTATGACCTTTCCCAAGCCTTGAGAAATGGACTGAGGGCAACATCGAAACGTAGCTTGATCTACAATAAACAGTTAAACAGTCAATGGCGCTCCATTGACTGTTTAACTGTTTGTTCTATGGTTCTTAGGGGAACCTCCATATTCATTGTGTAGCGTTTACGACCTTGCACTTATCCTGAGAGCGCTTCACTGTTCTTTTTATTTGATCTACAATAAAGCTTCTGCTAAAGCCAAGCCTCATTGACCGGTTTATCTTATTTTATTGTCCACATCTGGGCTGGTGACCCTGGACTGTCGGGAACCTGACTGGTGCAGTATTCACAAAACACACGTGCCCTTCTTTATATTCTACATGTCTTTGAATTGTGCCATTCGATGGCACACTGCAAAGCTGATGTCCCGGATCTATGAATCCCTATGACTCTTTGGGAGATATGGAGGACATCAGACTGGCTTTCTGCAGAGGCAACGTAGGTGAGACATCTCAATCAGGTATATGCCTATTGGAAGGATGGGTATTGCTCTGTGGGAGGCTTAAGTAGATCACACAGAACATTTTTATAAAATAAACCAGATCACAAGTCGCTAAAGCCTGGTCACCTTAGACTTCAAGGAATTGATATTCGAGGATAGTATGGGGGGGGGGGTACTCGGCAGATAGTCCCAAACTCTGGGCCCCTGATGTTTCTGAACTACACCCCCATGATTCTCTGGCCATTTATTGCATTCAAAGAATTCTGGGATTTGTAGGTAATAAACATCTGGGGGGGGCAGAGTTTGAGATCCCTGTTCTACAGCATAGCTGCAGTATGTCACGCTTCCAGCCTGGAGACCTATGATGCCCCTTAATAGGATTCCATGCTGCCTCTTACCTGTCCTGTCCATTGCCTCCAATCCAGGACTTTCCTGCAACTTGTCATGTACTGGACCACGTGACCTCCAGATTTCTGAGTCTCTCCCTGCTTTAGGATGGATCACCATCCCAGCATGGCTCCGTTATTGAGTTCCTGTTAGGAGTCTGCATTGCTCCTGAGTGTTTCCAGTGGTCCTGAGACCTTGCCTACAGCATCTCCTATACGTGCCACACCATCCGTGATGCTAAGGTATTTGGCTATCGAGACCTGCACTTCCTGTTTAGTCATCTGTGGCTGCAGCGTATCTGGAGACCTTACCTGCAGTGTGTTCTATTAGCCAGACCACGTCTCCTGTCATACGTTTACCGATCTCAGCCTGCCTGACCACGTTGTCTATCATCAGTGTGCCAACCTCAGCTTGCCTGACCACGTCTTCTATCATCCGTGTACCACCCTTGGCTTACCTGATCACGCCTCCAATCATCCGTATACCAACCTCGAACAGCTTGACTAGGTTACTGATCATCCCTGAACCATCTTTGGCTATCTGGACTACCCAGAGTATCCACGCCTGAAGGGTTATCATGTCTAGTACTGGGGGTTCCATCACGGCTCATGCCGGGTGCCATCCTTACACGGTACTAGAGATATCTTTAAATCTGCTATGGGAGGAGGAGGAGGAGGTGAATTAGGGGATGAAAACCTAAAGACAACATGTATGTAAAAATCAGTGCTGGATTAACATATAGGGCATGGGCCTGGAGCCAGTAGCCCCTAATAGGCCCAGAGAATGGATAGCTATGTCTGCATGGTTGGGCATTTGGACCCATGTATCTCAAACTAGATAGCAGCAACAGGGTCATGTTAGCTATCACTGGAAAGGCCAGAGCATGACCTTTCCAATGATGCCAAACATGACCAGGTTTTATATAACATTAAATTAAATATTTCCTTTTTTTTCTTCTAACACCACGATATTGTTTACTTTTAAATTATAAAAGTGAACAATGATGCTGCACTAACTCACCATCTCATTTCACCAATGAATGTGGAGATGATGGCACAATGAGTTATTACGCATTGTCCCATTAAAAACCTAAATTGACACACTGCACTGAACAGCACTGGGGGGGGGTTGTTGGAACCCGGCGTCTCTAATCTTTATACTGCACAGGGTCAAGAGAGGCTTCATTGGACAGGTTAAAGTCTGGCCTTTGCAACGATACCAAACATGATCATGTGAAATCTAAAAGGGAAAAAAAACTTCGTTTTTTTTGTTTATGATGGCATTGTCCATTTGTCATGTATAAAATGAGCAATACCACTGTCATTACTCACCTTCTCATTTCCCACTCCGCGAGCAAGTTCAGTGTTTTATACATAGTCATATTATTCATAAAACCTCATCCTCCAAACCGCAACGAAAATTTTAATTTTATTCAGTCTTGGTTAAAATTGTGTATTTTCTCAGAAAAATGCAGTAACAGGTCCCCATGTAATTTTTTTTTTTTTTTTTTTTTTTTTTAAACAAGAATTCCCTATAGAATATATAACCACAAAGGCTTGGATGAAAAAAATGTGGAAGAATAATTTTACACGCTGTAAATGATTGAAATCTGAATATAAATTTCCTCACACCATATCTGCCTGGTTACATATACCTTTATCTGCACGATTAAATAACCTAAAATATGTTATCATTTCACAAAATTCCAGAAAAGCCACCACAATATTCAGCTCCTGGCCCTGCTCCAAGTTAATATGCTGCCAATCACACTGTCCGTCTCTAAAGGCAGCTCGGCTTGCAGGAGGACGTAGGTTTAGGGGGACATGACAGGGATTTTTGCTTCCGTCGAGCCCCCCAGAAATCCTTGGGCCCAGGACTGGATCATCCCCTGAACAGCCCTCAAACGTGTGTGTGTGTGTGTGTGTGTGTGTGTGTCCTGTGATTGTTGCCAAAATATTAGTAAAACTTCAAAAATGAGGAAAGTGCTTGTCTGGACAGGCATATTGATGGCTCTTAATTAAATGTGTTGATGTTATGAATGTGTTTAAGTTATGCTGATAATGGCGCTATAACTCCTCTACCTGTCTTTACTTGCTTCGCGAAGGAAGTACCTTCATTTCCCAAACATTTGGTCATTTTTTTATATAAGAATTAAACAAAAATGCATTAAACCATCTTTTAATATAAATATATACTGTTTACTTTATCTTAATCTTTATTACATACATCTCTTATAATAAACTCGCATATGGAATGGACCGATTCATGCCTTGCAATGCAATATAATGGTGGCTTGCCTTCTTATTTTGTTATTAATATGTGCATGGTGATTTCTACCTTGGTACATTCAGTGCTGGATTTCTCATTAGGTGGACAAGGGGTCCACTTAGGGCCCGTGGCACACTCTGGGGCCTCAATAGCCGCACCCCATAGGGCAGCCGCTGGGCCCCTTCAGCTGAGTTGAAGTCGTCCATCCATCTTGGACAGACCGTACAGCAACTCAAGCTCTGAACTCCGATGCTCATTCGGTGACTTTGAGTCAGTGAATCGGTATGTGACGGAGTAAAGTGCAATCTTGGTGCCCCAGGCCTAGCTGATGGTCAAAGTTTAACCTGTATCCGAAAACTTAACTGTGTGGTTGCGCATGAAACCTAAAAAAGCCATTGACCTGCTAAATACCACTGGTACTTGTCTGTAGCAGTTGCGTTGGTAACATGGTAACACAGGCTGACAAAAAGACCAATGCTCAACAAGTTCAAACGTCCATGTAATCCCTATGGCTTCAACGGATCCAAAAGAAGGCAAAAACCCCTCTTGGTGCATTTTTCGGAAGGGGATAAAATTCATTCTTGATATCGAAGTACACTTTTTGTTTATTGTCACAAAGCAACGATCACCTTGACGAGGGACTACTCTAAATATTGACCAAATCACAAGCCTTATGGTACTTATTAGTATGTTACTCAATGTTATTCAGCTTGAAGCTTGGCACATGGTTTTTGTAGTAGGATGGGCACACGGGGAGGTAGATTTGCTGTAAACTGGAAATTTCTGGTTAAATTACAGAGAATGTTGATTACAGGCTTGTTTGGAAACTCGGCACTTGGAACACACGTTTGTTTCGTGAGATCATCGTTTTCATTCCAGAGATATCTTGACCTTTCAACAGCCAGGGGTTGAATTATGAGTGGGGAATGCTGTCTTTAATGATCTTGGAATCCCTCCAATGTCTAAGGTTATCACAGACTAGACAAATACGTGATGCGCAAGGTTTATATTCATATCAAATGTCATGTAAACTGACCCTGTGGTCACAAGCTCATGTACCAAATTTGGAGGACGTCACATACATGTCTGCGATTAAGACACTTAAAACGCTCGCTAGTTCTAGATACAGTTGTGTTCAAAATTATTCAACCCCCAATGCTGTAAAGGGTTTTAGGGAATTTAGTGTACATTTGTAATTGTATTCAGAATGAAATCCTACAAGGACTTTTTAAAGAACCATATGCAACTAAAATGACATCAATTGGTTTTGTAATACAGTAGTAAATGTTTCTTTTGTGAATTCTTCATTGACACAATTATTCAACCCCTTAAAGACTACCACTCTGAAAACACTTGAATGAACCTCTGTTCTTCAATCAGGTATTGAAAACACCTGTGGATGTCACGGAGCAGCAATAAAGCATAATAAGCACCAATTAGGCAGCTTTAAAATGACTGTGATACTCAGCTCCTTCTAGACATTTACTGGTGTGGTTACAAACATGGTGAAGTCAAGAGAATGGTCCAGGAAGACAAGAGAAGAGGTGATTACTCTTCACAGGAAGGGCAATGGCTATAAGAAGATTGCAAAGATGTTAAACATACCAAGAGAGACCATAGGAAGCATCATTCGCAAATTCAAGGCAAAGGGCACTGTTGAAACGCTACCTGGTCGTGGCAGAAAGAAGATGCTGACTTCGACTGCTGTGCGCTACCAGAAGCGTAGAGTGGAGAAAAGTCCCCGTGTGACTGCTGAGGAACTGAGAAAAGATTTGTCAGATGTGGGTACTGAAGTTTCAGCTCAGACAATACGGCGCACACTGCGTAATGAAGGCCTCCATGCCAGAACTCCCAGGCGCACCCCCTTGCTGTCTCCAAAGAATAAGAAGAGTCGACTGCAGTATGCCAAAAGTCATGTGGACAAACCACAGAAGTTTTGGGATAGTGTTCTGTGGACTGATGAAACAAAATTAGAACTGTTTGGGCCATGGATCAACGCTATGTTTGGAGGAGGAAGAACAAGGCCTATGAAGAAAAGAACACCTTGCCTACTGTGAAGCATGGCGGGGGGTCAATCATGCTTTGGGGCTGTTTTGCTTCTGCAGGTACAGGGAAGCTTCAGCGTGTGCAAGGTACCATGAATTCTCTTCAGTACCAGGAGATATTGGATGACAATGTGATGCAGTTCGTCACAAACCTGAGGCTTGGGAGACGTTGGACCTTTCAACAGGACAATGATCCCAAGCATACCTCCAAGTCCACTGGAGCATGGTTGCAGATTAAAGGCTGGAACATTTTGGAGTGGCCATCGCAGTCACCTGACTTAAATCCGATTGAGAACCTCTGGTGGGACTCAGTTGCAGTGCGCAAGCCTAAGATTGTGACTGAACTGGAGGCTTTTGCCCATGACGAATGGGCGAAGATACCCGTAGATCGCTGCAAGACACTTGTGTCAAGCTATGCTTCACGTTTAAAAGCTGTTATAACTGTAAAAGGATGTTGTACTAAGTTCTAAGATTGAATGTCACTTGGGGGTTGAATAAATCTGATAATGATGTGAGCACAGAAAAGACGTTTGTGGTTATTTCATTATAAATGTTATGTTATATTTGTCTGACCTACACGTGCCTCTTTGATTTAATTGTAAGCAAGATGACGGAATGATCAAAATCAATGTCAAACTGGCCAAAACACTCAATTTCAGTGGGGGTTGAATAATTTTGAACACAACTGTATATCTTGTGCATTGCGCCGTAGTTGGCACATACCAAGATATTTACTCAGAGCTCCTTAATATGCAGATTTAGAGAGGAGAAATCAGCTTCGTTCAATGGGGTCAAAGTATTGGATGCCACCCCATGCAGTGCGTAGATGTAGTATCAAGTAACCGATGACTACACCATGTCAACAGGAATTGCCAAATACGGAAGGGAGTTCTGGAAAAATGCTCGGTAACCAAGGTGATGGCTAGAACAGGTAGTGTTCCTTATAAGTCTAGACCCATTTATATAGATTTTAATAAATTCTTGAAATATCCAGGGCTTTCACTTACAGAATCATAGAGTACCGGAGAGTTCCCATCATCAGAAAGACCACCAAACAATATTATCATGTCAGCTTCGCAACAATATAGTGGAATGGATTGTGTAGCTGTCTACTGGGTAGGGTAAACCTTGTATCCTCACTCAAATCCTGTTAATCCGTGTTTATATAAAGGCGGTGGGACGTCTGTCTGCTATGTAGGAAGCGGATTCTACACAAAAGGATATACCTGAAATTTTATACTCAGGCTGCTTGAATCTTCAATGGTTCCTAAGCATAAATTTCATCTTTTAACCCTAATGGAGTGTATCCTAACCCTATTGGCAATCCATAACTCAAACCTAAAAGAATCAAACCAACCCTAACATAGAAAAATAGGGTTAGTGCATGGATAAACCAATACTGATGTAGACCAGTAGTTTCCAACCCTGGTCCTCAGGTCCCCCTAACGGGCCAGGTTTGCCAGATATCTAAAGCACCGCACAGGTGACGTAATTTGCTGCTCGATGATTCAGAGAACAAACAATAAGGGTCGTGCTTCGAGAGCCCCTTACTTGCAAACAACAACACATTGGTGCTCTCCGACAGGGTGCTGCGATGCCCTAGACGAGAGGCATTCTAGGTGTAATGTACACAGATCTTTATAGGCATGGGGATATGTTCAAGGTGACTTTTTGGCCCTTAAGGCCGTGGCATGATTAAGGCCTCAAGGGCCGAAACGTCACCTTGATTTTATCCCCATTCCAATAAAGATCAGCGTACACTAAATCTGGAGTGTCTCTCCTCTTCCGGAATTTGCTGCTCAGTGACGGCAGAATTCAGTCTACATTTCCCCAAGCTAATCCTTAAAATCTGGCCTGTTGGGAGGACCTGAGCTGGGATCCACTGGTGTTGGACTATGATGACAAAACACTGTGACTTTCCATCATCTCTGCCCCGTAACAACTCAAGATGATAAGTATTTTTGGAGCAAAGTTCCTCAAGTGAAACTCATGGATCCTTTATTGGTTCCAGTAGTTATACGGTTTCAACTTTGGTTCAGATTTTGTCCTTTTTTTCCAGGATAGGCGCCTCAACGTATTAAGACTTTTTCTTTTGCCAGAAAATATACTTTGTATTATTCAACCAGCTTGCCAGAAACTGCATAAACAATACGATTGGCGCCTGTGGCCATTCAGAATTTGCCACTTTATTTTTTCCCTGCGCTTCAAAAGAATGCGACCCGTTTCTCTTTGTTGAACGGCAAATATCCAGCAGACAAACGACAACTGTTTAATCCGTGTTTATACAAAGGCGGTGGGACGTCTGTCCGCTATGTAGGAAGCGGATTCTACACAAAAGGAGAAGAATGTCATAAACACACAATTTCTGCTGACTCCATTCATAACCTATACAATCGGGTGGCTTTCATTAACCTCGGGCAGAGGTGGCACAATTGTGTTCCCCCCCTCTTTTTAATATTAGCATTACGTCATTATACTACTAGGTTGAAAAATGGAACGAAAAGAACATAATGTGTCTAAAAATAAATGCGTTATAGTTACTTTTACACTGGGTGCTGATTGTATTGTCGATGTGTGCGTTTAGAAATTTACCCTGCTGATAAACTCAGACAAATCGGTACAAGTGATAATCGGCTTTAATTTTTTTTTTTTTGATTTTCTTTTTTTCTAATACTATAATATGGAAAAATCTGACAATTGAGTAGGGTGTAATAAGTTTATCTGTGTATATTGTCCTAGATGCTGTTGATGCCATTCACAATATGGGAATTCAATTTGATCGAGTGGTGATTTGGACCTTTTGCAATCTTAAAAATTTTAGTTTAGAATTACATGTGTAGTCAACGATCTTTTATAATCTGGTCTCCTCTCGAGGTGTATTAAAGAGACACTATTGGAAAATAGCGTTCCTTTTTTGCCTTTAAATAATTGGGCAGAGGCTGCTGACGGCTCCAGCCAGCGATACACCAGATTGGGGGTGGAGGCAAGCCTCACATCCTGACCACCAATAAGATAAGGTGGTAGAATGTCCCTTTAAGCTGATGTTAAGAGAGTTTACATTTTTAAATCCACTTACCAATTGACCTATCTCTTTTTAGGCACTTTTATTAAGTTCCCAGAGTTCTTATTGGAAAGAAAAAACATAGCCGTCAAAGGACGCAATGGTTGGACACCAACAAAGCTCAAACCAGTCAGAACATTGACCAATTGAAAACAAAAATAAACGACACAGGACCAAAACGTGTATTGAAAGTTGACTCCTAGAATAACCAGAAAGTTCTTTAACTCATTCGAAGTTGAATTCTGAATTTTACCTCCATGTAGGAATACCATAGTTGGAAATATGTCAGGTTAGAGTATTTTGGCTTGAAATTGGCAGTTTCCTTGGAATTTGTCAGCATTTTACCAGTAAATTCGGCGTCAAAGCCGAGTTAGTGAAACTTGGCTATCATGGAAGACTTACAGTTTGGTGACTCAATCGGACAGAAATGTTGACACATTATGGTGAATGTTATATCTCGTTTGGCAGTTGGATTCCCATCTTTTGGAACACTCGGCCATGAATGAGAAAGCTGAACTCTGCTTACAGGCTACTGTAACCCCTTGAGGTGTCCTTGGAAAATGTGGCCACAGAACTTCCCCGTCAGGTCCATCGACGCAGATGCCACAAGAGGTACTGATCAGGATCTGTACCATGCCATCCTGTAACCCAGCTACACCTTCCCTGTTATGTCCCATCCCAGGTTTTCCATCCAGCCTGCTTTCTCATCCAATTCCTTGACCTCCAGCCCAGGGTTTCCTGTTCCATGAAACCCATAAGTTAATCACCCCTCACCTGCCCAGGTCTCCATATAGGGAGACTACGAACGATGCCCCTCACTTCAGGGAGTCATACGTTGTGTGAGCCTGTCTGTTCTTGGATTCCAGATCCCTTGCTTTCCTTACTGGACCTTTTTTTTATCAAGACCCCCTTGCTTTGTTTACCTGGATTTCTGTTGTTTTGGATTATCCCCTCACCTTGCCTAAAGGACCTTTGTTTCTCCCAAAGACTCCACCATTATTCATATGGACTCCTGCTGATCCCTGAACCAAGACCCTCTTGTTTCTTCTCCTACCCACCAAAGACCCTCTTCTATTTATGTATCTGTCCGTGTCCTGCAATCTGCCTTTTGTTTATATCCTGCTTCTCCAGACGTACCTTCTGTGATTAGTTCCTTGTTCATGTCATGCCCCTCTGTCTTTAACCTATGTTTAGTTCACCCAGTTTCCTTCTAGTCTCGTTCCATGTATTGTTCCTCTGTCTTTAGCCTACATTCTAGTGTATTCCTTGTCCGCTCCTTTCATGTCTTGCTTCTGCGTCCAGTCATTATCTGTATTCAGTTCTGTGCTTTCAGTTTAGATCTGCTTCTGTATATTCCTTTGCCCTGTCTGTGTTTTAAATAAAACCAAAGCTCGTCTCCTGCATTGACCCCAAGCCGGACTCCCCTCACCTGCTCACTGCACACAGCGCACCTGCCAGCCCCCAACTCACCTTTTTCCTGGTGGTCCATTGAGCAAATGCTACAAAAGAGGGAGCAGTGGATTCCCATTTGCACACACCTTGCAGACCTGTCCTACTAGACCATCAGGGGGAATAAAATACTTCTCTGGACCATTTACTTTTCCATAGGATGCCCAAGAACAGCCCTGTGGCTGTACCAGCCGAGTTACAAGTTGGATCTGAGTTGATGTTCATCGAATATCCCCTTATAACTGATTGTGTTAAGTAGCCCAAGTGGTTTTGAGTGCCTAGAGTATCTTCGCCTTGCTGATGCAATCAAGATTATGTTTTAGTATGTGTTTTATGTGTTTACCAGTCTCCGGTTCAGTTCAGACTGCGGTCACCTAAGAAGACAGCAATGATGTGTTTCACAGTTGTGTTGGCATCTTACTATGGAAGATGACGGGCGAAAAGTGAGAGCACCCTAGCATTATAAAACTCTAACGCTGGCTATATTATTTTCACAGCTACATTTCACAATGATTTATGTTTTGGATTAATTAATTAAAATGAACATATTCTCCCTGCAGGGTGTTGTAAAGAGAGGATCCATGGAAGCCCCCCCCCCATACGCCTGAACAGACACAAGCAAAATAATATAAGGTGTCAGCAATTAAACATACTATCACGTCCTTATTAACTTATGATTTTGGTTATTTTAATAGAAAACTCAGACGGCACGCCATGAAATATTACCATAATATAAAATAATGCAAAAATAAATATATAAACTTGTATCACCAATAGATAGTCAGAAATTATTTACTTATTATTATTTACTACTTATTATTAGATTTCCTATGTGTTTTTTTTTTTTTTTTTTTTTGCTTTTTGTAATTGATGGTGTTTTCTTGTTTTATCATTTTTATTTTTACTTACTTTTTTAAATAAATGTTGGCTATACAAAACTCAAACAGTCTTTATGATATACACCGTCAACATCCAGCCAGAAGTAGGGGAAAAAAAAGATATTAAAATGCAATTTTTAAACCAATCCCGGTTCCTGGTATATAAAGAAGACGCAGGCCGGATCCCACGGTTGCCTTTTGATAATGACATAAAAATTTTAAACAGATGGTCTGGTGATGCTCTATTAAACAGATCTGAGTTAAAGTGGAAATCTTATGGAAAATAAATGATGCATACTGTATATATTTTCCGAGGGATAAAACTTCCCTCTAACTTGCTGTGAAGTGCAGAGGTTTTTAGCATTTTCAGAAGGCAGTGGGCAGCTTTAGTTATCGGTGCTGCTGTCATCCGTCTCTTAATTTACTTCTAGAAATACTGTAGGTCTCCTTGTAATTTCAAATGATTAAATAGGGGCCTTTTTATTATAGGCAAAACGATGGAGACAAGACTAGCAGGCAGGGTTTGTATCCGGGATTTTAAGATGGTTTAAGGGTGGTTTGTGTACTGCAAGAAGGAAGTTATTTTCAGAATTCCAAGGGCCCTAATCTGTTGGTGTTAAATGGCAGACGCTAATGGAAAACCCGAGCGTCTGCGTATTCCACTAGAGCCTGCCATTTAACACCATATTACGATGCAGCCGCTTTCTCTGCAGCTCCAGTCGTAATCCTGGCGAGGCCTTAACGGAGGACACCGGTGGGCGCTAAGTGCGTTATCAGCTCCAGGAGTCCATAGGATGCAATGGAGACAGGACGCAAGCTCTGCAATGAGATCTGGCCGGGCAGGCGGAGGTATAAAACGCAGAAAATATATCAATGTGCATTGCTAATACATTTAAAGATCGGGTCTTTAGGAACGTCGGCAAACTACGTATAACTTGTTGTCCGTACCCCCGACAAACAAAGAGTGTCATAACAACATAGCGCACCCAGTGTTCTGAACAACAACACTTGTTTATTAGGATGCACTGAAATTTTGGCCACCGAAATTAAAGGCCGAAAATGGTGCTTTCGGTTTTGGCCGAAATGGAAAATTCAGCCGAAATAATCGGCCGAAATTTTCCTTTCCAAATAGGGCCTGGAGGCCCAGCTGAGCCTGGGGCTCGCCTGAGCTTAGAGGCCTGTCGAGTTGCCTGCTCGGCTGGCCTCCAGGCTCAGGCGAGTCCCCGACTCGGCCTGGAGGCCCAGCCAAGCAGGGAACTTGCCTGAGTCTGAAGACCGGCCGAGCAGGAGGCTCAGGCAGGCCTCCACACCCAGGTGATGGATTTTGTTGGGGGGTGCAGAGCACTGCACATACTCACCTACATCAGCCCCGAGCAAGTCCTCCAGTGGTGGCAGTCCTGCATCCAGTGTCCTCTCTCCTTTGGTCGCCGGTATGATGTCACGGAAGCCTTTGACCCCAGAGGACTGTCACCGCTGGAGCTCAAGTAGGAGGATGTAGGTGAGTATGTAGGTGCAACCAGTCAGCCATGCGAATCTGGGCCTGGAGGCCCGGCCGAGCAAGCTGCTCGGCAGGCCTCCAGGCACAGGCGAGCCCCCGGGTCTATGGGCCTTGAAGACCCAGCCGAGCCGGGGGCTCGCCTGAGCCTGGAGGCCAGCCGAGCAACTTGCTCGGCCAGCCTTCGGGATCAGGTGAGTCCCCAGCCCAGCCTCCAGGCCCTGATTTTCAGGTTCTCATGTCTGATTTTCGGTTTCGGTATTGGTTTTTGGCCGAACCGATCCCGAATTTTCAGTTTTGGTATCGCACGGAAATTTCCATTTCGGTGCACCACTACTTTTTTATGACTAACACATGGTCCAAGATAAACAATTCTTGTATAGTTCCCTCAAACAAAAATGAGAAATCTTTGCATAACCCGTATATTATACAGATCAGGTCTTGTATATTATCCCACTCACATTTCAGAGAGACATTTTTGGCCCAGAAGCTATCATCTTAGAGCCAAACGGGCTCTCTGAAATGTGAGCGGGATCATATATAAGAACTGATCTGTTTATAATATACGGGTCATGCTATGATTTCTCTTTTCTTTTTTGGTTGAGGGAACTGTGTGCAAGAATTGCTTGACTGATTACCGTATAGTCGAAGATAACCAACTGTTCTTGTTCGATGCATTGTTGGATGCGGAGATACAGTTGTGTTCAAAATTATTCAACCCCCACTGAAATTGAGTGTTTTGGCCAGTTTGACATTGATTTTGATCATTCAGTCATCTTGCTTACAATTAAATCAAAGAGGCACGTGTAGGTCAGACAAATATAACATAACATTTATAATGAAATAACCACAAATGTCTTTTCTGTGCTCACATCATTATCAGTTTTATTCAACCCCCAAGTGACATTCAATCTTAGTACTTAGTACATCATCCTTTTACAGTTATAACAGCTTTTAAACGTGAAGCATAGCTTGACACAAGTGTCTTGCAGCGATCTACGGGTATCTTTGCCCATTCGTCATGGGCAAAAGCCTCCAGTTCAGTCACATTCTCAGGCTTGCGCACTGCAACTGCTTTCTTTAAGTCCCACCAGAGGTTCTCAATCGGATTTAAGTCAGGTGACTGCGATGGCCACTCCACAATGTTCCAGCCTTTAATCTGCAACCATGCACTAGTGGACTTGGAGGTATGCTTGGGATCATTGTCCTGTTGAAAGGTCCAACGTCTCCCAAGCCTCAGGTTTGTGACGGACTGCATCACATTGTCATCCAATATCTCCTGGTACTGAAGAGAATTCATGGTACCTTGCACACGCTGAAGCTTCCCTGTACCTGCAGAAGCAAAACAGCCCCAAAGCATGATTGACCCCCCGCCATGCTTCACAGTAGGCAAGGTGTTCTTTTCTTCATAGGCCTTGTTCTTCCTCCTCCAAACATAGCGTTGATCCATGGGCCCAAACAGTTCTAATTTTGTTTCATCAGTCCACAGAACACTATCCCAAAACTTCTGTGGTTTGTCCACATGACTTTTGGCATACTGCAGTCGACTCTTCTTATTCTTTGGAGACAGCAAGGGGGTGCGCCTGGGAGTTCTGGCATGGAGGCCTTCATTACGCAGTGTGTGCCGTATTGTCTGAGCTGAAACTTCAGTACCCACATCTGACAAATCTTTTCTCAGTTCCTCAGCAGTCACACGGGGACTTTTCTCCACTCTGCGCTTCAGGTAGCGCACAGCAGTCGAAGTCAGCATCTTCTTTCTGCCACGACCAGGTAGCGTTTCAACAGTGCCCTTTGCCTTGAATTTGCGAATGATGCTTCCTATGGTCTCTCTTAGTATGTTTAACATCTTTGCAATCTTCTTATAGCCATTGCCCTTCCTGTGAAGAGTAATCACCTCTTCTCTTGTCTTCCTGGACCATTCTCTTGACTTCACCATGTTTGTAACCACACCAGTAAATGTCTAGAAGGAGCTGAGTATCACAGTCATTTTAAAGCTGCCTAATTGGTGCTTATTATGTTTTATTGCTGCTCCGTGACATCCACAGGTGTTTTCAATACCTGATTGAAAACACTTGAATGAAACTCTATTCTTCAGAGTGGTAGTCTTTAAGGGGTTGAATAATTGTGTCAATGAAGAATTCACAAAAGAAACATTTACTACTGTATTACAAAACCAATTGATGTCATTTTAGTTGCATATGGTTCTTTAAAAAGTCCTTGTAGGATTTCATTCTGAATACAATTACAAATGTACACTAAATTCCCTAAAACCCTTTACAGCACTGGGGGTTGAATAATTTTGAACACAACTGTATATGTGGAGGAACACTGGGAACCTTCACAGTGTACCTCCGCTGCGGAGCAAAGAAGTGGCAGATCGAGCCACTCTCAACACGGAGCGATCTGAGGTGAGTATGGGATTTCATGGTGGGCTTAGTTTTGTGTGTTATATGATTGTGCAGGAGCAAAATCACTTAACACCAGTGTCTGAAAGACGTTATTCATTTCAGAATAGCATCAGGCGTAGATGGGGAATGCGGCGGCTGCAATAGCTCGTTCTACATTTGCTGGGGGCACATTAGCGCCTCACATACAAAGTATAGGAGACGCTAATGTACAGTAACATGATACTACATCCGAGCCGCAAGCTCCGGTATTCAAGACGGTTAAAACGGGTTTTGTGGGAATAGCTCGCTGTTGTCAAACTGAGCCGTTAATTCTGAGACACAACCAAAACTTGCAAGGTCTGAATAGCAGCTCGAGCTGTTATCTTAACGTCGGGGTCTGAATAGCACCTCAAGCTATTCTCTTAATGGCGGGGTCTGAATAGCAGCTCGAGCTGTTATCTTAAAGGTGGGGTCTGAATAGCAGCTCGAGCTGGTTATCTTAATGGCGGGGTCTGAATAGCAGCTCGAGCTGTTATCTTAATGGCGGGGTCTGAATAGCAGCTCAAGCTGGTTATCTTAATGGCGGGGTCTGAATAGCAGCTCGAGCTGTTATCTTGATGGCGGGGTCTGAATAGCAGCTCGAGCTGTTATCTTGATGGCGGGGTCTGAATAGCCGCTCGAGCTGGTTATCTTAATGGCAGGGTCTGAATAGCACCTCGAGCTGGTTATCTTAATGACGGGGTCTGAATAGCAGCTCGAGCTGTTATCTTAATGGCGGGGTCTGAATAGCACCTCGAGCTGGTTATCTTAATGGCGGGGTCTGAATAGCACCTCGAGCTGGTTATCTTAATGGCGGGGTCTGAATAGCACCTCGAGCTGGTTATCTTAATGGCGGGGTCTGAATAGCAGCTCGAGCTGTTATCTTAATGGCGGGGTCTGAATAGCAGCTCGAGCTGTTATCTTAATGGCGGGGTCTGAATAGCACCTCGAGCTGGTTATCTTAATGGCGGGGTCTGAATAGCAGCTCGAGCTGTTATCTTAACGTCGGGGTCTGAATAGCAGCTCGAGCTGTTATCTTAATGGCGGGGTCTGAATAGCACCTCGAGCTGTTATCTTAATGGCGGGGTCTGAATAGCAGCTTGAGCTGTTATCTTAACGTCGGGGTCTGAATAGCAGCTCGAGCTGTTATCTTAATGGCGGTCGGCGGGGTCTGAATAGCAGCTCGAGCTGTTATCTTAATGGCGGTCGGCGGGGTCTGAATAGCAGCTCGAGCTGTTATCTTAATGGCGGTCGGCGGGGTCTGAATAGCCGCTCGAGCTGTTATCTTAATGGTGGTCGGCGGGGTCTGAATAGCAGCTCAAGAGTTGTTAAAATGAGATGAAAATAATGTGAGCCGCACATACACCTGGATAATTACCCCTAGCGTTTTCTGTTTTCATTAAAGGGGAAAGTGCGGGGAAGCAGGCAGCAAACACAGCCTTTGAAAAGTAAATTACGGTCAGGAAAATACTTGTTGCGCTACAACCTATTTTTGTCATCTGCCCAATTAAAAATCTGAAGTTTTAATCTAGCCATTTACTGAAACCGATCTGGTTTTATGCTGGAGCCATTGTGTAATTATTACCTATAATTGCTGGATATGCTATACTGCCGCAAAACTCACAAACACGTCAGCGATCGTATCATTTAGACGTCTTTTCAAGCGCACAATTTATATCCATTAAAATAATTTTTCCCCAGTCTTATTAATTTAACATTTCTCACGTGGCAGAGACACTTCCAAAACGCTCTCAGATACTTTTAATATAAACGGCAGAATCGGACACTGCGAATCGCTCAATGATATCTGGCCATGGACAATTTTTTTTTTTTTTATGAACCTTGACTACATACATGGAGGCCATGTTCTTTATTTCTAGGTCAGGGGGACAAACTGTTTTCCTGTTGTTTTTTTTTTAAATAAATATTTTCCAAGCATGGTCCTTATTCCATAGTTGACGGTAAAATGGAGACAATAAGCAGGAAAATCTGCGCCTCCACACTTTCCCTACTGCATCCATTTTACTGAGTGTATTTCGGGGTAGGTACTTTGTTAGCACCTGGCCCCGGAAGGAAGCACAAGGCTGCTTGATACGGGTAGCAGCTCTCTGCGCTGCCGCGAGCATTTCCTTGCGGAGTCTATTGGACTCCAAGGGGCCTTGCGAGGCCCGGCTGCTTCCTCTGCGTGAGATCGCCCAGCACCATGGAGGAATCACAGAGGGAGATTAAGAACTTTTTTCCCCAGTCTCACTCTGCTCCCTCCTTGCTCCCTCTCTATGAAGGAAGAGGAGTGAGTATGAGATTTTATGGGGTTTGTAGTAACATATTGACTCTGTGTGACTCAAACTTTGATGCCATAATAGGTCTTGCTGGTAGAGTGTCCTGGGTGGTTTTAGAATTTTTATTTATTTATTTTTGTGATTTTGTTACTTCGTGGAACTCAAGACATAACATGGTAACAGTTCCTTCCTCAAAAACAAGGAACATAATGGATTCCATGGCTTGCTGTGGCTACAAGTCGAGTCAGGAAGATCCTACTTTCAAACAGCATCATAGAGTTCATGATGTTGTGGGGCTGAAAGTGTATTCAGGGCATGGGTCATTTCTGAGACCTTTCTAATAACTTAATCACTTGATGTGTCCCACGGTATGTGACTCCATAACATGGCGTGGTTGAAGTGTCCTAGGGATTTTAAGAACAGTTTTTCGTAATCTTGGAAGTTGGCAGATGTCAAGGTGTGCTCCAGTTCTTTCCTGGAACCGGAAAGATACTCCATTTTTTTCTTCTTGAAATGCATCCAGGAAGTACATCGTTCCTTGAACATTGTAAGTGTAAGATGTGGTATGGCTGAAGGTAAATCCAGGGCACAGCTGTGTTCTTGGACATGATAGATGACTTCATGATGTGGTGGGGCAGATGGTGTATCAAAAGTACAGGTGATTTCTGGGATCGTATAGTTGATGGGAAGGGACTAAAAGTGTGACCAAGAGGAGGTCATGGTGTTGTGAGTAGCCAATGCTCAGTCTAGAGCAGGGTTCAGCAACCTTGGCTCCCTGATGTTTTGGGAACTACATCTCCCAAAATGATCTGTCACCAATTAGGGAAATGGGAAATGTAGTTCCCAAAACATCAGAGAGCCAAGGTTGCTGACCCCTAGTCTAGGGGAACAGATCTTTCTAGAAAACTGAAGCAGAATGTGTGATCAACCAAATAACACTTTCTCTATAGTATAATTACATACAGGGTTATTCAGAGAGAGGTGAAAACCAGGAGAATGACTGGAGAAGTGAAAATTCTAGGTCAAAATAGCCAAACCAGAAAAATGCTCCCATTTATCTCACTTTCCAAAACGGCAATTTGGTCTAGATTGTTCTCTTCTCCTGCCAATTCTCCTGGTTTTCACCTCTCTCTGAATAACTGATTGTGTAAGAGCAAAATATCTTATTTATAACTGTTCTAAAACAGCAGTTCCCGTTATATTCTGCCACGTATTTTGGTTGATGTACCACCTATCTTTTGGCCATCTATAACCAAGACAGGGGTAAGTAAATCGCCAATATGTGACAATTAATACTTACATACGCACCCGGTGCTACGCAGCCTCAGTTTTCAATAACTGGTTAATCGGAGATAAATTCTAGAAACCAGTATATTATTCATGTATTTATTTTTACTCCGAAGGTGAATTGAAACCACTCGGATAAAAAATGTCAAGTGCATCACTGTTCTTTTTTTGAATGACAAACTCTTTTCCTCTGTCGGATTAATGAAAACATGTTGCTGCTTGCAAGGAATCCAGCTAATCCTGCAATCAGATCAAGGGCTAAAAGTCTTGATTTTTATTTATTTATTTATTCTTCATGAGAACACGTTTTTTTACAGCAATTTAGAAGGAATAATGCAGGCGTCTACTGAATGAGAAAAAAAAATGTTTAAGCGGACTCCGGTGTCCGACAACAACAACGTCTCTATTAAAATAGCTTTGCAGAATTTCTTTTTATGAATATCTATCATACCTGGCTTGCTCTCAGCATCATGTTATATCGCATTTGAGGCAGCAACATGGAACAAGCGCGTCTACCAGGGTCAGCTAGACTCCGACTACACCAAAAATGTCACCAGCCTTTGCCCAATTATTTGGTTACTCCCCTTTTTGTCCCTTGACCCGCGCAGCTCCTCCTCTTTGGCTCAGGGACTCCCGAACCTGGACGTCTCTGAAGCTTTTTAATGCAATTTGTGGCCCTATGCAACTTATGTATCATAGGAGCCACGAGCACTGCCATGGGACTTGCACACTTTACATACGCACGTTCTGTAGGGCTTGCGCAGAACGATGGATTGGAGCTGACCGCATTCACAGATCCGATCCATTGGCTGCTTCTCTGAGACTGATCGATATAGCGATTGGTCTCAGAGGGGTGATGTCGGCACGGTGTCTGTGTGCTGGCGTCAGTAGTGACCAATCTGGTGATCGGCAGCCAGGAAATTTAAAAATCCCGACTGCTGGTGATGGTGAATTGGGTGGAGGAAATTGCTCTACTTCAATCAACGTTTTCACCAGATCGGGGGAGCCTGAAAGGGGGCATTCCTTCCTTCCTGAGCACTTTAAATCCTTAATTAATTTGCAGCCAGAGCAGAACATCAAAATTAATGAAAAGGTAATCGGATACATCAAAACTTGATAGGAAGGAGGAGAATATTTTATGTAGGCAACTGCAACCTTTAAGCCAAAGCTTGACATTTTTGTTGGGTTGGCTACACGAGCATTTGGAGCACCCACATTTTTTTGTTCAAGTTAATGGATCCAGTTATTCTTGACTAGCTGCACAGTACCACTCTGCTTCTTTAGAAATAGAGGAATCAAGGTATTCCACTGTAGCTCTGTAATTCTTCTCGTCTGGCGCCATTTTTCCTGATAGAAATACTGATTCTCATAACTTGGTGTTAAGTGATTTTGCCAAATTAGAATCACTTAACGCCTTAAAACAAGCTTCCCTGCAAAATCCCATACTTGCCTCTGATCCCATGGGGAAGAGGGCAGTGCGATCAGGTGCCTCGCCAGCTGAAGACTGGGAATGACTAGTTCCAAGTGGCCTTCCACCATTCATCCACTCTCAAGCTGGTGCAGAGAGCTTGGTACAGGGTCGCACTTGACTCCATGTAGTCCTAGGAACTCTAGAAGCCATTACTAGCAACTGCACTGCTGGTATCTGTGTTCAGTTCTTATAAATTCTGACTTGAGTTACTAATATGGCGACTGGGTCGGAATAGGCCCAGTAATGATGAGCTGCTAAAGGTTATTGGCTCGGACCAATATTTTCACTTGGAGGCTCCCTGTTACCAACAAGAAAGGAATAGGGCCCTGGATATTTAACTCCATAAAGACATGACGTGATGTTTGCGCCTTCGTGGTGTGCTTGCTGGTAATTTTTGATTCGTAATATGTTAAAAAATATATAATTTCTTCAACAAAAATCATTTTTCACCTGCATGGAGAGCCTTGTCCTGGATTTGTTTTTGCACTTTTCTGTATATGACGTGTTAAAAGCTTTTATAAAAAGTCATGGTCTCTCGTTCCGCTGTAAATGTGTTTCCTGATGTTCTACAGAAAGAATCAAAGCGATTACGGTTCTTGGGTTGTTTCCTAACCCCCCCCAATGGTTTTCCAGTTGGGTCAGAAAAAGTAAAACCATAAAAAATGAAACCTATTTAATGTAAGTCGTCCTGTAGACTGGTTGGTTTAATTTCTGTGATCTTGCAGAGTTCTCACCGAGATTCTATAGGTTTCCACCCGATGCAATCTGATTAAATTGAGGGGGGCTGGGCCGTTTTGAAGCACCTCTGCGACTTCTCGCGCGCGTGTAGTTATGTTTGTAATGGGATTGGTGTTGCCTTCTTGTTCTGCTCGCAGCAAGATCAGATCACACGCGGCAATAATTTAAACCAGCGTATCATCACATTATGTGAAACCAAACAGTATTATAAAACCGACGCGACTGAAGGATATGTTTTCCTTTCTGTTTGTAAAAAGGGGAAAAAAAGGACTAGAAAAATGTCTACTAGAAACACAAGCCAATCCATACTCCGACAGAGAATGACAGCTCATCCGTCTTATGGATTCTGTAGCAATTCAGATAAAATGTAATTCAAGCCATACATTCCACATTGTTACTCAGCCAGAGAGGGGCCTCTTTTATTAATGGGCTACATGTGTACCTTTCATTTTTTTTTTTTAATTTTTCTTTTTGACAATTTTTGTTTTAATTTTTTTTTTAAATGGCTGTCATCAGAAATAGCCTAAAGAACCATTAATAAGCATATTTTAAACTGTCTGTACTACGGGTTGAATGTTTCAAAATCTGTTCTGTGTGACTATAAAGGGGAAAAAATAGGTTTGGCAGGGGGGCCATCATTAATATGTTTAACCTCTTAGTGATGCAGTATCAGAATTTTTTTGGTTACTTAAGGACTCAAACAATTTTTGCTATAAGGTTGTTCAACTATAATTTCAATCTTCCTCCTTTATTGCACCTACACATATTATATACTGTATTTTTTATTTTTTTTTGAGAAAGGATTTTACCAGGAAGGATACATTGAGATTTCTCTCGTTATCAAGTATGTCCTGGGTGGCGAGTATGTACCGTTAGGTGTCTTGCCAAGGACACTTACTGGAGAGGTTGCTCGCTGGGATCAAACCCATGACTCCACAGGCTCTCTCCATGCAGAGCAGTGATGTTACCTCTACTCCACCCAGCCGGATTCTTTCGATGTATCTTTTTGTATTATTTTATTTTTGTAAATAAGGCTACAAAACCAGAATTCTCTGTCAGGGATTCACATGGTTGAAACAAACTGTGCATATACTGTATTTATTTATTTATTTTTAAGGACAAAAATGACATTAATTTCATGTGACCGATTATATATTCTTATTTATAAAAAAATATGCAAAAATAATTTAATGAACAATACACATTTAAGACACAAAAAAAGCTTGTTTTTTCCGGGGGGGGGGTTACTTACAGGGGGTTTGATAATTATATTCTGAGGAGACACTGTAGTCTTCATCAGAAGTGCAATTAAGTTGAGGACCGTGCATTCAAGTGTAGGTGCGATAAGGAGCTATTACATGACACCATCATCATGTACAACATTTTGTCTCGGGCGAGAAGCCCTTGTTAATGGGTTACATTCATTAGAGCTTCCTGATAGATCTAGAAATGAACTGAGAACTCATGGGGATCTTTGAGCCTTAAAAAGTTAAAATCGGCAAGTGCTGTTTTGTTTTGAACTCAACAGTGTTAAAAAAAAATTACCCCCTAGATCCCTATGAGATCTCAACGATCGTTTTTAGATCTCGCAGTAAGCTCTACTGAATCTCGCCCATTGTCCTGCTATAGGAGGCGATTGGCTCCAATCAAGCGTTAACCACAGGAGTGGAGTGATTGCCTTCCTTCAAGGTTTCTTCTACCATGTCTAGATATCCCACTTTACCAGCACCAAAGCACCACCAGACCCTCACGCCGTCTCCACCATGACTGACATGGCGTCACATACTCCTACAGCATTTATGCATTTGGTCCACGTCTCGCACGTATTCTTCTTGCTGGTCTGAAACAGCTCAGACGTATATTGCTCTGTCCAGAACACGTGTTTCCAATCTTCCCCGTCCAAAGTTTGTCCTGTTGTCCATATTAATTTTTAGTTTTATAGGCCTGTCTGGAATTTGTCTTTCTTTGCATCTCAACCATTGGAACACAATGGAAGATCATGCCGCCACCCTGTCTTTTTGCCTACTTTTTGTTAGCAGTGGAATTCCCATGCATTCACTTTATAGTATTTAGGTAACTTTTCAGACAGACGGGTCTGCTTTCATACAGAAATCCCGGTGATACCAAGGTTTTCCAGACTTTGGTGCCCCCCCCCCCGGCTTACAGCTGTATTTAATAAAAAACCGAGCGGTGGTATCCAATGAAGATTATCACATTAAGGCCCTTTTGAGGTACGAATCAAACCTGAACTCGCAGTAAGCCCCTCTTTGCTTCTAAGAGGATTTATTTTTCGCTAGGGATGCACCGATACCAGTATCGGTATCGGGGTCAATATTGCCGTTTGCACGAGTACTTGTTACTCGTGCAAACGGGCCGATACATCCTGCCGATACCGGAAGCCGGCGCTGGGCCGGCTTGCCAGCATCCACGGGGCTGGGAAGCTGGCCGCGTGCATGAAAAGCACGTGGCCAGCGTTCCCCTCCAGCCCGCCGCGATACTCACCCATCCTGAAGGTCCAGTCGCTGGGCAGTGATGCGTTCTCGTGGCCACTGGGCGCTCCTGTGACGCTGCCTCTCGGCTGGAGGCAGCGTCACAGATGCGCCCGGCGGCCACGTGATCGCATCACTGCCCAGCGACTGGACCTTCAGGATGGGTGAGTATCGCGGCGCGCCGGAGGGGAACGCTGGCCGCGTGCTTTACATGCACATGGCCAGCTTTCCCAGCGTTTGAGCTGGGGGCAAATCCATGAGACCTGGGGGCAAATCCATGAGAACTGGGGAACATATCCATCAGAGCTGGGGCATATCCATCAGAGCTGGGGCATATCCATCAGAGCTGGGGCCAAATCCATCACAGCTGGGGCAAATCCATCAGAGCTGGGGCATATCCATGTGAGCTGGGGGCAAATCCATGTGAGCTGGGGGCAAATCCATGAGACCTGGGGGCAAATCCATGAGACCTGGGGGTAAATCCATGAGACCTGGGGGCAAATCCATGAGATCTGGGGGACATATCCATCAGAGCTGGGGGCAAATCCATGTGAGCTGGGGGCAAATCCATGTGAGCTGGGGGCAAACCCATGTGAGCTGGGGGCAAACCCATGTGAGCTGGGGGCAAATCCATGAGTGCTGGGGGCAAATCCATGAGACCTGGGGGCAAATCTCATATAAATTTTTATATGAGGTCTGTTCCTATTGGAAAGCGTCACATGACATTAAATAAAAGTATCGGTACTCGGTATCGGTGAGTACTTTTAAAAAGTATCGGTACTCGTACTTGGTCTTAAAAAAGTGGTATCGGTGCATCCCTATTTTTCACCTATGTAACGAGAGCCACATGCGAGCGCGCAATGGTAATGTCTACCGTAAGTTACTTCATACTATGGCCGGTCGGTCACTTTTGACAGATACAAATTAAATGAGTAAAAATAACTACATTTAGTAGGGATGCACCGATACCACTTTTTTAAGACCGAGTACGAGTACCGATACTTTTTAAAAGTACTCACCGATACCAAGTACCGATACTTTTATTTAATGTCATGTGACGCTTTCCAATAAGAACAGACCATATAAAAATGCCCCCCGCTCACATGTATATCCCCCGATATATATATATTCATACTGCCCCAGCTCATGGATTTGCCCCAGCTCACTCATGGATTTGCCCCAGCACACACATGGGTTATTATGCCCCCACAGCTCACACATGAGTATGCCCCCCAGCTCATGGATATGCCCCCACATGGATATTGCCTCCAGCTCATGGATATGCCCCATCATGGATATTGCCTCCAGGTCATGGATATGCCCCCTCATGGATATTGCCTCCAGGTCATGGATATGCCCCATCATGGATATTGCCTCCAGGTCATGGATATGCCCCCTCATGGATATTGCCTCCAGGTCATGGATATGCCCCCTCATGGATATTGCCTCCAGGTCATGGATATGCCCCCTCATGGATATTGCCTCCAGGTCATGGATATGCCCCCTCATGGATATTGCCTCCAGGTCATGGATATGCCCCCTCATGGATATTGCCTCCAGGTCATGGATATGCCCCCTCATGGATATTGCCTCCAGGTCATGGATATGCCCCCTCATGGATATTGCCTCCAGGTCATGGATATGCCCCATCATGGATATTGCCTCCAGGTCATGGATATGCCCCCTCATGGATATTGCCTCCAGGTCATGGATATGCCCCATCATGGATATTGCCTCCAGGTCATGGATATGCCCCCTCATGGATATTGCCTCCAGGTCATGGATATGCCCCATCATGGATATGCCCCCTCATGGATATTGCCTCCAGGTCATGGATATGCCCCATCATGGATATTGCCTCCAGGTCATGGATATGCCCCATCATGGATATTGCCTCCAGGTCATGGATATGCCCCCTCATGGATATTGCCTCCAGGTCATGGATATGCCCCCTCATGGATATGCCCCCTCATGGATATGCCCCCCAGCTCATGGACCGCCCCCCGACGATACTTACCTTCCTGGGCGCCGCCGGGGAATGTCTCCACGCGCGCGCTCGTTGGAAGGACCCCAGCCGCGACCACGTGATCCCGGCTGGGGGCCTTCCAACGAGCGCGCGCGCGGGGAAACTTTCCCGGCGGCGCCCAGGAAGGTAAGTATCGTCGCGGAGAGCAGCTGCAGGGCCTGTCTGAATGCTCTATCAGCATTCAGACAGGCCCTGCAGCTGCTCAGTGTGTTTAATACTTACCTTCCTGGGCGCCGCCGGGGAATGTCTCCGCGCGCGCGCTCGTTGGAAGGACCCCAGCCGGGATCACGTGGTCGCGGCTGGGGTCCTTCCAACGAGCGCGCGCGTGGAGACATTCCCCGGCGGCGCCCAGGAAGGTAAGTATTGCGGAGAGTGCGGGGCCGGCTGTCTGAATGCCGATAGAGCATTCGGACAGCCGCCGCAGCCCCTCGGATGCCGGAAGCCGGCTCAATGCCGGCTTCCGGTATCGGAAAAAATATCGGGGGTACTGCACGAGTACCAAGTACTCCTGCAGTACCCAGTATCGGCCCCGATACCGATACTAGTATCGGTATCGGTGCAACCCTAACATTTAGTCATTGGAATCAAAAATATGTATTTCATATTTTTTCACATCTCACAAAGTTAGACCTTAGTTTTATAAGAAAAAAGAAAAAACACGCACTCCCCAAAAACCCTGTATGAGCCAATCACCATAAATGCTGAAAGCGATGACCCTTGTAATGCATCTGATGATATATCTCTGGCTCTTTAATATTCATGCTTGGTCATTTCACCAGCTGGATTTAAGACACAGTACATTGAGTTGAGGTTATTCACCACTATGAACTACCACCCTACCTGAATAGGCTGCTTCCCCCGGCAGTTCCCTCATCCTATAACCTCAGATCCAGGACCAGCACCTTACTTGCAATACCACAATACAAAAAGAAAGTGGCGCAATCCTCATTTTCCTACAGAGCACCGCAATTCTGGAATAACCTCCCAGACGCCATCAAATCTTCCCCCAGTCTAAAGTCACTTAAGAGATCCCTATTAACATACCTCAATATGGAATGCACCTGTAAACATGTAACATAGTGACTATATACAGAATGCACCTGTAAACATGTAACATAGTGACTATATACAGAATGCACCTGTAAACATGTAACATAGTGACTATATACAGAATGCACCTGTAAACATGTAACACAGTGACTATATACAGAATGCACCTGTAACATGTAACACAGTGACTATATACAGAATGCACCTGTAAACATGTAACATAGTGACTATATACAGAATGCACCTGTAAACATGTAACACAGTGACTATATACAGAATGCACCTGTAAACATGTAACAGTGACTATATACAGAATGCACCTGTAAACATGTAACATAGTGACTATATACAGAATGCACCTGTAAACATGTAACATAGTGACTATATACAGAATGCACCTGTAAACATGTAACATAGTGACTATATACAGAATGCACCTGTAAACATGTAACATAGTGACTATATACAGAATGCACCTGTAAACATGTAACATAGTGACTATATTTCCTACATATTTATTTTCTGTTAATCTGTATATGTGCTTCGTTTTTAATATCTTGCATTTTATTACTTTGTATTCTGTAACGCCTGTAACAATTAAATGTTCTCGAACCCAGGACGTACTTGAAAACGAGAGAAATCTCAATGTATCCTTCCTGGTAAAATCCTTTATAAATAAAGTAAATAAACTAGCAGATAAGTTATGCTGTTTAGTACTAAGAGTAGACGTTGCCCTTGACTATCCTGTTTGGACCTTCTTCTGGTCTCTGCCAATGTTGTTTGTGAATAAGTGCTACATATATTCAAGGTGTACCATCAGGGAATCCGTTTTTTCCTCCAGGTGTATGATTCCACTGGCTGGATCAGCAGGGATTAATATTTATCCCCCTCACTTTTCTCCCCCTCTGCTTTAGCTAAGAGTATCCATGGAAGTAATCTTTAGTCACAAACATCCCCTACAGTCTACCCAGGGGTGTAATGTGCCTTTTGGGTGAAAAGGCCAGCATGCTGCCTATAATATGTCGGTAATCACAAATAAAATGGCCGGCGGCCACAATGGGACATCAACGCACATGTGCTGCGAGGCCTTCAATGCACATGTGTGGCCGGATGTCACTTTGCACAAGCTTCATGTCATATGTGGCAACCTCATCGTGCATGCACGGTGCTTCAAGTGCCCACTGTCACCATTACTGACATGTGCCCACAGCAGTTGCCCTCCTGCCTCCCCCTCTGTATGCTGCTACATCTACATCCACAATATAACCCCCAAACACGATTTCTTCCGCAACTGTCCTGTACAAATTTTCATGTTGGCCAGGGGTCAAGTCCAACATGAAGTGTGGAAACTCGCAAAGATTTCTGCCTACTCTCCGCCCTCCATATAACCCTTTTCATATTGCAATCAGCCCACACTTACACCTGCTATTAATGGTAAAACTGTAGGAAAGCTGGGATTTCGGGAATCATTAGAATTATCATGAGAATCGTATATTAATTCTGACGTAAAAGATTAGAACCTAAATAACATTAAAGATTTTCAGTTTGTTGAACAAAAGGGAACTCCTTTCCCTCAGTAAAAACAGTGGAGGAATTCTGTTCCCACGCGTTTCTCCTCGACTTGACCCTGGACATTCGTATTACGTGTGATGTCGTGGTGTGTCCGGGGTGGTACCGAGGTGGCATGACACGGAGTCCGGGATACGGTGACGCACCAATACAGGGGTCTGCTGTGAGTGGTGGGTTGCTGCAGGAGGCAGCAAAAACAAATGCTGTGAGCGGAGGGACAGGACACGTAGAGGGCTTGATGAAGGGGAAGCAGGAAACAAGCCAGGACAATGGATCTTGGACACACACAATGGATACTTTTAGGGTATGGCGATACAGGAAGGGCTGGTAACAATGGCAGGATTTGGGGTTCTGGATAACACGAGAGCCACAGCATAAGTCCTCTCTTACTAGAAGTGGTTTGCTAATGCTGGAGCCAGGAGCAGAGGAAGGTGTGGTTGTTTTATTGCAGGTAAGTCACATGACCTCGTGTGTGTGTGTGTGTGTTTTTTAACTGTTTCTGTGCTGGGTCACAACGCTGGAAAAATGAACAGGACTTGACATAAAGCAGGACTTGATGGGGGATGCCCAGTCATGGTTCCGGAGCCTGACACGGTGGTGACATTCCATTATTAGAAGACGGAGATAATGCAGCATGCAATAAAATATAAATGGTAAAAAATGAAAAATTGTCAACCCCATACTCTGATGGCAAAGATTTCGGTGACATTTCAACTTTTAAAGAGGTAAAAAGTCGGGACTTGGCGATAGCTAAAGAAAAGTTTTCATATGTAAAACTCGATGCGACGGCTGAGGCTGGGGTCAGACCAGCGCACTTTTAACGTGCGTTCTGGCGCACTTAATCACGGCCGCACTAGCAGCAAATGACGGGCAATGACGGCCAATATACGAAGTACGGTCGCACGAAAGTCCGGCCGCGCAACGCAAGTGGAAAATGAACGCATTTTTTCGAGAACGCAGAACCCCTAGTACGGACGTACAGAGTGCGCTGCGCCCGCTAGCGGTGTGTGTGTGTGATTTGGAGACGTCAGACCCTGCTCATGTCCGGCCAACATAACGTCCAGACGCAAAAAGTTTCCTGGTTTGGATTCGTAAACATCACGCACGAACATGCGCATCGTATGACCGTTTTCGTATATTCCGGGAAAAAATACATCAATGCGTTCGGACGCACTTTTTTACGTTCGCGTGTAAAAATGCTTTCGTTTGACCCTAGCCTTAAGTGTTATGGCAAAGCACGACTTCTTTTTAGGTTCCATTCCCCACGCTTGTCTTCTCAGCTTTCATAATGTTTCATTTTATATACATTATAATCCATTAATAATGATTTAATAAGCTGTAAAAGGTGCATATCCTCACTTCTTTCCGTTATTGTATACGTATAGACATAAAAAGTATAATCTGTTGATTGAAACTTGCGCGGCGACTCAGAAGTGACACCGGCAAAGTGACCCGACACATGCCGGCATGACCGCGAGTGAAATGTATTTCATTAGGCAATTTCTGTTGTGTATTTAGCAATTTATTTCTCTTTCACAAAGGACCAAGGAGTTCGCCTTTTTAAAGATTCCACGCCGAGAGTGATTAAAGTTTACATATGCTTTTCATTTTCGAATTCTTCTCATCATCCCTGTTTCTGAGCCGGTGGATGGTCTTTAGCGGGGCCGCGGCAGAAATTAATTAGGGCCCCGCAGTACCGTACTCCGGCAGGTCAGGGATTATTCTAGCGCTCGAGCCCTTACTTTATATTTATTTTATAAATAAATAATTTGTGTTAATATATTCTTTTTCCGAAAACATTCTCTATCCATAAAAAGGAAAAAAATATATATATATAAAAAAATCACAACGGAGGAATATGTCTCTGGGAAAAGCGGATTGATTACATACATAATGATATTCTGATGAGAAGAGCAACCGCGCAGCGACCAAGGAGGCTTAAATTGTACCCGTTGTCCAAGATCTCAGGAGACAGGAATTCAAATTAGCCCAGGTCCACATAAAATCAATCTACTTGGTCGTCAAGGCTTAGTCTCTCAGGGACATTTACCCAGAGAAGGGAAAAAAAAATATAAAGGGTAATTTATCATCAGGCAAGATGACGGGAGCTTTTGTTTGGTTTTTAATTTGTTCCATATATATCTATATTTTTATATATATATATATATTTTTTTTTTTTTTTTTTTTTTCTTTATGTAATTGGAAATTATATTCCCTTTGGGCCTTGAAAGTAAATTGGTTTGGGTCAGGCTTTCCTTTCTTCTCTTTATTTATTAATTGAGGCTGTGCAGTGATTGTATCTTTTATTGTTCTCCTTTTTTTATATATTTTATTTTTTATATATTTTTTTTATTGCAGGCTGCAACTTAAAGCATGTTGGATTTTTTTTTGATTTTTTTTTAATTAAAGACAACATGATATAAATGCAGCCAGTAGCGCAGATCTTTTTCATGTTCGTAATTGAAATAATAATTCCTTTGGGCCGAGATAATAGAAAGGTCTGCAAATTATTATTTTTTTTTTTTCTATTTTCTTTTTATATTGTTGCTGTTTATTAGGTCATCTATTGACTGGCCATTTTGTCATTCTCGCGGTCCCATAATTTGCAGTGTGCTGCGCCGTGCGATGCATTATGGTTTGGATATTGCTAATTATAAGACAACACGTAGCAAAGTAAACTAACGACACAGTGAGTTATTACATGTACCGTAGGAAATTATAAAACCACTGGGACTTAGTAGTGCGTGGATTCTCAGCTAAACATTTTTCTTCGGGTTGTTGTATATTTATATTCGTTATGGGGTCTGAACTCTAAATGGGGGATTGCGGTGAAGCTGAATGATTTGCGCCGAATAAAAAGTTGCTAAACCTGAAAAATATTTAAAATAAAATTATTTTTTATTTTTGTACATCAAGCATTATAAATCGGCAGGGCTGTCTTTAAAATTGACTGGGCCCTGGGCAAACATTTTCTTGGGCCCCCATGCAATTTTGCTCTCCACCCTAACATCCCAAAAAAAATCCAACTAAATAATAATAAAAAAAAAATATTATAGATTTTACATGGTCATGTTTGGTATCATCGGAAAGGCCAGACTCTGCCCTGTTCAGTGACACCTAACCTGAACTTGTGGGGTGTGAAGAATGGAGCCGCAGCTTGTGTTTCAAATGGATGAATGCGTAATAACATCGTCACCTCCCCATTTGCTTCCGGCAGGGGACATGAGAAGGTGAGTACAGCAGCAGTGCTTGCTTTACAAGTAAAAGCACGTAATACCACTGCCTTAGAAATGAGAAAAAAGTAGATTTTTTGCATTGGTTTTTTGGTTAATTTTTCTATTTTTACACATTACATATTTGATATCATTGGAAAGTCCAGACTCTGGCCTTTCCATTGACATCTATAATGACCTTATGCGGTTTTTCATAAAACCTAGTCATGTTTGGTGTCATTGGTAAGGCCATTCTCTGGCCTTTCCAAAAATGTCTTGCTTGGTCCTCCAAGTTTTTATGGTTCTGGACTACAGGGTCCATATGACCATGTATCTCCTTCATAGGGATTTCCGTGCCCGGCAGGGGGAGGACCCATTTCTGAAGTTATCTCGCCATGCTAGTCGGCAGGGTCATGTCCTGCAGGGACTGACATCCAAGATGACAGCCCCTGCAGCAGGAGTCCGCGATTGACTTCAGGTGGAGCATGTTGTTGCTTTTGTGGGCTCAAGGGGCTGCTGTCTTGGGCCCCACAACATTGACTGGGTCCGGGGCAACTGCCCCTTTTGCGCCGTGTTAAAGACGGCCCTGTATCTTGGCTTCCTATTGCTCCGTTTAGTGGGTAAAGCACCATGGTTTTATTGTTGCGCTTTATTTTGTGGAAGTAACTGTGCATATTTTATTGATGTGATTTCTCAAGGTACTAATTATAAACACAACACGGATTGAGGGAAATCAATAATGCTTTTTTATTCTTTGCTTTAAGTTTATGATAAATGTGACATTTACAGTTTCTGCTGTGAACAACAAAATTGCAATTTTTTTTTTTTAAATTTTTTTTACTTATTTTGTTGTTTCACTGGGTTTTTCCCCCTCTGTTCCATTTATGGAATGCGGCAGCTTCCAGAGACTCAAATTATAAATGGTTGCAGCAAACTCTAGAATTACAAACGGCTGTTTTAATTCAAAGAGTTCAGTGTTACATTTACTCTTCTTACCTGCTTTGCATCATAGTTTTATTATATAAAAGTGTCTGTGTATAAAAATACTCATTTAAGTTATGGTGGAGGGCAAAAATTAGATTAAAAAGCCTCCACACTGCAAATAATAAAGTTTTTTTATTGCAGAAGTCATTTACACATCACAGCAATTCAGAGAACTGCTTAACAAAGGTCATGTGCTACATTCACCATATGCAGCAAGGAACTCTGGGTAAGACAGGCAAATTACGTTTGCAATTTCTTTTCTTTTTTTTGCATCCTGAGTCTGTTTTAACACAGAACCTCTAACCAGTGCCATGCCATACTAGATGGCTTTTTTCTTTTATTTTTAGCAAAGATCAGCTTTATGCAACAGGTCACACACTCCTGTACAACTGTTTTGGACTTATTGTACCCTCATCAGCAGGAGATAGGCCGTGACAAGTTGCAGTTTGATGCTTTAGCCCCAGGACAAATCAACACTCATTTAAGTTGTGGTGGAGGGCAAAAAAAATAAATATATTAATTAAACTGAGACCCAGTAACCATACTGTCTTTAGGAAAATACAGTGGGCCCTATTACAATCATCGCGCAAAAACGCTCGCGCAGTGTGTGAATTTGTGCCCGAAGCGTTAAACGTTAACGCGCGTAAGTCAACGCTGCTATTACAATCCTCGTGCATTTTTTTCATCCGTCAATAAATAACACGCTTAAAATGGACGCGCAGAAATCAGTGTGCGGACTGTTTTTTCACGCGATTCAGCCAATCAGAATTAAGAACCACAATTGTCTCACGTTAAGTTTTGCACCTGTCAAAATCAATCTGCGCATATATGCTGCAGCAATAATAAAAACACACAAAACTTCTCAATTTTATTGTTTGGGTATGTGTAGAATGTGTAACTATACTTTGCTGGATTTTTATTTTCGGGCTGGTGTATTTGGTTTCGGCCAGGACGTTCAGATTTGCCATTAACACCAGCTTTTAGGAGTTGCTAAAATTATGCGCGGAAACGCTGTGCGTTACAAACTGCACATAGATTGTAATACCATCCGTGTACCAGCCCACAAACACATTTGCGCTCACAATGTTAAGTATAGGACACGCGCAGTACAGTACGCTCGCAAGGGATTTGCGCAGGTTCACCCGCGTTAGACAACTGCGCGAGTTTGTTACGCTGACATTGTAATACGACATTCTGCGCAAAGGGTTTTGCCCCTCGTGTTAATGCATTTTTGCGCGTGCACAAAGGTTTGCGTGACGATTCTAATAAGGCTCAGTGTTTTTTTATTTTAAGCTTTGGCAGAACAAAAGCAAAGCAAACAAGAGTCTAACTGACAAATATTACTGCCTACCAATCTTTGGCTTACATGCAGCCGACTATTACACAAACAAAAATCCGATGACCTTTTCTCTTTTAAATCAGTACACCAAAGTTTAATCTTTCTCTGCAGAGAGACCTTGCTGCTTCCCTTCTTGTTCAGGACACTCTCTCTGCAGAGAGACCTTGCTGCTTCCCTTCTTGTTCAGGGCACTCTCTCTGCAGAGAGACCTTGCTGCTTCCCTTCTTGTTCAGGGCACTCTCTCTGCAGAGAGACCTTGCTGCTTCCCTTCTTGTTCAGGACACTCTCTCTGCAGAGAGACCTTGCTGCTTCCCTTCTTGTTCAGGACACTCTCTCTGCAGAGAGACCTTGCTGCTTCCCTTCTTGTTCAGGGCACTCTCTTTGCAGAGAGACCTTGCTGCTTCCCTTCTTGTTCAGGACACTCTCTCTGCAGAGAGACCTTGCTGCTTCCCTTCTTGTTCAGGGCACTCTCTTTGCAGAGAGACCTTGCTGCTTCCCTTCTTGTTCAGGACACTCTCTCTGCAGAGAGACCTTGCTGCTTCCCTTCTTGTTCAGGACACTCTCTGCCTGAATCTGCCCTGGGAATCCTTTTACCCAGCAGGTGAGGAACTCCCTAGGCAGTCCAGAATTCCTGGACTGGACCTCTCACCTGGTTTGTCTGAATGGAACAATGCAGTTTTATATCGCATATATGTATAACATCATGTATATCTTCTAAACATAACCAACAACATGCGCAGAAATTGGAGATACTTATGTTTTTCATTGAACCTCCTTTGTTTGTGGATGCAGGATCTCACCGTTCCTTTCAGGGCTTTGAGTTACATGATTCTCCAGCCTTGGTGCAGCTGGAGTCCAGTCGTTGTAGAGGTAGCTTGGAATGAATCGATATTGTCAAGCTGGTAAGGGATAAAAAAAATTATTGTATAAAACACACGGTAAAATAACATTGATATAATATGAAGGAGCTCTTTTCAATCTATGAAGGTATAGCTGTGGGGGGATACGCGTTTCGCCGACTACAATGTCGGCTTCATCAGTCCCAGTAAAGAGACTTTACTGGGACTGATGAAGCCGACATTGTAGGACACCGGGGATTTTAATAAATTTTGTAGCAATTCTGTGAGAGGGTGAATTGCATTCTGAGAACGGCAGCATATCCAATAGAGGTTTGAGGTTGAAAAACTAACGGCGATTGTAAACCACAACATCCTTTTGGGTTTAGCTATGGACCTCTCACCTGCTGAGCTGCATGGAAAGTACAGTGTGGAGCGTCTTTACTCTCTCCACTGTTCTCTCCAAATGCTCCACCCCAGGGACCCAAACCATAGCATTGCACATGTTGTGTAGCACTGATTGGCCAATAGCTCTAAGTGCATTACACTGAGAGGCATCGGATTGACGGAGTGCTCGGCAGAGCCCTGGGTACAGTGGCAGCATCTGCTGTGACAAGCATAGGCCAAAGTATTGTGCAGGCCCATCAACATCTTCTATCTTGACAGAACAATTAATAGGGAAAGAACAGGAAGGACCGGGGACTATGAGTATAGATGGACAATTCTTGTAATAGAGTGTACAGGTGTTAACCGTTTTTGTTTCGCTTTTGTTCAATGGTTCCCAGATCTTGTAGAACAGAAGTAGAGTATGGTGACACTTGGCTGTGAGTTTTGTCAATGAGTTTTATGCAATCCTTTATTTGGAGAACTTGTTGCCATTGGGTGTGGGTGGATATGTTCCTAGCTCAGCTCACCAATGGTGGGTGAGCGTTTTTCTGGCAGGTTAGGACATTTTTTCAAAAGCACGACGAGCAAATATAATGAGGCTAGTGAGGGTTCACAAAAATGTAAGTTCATCGATCTAGGGATATCTCCTAGGTTTCTTGCCCAAGGACAAAGTGAGTGATTCTGTCCCCGATCTGAATCTGCTTTCCATAGTACAGAGAAGAGACATGGTGGGGAGGTTGAACCTGCTGTTGCACATTTGTAAGGCAGCAACCTGCTACTACATGGTTGTAGAGGAGAGAAGTGCTGGTCAGGTGTTCTGATCGGGAATCTAATTTGCTTCTCCACATTTGTTAAGAGATTTACAGCTAATCTACATCGACTATATTGTGTGGTAGACAAGTACATATCCTTGGGTGTCTTGCCGAAGTACACTTGCTGGAGTGGAGCTCCGACCATGATAAGAACCTAGTTGTGGAGCAGAGATGTTACCTTCACTCAGCCAAAATCAATGCAAGATTCCCCATTAGTGACTGTCAATAGTACATTTTTAGAGATTTACAAAGGAGTTTTTATTTCCCATATATTTCTTTGGTTTGTAGACAAAACCTGTACCAGTCAGGGCCACTTGTACAGCGATGTACCAACAAAGGGTTGGATATCGATTTGGTTATGAAAATCAATGCAAGATCTCATTCCATGAAGAGGTCTATCACCAGCTGCTACTTACCCCACTCAAGCACCATGCAATGCCATCATCCGTCTTCTTGGGCATTGCTTACTGAGGGTCATCATCCAGCGCTATGCTATGGGCCTCAGTCGTGACGAGTGACCAGAGGGTCATCCCACTGGACTGCTGTTGTGCCAGTGGCATGCCACCATAATTGCATGGCAGAACTTTGACAGGGAATAACTAAAAATGTTCCCATTTGAGTTTTCAGAAAAAAAACTAATCTATATAGGGAGTGATTCGCTACACGGTGAGCCCAATATGTCTTCACCATGACTGGTGCACTTTACAGAGAACCTGTCTTCAACATAGGGTAACATTATTTCAGAGGACTATAAAAAATCAACACGTTTGCCAGCAGTGTGGCTGCCACAATGTGTCAGTAGAATTAACTAATTAATCCAAAATTGTGTGAACCTTGACATGGTTTCTTCAAGGGATAGCATCACCCTATTGCGAAAGACGTGGTTCAGCACAATTCCGTATCTAATAATATTATATAACCTTTTTTCTCTAAATGTCAAGATTGAGGGTGCTAAACTAGCGTCAGGATTCTAATTACTGTATTTTCCTTGACACTTCCATTTAATCCCATGCGTTAAACACAGCATTTAAGTTTCATTCATTTCACCATATCTACAATTACTTAAAATAATTAAAAGAATGCCCATGCTCGCGTTTTCCGACGTCTCTCCAAACTCTGTTATTTCTTCATTAAATGTCAGTATCTTGGTAATTAGCTGGATTGCACAGCTGTGATCTGGATGAAAAGAGGAATGTTTCGAACGTAATCTCAAATAGCCCGTTGCTTCACTTTTTTCAATTCGCACCACTTTGAAGTAGGTAAATCCCGGCATCCTTTCATCATCGCCCAACGGGAGACTAGTGATAGCAACGAGGGGCTACATCATAGCATATTTGTACCTGAGAAGATTAAGTAATATTCTGTCAAGAGCGATGACTTGTCTCCAGGGCGTGACTGGCCACCATTAACATGAAAACAGAGAACCAGAAATTCTTGAGCCGGAGATAATATTGAGTGTGGAGAAGACCCTTCCAATATCTTGCTGGTTGGAGTAATTCCATTAAAAGTTCTCCATTAATGATGCTGACTGATGGCAATTTAGCATTGTTGAGTATGCCAGAATAGAACTCCTGTCCCTCATGGATGGCCCTTCACATGTTACCGATGCTACTGGAGACTCAAAAGAACTCAAGAAGACCACAGTGATATGATATCATATCAATGAATGGAAAAAATCTTTTAGTTAAACAATGGGAACATATTATTTCCACTTATGTGGAAATGGATTGGAAGTACTTTACGAAAGGGCACAAACGAGAGTTGGGTACTCAACTGGAAACCCCAAGGACAATGCATGAGAAGTATACCCAGAGTTTCTTGGTGACAGAGCCTTCATGACTGTATCAAGGATGTTGATGAGATCCTGGCCTGGCTGGAGGTCAAAGCAAAAACTGGGATCCGTTAACGGTGGAAGTCTTTCACTTTGGCCCAATGATCCTCCATGGAGTAGGACAGATAAACATTGTGTATGCGAGAGAAGATATTTTTTAAGAAAATACAGTAGGTTAATAAATAGAATAAAATCCATATCTCTTTTCCAGGTTTTCATTCCAAATTTCTATTAAACTCACTGTGTTAAGTCTCTGACTGAGAACGGCAAAGCCACAAGTCAGGTGTCTAATGGGAAACCACTCAAGACCATCAGGACTGTAACATTTAGGCCTCCATGTTGTTGCTGTTGATCTATGATAGCCATGGTCACTCCATGATCTGATTGGGTCTTGAAAAAGGATGACTGGGGAGCCCCTTATCGTACTTGCCTCATGTGTGATCCATGGGGGTGACCTTTCTATATCCATCTCCCCGGACCGCACAGAAGTATGGGGTGGGGTAGGTGGTGTGCTGTCTCACCAAGGCAAAACTATGAATTCCAAAACAGATCTATGTGCAGGATGATTGATTTTGTCCGTCATGGACCCCCTCACCCCATATCGAAGGCTAATGTCAGTTGAACGCAGTCTGAGCGCACACTGCGTGCGTGCATAACGGACACACGTACTGACAGAAGATACTGTAGACACCACACGATCCTTTTTTTTTAACAGATATAGAAAAAAAAGGGAAATATGGGAAACAAAATTAATTGAGATTAAATGACAGGTACAGTCTGCCAGACCAAAAAAAACATCTGAGCGTCAACGTGATGGACGTCGCAAATGCGCTGTGTCTGACGTTGCATCATCACGCACGCAGGCCGCTACGCAGACGCCGCGCACTCTGGGTGTCCGTCGTAGCGCTTTTATGTCGAGGCCTAAATGGCGTCCGTTACCAACTGCGTGGTGCGTTGTGCACTTCAGTGCGCACGTACTTCGTGTGTGGGTCTCTATTGATCACGAAATCAATGCTACGACTGACGTTAGACTGTGCGGCGACACGGACGTGATGACTGCGTTCGTCTGGCGCTAGCCTAAGGGTAGCCTGGAAGAAGGCAAAGTAGTCAAATTGATCTTGACCCCTCCCACTTATTTAATGAATTCTAAATATTCTGCTTTGCAGCAAATACATGCAGATCTTGTCTTCATCTCCTGATTGTGATGATCAGAGAAGGTGTGTCTGGTAAAATACAGCACACATACTTTCCTTGACATCATATAAATATGGCAAATGGAAGTAAAAAAAACTCATTGACGATTTTTAAAAAAAGTGGGGAAGACACCGGCATATATACATTTAATGACTTTTCTTTCATCAAAGTGTTCATGGATGATTTAGCCGATCAGGATAATATCCTTTTCCGTTCTTCTACTCCCACAAATGTCCAAAAAAAAATGTGTTATATTATTGAACAGCTTTCATGAGTTTTTAGAGCTGGAGTGAGGATGACTGAATAAAGATCATGATTCTTCAACGGAGCATTATCTCAAGTCAGCTGCATCAAAAATTAAGGGAACGTCTCTGATCTCCTTTCAAATCACGAGCACGCGTTAACAGTTTTATGTATTTCAAAGCTGCTTGATTACCCCAAAAATATAGTATGGTGGTCACACTTTATGATGTTATGATATACCCATCAGTTTATGTGCCCTAATAATGAATGCCTCTCGCCTACAGTATATGCCCAATCCTTAACCCCTTCACAACGAAGACTGACTACACTCAATCTGCAAGGCACCTGCTGCTTTTCACAAAATTTCTTCGTCGATATGGCGCTCTACTGGAGCAATGCAAAGGAGTTTACTTTATTACAAATTAAATTCATTTTCTGTTGGGCTCCAGAACCTGCCCCTAACATTTCTGCACCGTGAGCTTCATACCTGAGGTGCTAGTACTCTTTTCTACTCATTGGAAGCTGGTATTAAACACAGAACCCCATCTGGTTCAGCACGGAGACCAGACATATACATGCCAAATAGGTTATTACAGTATGGTAGGGATGCACCGATACCACTTTTTTAAGACCGAGTACCGATACTTTTTAAAAGTACTCACCGATACCGAGTACCGATACTTTTATTTAATGTCATGTGACACTTTCCAATAAGAACAGACCTCATATAAAAATGCCCCCAGCTCACATATATATATCCCCCGAGATATATATAGATAATACCCCCAGCTCACATGTAGCTTGCCCCCAGCTCACATGTAGCTTGCCCCCAGCTCACATGTAGCTTGTCCCCAGCTCTCATGGATTTGCCCCCAGCTCACATGGATTTGCCCCAGCTCACATGGATTTGCCCCCAGCTCACATGGATTTGCCCCCAGCTCACATGGATTTGCCCCAGCTCACATGGATTTGCCCCCAGCTCACATGGATTTGCCCCAGCTCACATGGATTTGCCCCAGCTCACATGGATTTGCCCCAGCACTCATGGATTTGCCCCAGCACACATGGATTTGCCCCCAGCTCACATGGATTTGCCCCCAGCTCACATGGATTTGCCCCCAGCTCACATGAATTTGCCCCCAGCACTCATGGATTTGCCCCCAGCTCACATGGATTTTCCCCCAGCTCGAACGCTGGGGAAGCTGGACGCGTGCATGAAAAGCACACGGCCAGCGTTCCCATCATGCGCGCCGCATACTCACCCAACCTGAAGGTCCGGTCGCTTGGCAGTGATGCGATCACGTGGCCGCCGGGCGCATTTGTGACGCTGCCTCCAGCCGAGAGGCAGCGTCACAGGAGCGCACAGTGGCCACTGGAACGCATCACTGCCAAGCGACCGGACCTTCAGGATAGGTGAGTATGCGGATGCGTCGGAGGGGAACACTGGCCGTGTGCTTTTCATGCACGCGACCAGCTTCCCCAGCCCTGCGGATACCGGCAAGCTGGCCCAGCGCTGGCTTCCGGTATCGGCGGGATGTATCGGGCCGTTTGCACGAGTAACAAGTACTCGTGCAAACGGCAATATCGGCCCCGATACCGATACTAATATCGGTATCGGTGCATCCCTACAGTATGGAATACATTAGGAATATTCCCAAATATTTCTTACTGTATAATTTAAAATTACTTTCCAAAAAAAAAACACTGGTTCTGGACAGTGGTTTTCTGGAGAATCCCCTGGTTGTGAAATAGGAAAGACATTTTTGTTAGACTTATTTAGCTATAGCAATTTTTATATCATCCTTTTTGTGTCATGGACATTCTTCTCAACGTATATATTTTTTTTAACCCACTAAAACTATAATATTATATTAAAATATATTTTAAAGTACTGCACGACATTTTCAATTCTTCTCTAGTTTTGCATCAATGTATCAACGGAAGTGAAGCAACCCGGCTATATTTACACAGAGGTTGTTTCATTATTTATTTAGCGTGCAGAATAGCTCGCGAGACTTTAGGCCACAAACTTCAAAAACCACAATAAAACAAATGCCACAGGGGATGCGAGTACTTTTACAATGTCACAAGATAAGCCATCAATAATGCTGATGGAAAATATATATATATATATATATATATACACATTGCGAAAGGACAATAAAGGGGAAAAAAAAAGACAAACCGAAAGACTGAAATTGCTTTAGATCAGTCTGGAGGGAATGTATCAGTAATGTGGATGAGGGATTCAAGAAACTGAGTGACGTTTTCTATAGCAAAGTCCTAATTCTCCTTGGATTTGGATTGTAAATGAAAGGAAAAAAATGAAGAACATGTTCACAAATGCATTCAAGCATCGGACCATACCCTGCGCCATTATCTACACATGTTCAAACAGATGGGTCTCGTTCCAGTGTGTTGTTGATGGCTGTCGTACTGCCAGTGATTTGTCCCACAAGCTCCATGCATAAAATATTCATGACTCCGACACTGTACCTATAGTATCTCACTTGCCTTTTATATATCCTTATGTTTTTTTGACCAAATATTTATCACCTGTGCCAAATAAATAGCCCTTTTCGCTTTACATAGGATAATTTGTTCTGAACAAATTGATTTTTTAATTTTATTTTAAAAAAAAATGGCTTCTAGCCAGAATTTGCAGACATTGTCCTTCACGTCCAGATTTTTTATTTATTGTTAATATTCTTGCATTAGCATAAATTCCCGGTCAACAAATCCCCTGTTTTCACATTGAGATGTAGACCAAAGTGCTGTGATGTCAGATTTTATACCTTGGTACCCAGGTTCCATGATATGACTAATCTATATGGCGATATTTGGAAGAGATCATATTATAATAAAGCTTTCAGGTGCAACTGGTATGGGAAGTTCCTATGTATGGTACCATCAGGCATGACTTGGAAAAGGCTCCATTGTAGAGCCGAAACGTAGTGCATTATGGCCTTCTGATGGACTTGGCCAGTGTGCCTGATTCGTTTGTTTGAAATCATCCATGCTAACCATATCAAGTGTTGAGTTGGTGAAATATCCATAAACTCTTGCCCTCCCAATATTGGTAGGAGTAGAACCCATTAATGTAGCAGACGGACTATGCCATTCTGGTGGCCGGCGAGTCTAAACTCCACACGGTGGCATAGAACACCCTGTGTCTTTCTGGCACTCCGGGCCGTAGGTGTTCCAGAAAGCTTTGGGTCGTGCTATGCTGTCACGTGGCCTTTAAGCCTGTCTGCCTCCCGGCACTAAGAGATTAAATAAATGTACTTTGGAACTTTGGAAGTGTACAACGTGCAGGTGCAATTTACGTACATTTCTATTGGTTAATATGATACAGATGCTTGTGGCTTCAATAATACCAAGGAGGAGTAAATCCATTCATTCCTATAGTCCAGGGCTCAGCAACATTGGCTCTCCAGATGTTTTGGAACTACATTTCCCTCGAGTCTCCACTAACTAAGTGGTTGTGTGTCTTGGGAGATGTATCTCCAAAACATCTATGGGGCCAACAATATTCACCCCTGCTTCTTCAAGCCTTTATATTACCAACCGTAATCTGAATACAGAGAAGACGGAACACGTCTCCTTCATAGAGGTGTGCACGGCTGGAAAAAAAATGTGTTTCTTTATTTTGTTTCATTTAGTCTCGTAATTTTGTTTTGTTTGGTATATCGGATCACTAAAATCTCCACTGTAAGTTGGGATCGATTTGATATTGATTCGAATTTCGGATCACTAAATAAAACCCCAATGAATCAAATCCTGCTGTTAAAAGGCAAGCTAGGGTTAAATATTGATCTGTACATTGGCCTGTGGTGCTGAAAACAGATTCAGCACCACAGGCCAATTTACAGGGACAGGGTGCATTGTGAAACCATCAAACGAATCTGATTTGTTTGATAATGTTGTCTGCTTTAGTACTTGTATGTAATGTAAGTTGGGATAGATTCGATATTTCATGTTGATTCAACTTTCAGATCACTAAATAAACTCCAATGACACAAATCCTGCTCAGGCATCATATTTAATCAATGGCTCTCTTGGGAAACAGTAAAATGAATCAAATTTGTTATATACCGTTTTTTTGTTATGTTTTTGTTTCAATTCTATCAAAATCAATTTATTATTTCGGAAGTACTTCCAAAATACAAATTAAACCAATTTTCAAACTACTTGCGATTCGTTATGAAACGAATGCACAACTCTACTCCTTTAGGAATCATATCACTATGTCCCACCACGGCCCACGTCTCCCTGTTGTCCGTTTTCTGGAAGCTCAGGATGTTTCTCGTATGTGAGTGTAGCAACAAGCTCTACTGCATTCACATTTCATTTTAAAGGAGTTTTCGTATTGGTCGCTGATGTGAGCGTGCTTATTCTGAAGGTCTTTTTATAAATGTTTGACGAAATTTATGATCAAGAACATACAGGATATTCTTCAATGTTGAAATTTACATTGGTCTCCATTGTTATTGCCCCTTGTTTAGCATTTTCCTTCAGAATATGACAGGTTTTGTTTTTTTAACTTGCCAGATATCTGCTGATACTCGTATTAATCCTGGAATGGATCTTCTCCTTCTGCAAAACCATGGACATTCAAAATATACTGGCGTCTTTCTATGACAATTTGAAATTCCACGTGGAATGTTATGCCATGTTAACACGTGGCCAGCTAGCCACAGTCTCCTAGAATTTTTACAACTAGCTTATATTCCTCCGGCTTACCTCTAGAAATATGCTTCGAAAGCATGTCGTAAAGATTGGTCTCCCAGTTGGTACTGTTATCATCTTGCACTTAACACAAACACACACTCAAATCTGCCGGTTGGGTGGAGTAGAGGTAACATCACTGCTATAAAACAATTGAGAGAGACTGTGGAGACTAGACATGTGCATTCGTTTTAGTACTAAAACGATTTAGTCCGAATTTTGGGATAATTTAGTTTTCGTATTACTCAAGAGATACGAAACTGCTCAGTACAAAAAACAAAAGAAACTAAAATAAGATGCACTACATTTTAGTTTGTCCTTTTTGTAATATTACATGGATTGAAGGAAACCAGCAATGAAGAGTGCAACATCGCAAAGCTACAGAAAAGGTTTGTATGCGTAATCCTTCCCGACCCCTACCTGAAAATCTGACAGTGATAGAGCTCCAGAATACTCACTCACAGCACAGACAGCCAGCACAGGAGAGGAAACCTTTACTTAACCCTTGCATGTCTATGAGGCAGACAAGATGATAAAAGCAGCTGGAGAAGGAAAACATTCAAATAAATCACACTGAAAGCTAATGACAGAGGAGGGCTGGATAGTAAAAAACCCTTTATAACAAGCAGCGCTGGGAGAAGAGAGGGACTTTATAAAACGTGTGTTATCTCCCCTCCCGCTCTGCATAATAGGGGCTTAGGTCTGATACATTTTATATTATCCAGGAGCACTATCCCCTTTCCTCATCTATAATACACATTTTATATAAAGTCCCTCTCCTCTCCCAGTGCTGCTTGTTATAAAGGGTTTTTTACGTCTGATACATTTAGTATCCAACTCACAGTTACTCTGTTATTATGAGTTGTCAGTGTGATTCATTTGTACGTTTTCCCTGGATTTAAAGTGCTTTATTATAAAAAATAAATTTGCACCAGACATCTCTTCTCTGAGCTTTCAGACTGATTTATGTTAATATTTGCCCTCTCCCCTGCTTTTATATTCCTGTCTCTCTCCCCCACAGAGATTCAAAGTTTAAGTAAAAGTTTCCTCTCCTGTGCTGGATAAGCATTGCATTCCGAAGTTCTGCACCCTCCACATGCCAATGCAGTAGGTCCTACTGAGTAGGATGTTCTATACAGAGAGGGGCATTAATTAATGCAGGAGGATGTTCTATACATTATACAGAGAGGGGTATTAATGCAGGAGGGTGTTATATACATTATACAGAGAAATGTATAAATTGAGGAGGATTGTTCTATACATAGAGGGACATTAATTCAGGAGGATGTTCTATACATTATACAGAGAGGGGTATTAATTAATGCAGGTGGATGTTGTATACATTATACAGAGAGGGGTATTAATGCAGGAGGATGTTATCTACATTATACAGAGAGGGGTATTAATTAGTGCAGGAGGATGTTCTATACATTATACAGAGAGGAGCCTTTTTTTAGCCCTTTAAATCCAGTGGCTATGAGCGCTGAGATCAGCTGCTTGTTATATTATCTCTCAGTACAATGTATCAGGCTCAGTTGTTACAGTAACTGACTGTAACAGCGTTCAGTTTCAGTAAAACAAGGAAATAATATTGTTATAACCTCTTATATATAAATAATATTGTTATAACCTCTTATATATAAAAATATTATTTACTAGTTTTACTGAAACACTGAGCGCTGTGATGAGCAGCAGTCAGTTACTGTAACAGCTTTGCCTGACACATTGTGCTGAGAGTGAGAGATACTGTAACAAGCAGCGATCTCAGCACTCTGAGGAGCCACTACAATAGTAATTGTATCCACTGGTTTTCGGATGAATGAAATTAGTTTTCATACTAAAGAACTGAAAACGAATTTCTTTAGCAACTAAATAAATTGCATTTTAGTACTAATCCATTAGTTCAAAACGAAATTTTGTGCTGTGCACATGTCTAGTGGAGACACAGGTTCAATCCCAGCAAGAGCACCTCTCCAGTAAGTGTCCTTGGGCGAGACACCTAACAGTACATACTCGCCACCCAGGACATACTTGAAAACGAGAGAAATCTCAATGTATCCTTCCTGGTAAAATCCTTTCTCAAAAAAAAATCTGATATATATGTGTGGCGTTTAGAAATAATATGATAAGTCACAATAAATATAGGATTTAACAAGGAACGATAGGATTGATCACATGAAAACAAGCGTTATAGTGTGTGGCTCCAATGAGAACTCGGTTAGCCCTGGAAGAATAGTGGAGGAACTGCCTTCCCACGCGTTCTCCCTCAACTTGACAACTGTATGTCAACAAGTAAAGGTCCTTTGTGATGTCTCCGTATACCAGTCATTAACTTTTTCAAAGCTACTAAAGCTTAAGCCATAAAAAATAAGAATTAAAGTAATTTTAAACGCAAATCTTCTACTGTAGGCATGTTTGTGTTCGATACAACTTCCGACTCCTGAAGACAAGGCACAGGTCGAACGCTGGCTCTTGGGCAGCCCGTTGTTTATGAATTCCACCTGTAGATATTGGGATGTAGAAGTCTTTATATTCTAATTAACCTTCCTTATAAATAATTCACGTTGTCATTTACTGCCAGCGCTCAGCATCAATATTTTTCAGATTTCAGATCTTATCGGATTGTTTTAGAAAGGAATGTCTTCAGCTGGAGAGAGAATGGAGCCGGTCTCGCTCTCTCCGACACAATGTACATATTCTGCGAGCCAATAAAATAAAACTAGGAGATGTATTTATATTATCGGCACGGAATACTATTCAAGGCAAGATGGGCGAGAGAAAGAGTTTTTTTTTTTAGTTTTTTTTTAATACCTGAAAAAATACGGAAAAAAACACGAAAGTAATCGTCTTATCTTACCGTTTCTGATTATGTGATGGTCTGGATTTTGTTACAAATAACAAAGTAAATGTGTTTTTTCCCTTCTACTTTATTTTAAACAGGCTTAAAGAACTTTAATTTTCATATCCCGATCGGAACGTTGGGTATTTTTTATTATTATTTTTCTTTGACTTTCACCTAATTTATTTATTTTTTTGAGAAAGGATTTTACCAGGAAGGATACATTGAGATTTCTGTCGTTTTCAAGTATGTCCTGGGTGGCGAGTATGTACCGTTAGGTGTCTTGCCCAAGGACACTTACTGGAGAGGTGCTCTTTCTGGAATCAAACCCATGTCTCCACAGGCTCTCTCCACGCAGAGCAGTGATGTTACCTCTACTCCACTAATTAGCCCGATATGTACAACAAAAAATCTCAGACTGACAGCTGTAGAATCGCAAACATACTTTACAACAGATAAGACGTCTTTTATTTATACAGTACGGAATCGCAATTCTAGAAAAGCACCTTTGCGGTTCTTCAGCACCAAAAGCAAAGCACATGCACCTTTTTTCTCCAAACTTTAAATACAGTTCTTCTTGTTGCATTGTTCTGATTTTTTTTCCAAAAACTTTTCAATTTACCTGTTTGCCTCGCTCTATTTTCTAATAATAATTATGTAAGGAGACGTAGCTAAAAGTTTAAATTTTTGCCTTACAATCCTATTAAAACCACTTTGGGCTCTATCACCTCCTTCAAGCTAACGCTAGCACTCACGTTAGCACCAGCTTAAAGGAGGTGATAGCGCTCCGCACAGATCACCTCCGATTCGGTAACAGGTTAAAAGGCCCGTTAGCACAAGTTAAATTGCGATTTGTAGCACGAGTTTACTGTACTTTGCTCTCCCCATGTTAAGTATAGGGAACACAAAGTGTTACTAGTGTCAGGATCACAAGGTTCTACCGCTAGTTACAAAGAGCTGTCGCTAACCTAAAAGTTAGCACCAGCTCTGAGCTGCTACCAATTGATTCTGCTGATTCAGAATCTGTTATCAGCAGCTTAAACCCCCCCCCAAAAAAAATGCTCACCTCTCTTCGAACGGCGGCCCGATCCAATACTTCTGGCCGCCAGGAGCAGAGGGAGACTAGGGGGAGAAAAAATCCCCAGTCTCACTCCACCGACCAACAGGATCTTGCAGGAGGCGGAAGTCCATAGGACTCCATGGAGGGGATGCTCGGGACTGGTCCTTAGCGCTGCCTCAAGCATCAGCGAGCCTAGCAGCCGCTACGTGGTAGGCAGCTGGACTCAGTGCTTGCCCTGTAATTCGCTGTTGAAATGGGAAACACAGGGGAAATTAGCAATCGTTCTACGTTTTAGCTACAGGCATGTGATAATGCCCTTTAATTGTATCAGAATGTTACATAATAAAATGTTCTAGAGAAGTTCCCTCCCGCCCTACAGAGCAAAGTAACTCGTGGCAAGATTAGAGATTGACGCATAACATTCCTGGGGTCCTCTTACGTAACGACCCCTCCCTCTGAGTCTAATAAAAAGATATGCACCAGTTTTGAGGCTGCACACATAGAGTTAACATAAATTTGTGTGTGTGTTTGTGTGTGTATTATTCTCGGCGCCCCAATATCAGCACAAGAGACAAGCAGTGAGGGGGGGGGGAGGGTCAAAGCCAGACGTCACAGGGTCTAAATAGGGTTCAGGAAAAAGCATAGATGCATCAATCGATGGAATGATCGAGATTCCTATGAACAATAGGATTGATAACCTATTGTGGCATCTGTAACCTAGATGTATCGCTGTCGGGTTGAGGTTCCTATGTGCCCGTCAGATAATGGACGGATGGCTGATTGCCGAATATTCCATCAAATGAGGCACATAGTCATTTATTAATGTGAGTTCCAGAATGCAAATACAATTGATTCCCTGCGTTACATTACATTTTTGTTGTGTCCTCCAATCTAAAGACTTCAACCAATGCTCTTATTTTTTTCCCTTCTTTCTTTGGTTTCTTTATCTGGTTCTATACCGGTAACCGTACGTCTAGTCTGTAACTACCTCGAGATTGGAAGAAATATCTACAGACTTAATTTATTAATGTGTTTTTTCCCTCATTATTCTGATTATGCGCTGTGTTAAATTGACGTGGGCTCCCCTAAGCTCCAATGGCTCCGTTGGATTGGTGTTTCTGCAGATGCGTTAGCGCTTGTTGCTCCTGACGGAATCTAGGTCACGTCTCCCAATAACGCTTTGTTAACGGTTGTAAATCTTTTTTTCCAAGTTGCAAATACATTGGGGGTTCCTATTAAATAGGCTCCTATTGTGACAAGCTTCTAGACAGCTGGATCCAGACTTCAGCTAAGTCTGTCAGACCGTAATGAGCGCAAGAAAGATAAGGAATGTTAATTTAAGTTTTTCTTTTTATATTGCTGACGGTAAGCAGCTCGGCTTCCCCTCGCTCGCTATGTATTGTTGTTACGTTTCCCACTCAACGGGTCCTGTCGTTGCTGATTATCCAGAAAGATGAGTTTTACCCGGGAACCTTTTACCCGACACCCCGTCGGTGCACTCACGTTTTTATATTTTTTTTATTGTAAAAGACAGCTCTTAAAATTTTATTGCTTTTCAAACTATCAAAATACTTGTATTGTCAAGTGCTTTTAATTGGTTTATGGCTCCTATTAGTGAGAGGTGAGCACAGATAGAATTTTTAACTGTTTTTTTTTTAATTTTATTTTTTTATTGTCATTTTTTTTTTTTCCAGGGATAGACCGTTATTATTATTATTATTTTTTTTTTTTATAGGACCTACTTTTTGCAGAGGAGGTAAGTAATTATAGCGGCAGGATGTGAGTAATTAAGGAAGACTTGGCAACGGCAAACTATATCAAACGAAAGTAAGGGGAAAAGACTTTGAGAAGGCAATTTTTCCTCGTTTTGTTTATCATACATATATTGAAAAAAGACATAAAAGTTCTTTTTAAAATATTAAAATTCTAAAATACCATATATTTTTGACAATTTTTTTTTCACCAGTATTTCACAGTCAACAAGTGTAATGTATGGTACCGGGTGGGTACCGGCTTGCAGGTTATGTTCCTGGTATACGGTGATACACAAACACACACATACTCACACAAACACACATATACTCAGACACACGCACACCAACAGGCTGAGGATGAGGAGTAGGACACGAAAAGGGCTGACCAGGCACTGGAATACTGAGGATAAAGGAAAACGTAGTTGCTGGGAACTGACCACAACAGGAACCTGGAGATATGAGGAACCTGGAAAGTACTAGAAGCTGGAGAACACAGCTAGAGTTTGGGGAACATGACTAGAGGAGTAGGGTAAATAGCAGGTACCAGAGCAAGACAAGGGATTAGTTTGCTTGAGCAAGAGGGTAACAATGCTGAAGCAATGGCTGATGGGAGGCATAACCGTTTATTGAAAGCAGCCATTGCTTCATTTGTCATCCGTCTTTGCCGGCTGAGGCCGGGAAAACCAGGGTTGGGATTAAGACTGGAACAGGAGTACCAGGTTGCTGTAAAACATGAACTGGGATACCGGACGGAGGCTACCATGTCAGGTGCGGGAACAGGTCTGTCTGCGGTTGGTCTCCTGACAGCAAGATACTGAATGTTCACATTTTCTCCTCTAAAAATTTTTTCTACGTTCACTGTTTTGTGTTTTTTTTTTAAATTTCAAGTTGTCATGATCTTATCACAGTTGTTTTATGGGCCGAAGATCTCTCATGTGTTTATTTTCCCATTTTGACCATACCGTTTGACTCTCACTATTTACGACATCTAACCCCCCACCCGTGTGCCCCTTAATGTACAATTCTAGGATATTGATCAGTAAGCGTCCAGACCTGAAGAAGAGGAATCCTCTCGAAAGCTTGTCTTTTAAATATAACGTTAGTGTAATAAAAAAGGTATCGCTACGTACTGCTTTACTCGTCGTTTTGGCATCTGGACTAAAGCGGCCTATCTGATATATATATATATATATATATATATATATATATATATATATATTCCCAAATTAAAGGTTTTTTTATTCAGAAAGATTCCATTTGAAAACTTTCAAAAACATTTAATGGAAAATTCAGCGTTTTTAAACCAGTGTATAACATTTTATAGCCATCCAAAAAAATAAATAAATAAAATGCAAACGTTATTCTAATTACCTCGCTTTAATGAGAGACTTTCTGCCAGACTTTGTAACGGGAGGATCGAGGACTTGTCAAATTTCTGACACTTAACAATGACAGAGATAAAGCCTGATTTATTATGAAACATTATCCGTGCTAATGACAAAGTGCAGTAAACGCTGCCCTCTTAATAACATTATTTCTATTTTATGATCCTAATGTATTCGGAGGTGCAGAGTTTTACACAGTAACATATATGCAAATGATCTCATTAAGATCCCATCTCTCCCATTTGCATGGCGAGAATCACTTGTTCAGAATGGTAAGTCATGTGATTTGCATCCAATGCTGCGAGCTACAGATGAGTAATACACACTTAATTGGGTTTCTAAAACAATACGTCTGCTAATGTAAAAATTAAATAGTATTTTTATATCAGTTCTAAGAGTCTCCAAGAACTCAGATGGGTAAGCCAGGCATAGACCTAGTGCGTGAATTGGATGGTACAGTTGTATCACCATTATTTCAATAACCATTCCTCTGTGATGTCCATAGGCATCTGTTGTGGAGAGTAGACTTCCATGTATTTCAGTTTTGGAGTTGTATGATGGAATAGTTTGATAAGCCAGGTAAATTTGTTTCCCTCATAATGAACAGAATGGTATAAAACCCATTTACCTTTTGAAATAGATTTTATAATACTCATTTATGGTTTTACTTGGATGACTACCAATGTTGTGGTCATCCACAAAAAGTATTTTATTTTTTAATTTTACGGATTACTCTAACCTCTGGCATTATTTTTTTGCAAATAGTTCTCCTTCTATAGGTTATGGAGCAAGGAGATCCTATTTCTCTTTATGCAGAGCTTTATAGCTATTAGACATGTGCATTCGTTTTAGTACTAAAACGATTTAGTCCGAATTTTGGGATAATTTAGTTTTCGTATGACTCAAGGGAAACTAAACTGCTCAGTACAAAAAACGACAGAAACTAAAATAAAATGCACTACATTTTAGTTTCAGTCCTTTTTGTGATATTACATTGATGAGTGAAGGAGACCAACAATGAAGAGCGCAACATCACAACATCCAAAGTTCTGCACCCTTCACATGCCAATGCAGTAGGATGTTCTATACAGAGAAGGGCATTAATTAATGCAGGAGGATGTTCTATACATTATACAGAGAGGGGTATTAATGCAGGAGGATGCTATATACATTATACAGAGAAAGGTATAAATTGAGGAGGATGTTCTATACAGAGAGGGACATAAATTAATTCAGGAGGATGTTCTATATATCATACAGAGAGGGGTATTAATTAATGCAGGTGGATGTTGTATACATTATACAGAGAGGGGTTTTAATTAATGCAGGAAGATGTTCTAAGCATTATACAGAGAGGAGCCTTTTTTTTAAGCCCTTTAAATCCAGTGGCTGTGAGCGCTGAGATCGGCTGCTTGTTACATTATCTCTCAGTACAATGTATCAGGCTCAGCTGTTACAGTAACTGACTGTAACAGCCCTCAGAGTTTCAGTAAAACAAGGAAATAATATTGTTCTAACCTCTTATATATAGAAATATTATTTACTAGTTTTACTGAAACTCTGAGCGCTGTGATGAGCAGCAGTCAGTTACTGTAACAGCTTTGCCAGACATGGGGCAGTATTACAAAGTTGGTGCTAACTTAACCAGAGCTGTTGTAAACTGAAAGGCTATAATGGCTCTGGGAAGTTTACAACAGCTCTCGTTAAGTTAGCACCAACTATGTAATATGGCCCACATTGTGCTGAGAGTGAGAGATACTGTAACAAGCAGTGATCTCAGCCCTCTGAGGAGCCACTACAATAGTAATTGTATCCGCTGGTTTTCAGATGAATGAAATCAGTTTTCATACTAAAGAACTGAAAACAAATTTCTTTAGCAACTAAATAAATTGCATTTTAGGACTAATCCATTAGCTCAAAACGAAATTTTGTGCTGTGCACATGTCTAATAGCTATGGTACATTAGAGATTTACAGATATTTCTGCAGTTACGCTTGCGAACTTTCCTTTGACTTCATTATAGTAAAGATTTTGCTGGTTAGTTACCCATTCGTTCCCACCTACTTCATCAAGTTCTGTTGGAGTGTCCAAACTGCAACCTTCATTCATAGCTATGTTGTACACTAAAACGGTTCTTCAAAGAGCACCAAAATTTCGGTGCTCTCCCATTCGTGGCACTTGGGCGAGTTCAACACACCGATTCTGCGTTGAATTCAGCATTCACCGCAGGGTCCCAGAAGTACACCGAATGGATCCGCCGATAAACCCGCCGAACGCATCCGTTAAACCCGCCGAAAGCAGCTGTCAATCCACCAGACTGCCGAACGCTGCCTATCTGCTGCCAAACGGGGGCAACAGAAAACCCACAATATTTAGGCATTTTCAACAAAAAATAATGCACGAAGGTCCATGGAAATAATATATAAGGTCCTATGAAGAACAATAACAAGGTCTGTTATAGAATAAGAAAGAACGCCATGTAAAAAAAATTGGAATCAAAATTTTCACCGGAAAAATCCAGAAAAATGCCTAAAAATTTCTAAAAAAAAATAATAAAAAGATTTTGATGCAAATGAAAAGAATAAACAGTTGAATAGAAAAGGGCATTTCTCCAACTTTTTGGGGCCGTTGGGTGTTCACTGAATAGAATACTTCTACTACTTCTCTACGGAATTTCACTGCCATCAAATTGCACCATATTTTGCTGGCAATTCACCAGTATTTGGTGAATTGCCAGCTTTTGAATAGCCGAATTGCCACGAAATTGTACTATGTGGTGAAATTCACCGTTCGCTGCAATTCGGTGGTCAATTTGGCTCTTTGGAATTCCTTAAGGGGTTATTCATTCATTTGATGTCATCAATGAAATGGTATCTGGGTGCCAAGCTACATATTCCATTAAAGTGATAATTATCAATGTGATTTCCCATCTCTTGAGCCGGTATCTCAAATCTGCTACATACCTGATTCCCGTCCTGGACACCACCAAAACTCAGTGGGTATTTCGTTGCTTAGGATCTGTGTAGAATCTTTCCTCTGAGACGCTGTTGGATGATATTTTATCCTTTCTCAGAATGTAGTATTTTTATTAAATACATGGAATATACTAAAAATTAAAGACAAAGTAAAAATAATTTAGCATAATGATAAGTGCATAATTACTGCGAATAACCAAATTATTTTAAATTGTCATAAATGGCTGCCGACAGGGTTACTCTGACTTCCTATCCAGTGTCTGTATCTATACTACTAAGATAACCAAGGATAAATGGACACTCTAGGCAAAACACGAGAAGAGGGATGAATTGATATCTAAGGAGTTAATTAATCGCAAACCTATAGTTATATACTCACCATTTCTCATGCAGTGCGCTTCCATTGGCAGGCAGTTCATCTAGAGATATCACAGAGTTAGCTGGTTCAACGTGAAACTTGGTTGATTCTGTCAGAACTGAATTGTTCGCAAACATAATGTACGGTCCCACTGGACCTGACCCGCAGAAGACTGTCCAATAGTTATTGATTGGCAGCCTTCAAGGTGAAGGGAAGACCAATTAAATTCACCCACATTGCATTGATTCATATTATTAACAGAAAATGTATAAAAAGTGAATCTACACACAAGTGATAACAATTTTAATTATATTCCTAACGTTCAAATGCCCAAAGTGAATAAAAAATGGGTGATTTTAATATACTATATATTATATAATATATTAATATATATATTTATTAAATTATTTTAAGGCTGCAACTAACGGTTATTTTCATAATCGATTAGTTGGCCAATTATGTTTTCAATTAATTGATTCATCGGATAAAAAAAAACTAAATTTTATTTATGTAAAAAAAAAAAAACCCCAAAACCCTGCCCACCTTTTTTTCATAAGCAATTTGTCTAGTGTATACAACTTGCGAATGTACATATGTAAATTGTGTACTTTTCACACACAAGGTATGCGGGCGCCTGTTCGGAACAATGGATTGGTACAGTTTGCCCTGCTCAAACCCATGTCTGCTTTCTCCCCAGATGAACGCTGCTACAAGCACTCAGATAGACATGATGATGTCAGCATGAAAGCAGGATGAGAAGGGGAGCACTGCACAAACCCTGACCACTGTAATAAGCTAAAGAGGTCAGGGTGTTTAGAGTTTCCCTTTGAACAAATAATTTGAACAAACTGAGCAGAAGGAGGGTCTGGAGGTGGAAGGAAGTTCGTTTGGGCAAGAGTCAACCCTAGTGTGATAGGGAGTGGGGTTTCGGCAAAAGACTGGACCTGAGTGTGGGAGGGAGTTTGCAGGAAGGGACTGGACCATAAAGGAGCAAATAGCAGCTCCAGACTAAGAGGTGGTGGCACAGGACTCCATCTCCAAGTAAGGATAAAACACCAGCGGCACAGTGCCCATACCCAGTAGTAGTATCCCAGGGTTTGTGTTATAGCGCTGCTCCTGTTGCAAGGTAAATTAAAACAAATTGGTATTGTCTATCATAACCCTAGAACTAAATCATATCGAGTAAAGCAGCGGCGCATCTTCTCCAATCAGCTCAAAAGCCGTCGGAGGTTATTAGTGTTTAACACAATCTGACTCCAAACAGTGTGTGCTGTATACAAATCGATTAATCGACAACTGATTAATCGATAATGAAAATGATTGTCAACCATTCTCATTATCGATTAGTTGGCGATTAATCAATTAGTTCTTTCAGCCCTAATTTATTTATTTTTTTACTACTTTTGTTATGTTGTTCTATAAAAATGTGTGTTAGATCAGCGTACAGCCGAAAAGATAGTGACAGTTTCACAGGGAACCCTTCAAAATTATATTAACTGCAATTATATCCACTATTTGTATGGTTTTATAATTTCACGTTAATTACCCTTCTTATTAATAACCGGGTATCGGCTACACAAGGTTTCTTCTGTTTCGTTTCTTTGGGTCAAGAGGGCTCAACATAAATGTTTTACAAACCTCATTTTATAATGTTGATTCCTCTTTTATGTTTCACAGCCATTTCTCTCTAAAGATCATTTTTAGTTTTTTACGACCTGTAATAAGAACTCGAACGGGCTGTCAGAAACACGCTCGCCCTCTTATTTTCTTGACATATATCCATATATAAATGTTGTTTCCCGCTTCCTTGCTGAAATCGGTCAGGGAATTGGAAATCTATATGTCCTAATGTATATAAAGCTCAGTGGTCCTGCTCCCCGCTGTGCCTTAGCTCATAAAATAGAAACTATGCTGCCGGACAGTTTCAGCTAACCCTTGGTGGGCCGGCTATTCGGAACTCAAGGGGCTATTCAAAGAGCCGAACTTGCCACCGAATTGCACCGAACGGGGTATTTCACGTTGCAATTCTTGTGGCAATTTGGAAAGCTGGCAATTCACCAAACATTGGTGAATTGCCATTGAAATATGGTGCAATTCAATGACTTTCCGCAAGAGTGAAATTCCCCATAGAGAAGTAATGGTTAATCTATTCAGAGAACTATATAATAATGATAATAATGGATAATGATATCATTATTACCTTTTTACAATAGGTATGTTATTGCCCTTGAAAAAGTCTATTTATAGACGAAACGCGTTGGGATTTTTATGATTATTTATATCATTTTATTTCAATAAAAGATCTTATTATTTGGATTATTTTATCCATTTATTTTATCGTTTCCCTGAAAGAAAGATATCAATTGGTTCCCTTGAATATCAACTCCGTGCATCTATTGGATACTGAAGCCTCCATATTTTTCTTCTTCTTGGGAATTTTGGAGCAGTGGACCATCTCCCGGGAGTCGACTTCAGTAATAAAAGCAAAGTATATTTATCCTCCTAAACCCCAATATTTTCTTTGTCTAAATAATATCTGTTGCTCACTTCTAGTGGCTCATACAAGGAGTGGAAGAGCTGGCGTACAAAACAGCCCTGCACTCACTCGTGGTAGTTGATTGACCGCCAGCACGCTAAAACGTCTGCGTTCGAATGTCACTGCCGAGGGCCGATTGCACGGAACTTCGTGGTGGTGCTCATTGCGCGACACCCATGGAGGAAGACGATGGTGGTGCCAGCACTGGATAAGTAGCGGTGATTGATCTCTCATCATGGCATGAGGTTAACCGTCAATGCTTATGATCAATGCTATACTTACTGCTTAAGCAGAAGTCCCAGGGAAAGTGAACCTGTTGATATGAGCTCGGTCCTGTTTTAAATTTGTGGAATATTAAGTCAAAATTCAGTTTATATTTCATTTGGAATCATATGTTTACTTGCCCTTCCTTTATGAAAATTAATATTTTCTGTATGAAATGCGCTACAGGCATTTATGGGCTCTTTTGTACTCTGTTCTTAACTAAATAAATGGCTGTCACCTGCAGGTCCGTATTATTCTGGAAGGTTTTGATGGCTTTTATTAAAAAAACAGAGTAATAGTTATAATAATATTGGCCTTAAGCAAACTATAATACGCCAATTACAAACACTTAGTGGTATGACACGGGGAATGTTTCATATTTTTTTTTTATAGGTTATATCCCTGGTTGACCCATTACTGTATCCTAGTTTCATTAAGGCCTGTTCACATAAATCATTATAATCAATAGTCAGCAACACGAGACGGCAATAACCCAGATGGATTTAGATGCCTGTAAAACCAACCATTAGCACCCTTATTGCAGTACTCCTTTATGTGACTCTATCAAACAAGTCCATTTAGGAAATGATTGGGTGGCCCGCTCCGTGCACGCTGACAAATTGTCCATTTCCACCAATCATCCTCTCTGAAGATGTCAAACAAAAGACTCCTGCCTCGGAGCGTTACGGCGTGACATGATGTTTCTTGACTTGCTTTGCTTCTCTCTTGTGTTTTTCTGCTGAACTTATGCCCTAATATTCTGCTATGGAAGAGGTCTGGGTGACAGCCAGGAGAACCGGCCGCCTGATTGAATCCGACTGAGTTGCACATAGGTCTTTTTCCTATTTTTCTTCCTAGGGTAGGCAAAAACAAATAATGAAATAATTTTTAAAATGTCAGAAATTCCACATTCTTTCCTTTTTCTATTTCCACCAACTATAAAAAAAAAAAAGGAAGAAGTTTATTACAATCTAAAAGTTTCTTCGCGTGGTTCGACGGGCGTTCCTGAAACCCAAAACCGAAAGAATGTTGTAGGGTCACTGGAAATTCAAAAGAGCCTCAAATTTCATAGTTTTGTATTGTACATTTTATACAGTTGCAAATACAATTTGTATATTTTTCAGAAAAAAATACATATATAATTTATATTGCTGTCCCTGGCATATCACTCTGGTATATTTTGGTTATTCAGAGGGCACCAAAATTTCACAGCTGTCTCATTCGGCACACTTCGGTGACTTTGGCGATTTCAATTAGCCGATCCTTCGGTGAATTCAACATTCACCAAGTCCCTTAAGTATGCCAAAAAAAGCTGATCAACTGCCGAACGCCGAACTCTGCAATTTTAACAAGGATGTTTAAATCAAAAATGAATGGAAATATTAAAAAAAGGTCTTATAAAAAAATAATAAATCCGTCTGTTACAGAATAAAAAAGCCATTAAAAAAAACAGGAATCAAAAATTGCGCCGAAAAATATCAAAAAAATTCTAGAAACTAAATGAAGATTTTTGTTGCAAATGAAAAGCAAAAACGGTTGAATTAAAAATTTATAAAGATGCAAATATTTGTTTACATTGTATCCTATGGATTCGCCTGTTTAAACTTGTCAAACTGAGCCACCGAGAATCTGGACTGTTTGGCGTTCTCTGAATAGATTAACCATTACTTCTCTATGGGACAATTTCACTGTCGCCGAAAGTCAACAAATTGCAGCGATCTGAGGCAAACTGCACCGTATTTCGCTGGTAATTCGCTAATATTAAATTACCGAAACGCGCCCGTATTGACGTGCTTTCTGGTGTCCTTCACAGCATTGTGTCAGTTCGACGGGGCCGGCCGCACGCTTTAGCGTGCGCACGGATTGCGGCCGCTACAGCAGCCATGCTGGAAGCCTCCCCGCTGAAGCCATAAGACGCACGTTGGACGGGGCTGCAAAGCACGATCCTCCATAGGTGGATCGAGCCTTGCAGCGCTGAGTGCAAAAACTGCACTCAGCGGGGTGACCAGACGGGCGCCAGAGTGGAAGGAACGTTCACTCTCACAGACGTTCCTTCAGCTCTCAAAAACGCTCGTCTGACCCCAGCCTTATGTTTCACTCTTGGTAATTAATCACGAGCTGCAGGTTTATGAACTCCCGTTTGGAAAAATAAACGGGCAGCACTAATCCTAATTATAATTAGAGATGTGCATTCGTTTTGGAAAAATTTGGAAATCGGAACGAAATTCATTAATTGGTATTTTGGAAGTACCCGAAATAACGAATCAATAGGATCTAAATTCAAAACGAAATGGTATCTAATGAATTTAACTCGTTACACACTGTGTCATCAAAATAAAAGTGAAATTTTAATTTTTTTGTGTTCCGGAATTCAAATCAATATTAACTATCAAATCGATATTGAATTGATATATCAACTATCGAATTGATCTTAAATTAAAATACATACAAGTAATACAGTCAGCAAAATACTTTATGAAACAAATTACTTTAGTTTCACAAGCACCTGTCCCTGTTAAATTGACTCAAATACTAAATCTGTGACACAGCTTAATATTTAACCCTAAATTGTCTTTTAACAGCAAAATTTTATTAATTGGTTTTATTTAGTGATCCAAATTTGAATTGATAACAAATATTGAATTGATATAAATTATTGAATTTGATATCCACTATCGAATTGATCTTAACTTACAAGTAATAGTCAGCAAACGACTTTATGAAACAAATTAATTTTGTTTCACTGTTTAATTTGACTCAAATACAAAATCTGTGACACAGCTTAATATTTAACCCTAGATTGTCTTTTAACAGCAAAATTTGAATAAATGGAGTTTTATTTTGTGATCCAAAATTTGAATTGATATCAATTATCGAATTTTGATATCAATTATCGAATCGATATATGAAATTCGAATCGATACAAAATTTCGAATCGATACAAAACTAAATTAGTTCCGAAATTCCAAAAACGAAATAAATTTAAAAGGAACTGAAACTAAACAAATTTTTCAGCCGTCCACACCCCTAATTATAATAGACCAGAAAAGTGAAGAAATAAAATGTTATATTGTGTCCATGAACCTCAAAAAATAATTAAAACAAATTAAATATTTTGTTGATAAAAACTTTATAAATAAATGTAATTTTATTATATTACACGAGAAATCGCACGTTACATTCTATTGTCAACCACCAAAAACAGAAGAGGGCTTCTTTTCCCCTTTGGTTTATACAAAAATTTCTCGTTTTCTCTTTTTTTCTTTTGTTAGCGTTTTGTTTATTCAGAATTGCGTCCCGCTCTCATTAAACGCTTTCTATACAAACCCTCGGCGTTAAAAGCTTGCCGTTGGGTTTGTGTTTCCCGTAGACGTGGGAGATCTCCTTTATCTCGTTGAAATCGTTAGACTGTATACATGCCTTGGAAAATAAATACACGCAGCATTTAATGTCGCAATGTGGGCTGATTAATGGGACTATGAACATTTTGATAAAAGCCAGTTTAAAACGGCCGAGTCACCTACACAAAGATTTAACGCCAGCTGGTGTATTTGTTGGGACGTTCTATAGACTGTGTTTACTTCCGTGAACCTAATTATTTCATGAATGTTTGGATTTTTTATTTCGAGTCAGAAAGGAAATTCCTGACACGCGCGAGTAAAAAAAACCTACACGAGCCACTAAATAATTATTTTTGTTTCTTTTATTCGGTGTAAGTGCTGGTCAGTGAGCAAATGGCTCTAATCCTGGGTTCTATGTCGAATTTAGAGACCCTGTGTGCTGTGAAACATGGCGGCAAGGGATACACTTACTGTATTTAAAGGAACATGCTCATAGAACCCCCCCCCCCTTCCTTAAATATTTGGGCAAAAATGATGACTGCATCTGCCCATCTGTTTTTGCTTTGTTGAATTTTTGGTCTAGCTTAAATACTCACCTTTTCTCCCTTGGCACTTTTCTGCTCCTCCCCTGCAGCACAGGGCTTCCGAAACGCTGACGTCCTTGCAGTTTTTTTATGCAACTTGAGTTGCAGAGGATACGCAAAGTTTGCATCACTCGGAACTGGCGTACTTCTTGGTAGTGGCACAGAAGGATGGTTTGCAACTGCAATCACATGTGCAGAACCAATCCATTGGCTGCCTTCGTTCAGGATCCATTTCTGCATCATTACCTGCATGTGGCAGCTACTTGAAGAGTGCTGCCCCAGCTCTGAACCAGTTATACAAACAGTTAATTCACTGAACATGCACCACACCCTCCTGCTCAATAAAATACCTTCTGCCCTTCCCACATTGCTCCATTATTGTAGCTCATTCTGTGAGACAGAGAGGTGCTACACCCTGCTCTGATCCTGTGTTATACCTGATTCAGATAACCTGGCCTACCCTGATACCTATCCCTGTTCACCCACCTTACCTTCTGGTTCCTTCATCAACAACTCCCATCACCCTGCAGTGATCTACCTGGTCTGTTTCTGCTTGTCCTCCATTCCTCATACCCTCCTATCCTGGACCAGTTACCCCTGCATACTGGGCTCAGGCCCCCCTGTACCTGCGCTGCCACCCCAGTGGCATATCCTGACAATTGTGAATGGCCTGAGAGAGGATGATGTCAGCAGGCACAGCTGAATTCATCAGAGACAGAGTTGGTGACCAGCGACTAAAATCTAAATTCTGGCTGCCTGGAGGCGCATGTGTGGGTGGAGGAAATTCCTTTGTTTGACACAGAATTTCCATCCTAAAGTCATTGGGGGGATTTCCTCCAGTCCTTCGTCTAAGGACTGGAGAAGGGCATGAAAGCCTGCTGGTGAGAGAATGGGGGTCTGGCAAGGAAACAGCATTAACAGATGTGACCCAGTCGGGATTTCGGAGATCTGTTACAGCCAGGACTGGACTGGGACAAAAAAACAGCCCTGGACTTCATCCAGACCGGCCCACTCCGATATGCAAACACGCAGGGCTGGATTAATAGTGGAGCCATCTTCCTTGATTTTGCCAAGGCCTTTGACACAGGAGACCATGGCATCCTATTACAAAAACTTAAAAACTCCGGTATTGGTGATCGCACGCTAACCTGGTTTCAATCATATGTATCTGATCGGTCGCAATATGTGTCCATTTCTGACCGCTCATCCCTACCCCTCCCAGTCACTTGCGGTGTACCCCAAGGCTCGATACTAGGCCCCCTTCTGTTCACGATATTCATAAATGATCTGCCCAACGTCTGCAAAGCCTCAACTGTACATATGTACGCAGACGACACTGTGATCTATACCAGCAAACCAAATCTCCCACAGCTGGAGGCCGTGCTGCAAGAACAATTCACAGAGGGAGAAAAGTGGATCAAAGATAACAAACGTTTTCGAAATACTGACAAAACTGTAACGGTGCTCTTTGGAACAAAACCTAAACTACACAAATTGCAAACACCCCATCTATGTGTCAGGAAAAGAACAAAATAAACGCTGACCACAGTCACTACTCTCAAATATCTAGGTATGTGATTAGACCCTAATCTATCCTTTGGCCCTCACATCGAAAAACTCTCATCTAAACTCTACCCCAAACTAGGTGCCCTGTACAGAAACAAATCCTGCCTGAGCCCCCGGTAAGAAAGCAGATTGTACAACAAATGCTTATGCCGTCTATTGAATATGGAGATGTAGTGTATGCAGCCGCCCCGCAAACACACCTCCAGAAACTTACTACATTGTATAACTCATTCTGTCGCTTCGTGCTACAATGTAACTACATGACCCACCATTGTGACATGTTAAAAGAACTAAACTGGCCGTCGCTGGAATCTAGACGCACCCTTCACCTTTCCAGCCTGGTGTTTAAGAGTTTTTCTGGGAAGCTACCACCCTACCTGAATAGGCTGCTTCCCCCAGCAGTTCCCTCATCCTATAACCTCAGATCCAGGACCAACACCTTACTTACAATATCACAATACAAAAAGAAAGGAATTGCAACTACCATGAAGGAAAAGCGTAACAGTACGATACCAGGAAAAAATTATAATGTAAAATAGGAAAGATCATGAGAGACCTGAGGGTTTCCCCCTAAAGGGACAAAAAGAAAGGGGCTTGATCATCATTTTCCTACAGAGCACCACAATTATGGAATAAACTCCCAGACACCATCAAATCTTCCCCCAGTCTAAAGTCCCTTAAGAGTTCCCTATTAACATACCTCAATACAGAATGCACCTGTAAACATGTAACATAATTAATGACTATATACAGAATGCACCTGTAAACATGTAACCTACATATTTATTTTTCTGTTAATCTGTATATTTGTTTTTGTGTTAATATCTTGCATTTTACTACTTTGTATTTCTGTAACAACTCAATGTTATTGAACCCAGGACATACTTGAAAACGAGAGAAATCTCAATGTATCCTTCCTGGTAAAATACTTTATAAATAAATAAATAAATAATATATTAATATGGACTGGAGCAGGGCCAGCACAAGACATTGTGCTGCCTGGATCTAAGGATCCTGGGTCCAAAGTAGTAAAACAATAGGACATAGTCTTAGAATAGAGGGGCAAAGGTTTAAAAGTAACATCAGGAAGCATTATTTTACTGAGAGGGTGGTGGATACATGGAACAGTCTTGCAGTTGAAGTGGTAGAGGCCAAAACAGTGATTGAATTTAAGCAGACATGGGATAGACATAAGGCTATCCTAAACAAAAGATAAATCCAGGTAAAGTATCCATGGAATTGGGCAGACTAGATGGGCCGAAAGGTTCTTATCTGCCGACATTTTTCTATGTTTCTATGTTTCTAAGGATGAAATACTGACCCCCCCCCCATGCCCACCAAAACAAGTTGATGCGTATCATAGAGTGCCACAGCAATACATCTCACAGTAATGTGCGGTATGTATGAGCGTATCACAGAATCCACAGCAATAGAATTTAAAAATAATTAAGGATTATTGAAATAAATTGTATTTGAATTATATATTCATGTAAAAGTAATTTGAACAATTAAAATAAATATGCGTTAAAATATCCTTAGTTTAAATTAGAATATTGATTAAATTATTTTATAAAAAATAAATCCTATGATAAATATTAAAATATACTTTAGTAAAATGAAATTAGGGTACACTTCTAAGAAGGGGCTCAGAACTGTGACATACAGGGTTATGCAGAGAGAGAGGTGAAAACCTTGAGAATTGCCAGGAGAATGAACAATCTAGACCAAATAGTCAAGTTGGAAAGTGAGATAAATGGGAGAATTTTTCTGGTTTGACTAGATCGATCTAGAATTTTTCCTTCCCCAGTCATTCTTAAGGTTTTCACTCTCTCTGAATAACCCTGATAGTGTTGGAACAGTGAATTAAGGGGGTACACAGAGCTCTGAAAAGTTAATCCCTGTTCAACCCCAGCCATGTAACAGACAGACAAGTTCAGGGAGAGAGTCCAGCTCAGGAGCTGCTGAATTTATAGTATATGAATAGAAAAAGTGTACACGCTCGGCTTCTCTAAATCCGAGGCCAAGCTAGACTCTGTCCCTGGACATGTTTCCCTGCTACATGGCTATGGCTGATTAGCAAATACTTTCCTGAGCTCTGCAGACTCCTGTGATAATTAACCCCATGAATGCTCCTATAGAGAAAGCACAGCACTGCCACACTGAGCTCTGGCTTAATAGGCTATAGAAAGGGAGCAGGGGTGAGGGGGAGGCCGAGTGCCCAAAGGATTGTCAGATCAGAGGATCTGTCAGATTTATGGCTCCCTGCATGCCTGGCTGTGAGACTGGCCCCTATACTGCTCTCAGGAGACACATCAGTGCCCAGGTATAAGACATAAGGGTGGGATTCACCCTCACTTGGCATGTTTAGTCAATACCTTAGGTATTTTCAAATTTGAGGATGGCTCCTGGTCACAGCAGACAGCACAGGCATTAGAGGTTTGTAGCAACATGTGGTGCTCCAGCTGCTGCTGGCTTCACTGGAAGGGGAAGCTGTAAGTAAAATGTGGAGCGGAATCCTTGCAGTCTCTGTGGATTCCGCTCCTTTACATACGATAAAGCTATAGCCAGCTCCTGAATCCATGTATGGGTGTCCAAGGAAGCCCCCCTAACCCACCCCTGCAATGCAGAAATCCTTCAGACCTTTGAAACAGGAGCTGACATTCCACACTTGTGTTATCCAGTCCCGGTTATACGAAGTGCTGGACTAAGTTTTTTTTTTTTTTTTTAATAAAGTACCCCCAGGCTCGGCCTGCCCACTGATCCGTCGGCCCCTCTGGAATCTCCCGAGGGCTCCCGATGGCCAGCACATGCCTGGTTACAGCCACCACACAGTCCAGACCTTAGCCCCATTGAGAATCTTTGGGATAATGTGCTGGAGAAGACTTTACGTAGCGCTGCGACTCTCCCATCATCAATACAAGATCTTGTGCACAAATTGATGCGACTCTGGCCGCAAATAATGCTGTGACATTGCATGAGCGAATCCACACGATGCCACAGAGAATCACAGCAAAAAGGCTGTCCAATGAAATATTACAGTGTGACTTTCTTTTGGACAGACAGTGGGGTAGGCAGATGAAAAAAGTACATTTTGTTTTGTATTATTGCCCTTCGTGTCTCTGATAATTCCGTAGAATGAGGGAAATAATAAACAAAAAGCTAGATACCCCTCTCTTATCATCCCACATGTTCTCATATCAATTTTTGTGTTTGTGTGTGTGTAAATATATATCTGATAAAACTCGATCTCGCTTTACATTTTCCTCCTTTACTTGCGAGAGCAATTTCAAAACTCTTAAAAACGTTTAAATGTAGAAGAATTTAAGGTTGCGCTGAAAATAAGAAAGCCCTGCAATGCTTATTGATCGCGCAAAGGTCTCTGATGCATTTGACCACAATAGAGCCATAAATCCTCTTTCCATCATGCACTGCAGACAGTTTGTGGAGAGATAGCTCCAAAAGCCATCGCAATGTAAAGTAGATTATGCAGAAGAATAAATTATCCCTATGTAATATTGTCAATATTGACAGAGCTATATATGATGGGTCGTGCGGACGTAATGAATTGTTGCAGCAGAGCTGTCTTAAAACGACCTTTCAAGTAAAAAAAAAACAACCTAATGAAGTAGTTTAGAAAGTTTACACAACATGTCTTGAGTTTTAAAAGTAACAGCTTTAGAATTCGGCATCATTTCAACTGATTCAGGTAAATTTTCATCTTTGAGAAAATATCGTGGAACAGGTAATTTTTCTATTCCCATTGTTCAGCCCTGGGTACCATGTTGGCGCTATATAAATGAAGTATAATGGAGACCTAAAATCTACATCGTGGGACCCAGGATCAGTTTAAATTAAATTACCAGGTCTTTCATTGGGCCTTGAATTTTTTTTAAAGCTTTTTATTTAGAGCTTTGGGCTTTTTTGGGGTTTTTTTTTTTTTTTTCTTTTTTTTACCATTGGCAGACTTTTCTCAGTTTCGGACGATATTTTTGTCAAGACTTTGAAAGTCATTTGCAAAAATTTATCCAGAGCAGAAAATCGAAAAGTAATGCCGGTCGAGGAAAAAAAAAAAATCTGGACGATAAAATTCCCGAATAATGCACGTTTTCAACCGCATCATATCGATTTTTCTTAAGCATGCCTGTTAGAAAAATCCGATTGTTCTTTTCTCCGTTTCCATCTTCTAAGGACTCGATTTATTTCTTCCAGGCAGGTTTCTGGTTTTTATTTTTTTCTATTGTTTTTGTTGATTTTTTTATTAAAAAAAAACGTTTTGACCAATTTTTTTTTCGAACTAATGGTTTGTTCATGCCTATTTGAAAATCTGTTTAAATGAGATTTTCAATCGGATTTTCTTACAGGGTTATTCAAAGAGAATCAAAGTCACCGCACGTTCAGTTACTTTTCGTTTTCTTCAATTCGGGCCGATTCGGCAATCCCATTTCGGCGACCCTGCGGTGTATTCAGCAAGCACCACAGGGCTGTCGAAGCGCAGGGAAAAGCTGCCGCAAGCCCGTTAAAAACTCACCGCAAAAACCCGGCGAATGCACGCTGAAACCCTCACGCATTGCAGCCTCTGGAAAAAGCCGACACCGCAGACGATTGAAGTGAATAAATTAGCAAAACAGTTTGCATGAATGTTTGAAAAGTGAAACGCTGTTTGCAAAGAAACTACTGAGCGAAAATGTCTGAAATTTACATTTAAGGTCCAGGGAATGATAATAAAGAGGGCTGTTACAGAAAAAATTACTTAAAAAAAAAAAGAGATCTGACTTTTTTTTAAAAAACAAATTGCTTAAAATATCCTAAAAAAATCTATAAATAAAGAGACTCTTTACTGCAGAATTTTATAATAAACGGTTTATTAGATATTGAATTAAAACGGGAATATTTTTAACATTGAAGCCTATGGGATTCGCCTGAATGAAACCACCGAATGGCAGGGCATTCCGGGAACCTTTCACTGCTGGTTTGTGTTCTCTGAATAGACGAAGCATTGCTTCTCTATGGGGATTTCACTGCCCTTGAACAGGCAGGCAATTCGCCAGGATTTGGCGTATTGCCTGCTTTCTGGATAGCCGAATGGCCAAGAAAGGTAACCGAACGCTGATTTTCAGCGTTCGGTTACCTTTCTCCAGCCATTCGGATCTCTTTGAATAACCCTGTTAGTTTTTTGCCTAAAAAAAAATATGCATTTATCAACCCCTTTTCAGCACTTGATATTTTTCTGAAATTTTGCTTATCGGTAAATTCGAATTAAATCGCTAAAGCTGATCTTTCCACTGGCGGTTATAAGAATGAATTTTGATAATTGCCCCAAATTTTAATAGGTATTGAACAGCAAGTAAGCCCATAATTACCCCATTCACTACCAAGCTATTTTTGTTGAATTTTTTCTTATTTGAAACCTAAATTGAAAAGTTAACATATATATATATATATATATTAGAATAGACATTTTGCACATACATTGTTCTTCTGAGATAGAAAGTTAAAAAAAGAAAATGATTTTAAATACCCACATTTTTCTCATGTATTCGTCAATCCATTACAGAATTGTTTTGTTGGAATGAAAGATTATGAATGCTAGATGGCGTTTCTTATGTGGCAAACTGTCACACAAGTCTACAATATGAGCATATGATACAGGCAGAAATGGCTTTTGTGTCTGCTCCAGTACATGTGATAAACATCAATAATAAAACCAGAAAGATTTATTACTTATAGAGATGTGTAATGATCACAATGAGATTATTAGCAATGCAGCTTCCAGAAAATACCAATATCTGTATGTGCTGCATAATGCCTGTGTATGGCAATTACAGCAACACCTTGTATCTGTATGTGCTGCATAATGCCTGTGTATGGCAATTACAGCAACACCTTGTATCTGTATGTGCTGCATAATGCCTGTGTATGGCAATTACAGCAACACCTTGTATCTGTATGTGCGGCATAATGCCTGTGTATGGCAATTACAGCAACACCTTTTATCTGTATGTGCAGCATAATGCCCGTGTATGGCAATTACAGCAACACCTTGTATCTGTATGTGCGGCATAATGCCTGTGTATGGGAATTACAGTAACACCTTGTATCTGTATGTGCTGCATAGTGCCTGTGTATGGAAATTACAGTAACACCTTGTATCTGTATGTGCTGCATAATGCCTGTGTATGGGAATTACAGTACCACCTTGTATCTGTATGTGCTGCATAATGCCTGTGTATGGCAATTACAGTAACACCTTGTATCTGTATGTGCTGCATAATGCCTGTGTATGGAAATTACAGTAACACCTTGTATCTGTATGTGCTGCATAATGCCTGTGTATGGAAATTACAGCAACACCTTGTATCTGTATGTGCTGCATAATGCCTGTGTATGGCAATTACAGCAACACCTTGTATCTGCTGCATAATGCCTGTGTATGGCAATTACAGCAACACCTTGTATCTGTATGTGCTGCATAATGCCTGTGTGTGGCAATTACAGTAACACCTTGTATCTGTACTGTACAAGGATTTTCGTCTCATTATAACCACCTGAATCTTATCCCTATACAGCAGTGAGTGACTCCAGAGCTCTCCCTCTATTCTGCCAAATCCCTGGCTGCTGTAATGCAGCATTAATCTATTTGACCTTTTTGTTACAGTGAGTTTTAGGGCTGCTATTTGCAGCTGGTTTTATGTCTCTCCAGTGTGCTTGGAGAGACCTAAAATAAAATATTTCATTTCACCACAGACTAATATTGCTTTAAAAAGGTTTGAAAATGGTCTTTTTATATGCTAATGAGTTATTTTCATTGTATTACAATGCAGACTGGAGATAACTCGACTGGGTGTCAAGGGGTTAAATCTATTGAACTGGTAATTGGTGAAAAGCAGAAAAATTTGTGCATGAAGCTGAATAATATCGAGCAATACATTTGATTATATGTTATTGCTTTCTACCCTAAGCAGTGACTGCTTCTATACAAAGAGTTGTACTTTTATGCAGGAAACTCCTATTGGAAGCCTACGTGGATATGCCTTTTAGTGCTATGATGTGCTCAAAAATGTTTACAACCTGTCAGGGATGGTGCTGGGTTGGCACCAATACCATAGAAAGGGGGCAGCTCGGGAGAAGTCTTGAAAGCGGTAGTTGGGAGTGTAGGAACGAGAAGACAATGACATCAGATCATTGGCAGAGCAAAGTTTTCCGGGACGGGATGTATCTGCAATTAAGGGAGGAGCACCTGTATTTTGATTTTGGATTCTAAAGTAAACAGGAAGCCAGTGTAGAGATTGACGAAGGGGCGAGAGGTAGAGTGTAGTAGGCAGGTAATACTAATAGTAACTAAGTACTACAACACAGGAACACAGTACAGACATACAATCAGGGGATCAGGAGTAAGAATAGTCAGGTAATCTGAGTCAGCAACAAGCCGGATTCTCATACAGTCCGGTCAATATCAATTCAGTAACACAGTGAGCATGACAATACACCAGGCGATGCGGGAAAATCCAAACTCCACGTCAGTGCGATGAGGGATCGGTGCGCCTCCCTTTTAAAACCAGCGGGTACGTGTCATCAGGGCGCGCCCCGCCTCCCTCTAAGTGCTGCTGCCTCTCCGTCTGGCCCGCGATACCACCAGGCTCCACCCCTGACGGCAACCATTGCGGAGGACGTGACAAGCGGGTGCGCGTCATCGGAATGCACCCCGCCTCCTCCCTGTGACGCAACTCACTATACAGCCAGGGGTCCAGGCCCCCCCCCGTATGACGCCGAAGACGTGACACAAGGCAGGAGATCAGATGTGTTTTAGGTAGAAGTAGCAAGATTTGGTTAATGACTGAATGAGTGAAGGAGAGATCAGAGTCTAAGAGGACCCCGAGGCAACGAGCCTGTGAGGTAGAATGATGGCACCATTCACCTGAATCGAAACGTGTGCAGGAAAGTTAGTTTAAGGCTAGGGTCAGACTGAGGCAGTGCGAACGCGCGTTCTGGCGCACTTAATCACGGCCGCACTAGCAGCAGATGCCGGGCAATGACGGCCAATATACGATGTACGGTCGCACAAAAGTCCGGCTGCGCAACGCAAGTGGAAAATGAACGCATTTTTTCGAGAACGTTAAACCACTAGTACTGACGTACAGAGTGCGCTGCGTCCGCTAGCGGCGTGTGTGTGTGATTAGGAGACGTCAGACACTGCTAATGTCCGGCTAACATAACGTCCAGATGCAAGAAGTGTTTTATTGATGATCCGTACAAAATCACGGATGAAACTGCGCATAGTATGACCGCTATTGCGTATTCCGTGAAAAAATACGTCCATTCTTCGAACGCACATTTTCACGGACAACGTGAAAAATGCGTTAGTCTGACCCTAGCCTTAGAGGGAGGGAAGATGAGAAGTTCAGTTTTAGAGAGGTTGAGCTTTAGGAAACAGGAGGTCATCCAGTTGGAAACAGCCGATAGGCCGGCAGTAACACGTTCCAACACAGGAGCAGAGAGATTGAGGGAGAAAAAGTAGATTTGGGTGTAGTCGGCATAGAGATGATATTGGAGTCCATGGGAAGAAATTAGGTTGCCCAGAGAGGCAGTATAGGTCAAGAAGACTGGGGGACCCAAAACACAGCATTGAGGTACCCCAATTGAAAGAGGAACTGGTATGTGTGTCACGTGGTTATGCTTAACTGTTTGTGCACAGGGACGAACAGTATCTGAAAATTGCCGCCAGGGTTTTACAGAGCACGGTTGCAGGCATGGGACATGACACAACCCAATGAAATCTGTAGAGTAATAAACGTGGCTTATACATTCACATTTCATGACCGGCCTGTTCGAACGTGCGGTACAGTTAACATTGCTTGCAGACTGTTTAACTGGAATAATACCACTTATCACAAATGTTAAGCATGGACATTTATAAAAGCTTGATCCTACGCTCAGGGCTTTGCTGTTATTTTTCCAGACGTACATCCACTTCGGTTTTGAAGCAATATCTCTGTAATAACCTGAACGAGATTGCGTGGCATTATGAAAAGTGATTGACATATGTCACCGAATTTCCTACACGGCGTCCAAGCAGCCGCTTCGGCAGAGGGATTTATCCTCTGGTCACGTCTGACAGATTCCTTCCGTACTTAAATTAGTACATCTTTTAATGGCTTGGCTCACATAATGTAAAATGAATATATTCTTCTCGTCTCACATTCGCCAGGACCTCTGTTTTTAGCCTGGAAACATTTCTGGTGCTCTTTCACCTTAATTGGAGCTTTTCGTTCGTCATTAACCTCTGTCAGCTGCCGCTGTCAATTTAATCTCGTTTTTATGAAGCTAATAATTTGAGGTGTGCTGTCTTCAGGCCTTGTCATAGCTTCAGCGATAAGTTTATTCTTTACTTCTGACAATGTATGCTGTGCTATACATGGGAATAATGCCAAGCTTAACAAGCACATGAAGAACAGGGGAGCTTTCATGGCTTTAAAGGGTCCCTGTTATCTGAAATATTCTTTCCATGGATTATTTTAACAGAATTACACATTTATGTTGATTATTAATTTCCCCTAATCAAGCTACAGTTGTTTTTCTAGTAACATTTGTTAGTCGTTAAGAGCAGAGGCGGCCATCTTTGATGCAAAACACAGATCTAAAACTCTGAATGCCAGCTACCGATTAGAAAAAAAACAAAAACATGGCTATGGTATAGCGTGATGGCTGCAACCAGTCGTTGCGATGGAAGATCAAAGACTCTAAAGGCAAAGTAGATAGGGCTAACTAAAGTATACCAACCCTTATCGTGGCTGGTTTAAGAAATGCCTAAACCAGTGTTTTCCAAACTTGTCCTTGGGACCCTCAACCAGGCCAGATTTTGCAGATCACCTTGGGGAAATGCAGACTGAATCCTGCAATCACTGAGCAGTAAATTATATCACCTGTGCTGTGCTTCAGATATCTGGAAAACCTGGCGAGGCGGAGGGTCCCGGGGACAGGTTTGGGAAAAACTGGCCTAAACGATATCAAAATAACCGTAAAACGCAGTGTAACGATGCAATCTACGTCATTTTAAGTCGCATGCTTAGAACAGTCAGTCTCGGAATGCATGCATATCCCTCATACTCTGTTATCGGTGTGACTTGCATCCAACGAGGTGATGTCGGGGAGTCTACCACCTTCAGCCAATAACCCTGTGAGGTCACAGATATCATGGATGTCGGTCACGGGGTCATACCGCTAATCTGGCTGGTCAATAATGCACAGGTCATTGCACCGTGCTGTCCAAAACCGTGGAAGGCTGTCCACAACTATTGAGACAATCGACAGAGGGAAGAAGGGGTGGGAACCCCGAATGCCAGTTGACGATTACAAAAAACATGTCCACAGAATCATGTGATGACAGCAGCCAATCATTAGGATAGATCAAAGGCTAAAGGCAGAGTAGAGAAGTCTATCTACCAGTCCTTACAGTGGCAGGTTAACAATGTACCTACACAGCCTGTGTCAATTTAAATTGCATGCTTATAGCAGTCAGTGTCAGAATTCATACATATCCTAGTGAACGACATCAGTCTCCATGAACAATGTTATCGTCGTGACTTGCATCACAATGATTTAAGTTAGAGATGAAGGAACCCAAGTGCTGAGCTTTAAAGGCTGTTGTATCAGTCGAAACATCGGTCCTAGCCCAATAAAGTGGTACAGTGGTTTACAGATTGGAGTGCTGGATTCCTTTTTCTGTGATTTCATCTCGTATGGAGTCTTTTGTGGCTTTTCCATGGCTCCAGGAGCACTCCTAATCCTGGTTTGGTTAGAATCTGTGAATGCATAACCCTTCACCTTTATTGCACCACAATGAGTGACCCAAGTGAGTCTATCGACTTGTGCCAATAACCCTACGAAGGCGCAGAAATGAACACGTGCTGGCCGCGGATCTTATCACCAGTCCGGCTGGTCAGTAGTGCGAAGTTCCATGTTCGGTCCTGTCCAAAACCCTGGAAGGCTGTCAAAAATTTAGCAACCCGACAGAGGGAAGGAGTGGGACACCACGCTCACCGTGACCATTTATAACAAAGTAGGCGCTCATGGTGGCTATAGTGTCCCTTTAATTATGCCGTATTGCAGGGAATAAATAAATAATAAAAAGAAATAAGTCCAGGAACTCTCCAAGATTTCTGCTTCTCAATTCTACATTGACATGACGCACGGAGAAAGTAGTGGAGGAACCGCGTTCCTGCGTGATCCTGCTCGACTCGACCTTTGAAGAGTCAAAATCAAATTACAAAAAAAGCATAGATTGCTTCACAAATATATGTATTTTTAAATTTAACCATTATAAAGTTCACGGATGGAAAAGCCTCCCACCCGAGCATTGAGGATCCCTTCTATACATTCATCAGCGCAGAAAAATGCTCAATTTCCCTCTTCATAATTAGCAATACTTCTGAGGGTAAATGAAAGAAAACAAGCTGCATGAATGTGTAATTCCAAAAGCCTCACATTCACAGGCGATTACTCAAGTGTTCTGATGAAGCATTAAAGAGATATTGTTGCTTTACTTAATGGCAGAAAATAAAACGCGTTCACAACAATGTTTCCTGAATGGTCCTGATTTATAATTATGCCGATCATTGTGGTTAAATGTGTGTATTGAATCTTTCCTGCCTGAATCTCCGAGGGGGTTTATTGGGTAATTTGTGGGGAACTGGCAGTAAAATCACAAATTTTCATATAGTGAGCTGAGCTGGAAAAATAGTGGCGTTTGAGAATTTTATCTCATTTTTGGATATTTAAACTTAAAATGCGTAGGGCTCTATTACATTCTCTGCACAAATTCGTCCACGCAGCGCAAATTAGGGATGTGCGTTTCGGGTTTTGGAATTTTGGAATTTTCACGAAATTTCCTGATTCGTGCATTCGGATTCAGCCGATTTTACGAAAATTTTCAGATCCAAATTTTCCGAAAACGGAAAATTTACGAAACGAAACGAAAATTTGTTCAGAATTTTCGAATGGACTAGAAATGTGTAAAATCGAAAATCATTTTCGTTCCATTCGTAATTTCGGCTCCATTCCTGATTTCGGTTCCATTTCAGTAATTTCGGACAACATATTTTTTGGTTATTTCGCTGATTCTGTAATTTTGTATCATTCCCATCTCAATGTATCCTTCTTGTAAAACATGAGAAATCTCAATGTATCCTTCCCAGGAAACCAGAGAAATCTCAATGTATCCTTCCCAGGAAACCAGAGAAATCTCAATGTATCCTTCTTGTAAAACATGAGAAATCTCAATGGCAGAATTATCGTATCGACAGAATTATCGTATCGACAGAAATATCGGATCCGAAAAACCATTAGTTTACGTCAAAACGAATAGACACTTTGAAACGAGGAGAACAGACGTTCCGAAAAACACGAAAATTTCCGAAATTACGGAAAAGTCGATACGAAAAACGAAACGAAAATGAAATGAACCGAAACCGAAATTGGCCGAAACGAGCCGAAACGAAAATTTACAAAATACGAACAAACCGAACCGAAAAAAAAATCGGTGCACAAGTCTAGCGCAAATTGTTTGCGCCCAGCGTTAAAAAACATTAACGTACGTAAATTAACACTGGTATTACGATCCGAGCGCATTTTGCCAGTCGTCAAAAATTATCGCGCGTAAAAAAGACACACAAAAATGAGCACAAATTAACGCTGCGCACAGAATTCAGTGGGCAATCAGAATTAAGAACCACAATTGTTTCCCGTTCCGTTTTTGCGCCTGTCAAAATCAATCTGAGTATATATGCTGCAGTAATAATAAAAACACGTACAACTTCTCTATTTTTTTGTTTGGGTATGTGTAGAATGTGTAACTATACTATGCTGTATTTTTTTTTTCGTGTTGGTGTATTAAGTTTCGGCCAGAACGTTCAGATTTGCAGTTACCACCAGCTTTTAAAAGGCGTTAAAATTATGCGCGCAAACGTCGTTCGTAAAAAGTTGCGCACCGATTTGTAATACCATCCGCATACCAGCGCACGAACGCAGATGCGCTCACGAACTTGCGTTCGCGCAGGGTCACTCGCGCTAGACGTTAACGCGCATCGTATGCGCGAACGTCGTAATACGACGGTCAGCGCAAAGAGTTTTGACCCTCGCGTTAACGCGCTGTTGTGCGCGCAAAAAATTGCACGAAGAATGTAATAGAGCCCGTAGTCTTTTCTGTGGCCTTTAAACACTTTTTTTTTTCTCTCCAATCGACCTTCAGCTCGGTCCAGCGTAAAACTACTGATTAATTCAAAAGCGAATGTGATTCTCGGGGGAAAAAAACATATTATGTATTATTTTTGACTTTTAATGTAGTAGTTTTTACTATCTCGCCCTCCAATCCTCCCGTAACCAACAGTTTAGTGAGAGGAGGGGGGGGGGGGACAAAACCACAACAAAAAAAATCCTTATTCGTAGACATAAAGGAATGGAACCGAGCCTAGGGGACAATAATTTGAATATGATTTTTGCTTCCCCCCCTGCTTTCTTTCATTTTCGTTCGTGCTCACCTGTCTTCTGCCACAGTTTACATTAAAGACGTTTCAAGAACATAAATCCTACTTTATTTCTATGTAAATCGTTTCACAGTAGCAGATGGTCTTTCATTGTATTATATATATATATATATTTTCTCTCTATATTCAAACACAAAGAAAGGCTCCGAGAATACAGTCAGTGTTTAGTTCTTTTTTCTTTTGTACTCGCAGAGACCGTCGCTTGAGCATTATAGAATTCTTATATCAAGGTGTTTTTTTTATTCATTATAAAAAAAATATATCATATATATATATACACACTTTACTATCGTGTTCAGACGTCTGTTTGTACAGAGCAGCGGACATCCTGGAAGGGCGGAAGTATTTACATATACTGTAAAGGCTCTTTTAATATATCCTTTAAGCAAAAATCCAGAGTATTTTTTTTATCTCTTCACTGGCACTTTTTGTTGAAAAACAGTTATAACTTTGTATCCTATGATTCAAATAAATGTTAACAATTAAATGTAACTTATAATAGACATTTTGTGCAGAAATTGCTGTTCTGCTGTCCAAAAAAATCAAAATAATGTTAATTTGCTCATTTTTACTTTTTCTTATATTTATCCTTCACAGAAATATTGCTGGGATGAAAGGTTCTAAACTCCGTATACCGCCCCTTATCTTATACAATGTCACATGGGGTCTGCATTATTAGCATACAGGCAAAAATGGCCTTTGTGTCAAATACAGTAACTGTAATAAAGATACATTTAATGGTGAGATCTCCTGCGGAGGCTAGCGTCAGACGAACACAGTCATCACGTCCGTGTCACCGCACAGTTTAACGTATTTGTGATCGAGACCAACACATGAAGTACGTGTGCACCGAAGTGCACACGCACCACGCAGGTGGCAATGGGTGCCATTTAGGCCTCAACGTAAAAGCGCTACGATGGACGCCCAGAGTGCACCGCATCCACGTAGCGGCCTGTGTGCGTGATGACGCGACGTCAGACGCAGCGCATTTGCGACGTCCATCACATTGACGCTCAGAAGTTTTTTTGGTCTGGCTGACTGTACCTGTCTTTTAATTTTAATTAATTTTGTTTCCCATATTTCCCTTTCTTTTCTACGTCCGTCAAAAAAACCGGACCGTGTGTTGTCTACAGTAACTTCTGTCAGTACGTCCGTCCATGATGCACGCACGCAGAGTGCGCTCAGACTGCGTTCGTCTGACATTAGCCTTATGGGGATTTGTAGTGATCTTGAGATTATTAGCAATGCAACTTCCAAAAAATACCTTGTATCTGTATGTGCTGCATAATGCCTGTGTATGGAAATTACAGTAACACCTTGTATCTGTATGTGCTGCATAATGCCTGTGTATGGGAATTACAGTAACACCTTGTATCTGTATGTGCTGCATAATGCCTGTGTATGGAAATTACAGTAACACCTTGTATCTGTATGTGCTGCATAATGCCTGTGTATGGGAATTACAGCAACACCTTGTATCTGTATGAGCTGCATAATGCCTGTGTATGGAAATTACAGTAACACCTTGTATCTGTATGAGCTGCATAATGCCTGTGTATGGCAATTACAGCAACACCTTGTATCTGTATGTGCTGCATAATGCCTGTGTGTGGCAATTACAGCAACACCTTGTATCTGTATGTGCTGTATAATGCCTGTGTGTGGCAATTACAGCAACACCTTGTATTTGTACTGTACAGAGAGTTTCACTCCTTTAACCACCTGAATCTTATCCCTGTACAGCAGTGAGTGACCACACAGCTCTCCCTGTCTGCTGTAATCCAGCAGTAATGTTTGATCTTTTTTGTTACATAGGTGGGGGCGAGCTGCTTCTTGTAGCTTGTTTACAGTAAGATGAAAAGGAGAAAGATAAGTTGGTGAATTTAAAACTATGCTTTTAAAAATTTGAAAAATTGGGTTTTGATGTGCTAACGAGTGCTTTTCAATGCATTACGATGCAAAACCGCATTAACTTGATTTTGGAATTGAAGAGCTTTTTTTTCTGAAGACAACTTTGGTAGAGCAGGGGTTAATCGACTTTTTACAAATACTTGGTGAATTTTTTTAGATCTATTTTCCTATATGTCAAAATCCTAAAAAGAAAAGTTATAAGACAGTGCTAAAGAAACAAAACCATAAATCCACAGATTTTTCCAATCTTGCAAATCGTAGACTTAAAAGATTATTTTTTTTGTGGCTCAACTTGCTTTTATCAACAATCATTCATTGTTTAACTTTTCTTTTTTTCAATACCTCTAAATGCTTTTTTTTGTCTAAGTTGGCCTTTCTCCCATTAAACTGTAGATGTTACAGAAAGGGCCAGGGTTTTACCTAAACAGAAAACCTTTCAGAACAACGAAAGGAAAAAAAAGCGAATTTTGATTATTTAACAATATAAAAATGCCAACAATTCTTCAAGATTGTAACCAATAAATTTTAATACGTCTCGATGCTGTGAAAAAAGCATGTGGGCTTTTGTTCTGACTTTCTATAGAAAGGTTTAATCTCTTCGCTGGATAATAATCTGAAACAGAAGTAGGAATCCATTCATATGCGCGGTACATGCACTGCCGTAATAATCATAAAGTGCTTCCCACAGATAAGCTCACCTTATTAAATGGACAATGCTCCCTATGTGTCCAAGCTTAGTAAGAAAGAAAAAAAAAAACCACATACGTGAAACAACCCTTAGGCCACTTGTTTTAAATCATGTAAATTACAAAGAAATAATAATTTGCACACTGTCACTGTAATTCTCGGACACCGTTATCACAGGTAATGGATTTTTCACTTTTGGATAATTTAACGAGATCAAACCATGCCTTTTTCTGGATATTTGTCCTCCTCAACAAGTAATTGTGTACTAACATGTAACCAAAACAAAATAATGATTGATTTAAAAGCCCTTGGCTGTATTTTGCATTGCATACTATGGACTCTATTCAAAGCCTGGTGTACACGCAACCAGAACCCTTAACCCTTTCATTGCTGAGGACGTGTGGGGAACGTCCTCATTGACTCCTAAGGGTTGGAGATAGGGGGTTCCTTTCCTGTTGGCAGCTAGCAGGGTCACATTTGGTATCATTTGAAAGGCCAGAGCATGGCCTTTCCAATGATACCAAACATGACCATGTTTAAAATAAAAGAAAAAAAATAGTAAAGAAAAGAAAAAACAGGGTTTTTTTTGAGATGGGAAATGGCTCAGCAGTGAAGAGGTTAAAGAGACACTCAACCAAAGAAGGACCCTCTTTCCTTTATCCTCATTACTACGGCTACTGCACTTGGCATTTAATGGGTTAAAATGAAAGTTTGGTTTTACGAAGACCTTGAGCGTCCGTATCTATAACATTATATATACAAGATGACTTTATGTACCCCAGCAGAGCTTTTCATTGATGGTTTGTAAGTGGAGTGCCATTTCTTGGTGAGAAGAAAAATAAGAGCTATATAGATACTTTAGTGCAGAGGTAGAGAAGGGTGGCTACCACAGTGGGAGCAAACTTGTCGTTTGGTAATCCTCTGGGTGCTCCACCAAGGTGTCCGCCGTCCTGTACTACACTTTCACAGAAACGATGGGCCACACCAAAGTAACAATAAAAAGAATGTTTATTCACTGCCCAAGGGGGCTAAAATTACGACGTTTCGCATCTAGGCCTTAGTCATGACTAAGACCTAGAGGCAAAATGTTGCAATTTTAGCCCCCTTGGGCGGTGAATAAAGATTCCTTTTATGGTTACTTTGGTGTGGCCCATCGTTTCTGTGAAAGCATGTGTGTATATATCATTTCTATTAGTTAGATGTAAATACTATTTTCTCCAGCCGCTGGGCTCCTCCTCTTTCACTCCACTGCTTCTAAATGTGGAAGTTCATGGAGTGTGGTCTACAAATTGTGTATGTTACGTAACTTTCATAAGTGAGCTACTCAAATTCTGGATCTTGCCCTAGCACAGAGTGATAGATAGGTGCTGTGCATGCACCCCCACCCTGTGACTATTGTCTCCCCAATCAGTCACTCCTCTTTGAGTTGGTCCCTAGCAGGTGGGATATTCAGAAAATCTCATCTACTTAGTGACAGTGGTGTAGGTTCAGGAAGTCCTACGCTTCACACAGCTGTACCACCAAACGTGGCTGGAGGGGGAATCCCAAAATGCACCTGGACCACTTTAATAAGCTGACTTTGTCAGGGTGCGTGGAGTGTCCTTCAAATGTCTATGGAGTTGCTAAGTTTACCAGAGCTCTGGTTAAGTTTACACCTGACTTGGAATCTAGTCCTTTGAGTTTCTGTCCTGGTGGAACACAGAATAAGACCTGTAATGATCAGTGGTGGAAAGCAGAGACCTATAGAAGGACGGGTTGAAAATAGGTGGTAATGTCGGAAGAAGAATGGTCTTTTGTACAGCTTTATTATGAGAAGATGGATGTGGGCTTGACCACAAGCCACATAATGTGCAAGTAGTTGGAGGCAACCATACTCCTGGGAAAATATGGTCATGGGACCTCCAAACCTATCCATACTTAGAAGCTATGAGGCTAGAATACTCCAATGCAGGAAGATCTTGCAAGACTTGATCCATTGTGGAGCACAGAAACATGTCGGGCGCTCAGAGATTCTATTTTGTCTACCTTTTACTTTCTTCTTCAAGATGGATTATCCATGTGAAAAATTACCCTTTACCAAGCGGACATCACATCCTGCCTCCCGACCAGGACCACATTACTTGGCGGCACCAGGACGGTTTTGCTTCCCCGCACTAAGGAGACATAAGTGTTCTGCTCTTTTTCCTAATAAGTGGAGCATTGTAATATAACTTTAATGTTTATGCTTATAATGTAGGGCAGGAAAAATGGCAATAATTCATTCTCCACGATGAAAGAAAACTAAAACGTCTATTAGTCTCTAAGTGAAACATGATGGTTCTGCCGTGACTGAATGTTCTTCTGTGCAGAATAGGATTTATTTACTTAACCTTGGCTTGTGTACAGAACATGCAGTACATGCAGTAATTAATAGTGCTATAGAATTTTAGTTATGGGCATTAAACAAAGGCAGACGGTGGTCTATTATTTTTACAGGCTTGTAGTTGTCCTTTTTTGAGCCTTTTAAAGGTCTTGTTATCTTGTTATAACATGGTACGTGTCTGGAATGAAGAGCTGCATCGTAGTCCCCCAAGTCAGTGTCTCTGAGAGTTTTTTTTAATACAGCACCAGATCCAAATAAGAAAACAGTTAAGAGGATAGAGAAAACCATACAGCGTGAGGATGGCCGAAGGATGCGTTTTGACCTTATTATCCATGCACACCTGACTGAAATTCTCAATGCCACTCAAGGACGTATGTGAAGCCTGGACGCTAACCAGCCCGAGCTTGCCATGAGCCGGAAGAGGCTACAGCTGTCCAACAAAAAAGTCCCCTAGTCGGATAACCAGCTCAGGAACTACAGCAGCTGGTGATACAATGTATCCATAACGTAACACTAATCATTCCGTCAAATCAAAACTTTGTTACTTTTAAATTTAAAAAAAATCTATACTTGGACACTAGGTCCAAAGATACTCGTGAAAATCTGCCCCTCTATCGGATACATGTAGCCCCCAAATACGGGCAGATAAAATCAAACCCACTAATACAAACACTCCACAAATATCTTAAACCACCAAAAAAAGCATAAATGTAATGGACAAGAGATGCTAGATGTGTAACCACCTCTAAACCACAGGTGAGGGGGACAGTACATCTTTCATACATCCTACCTTTTGATAATGCACCTGGGGTGTAAAAACCCAAGGGCTGAATATAGAATATTTGATACATCTGAGGGTTGGGATTTAGGGGTTATTATTTCAGAGGATCTAAGGGTAAGTAGGCAATGTAATAGAGCAGCAGGAAATGCTGGCAGAATGCTTGGAAATGCTGGCAGAATGCTTGGAAATGCTGGCAGAATGCTTGGTTGTGTAGGGAGAGGTATTAGCAGTAGGAAAAGGGAAGTGCTCATGCCACTGTACAGAGCACTGGTGAGACCTCACTTGGAGTACTGTGTGCAGTACTGGAGACCGTATCTCCAGAAGGATATAGACATCTTAGAGAGAGTTCAGAGAAGGGCTACTAAAATGGTGTATGGCTTGATGGAGAAAACTTACCAGGAAAGGGTTAATGATCTTAACATGTACAGCTTGGAAAAAAGACGAGCAGAGGAGATATGATAGAAACATTTAAATACGTAAAGGGAATCCACAAGGTAGAGGAAGGGAGTATATTTAAAAGGAAACAAAGTAGCAAAACAAGAGGACATAGTCTTAGATTAGAGGGGCAAAGGTTTAAAAGTAACATCAGGAAGCATTATTTTACTGAGAGGGTGGTGGATACATGGAACAGTCTTCCAGTAGAAGTGGTAGAGGCCAAAACAGTAATTGAATTTAAGCAGGCATGGGATAGGCATAAGGCTATCCTAAACAAAAGCTAAATCCAGGTAAAGTATCCATGTAATTGGGCAGACTAGATGGGCCGAAAGGTTCTTATCTGCTGACTTTTTCAATGTTTCTACCAACACATGAGGTAGTGCTGGTTGTATAACTCCAATAGCTTAACACAAGTACATGTACATAAGTTCATCTAAATGCAGAAAAAGAAATCCAAAAAAGTGCCAATACATAGAATTTACTTGGAAACTAATGTCACCTGTATACAATGTCGCTCACATAATAGTCCTGTCTATACCAGGATGGGCAAACATAGGGCAGGGTGCATTGCCTTTTCTACCCAGGAGATCGACTGGGAATCCACTATCCTTGGGGTGGGTTAATTTTATGTTTGTCATGTTTGTGTCTGGTAGGGGTGCGAGGGTACAAGACCAGGATGGAGTGAAGACTAACGAAGTGTAAGGTCCAAAAACAAGGTTTTATTTGAATACACACAAGCAGGGGAAGGCGTAGATGAGGAGCAGGACATGAATAGAGCTGACCACAGAGGAATGGCAGGTAGCGGTTTCAAAGGAAGGGGGGAAAAGGGCACAAGACCCCACAGGGCAACACAGCAGGGAACTTACTGAAGACCGTAGACAGGTGGGACAGGAAAAGGGGTAACAGACTTGGAGGCACAGGAGACTTGGAGGCACAGGAGACTTGGAGGCACAGGAGACTTGAGGCAAACGGGTTCTTGGACGCACTGGGGTTCTTGGAAGCACTGGGGTTCTTGGAAGCACTGGAGTTTTTGAAGGCAGGGTATTCAAATGGGTAATCCGTGGGTCAAGGAGAGGTAGCAAGCTGGCAGTCGTGAAGGAAAGCCAGGGGTTTGGTACCTAGGGAATCAGATGAAAAGTCATGAGGGCAAGCTTCTAGGCTTCTAGCTAGCTGGAAAGACACTCAGCAGTGGATAATGTAGAGGCATTGCATGATGGGTGCTCCACCCTTAAGTAGTGGAACACAGGTCGGTGATCAGCAAGCACCTGTTGAACCTGCAGTGCTATGAGAAGAGGCTAGGAGCTGAGTAGGACAGGTCCTGAAAGGTGCTTTCAGGGTGGAGCAGCACCGGGTTTGCCTTTCTTGCCACGGTGACGGCAGGTATTTACCGGATTGCTGGGGGGCACCTGGCAGAGGTCCTTACAGTACTCTGGGAATCCACAATATCTGCAGGTCGACGCAATGCATACACTGGAAAAAATACTCTCAAAGGAGAAACCTTCGATCTTGTGCAATACATAAACACTCCAGCCGTAAACTCTAACACAGGGCTGTCAAACTCACAGCTTCCAGATGTTGATACCTACAATTCCCAGAGTTCTTTGAATGCAAAAGATGGCCAGACAATCATGGGATTTGCAGCTCAAGCATCTGGGGGGGCCCGTGTTTGACAGCCTGCTCTAACAGAAATAAAAATCTAAGACTGCAGAGAAGACAAGCAGGACTACTGCCCCGACTCAAGACGACAACGGCAAACAATGGGGTTTGTTGTCTAAGCAAAACAATTACAACAAAACGATTCCTTGTGTTTTCCCCAGACGTTCCTGTGTATATACACCGCGGGGATGATAAGCAATCGAAAACCTAGGCAGACATTCTGAAAATGTGTCCGACTCTCAATACGAAGGTTCCATTTGGGGGTTAAAAAAAATCTTTAAACAATTCCTTGAAAATGACAGGCTCGACTTCTGCTGTAAGTGGCTGCTTCTGGCTTCAAACCCCTCGATAGTTTTGACATTGAGCTGATGAGATGTCACCGAGCTTGACCTGTGATCTGGTGGTAATGCATTTGTGAAGGATTTCAGCCACTTAATCATGAATTAGTCATATCTTTAGAGATTTAATTTTCCATTTAACTGCACTGTTTATGAACTAATGAACTGCCAATGTCATTTTTTTATTTTTTTCTAATGCGTAGCTATAAAATATATTATGTATGTTGTGTGGTCTGATTGCGTAAAGGTATGTGTGTGTGTCTGGCGAATTATTCAGGGAGATGGCAACAAGGATGCAGTTGGGCATAATGATCTTACCTTTGAGAATTAGAATATGCTAGCAGTATGTCACTCAATCTGAAAATGTATTTGCCCAACACTGTCAACTCACATGTGAAAACTCTCTAATTGAGCCCAGAGTTTTCCAAATTTAGTCCAGTCTGGCAGACTGGAATGATTTGAGGGATCTGCTTTCACGAGATTGTGCCTTCCTATCCGACAATGTCCTTGGTTACGTTACTTCTATCTTTCCTTCCAATATTCTATAATTATCATCCTCGTATCATAGGCATTACACACTCAGCCCCATTTCATTGTGTTAGTGCTAGTTATATTTGTAATCATGACAAAAAGCAGTAAAACAAGACACCAAGTTATATACAGTTATATACAGACGCTGTCCTTACCGCTTCAGTCAGCCTGGATTATCCCCTTACTGGAGATAAAGGGGTGTTATGGACCTGAATCTCTAGCCAGAGAGTCTTGTTAGGTACCATTGGAAAGGCCAGAGTCAGGCCTTTCCAGTGATACCAAACATGACTATATACATTGGAGGAATAGCTCATCAGCGAAGGGATGAATCTAGAGCACTAGTTGCAAAACACGTCAGATATTAGGCTTCCATAACTCAGAAGTGATTTTGTTTATGCATCAACTGTTAACCAGTCCCAAAGTGATGCACCATATTTGGTTGGATTAGTTTTCCTCTGGTATTATAATCTGAAAGCGAACGGAATAAAGTAATACATAAAGCAAACCTACATGCACAGCATAAACCAGTGCATCGTATTATCCATAAATAGGTTATGCTTCCAATATTAAAATAAGAGAGGAAACCCTCTGGCATGTGTCAATGGGATGGCCAGGGTGTCATACCATGTGGTCATGATCAAGGCTTATATTGTGCTGGATATGGGCATAGGTAGCCGTCTAATTCAGATGCAAACAGACTTCATCACCTCAGCAGCTCTGCTACGTACCAGAAGGTAGAGACTCGAAGTACAAGGTCTGAGAGCAACAGCTGAATAGGTTTGGAGAATAGGAAGAGCATATGGGTTAATATCTAGGAGACTTGGTAAGCTCCTCTAAATAGGTAGATCTTAAGGGAGGATTTGAAGCTTTGAATGGTAGGTCACAGTCTGATGGACTGGGAAGAGAGTTGGCTAGACTGGGGGCATCCCGGAGAAAGCTTGAAGGCATGAATGGAATAAGAGGAGTGGGACTAAAAGCTGAAGGTCAGCTTTTGGTCAAGGATTGGAGATGAGCTGAGCGATGTAAGAGTTTGCAGAGCTACAGAAGTCTTGATAAGTGACGATGATAATTTAAGTTTGATACAGTAATGAAACTGGGAAGTCCAGTGCACTTAAATAATTCAATGGTTCTCCAGGAATGCTCACTCCCAGGTGTATACATTAAGTGATGATGAAAACATCCTGACATTTTGGGGACCTAAAGGGTTATTCAATAAGCGCCAAACTATCCACCGAATTTTGTGGAAGTTCGTCTATTCAGACAGCTGTCAATTTGCCAAATACTATCAAATTGGCAGCGAAATATGAAGTTCTTTCACTGCAGATGCACACAATTCGGCAATGGTGAAGTTGACCCATAGAGAAGTAAAGGTTAATCTATTCAGAGAATGCTGAACTGCACCAAAATGTTGGGCGAAATGCCCAGATTTTCAGTGGTTCAGTTTGACAGGTTTAAACAGGTGAATCCCATAGGATTCAATGTAAAAAAAAATGATTGTATTAATTTTTTTCCAACAGTGTATTCCTTTCAGTTTCAACAAAAAGCCTTTCTATAATTTTTTTTTTTTATATTTCTCTGAATTTTTTTTTAGACGACATTGTTGATTACCATTTTTTAATGGCATTTTTTAAAATTTCTATGATGGACCCTTTTATTATTTTTTTATAGGACTTTTTTTATTATTTTCACACATTTTCATGCATTTTAATTGTTTTAAATGCCTTGATTTTTTTAGGTGGTCTTCGGCGATCGACAGGCTAATTGGCTATCTCCGGCGATCGATGGGCTGATCGGCTGTCCCTGGCGATCGATGGGCTGATCGGCTGTCTCCGGCGATCGATGGGCTGATCGGCTGTCTTCGGCGATCGACAGGCTGATCGACTGTCTAAGGCAATTTACGGGCTGATCAGCTGTCTAAGGCAATCGACGGGCTGATCGGCTGTCTTTGGTGATCAACGAGCTGATCGGCTGTCTTTGGCGATCGACGGGCTGATCGGCTGTCTTTGGCGTTCGATGGGCTGATCGGCTGTCTTTGGCGTTCGATGGGCTGATCGGCTGTCTTTGGCGATCGACGGGCTGATCGACTGTCTTTGGCGATCGACGGGCTGATCGACTGTCTTTGGCAATCGACGGGCTGATCGGCTGTCTTTGGCGTTCGATGGGCTGATCGGCTGTCTTTGGCGATCGACGGGCTGATCGACTGTCTTTGGCGATCGACGGGCTGATCGACTGTCTTTGGCGATCGACTGTCTGGCCATCGACGGGCTGATCGATCGACGGGCTGATCGACTGTCTTTGGCGATCGACGGGCTGATTGACTGGCCATCGACGGGCTCATCGACTGTCTTTAGCGATCGACGGGCTGATCGACTGTCTAAGGCGATCGAAAGGTTATTCGGCTGTCTTTGGCGATCGACGGGCTGATCAGCTGTCTAAGGCGATCGACGGGCTGATCGACTGTCTTTGGCAATCGACGGGCTGATCGACTGTCTTTGGCAATCGACGGGCTGATCGACTGTCTTTGGCGATCGACGGGCTGATCGACTGTCTTTGGCGATCGACGGGCTGATCGACTGTGTTTGGCGATCGACGGGCTGATCGACTGTGTTTGGCGATCGACGGGCTGATCGACTGTGTTGGCGATCGACGGGCTGATCGACTGTCTTTGGCGATCGACGGGCTGATCGACTGTCTTTGGCGATCGACGGGCTGATCGACTGTCTTTGGCGATCGACTGTCTGGCCATCGACGGGCTGATCGACTGTCTGGCCATCGACGGGCTGATCGACTGTCTTTGGCGATCGAAAGGTTGATCGGCTGTCTTTGACGATCGGCAGGCTGATCGGCTGTCTTCGGCGATCGGCGGGCTGATCGGCTGTCTTCGGCGATCGACAGGCTCATTAGCAGTCGCAGGCTAAATGGCTGTCTTCGGCTATCGATGGGCTGATGAGAGGTCGGAGGCGTTCGGCGGTCTTTGGGAACCCTGCGGTAAATGATTTTCCCTCGGGGTCGGTGAACTGAAATTTCCGAACGAAAGAGCACCAAAATTTCCCTGAAATTTCCGTGCCCATTGAATAACCCTCTTAGTGAAGTTGCCCAACTTGTCTACAGCGAGTAACTCCTCAAAAATCTGAAGTGCAGCTAATCCTGGGGGCTCTTCCTAGAGCATAGAACAAGTTAAAGCTTGGCTTTGCAAGAAACATCAATATGGCTAATGTTTAGCCACAAGCCATTTATTTCTGAATAATAGTTTATATTGGAAACATTTATCTGTTTGCCGTTCATTCCCTATAGTACCAATTACTGCATAACCACTCGCTTTTATTTTTCATTTTGCCACAGAAAGGATTTCACTCGTGCAGAAAGAGATTTTTAGGATTGAGGTGAGACGCATAATGAGATTAATATATAAATGCATCTTTGTGATGTATCCGGTCGCTTTATTTTAAGACTGAAGATAAAAAAGAGCCATGCATATAAGATTTTATCCCCCCCCTTCCACATTTATTTTGTTTAACTAGTTTAAGTTAACCTCTTCACTATGCGGCACATATTGTTGACAAAAATATTATCTCATTTATTTTTAAGATAGTTTATGTAGTTCAGTTACATATAGGATGACATTTTTATTTTCTTCCGATATTGTTAAACCAAAATTATTAAAATAAAGTAAATTTGGTCACTTTTAATATTTCATGCATTTGTTTATCCTTTAAAGATATACTGGTGGGCTGAAAGGCTCTAAATGCTAGATGGTGTCCCTTATCTTACATAATGTCCCACGGGGTCTGCATTATCAGCATACAGGCAGACATTGTCTTTGTGCAAATATATTAAATGTGATGCAGGCAGGTTCAAAATGGTGAACTCCTGCCTATGGGGACTTGTAGTGAGTTAGTGAGATTATTAGCAAAGCAGCTTCGAAAAAATACCAATATCTGTATGTGCTGCATAATGCCTGTGTATGGCAATTACAGCATCACCTTGTATCTGTATGAGCTGCATAATGCCTGTGTATGGCAATTACAGCAACACCTTGTATCTGTATGTGCTGCATAATGCCTGTGTATGGAAATTACAGCAACACCTTGTATCTTGTATATTCTCAATGAATATTTTTGTTCAGTCTTTGCAGAAGAAAAGGAAGGAAAGGGACCTCAGTTAGGAGAGAACACTAAAGAGACATTTACATATGAGTTTACAGAGGAGGAGGTTCTAAAGCAGCTGTCTAAAGTAAAGACAAATAAGTCAATGGGGCCTGATGGGATCCATCCTAAATTATTAAAAGAGCTCAGTGATGTAATAGCAAAACCGTTAACAGATTTATTTAACCAATCCTTGTTAACAGGAGTCGTCCCAGAAGACTGGAAATTAGCAAATGTAGTGCCCATTTACAAGAAGGGTAGTAGGGAGGAATCGGGGAACTATAGGCCAGTTAGTCTTACGTCAGTAGTGGGGAAATTAATGGAAACCATGTTAAAGGAAAGGATTGTTGAACATCTAAAAACACATAGATTACAGGATCAGAAACAACATGGGTTTACCTCAGGGAGATCATGCCAAACTAATCTTAATGATTTTTTTGATTGGGTAACAAAAATAATAGACACAGATGGTGCAGTAGACATTGCTTATTTAGATTTCAGTAAGGCTTTTGATACTGTTCCGCATAGAAGGCTTATCAATAAATTGCAATCTTTGAGCTTGGATTCCAATATTGTTGAATGGATTAGGCAGTGGCTGAGTGACAGACAACAGAGGGTTGTGGTAAATGGAGTTTATTCGGCGCAAGGTCTTGTTACCAGTGGGGTACCTCAGGGGTCAGTACTTGGACCCATTCTCTTTAATATTTTTATTAGTGATATTGCAGAAGGTATTAATGGAAAAGTATGTCTTTTTGCTGATGACACAAAAATTTGCAACAGGGTTGACGTTCCTGGAGGGATCAGCCAAATGACAAATGATTTAGGTAAACTAAAAAAATGGTCGGAGTTGTGGCAATTGAGTTTTAATGTGGATAAGTGCAAGATAATGCACCTGGGACGTAAAAACCCAAGGGCTGAATATAGAATATTTGATACAGTCCTAACCTCAACATCTGAGGAAAGGGATTTAGGGGTCATTATTTCAGAGGATCTAAGGGTAAGTAGTCAATGTAATAGAGCAGCAGGAAATACTAGCAGAATGCTTGGTTGTGTAGGGAGAGGTATTAGCAGTAGGAAAAGGGAAGTGCTCATGCCACTGTACAGAGCACTGGTGAGACCTCACTTGGAGTACTGTGTGCAGTACTGGAGACCGTATCTCCAGAAGGATATAGACATCTTAGAGAGAGTTCAGAGAAGGGCTACTAAAATGGTGTACGGCTTGAAGGAGAAAAGTTACCAAGAAAGGCTTAACGATCTTAACATGTACAGCTTGGAAAAAAGACGAGACAGAGGAGATATGATAGAAACAATTAAATACGTAAAGGGAATCCACAAGGTAGAGAAAGGGAGTATATTTAAAAGGAAACAAAGTAGCAAAACAAGAGGACATAGTCTTAGATTAGAGGGGCAAAGGTTTAAAAGTAACATCAGAAAGCATTATTTTACTGAGAGGGTGGTGGATACATGGAACAGTCTTCCAGTAGAAGTGGTAGAGGCCAAAACAGTAATTGAATTTAAGCAAGCATGGGATAGGCATAAGGCTATCCTAAACAAAAGATAAATCCAGGTCAAGTATCCATGTAATTGGGCAGACTAGATGGGCCGAAAGGTTCTTATCTGCCGACATTTTTCTATGTTTCTATGTTTCTATCTGTATGTGCTGCATAATGCCTGTGTATGGAAATTACAGTAACACCTTGTATCTGTACTGTACAAGGATTTTCAGTCATTATAACCCCCTGATTCTTATACCTGTGCAGCAGTAAGACTCTCCCTGTATTGAGCTTTTTGTTACAGTAAGGATAGGGGCTGCTCTTTGCAGCTTCTTTACAGATAGTTTAATCTCTCTTCAGGGCGCACACTAATCTCGCAGTAAAACTAAACACACATGCTGCTTTATAGTCTAGTTTTCTGTATATCCTGTAATTGTATTACAATGCAAAACAGAGTTTACTTTGGGTAGTGAAAGGGTTGAAGACCCCATAACTCCTCTCGCTTTTTCAGATTTCTTTCTTCCGATAACCTACTTAATCTTGATCAGTTGCTGGTTTTCGTCTTGACAAAACCACATCAGACACGGCATGAATGCATTTTAATTCCAGATAATTACAAAATGTTTCCATCTCGCATATTTGTGTTGAAATGATGTCACGCATTTAACAAATATATAATGAACTGCTTTTAAACCCCCGATTTAACCAGTAATTTTAAAACATATTGGAGAGTAACACCTTATTGACCATAATGGTAAAAACAAAAAGCGTTCTTTGGGCAATTAAGTCTCAAACCTACTGTTTGTTTACCCCTAATGCGGTTAGAAGACACAATTGAATCAACATCTCATTTAAAGCTTGTGCTACAACATTAATGTATCTTTGCTACGAATCATTAATTGTCTATTTGTGTTCATTTTCTCTGCATTGCTCATTTACTGCCGAAGAATTGCTTGTGTCCTCCAAGATGCAGAAGCAAACATATGGCAGTTCCTGTATTTGTATCCGATTATTTTCTTTTGAAAGATATAACGAACTGGGGGGAAAAAAACATTTTGAAGAAATAAAAAGTGTAGTTGTATATTTAATTCCGAATGCACAAACTCAATCCAGTGCCCAGATGAGTGATTTCTATATCCATGTATATCAGTGGCGTAGCGTGGGCGGGGCCTCGGGGGCGGTCGCCCCGGGTGCAATTTTCTTAGGGGGTGCAAAATTTCAAAATAAATTTGAACCACTAATATTTTCCAGTAGGGATCAGCAAGGTGTCCGCCATTTTTGCCACGCCGGCGGTGACCTAGCACTCAGCGTCCAGAAGGGAGGACCAGGACAGAAAATCCTGGTCCTGTCGTGACTCCTTCTTAACGCTGACATGAGTCACGTAAAGCCACGCAGCATTATTCGACGGAACACCCTGTACCACACTTGTCAGCCCCCCTTGAAGCCCTGTTCCAGCGCCCCCTGCCACTGGCAGCCCTGCAGCCGCTGAACAGGAAGAGGGAGGCACCTGCCCTGTAGCACATTTAAAATCCGGTCTCCATTAAGCCCCTGGACAGCTCCTCCCCCCTGGGCCACCGGCAACTCCACACAGGTAGGTGACACTGTATGACACCAGAGCAGCGTGACCACCACACAGTGAGGGGGTACGGGAAGTACAAGGAGAGAATGACTGGGGGTGTACTGGGAGAGAGAGTGTGAGAGAGAGAGTGACTGGGGGTACTGGGAGAAAGTGAGTGACTGGGGGACAGGGAGAGAGTGGGGGTACCTGGAGAGAAAGAGTGACTGTGGGTGCCGGGAGAGAGAAAGCGAGTGAGTGACTGGGGGTGCCGGGAGAGAGTGAGTGACTGGGGGTGCCGGGAGAGAGTGAGTGACTGGGGGTGCCGGGAGAGAGTGAGGTACTGGGAGAGAGTGGAGGTACCTGGAGTGAGAAAGAGTGAGAGAGAGTGCCTGGGGGTATTGGGAGAAAGTGGGGGTACTGAGAGTAACTGGTTATAGTGTGAGAGTGGAACTATGCTAGGGTATACTGGAACAGGGTGACTGGTAGCAGTGGCATAGCGTGGGGGGCATGTGTGTTTCATTTTTTATTATATCAGTATTTTGTTAATATACAATACGTGTGCTTGTGGGGTAAGGGGGTCAATACTCTACTGGTGGAAGGGAATCATGGTGTGTTACCGTGTCCACAGGTTGGGGGGGGCGCACAATTCTTGCCTTGCGCCGGGCGCTGACAACCCAAGCTACGCCACTGATGTATAGTCCAGGAGAGGTGAGCGTAGCAAGATATTTCAGTTTAAAAAAAAAAAGCTGTATATGTCAGAATGGATTATGACGTTTTTAACAACAAAACAAAATCCCATCCAGGAAATGAGTCGTACTGCGCCGTAGAATCTCTGGAGAATATTGGAAAAAATGCACAGCCTTTAAGTTAATTGGTAAAAACCCAAAGTGTGTAATTCTCCTTAAATTGAGTTCATTTAATTATATATCACAAAGCCCTGTCAGTTTCAGGCCGTCAAACAGTGCGGACATGTGAACTCCGATGAGTCATGACCAAACGCAAGTTGCTAAGAAATCTTAAAAAAAAAAGCTAAAAATTTATTTGCATTCCTTTCTTTTATAGTGTCCAGATTTTTTTTTTTTCTTTTAACTGAACTTTCTAAACTTTTAAGTTAATTTTAAGGTGCATTCTGTATATAGTCACTATGTTACATGTTTACAGGTGCATTCTGTATATAGTCACTATGTTACATGTTTACAGGTGCATTCTGTAATCACTCCCACAAATCCCATTCCCACCTTCTCTTTCTCACCCTCCTGCTGTTACTCTATTCAGGTGACATATCCCTAACCCTGGCCCCACAACACATCCAATACTTCCCTCTCATCCTATCTCCATCGCACATAAATCACCTCCCTGCAAGCCCAGCACCTCATTCCCATCATCCCTCAGCGCCTGTCCTCTTTCTCCTGCGCCCTCTGGAACGCTCGCTCTGTGTGCAACAAACTCACAGCCGTCCATGACCTCTTCCTTTCAAACTCCTTCAACCTCCTAGTTTTAACTGAAACCTGGCTAACTCCCTCTGACACGGCCTCCGTTGCTGCTCTCTCACATGGCGGTGTACACTTGAGCCATACCCCCAGACCCAGGGGCGGATCCAGGGGGGGGGCAACGGGGCAATTGCCCCCCCCCCCCGAGATTTGAGCCGGGGACCCAGATGCCGCCGGGCAGCGCAGGAGCGCCTGCCCGGTCCTGAAGAGTGCGTCCTTGTAAAGGGGATGCGGCTGCGTGCAGGCGCAGCCGGTCACGTGGTCCGGCTAATCAGGTGGTACTGAGTCTCTGTACCACCTGACTGGCCGGACCGCGTGACCTGCGCACGCACGCAGCCGCCTCCCCTTTACAAGGACGCACTCTTCAGGACCGGGCAGGCGCTCCTGCGCTGCCCGGCGGCATCTGAGTCCCCTGAACACCGGAGCTGGAGGCCTGGAGCAATATCCAGGTGAGAGCTGGGAAAATCCATGAGCTGGGGGTAAATCCATGAGCTGGGCAAATCCATGAGCTGGGGGTAAATCCATGAGCTGGGCAAATCCATGAGCTGGGGGTAAATCCATGAGCTGGGCAAATCCATGAGCTGGGGGCAAATCCATGAGCTGGGGCAAATCCATGAGCAGGGGGCAAATCCATGAGCTGGGGGTAAATCCATGAGCTGGGGGCAAATCCATGAGCTGGGGGCAAATCCATGAGCAGGGGGCAAATCCATGAGCAGGGGCAAATCCATGACCTGGGGGCAAATCCATGAGCAGGGGCAAATCCATGACCTGGGGGCAAATCCATGAGCTGGGGGCAAATCCATGAGCTGGGGGCAAATCCATGAGCAGGGGGCAAATCCATGAGTTGGGGGCAAATCCATGAGCAGGGGGCAAATCCATGAGCTGGGCAAATCCATGACCTGGGGGCAAATCCATGACCTGGGGGCAAATCCATGACCTGGGCAAATCCATGAGCTGGGCAAATCCATGAGCTGGGGGCAAATCCATGAGCTGGGGGCAAATCCATGACCTGGGGGCAAATCCATGACCTGGGGCAAATCCATGAGCTGGGCAAATCCATGACCTGGGGGCAAATCCATGACCTGGGGCAAATCCATGAGCTGGGCAAATCCATGAGCTGGGGCAAATCCATGAGCTGGGCAAATCCATGACCTGGGGGCAAATCCATGACCTGGGCAAATCCATGAGCTGGGGGTAAATCCATGAGCTGGGGCAAATCCATGTGTGAGCTGGGGGCTCTCTGCTCCTCTAGATTGTAAACTCCTGGGTGCCCTCTGCTCCTCTAGATTGTAAACTCCTGGGTGCCCTCTGCTCCTCTAGATTGTAAGCTCCTGGGTGCCCTCTGCTCCTCTAGATTGTAAACTCCTGGGTGCCCTCTGCTCCTCTAGATTGTAAGCTCCTGGGTGCCCTCTGCTTTTCTAGATTGTAAACTCCTGTGAGCCGGGCCCTCTGCTCCTCTAGATTGTAAGCTCCTATGAGCCGGGCCCTCTGCTCCTCTAGATTGTAAGCTCCTGTGAGCCGGGCCCTCTGTAAATTCTCGTGAGTCGGACTCTCTGCTAAAACACCTTATTTTCTGTCAGTGCCCCTCCCGAGACTAGTCTCTGGATCCGCCCCTGCCCAGACCGGGTGAGAGAAATGGTGGCGGGGTCGGGCTCCTGCTCTCTCCCACCTGCACCTACCAGCATCTCCCTCCACCCCATCCCTCTCCTTCTCCTCCTTCGAGACACACTGCATCCGCCTGTTCTCTCCTCTGGCTCTCAGGGTAGCAGTCATCTACCGCCCACCGGGACCAACCTCCCAGTTCTTTGACCACTTTGCTACCTGGCTTTCTCACTTCCTGTCTTCTAATCTTCCATGCCTAATTCTCGGGGACTTCAACATTCCCATTGACGATCCTTCCGCTCCTGCTGCCTCCAAACTTCTTTCACTCACGTCCTCCCTTGGACTCACACAATCCTCCCTCCTCCCTACCCACCGCGATGGTCACGTTATTGACCTGGTCTTTTCCAACCTCTGCTCCATTTCTGAGTTCAAATGTCGCCCTTTCCCCATCTCTGACCACCACCTTCTCTCTTTCAACCTATCTGGACTTCCTAAACACCCTGCTCCCCCACCCCGCACACACACACTCGCAGAAATCTACATGCTGTGGACCCCCATCAATTCTCCAACCTACTTCACCACCTCCCTCATACCTCATCCTTCACCTGCCCTGATGCTGCCACTAATCACTACAACACTACGCTTATCTCTGCTCTAGACACTCTTGCTCCTCTTCGACTCTGCAAGGCCCCACGCCACCAGCTTCAGCCCTGGCACACCCTCCAGACACGCTACCTGCAAAGATGCTCCCGCACTGCAGAGCGTGCCTGGAGGAAATCCCGCTCTGAAGCTGATTTTGTTCACTTCAAGTTTATTCTCCGGTCATACACCTCTGCCCTCCACTTGGCCAAACAATCCTTCTTCTCATCTCTTATATCTACGCTGTCCTCCAACCCTAAACGGCTCTGGTCCACCTTCAACACCCTCCTCCACCCACCTGCACCTCCCCCCTCAGCTGCCTTCAGCGCTCAAGACCTGGCAGACTACTTCCTCAGTAAAACTCTAACTATCAGAAGCAACATCCCAACACAAGATAGTTATCTGCCACCTCCACTCCCACAGGTCCCCTCTGCCACCCTCTGCCGCTTCCTCCCAACCACTGAGGAGGAAGTCAATTCCTTATTGTCCTCCTCACATCTCACCACGTGCCCGCTCGACCCCATTCCCTCACATCTAATTCCTCCCCTCTCCTCCTCCCTCACCCCTGCTCTCACACACATCTTCAACCTATCTCTCTCCACTGGCTCCTTTCCATCCGCCTTCAAACACGCGCTAGTTACCCCTTTACTAAAGAAACCATCCCTAGACACCAACTCTCCATCCAACTACCGCCCTGTATCCCTGCTTCCCTTCACATCAAAGCTCTTAGAAAAACTAGTCTTCAACCGCCTCTCCCTCTTCCTGTCCTCCAATTCCCTACTTGACCCCCTGCAATCTGGCTTCCGTCCGCTACACTCAACTGAAACTGCCCTCACCAAAGTCACCAACGACCTCCTAACTGCTAAAAAACACGGCCACTATTCTATTCTCATCCTGCTTGACCTCTCGGCTGCTTTTGACACTGTTGACCACCCCCTCCTTCTACAGACCCTCAACTCTCTGGGTCTCGGTGACACTGCACTTGCTTGGGTTGACTCCTATTTATCCAACAGGTCCTTCTGTGTGTCCTTTGCTGGTAACTCCTCCTCTTCATTGCCTCTATCTGTTGGTGTACCTCAAGGCTCTGTCCTTGGTCCTCTGCTCTTTTCCATCTACACCTCCTCCCTGGGCAAAATCATCAACAGCTTTGGCTTTAATTACCACCTCTACGCTGATGACACTCAGATCTACCTCTCTACCCCTGATCTCTCTCCCCCTGTCCTTTCAAAAGTCAGTGACTGTTTATCTGGCATCTCCTCCTGGATGGCCTCCCACCACCTAAAGATCAACATGTCAAAGACTGAGCTCCTACTTATTCCTCCCTCTAATGCCTCCCCACCTCCTGACTTCTCTATCACGGTGGAGGGTATCACCATCTCCCCATCAAACCAAGTTCGCTGTCTTGGAGTTACACTGGACTCTGCTCTTTCCTTCATCCCCCACATCAAGTCTCTTTCCTCCTCCTGCCGATACCAACTGCGTAATATTTCCAGAATTCGGCCATTTCTTACCGCTGTCACCAAAACAACTCATACACGCCCTGGTAATCTCCCGACTCGACTATTGCAATAATCTCTTATCTGGCCTCCCTCTGTCCCGCCTCTCCCCCCTACAATCCATCCTGAACGCCTCCGCCAGGCTAATTCACCTCACCCGCTGCTCTGTCTCTGCCGCTCCCCTCTGCGAGTCCCTTCACTGGCTCCCCATCCACTGCAGAATTAAGTTCAAAATCCTTATCCTTACCTACAAAACCCTCACTAACTCAGCGCCCCACTACCTGTCCTCACTAATCACCAAATACACCCCAGCCCGCTCCCTAAGGTCAAACAGTGACCTGCGCCTAGCTTCTCCCCGCATCACCTCTTCCCATGATAGACTGCAGGATTTCTCACGCGCAGCCCCCACTCTCTGGAACTCTCTCTCGTGCTGTCAGACTTCCCCTAACTTCTCTTCCTTCAAACGCTCCCTGAAAACATTCCTATTTAGGGAAGCCTACCACCCAACTCACTGACGCAACCATCAATCACTCTCACCTTACAGTCCTCTCCTCCTGTTTCCAACCCCAACCCTCCTAGATTGTGAGTTCCTACGGGAATAGGGCCCTCATCTCCTCCTGTACTGTTTGTCAAATGTTGTCCAATGTATTGTAACCCTCTCTGTACTGTGCTTATTGTACAGCGCTGCGGAATATGCTGGCGCTTTATAAAATAATAATAATAATAATAATAGTCACTGTGTTACATGTTTACAGGTGCATTCTGTATATAGTCACTATGTTACATGTTTACAGGTGCATTCTGTATATAGTCACTGTGTTACATGTTTACAGGTGCATTCTGTATATAGTCACTATGTTACATGTTTACAGGTGCATTCTGTATATAGTCACTATGTTACATGTTTACAGGTGCATTCTGTATATAGTCACTGTGTTACATGTTTACAGGTGCATTCTGTATATAGTCACTGTTACATGTTTACAGGTGCATTCTGTATATAGTCACTGTGTTACATGTTTACAGGTGTATTCTGTATATAGTCACTATGTTACATGTTTACAGGTGCATTCTGTATATAGTCACTGTGTTACATGTTTACAGGTGCATTCTGTATATAGTCACTATGTTACATGTTTACAGGCGCATTCTGTATATAGCCACTATGTTACATGTTTACAGGTGCATTCTGTATATAGTCACTGTTACATGTTTACAGGTGCATTCTGTATATAGTCACTATGTTACATGTTTACAGGTGCATTCTGTATATAGTCACTATGTTACATGTTTACAGGTGCATTCTGTATCAAGGTATATTAATAGGGATCTCTTAAGTGACTTTAGGCTAGGGGAAGATTTGATGGCGTATGGGAGGATATTCCATATTTGTGCTGCTCTGTAGGAAAATGAGGATCGAGTCACTTTCTTTTTGTATTGTGGTATTGCAAGTAAGGTGCTGGTCCTGGAAAGGAGAAGAAAATAAATTTGTAGGAAATATGCTCCCTAGGTTACATGTTTACAGGCGCATTCTGTACATGAAGACCTAGATTGACTTATGATTCTTCTCATTGCTTCTCAGCGAGATCTTGGGAAACTGTTTAGCTACCTTCAATCTAGATGCTCCTATGGTGACCATTCTCAGCCAGGGTACCCAGCTACTTCCTGAAGTCAAATGCCTGGAAAGGAAAGAACCAAGAGGAGATGACGATGCATGATTTAAAAAATTAATAAATACAATTAATAAAAGTGGGGTATCAGTAAGGATTAATAGCTAATCCTGCTGTCTTTAATTCCGTACATTATCTCTACACAGTAATTTGTGCATATAACAATAGATTATATTAGAAATATTATCATATCGGCATTTATATAATTTTGAGTGGGTGTATGAAAAATATTCTTTATCATGTGTTTTACAGAAATGTTATGATTATATTGTATGTACTGGTGGGTGATGAATTGGAAAATAGTGTGCTAAAAGGGGCATTTAATTGGTCCTGGAGCTATAACATGTTTTAATTGTGATTTTAGATGCGTCTGTCAATGACCGGTGTGGGATAGTAGAACAGTAATTAGATGTCTTGTTTTAGTTATTTTATTTTTATAGTATTTTATTATCTCCTGCAAAGTCCCCTTAGAAAGAAACATTGAGACCGTGGAGCACAGGCCTTCGGCGGCATAATATACACCTTTTTTTTTAATACACTCTTAAGATTACATTATTTCTGTAGGACAATCAAAATTAGACACTGTGCTTTATGATACTGAAGACTGACTGGACTTTGATCCACCACCTCATCGAGAGACCAGAATCCCAGCAGATTTAGGCCGGCGTCAGATGAACGCAGTGATCACGTCCGTGTTGCCGCACAGTTTAACGTCCGTCGTAGTATAGAATCATGATCAATAGAGACCCACACACGAAGTACGTGCGCACCGAACTGCGCACGCACAACACACGTGGCAAACGGACGCAACTTGTCATGGCACAAATGTATTAAAATATTGTATAAAATGCCCTTCAGGCTGTGTGTATAAGGTGTAAACACAATGACATTTCTTGTGTAGACTTTAGTTTCGTTCCCAAGATACCTCATTATTATTATATGCAAATATTCCAAAAGATCCCAAACCATCCTGATCCTAAACATTTCTGTGAATTTTACTAAACCTATATTGCCAAACCTTGGGCGCTATCCGGTCCAGCTCCTCTTAGCCATTCTGCCAAATGGTACACATTATCCATGGAACCATTGTTTATGGAAGAAAAAAAGGAAGCCAAAGAGGTCAATAAGAGTAGGGTTGTAATCCTAGGTTGGCGACTGCTCCTTTTACACAAAGAAAGGGGTTATCCCTGTAATCTCCCGAGGCAAGATCCGGCAGGTCATGTGACCGCCGGCGTCTGGCTCAATGGAGTCCTATGGACTCCTTCGAGTGAATGCTCGCGGCGGCGCTCAGCGCAGCCGTGAGCATCCCGGGCCGTAGCGTGCGGTAACAATGCAGGCAGCTTTTTAAGCATCTGCCTTGTAATTCCACGCTAAAAGGGGGGCGCTAGAGGGAAAACTGCAGGCACAGTTTTTCCTCCCTAGCGCCCCCGTTTTAGCGTTAGGAATGTAATGTAGTCCTATGTCTCTAAACAATAATGATTTTTATCACCAGGTCATGTGCGGACAATATTTTTTTTCGAAATATCGGCTGATTCATTTGTAAAAAGTTTAATTTTTTGAAAAATGCCGCTGGTCCAAGGAAAAGCAGTAGGAAAAGGGAAGTGCTCATGCCACTGTACAGAGCACTGGTGAGACCTCACTTGGAGTACTGTGTGCAGTACTGGAGACCGTATCTCCAGAAGGATATAGACATCTTAGAGAGAGTTCAGAGAAGGGCTACTAAAATGGTGTACGGCTTGAAGGAGAAAAGTTACCAGGAAAGGGTTAATGATCTTAACATGTATAGCTTGGAAAAAAGACGAGACAGAGGAGATATGATAGAAACATTTAAATACGTAAAGGGAATCCACAAGGTAGAGGAAGGGAGTATATTTAAAAGGAAACAAAGTAGCAAAACAAGAGGACATAGTCTTAGATTAGAGGGGCAAAGGTTTAAAAGTAACATCAGGAAGCATTATTTTACTGAGAGGGTGGTGGATACATGGAACAGCCTTCCAGTAGAAGTGGTAGAGGCTAAAGCAGTGATTGAATTTAAGCAAGCATGGGATAGGCATAAGGCTATCCTAAACAAAAGATAAATCCAGGTAAAGTATCCATGTAATTGGGCAGACTAGATGGGCCGAAAGGTTCTTATCTGCCAATATTTTTCTATGTTTCTATGTTTCTATGAAAAAAAAAATAGTTGGCGGGTTCAATGGCCAAAAAAGCTTAATTTTGTTCAGCATCATACAGATTTTTGCCTTTTAAATATATCGATTAGAAATCTTTTTTTTAAAAAAACATCAGACTTTACTTTTTCATTCCCTCTACTTCTCTCCTGAAAATCCATTTATCGACTCTTTTTTTAGCATTTGATGTTCTTTTCAGAAATCGCCAAACCGTATATTTGAATTGATTCGATAAAGACGATATTTTCATTGAAAAGTATAAACGCGAGAGGCTATATTTCGATCTGAATTTTTTTTTTCCGGGATCGAAATACTGGTTAAGCCAAACTGAAAAATTACCGGAAAAAGTCTTGTTTTTCAACCATCAGGCTAATTAACCCTTTCACCACCAAGTGATTTTTCCAAAAACTATTGTCAGAAACCAGTGTTTTTTTGTAAAATCATTTTTAATTATACTTTAATAAATGGCTATTACTGTAAATAACCTATACGGCCAGTAGATGGCGCCATCTACTGCCAAACTGAATTACAGAGGTTTGAGCTGCTGGTCTGCTTTTTTTTTTTTCCCTGCATCGGCTGCTGAAAGCCTGATATTTCGGAGCTTTTAGCAGCTGATTTTACAGTTTTAGCTCTTTGGGCATTATGCCCAAAGGGCTTAAAAATTTGGGGGCACCTTCTGCAGCCTAAAAGCAAACAAAATTTGTTTGCAGCAAATGAATTTCATTTGCTTTTGGACTGCAGATCAGCAGATCGAGATATCTCTATCGGGGCACCAGATGGTGCCTTCGAAACCCGAGCTATCTCAATCTCGGTAGCGAAGGGGTTAAATAGCACCCCTAGTTCTAGATAAACATGTCCTCTCATGACCAGTTGAATCATTTGTCTGCTGAGATTTTTTTAAGGCCAATTGTACAGATGTATAAATTAAATTTTCTTTAATTTTCAGTTCCTTTTAATAATCATAAAGCTTCAAAAAGGCCTCGGCACATCCCTCAGGGAGATATATGTGTATGGGACCACAAGGCGCTCCCTTTTTAGTGCGTTTTGGCTATCTTGCCCTTCATCACAGGCCGCACAGCAATTTCCACTTACTTGTATAACTCAATTCATGCGTTGATAACAGAACCGTGCACGATTGTGCACCCATCAGCTGTAAATCAGCTGCATAGCGAGTGCACAAAGAATTTCTGCAGTCATTAAGTGTATGAATTACCGAGTGCTGCCCATTTAACACGTACGGTGCATAATTGTGCTTTCAGCTGGGGCTGCATGGAGCCGAATAGAGGGTCTATTTATTCCAAGCTTGAGTCTCAGAATAGAAATCCTCAGACGGAATGCGCGCTCATTCTGCAAATTAAATTCCAGACTTTTAATTGCAAAGTTTGGAACAAGGTTCTGCTTATTAATAGGTTACCCAAACAAAATAATTAGGAGGGGGGAAAAAAAAAAAAAGGTTTATGTGCAGAAATGCAAAGATTTAGGATGCCGGCGGATTTATTAGCTGTGGATTAATTAAACTAAAGCTGAATATTTGTGGTTGGCGGAATTTTATTTTAGTTTTTGGACGTGCAAGGCCCTAGCAGCACATTAATATCCCTCGTTCTTGAAATAATAAAAAGTAAAGTTTTGAAGTTTCTAGGTGCATATTTTTCTGAATGGGATTTATTGGTTTTGCTGCAATTTATGGCATTAGAGGCCACCTCTGTAATGAAAAAAATAATCTATATATATATATAACAAAACAGGAGGAGAGCACACCAAACATATTCAAATACAAAAGAAACCACAACAGCAGCTAAATTCATTTAGACATAGAGATTTACCAGATTTAACCCTTTAAATGCTTACTAACATTTCTTAACCCCTTCAAAAACACTGCAGTTCTTAACCCTGACACAGATTCAATGCTGAGCTCTGTTGAACAATGGTGGAAGTTTAGTTTGCAATGGATGGCCATGGATTGCGTAAACCTGCCAACAGCGACAATGTATTCCACCCCTGGCAGGTCCTATCATACTAACCTAATGACTGCTCTTATGGGATAAACTTGAGGACCCAGGCCTTTCTGAAGCTCCCTGCAGATCAAGGTTGCCAGGGGTGGAATACATTGTCGCTGTTGGCAGGTTTACGCAATCCATGGCCATCTATTGCAAACTAAACTTCCACCATTGTTCAACAGAGCTCAGCATTGAATCTGTGTAAGGGTTAAGAACTGCAGTGTTTTTGAAGGGGTTAAGAAATGTTTGTAAGCATTTAAAGGGTTAAATCTGGTAAATCTCTGTCTAAATGAATTTAGCTGCTGTTGTGGTTTCTTTTGTATTTGAATATGTTTGGTGTGCTCTCCTCCTGTTTTGTTGTATTTTATGTCTTGAGATGCACCCGCACTGAAAGCGTAGTTAAGGTTGAGTGCTGCCTGCCCATCTCGTGTAAAAAATAAATAAATATATATATATATATATATATATATATATATATATATGCCTAATTTATTTATTTTCATCGCTATATACAGTATATCAGAGAATGGAGACATGATATAGCAAACTCCCAGAAACTCCTCATTTACCAATCCTTACAGAGGGAATACAAACTGGCCCCATACCTGGAGGTACTACAAGACCCCAAGGACAGACAGATCCTGAGCCGGTACAGACTGAGCGCCCACAGCCTGGAAATTGAATCAGGGCGGCATAGACAGACCTACAAGCCCAGGGAGAATAGACTGTGCCAGCATTGTGACCAGGAGGCCCTGGAAGATGAGGTCCACTTCCTCCTACAGTGCCCCAAGTACTCAGCACTGAGGGAAACTCACTTCCAGAGACTCTCCGCTCTCATCCCGGACTTCACCTCTATAGAAGAGACAAGGAAACTCCACATCATACTGGGAGAAGAGACGAGGAAACTCCACATCATACTGGGAGAAGAGACGAGGAAACTCCACATCATACTGGGAGAAGAGACGAGGAAACTCCACATCATACTGGGAGAAGAGACAAGGAAACTCCACATCATACTGGGAGAAGAGGAGCCGGCGGTGAAAATATCTGCCCAATACGTCCCAGAATGTCACAGACTGAGAGGAACATGAGAGATCCCGGACTTCTAAATCCCCAACACGGACTCGCCCCCATCCCCCATCATATCCCTTAAACCTGATAATGTCCATGGACTTACCCATTTTCCCCCATATATGTCCCACTACCCCCCTCCATCCCATAGAAACTCCCCATATGCTTTGGCAATGCTAAAATGTATTTGGTCCTACCAATAAAGCTTATTTGAATTGAATTTGATATATTTTTATTGCCATATATTGTATGAGCATTTGGGTCTCTACCATTATTTTTAAATAAAAGAACAAAAGCATGTATACCAACTATAATCGCATGTTTATGCATCATCTTGCCTTGCACTGATACATGGCTGGCCACGTTTTCATCGGGGAAACTGGCCGAATATATACTTTGGCACCTGTGTTATTAACTTTAGCCCTGGATTTTTCTTTCTCTCTCACTTTCTCTCTCACATATATCCACCATAATGTTGTAGACTAAGACCTGTCGCTGAGTTCTGGGTCCCCTATTCTTCTCGATCTATACCGCCTCTCTTGACATCTTTATCTCTTCCTATGGGCTCCAATATCATCTCTATGCTGACATCACCCAAATCTACCTTTCCTATCACAATCGCTCTCCTCCTTTGTTGGACCGTGTTACTGCCTGCCTATCGTCTGTCTCTGGATGATTTCCTGTTTAATAGAGCCCAACCTCTCTAAAGCTGAACTTCTCATCTTCCCTCCCTCTAAAACCAATATTCCATCATCCATTTCCCCTCGGGTAAATGGCGCCAAACTGGGGATCTGCAAGCCCATGCACGAATGTTCGTGTATGAGCAGCCCTGACCAGCCCCTGGGGCTGACAGCCAGTCATCTTTTTGCAATTTCACGCCAGAATGACATGCCCCTTACTGAGTGTGTCACACTGGCAATGCCACACCAACACCGTCATGGCAGCTTCCCCATTGGCTACACCTCCTGTTCTTAGATCGACCAGATTCGGCAAGTCTGGACTCCTACCTTTGCTGCGCACCGCAATGCCATTCCCATTCGTGGCCATAACATAGGTTTAACAGGTCTGCTGTCATCCCATAAAGTCTGGAAACAGCCTGGCCTTTAGCAAGTAATCCAGTGATATTCCTTCAAAAACCAGTATCTCTTTGGCTCACTGGCAGACCCAGAGAGGGTGTACAGGGGGCATTTGCCCCATCAAGCTGAAAAAAATCCAATGTAGGTGATACAGGGGACCTTTTGACATTTTTAACCCCTGTATCTCTGGTTCCATAAATCCAAGATGGGTAAGTGAAGTGTCATTGGAAAGCCCATATTCATAGGCCTTTCCAATGATACCAAGCATGTTGAGATATAATGAAAAATAAAAAATATTTAATTCATATGAATGAAATGAATGATAGTGACCTGATGGTCTGTGATGCTGACAAAGTTTATGGATAGCCTAGTTTCTGAGCCTGGCTAGAGTGACTTCCCTAAATGGTATGTGTAGCTATATATGTGTTCTGAGTTGTATGAGTGGGTGCCTGGACCTGCACATGTTACTGCTGGTTGTGCTCGATTCTCAGTGACAGGCAGAGCATGTGCCAGAATGCAGAACATTGCTGTGCGGGGTCTGTCAGGTGTCCGCTGAGCAGCAGAAGGACAGACCCTCTGTGGCAATGTTCTAGGGAGAGTGAGTGTGATGAGTGCAACCTATGATCTGGCGTCTGCTCTACCTGTCACTGCAAGCCAAACACTAGCTCTTAGCCCAAATTGGTAGAGTGTCCCTCCCGATACCCGTGTCTGCTTTGGCCAATAGAAATGATGGGATGGTTGAGTTAAAAAGACCCTGGCGGTGTGCTTCTTGGACCGGACCGCTCTGATTTTCAAATCTGATATTCTTACTGATGATATAACTGTATCATTTCTGAAACGGCAGAACGCCGCTGTGACCGCTTCACAAAGCAAAGGAAATCCAAGTTCCCTTCTCCAAGACGGTACAGCGTGAGCGCATAAAAGATTTACTGCATTTTATTTGTGAGAAATTAGAGGTGATGTAAAGATAGTACTCCTTTAGGGGACGTCTAATCTGCGCGCTTACTGATACGGGGGATGCAGTTGCTTAGGGAGGTTGAAATTCATGCTATAATAAGCTGCTCGCGTCTCCGAGCCAGATTCATTATAATCATCGGTTACGTAAGGGAATAGCATTGATCTGGCCTGATGTTATAAAATAACCATCTTTTGTTCAGTTGTGTTTTGGATTTTATATGAAATATACTGTTGCGCTTTATATTTTTATTATTTCTTTGTTTAAATTTCCGATGAATACACTGCGTCTGACTGCAGACTCCAAAAATGAGACGTACATTGTACTTATCTCGTATTGAGGAAGGCCAGAATATGAAGAAATTTCAGTGGGATCTACCGCATACAAAAGGATGGTTATAAAACGAATTATTCGATGTTTTAAAAGTGCTGTATGAGGCATCCTATAGGTATTATTATTGTTATTATTAAAAAGTGTCTGTGATTCATAAAGTGTATCTAAGGCCCTATTCCAACCGAGCCGTTAAGCCAATGGTCTAAGACGTTGGTCCAATGCCGGGCTCAGCAACCTTGGCCCTCCATATGTTTTGGAACTGCATTTCCCATGAGGCTCAGTCGACCGAATGAGTGGCTGAGCATCAAGGGAGAAGTAGCTCCGGAACATCTGGAGGGCTGAGGTTGCTGACCCCTAGCCGAATGGCTCCAGTTGCTATTCCAGCCGAGCCGCAAGCTTTGCTTGTGACTTGTACCTCGCGGCTGCTCACTGTATATTAGCGGATCCTATGCTTTGTATACTTTGTATGCTTTGTGTAGGAGCTGTTAACTTGTGGCTGGTCAGAGAAGGAACTATTGCAATGGAACCTCGCCCGTTCTTCAAGGCCCAAGGTGTTATTGAGGAAATAAATGAGCTCTTGGCACCAGGGTTTAAGTGGATTTGTTTTTGCAACATTCATTTTAATATCTAGATTTTGTTTTGGGACAAAATTGACAACTTGGATGATGACTAGGCTTGATGACTGTTTCAGGCAAAAATTTACAAGTTCTAGTGCAGGAATGTCAAACTTTGACCCCCCCCCCATGTTTCTGAGCTACAACTCCCATGATTCTCCGACAATTTATTGTATTCAAAGATTTCTGGGAATTGTAGGCCATCATGGCCAGAGTTTGATACCCCCCCCCCCTCAAATCATGTGGCTTTGATGTCCCTCATCAAATGGATGAGTTTGTTCTCCAGTTCATAAACCACATGTCCTTCTAAAATGAGGCCCTCCGTGAATAAATAGCGAAGGGATTCGTAGCAAACAAAGTTAGTGCGATCAATATGAATGTAGATATCAATATTTTTGGAAAGAAATCCACTGCTGAAAGGACTCTGTGGGAAATTCATTCATATATACGCGCATTCATGGCACAAGTACAAGCCTACAGCATTATAAATGGTAAACTCCCATGGACCTCACTTGGGGTTTTGGGCCAACGTCAATCCAAACATCTGCTTCGGATTTAAGGAGAAACTGCCAAATATCAGTTTGTTCGTTTACCGCATTACCCTAAATTAACATTTGGCTACAAACCAGTGGAAAGATTAAAAAAAAGCCACTTTCATCATCTCCGCAACGTGGTTTAAATAAGTGAAATATTATATGTTCCTGCGAGGCCTGCTGGGAGTTCCTCGGCCTCCGTCCGTGCAGCTTCCACTAGCCTCTCCGTATTTAGAGAAAAGGGAAAGTGTGCGAAAAAGGTACGTGTGATCAAGTCCGAAATTTAATGCAAAAGGTAATAGATACATATAAAAATATAAAACATAAGAACAAAATCAAGGAAAGGTTTATATGGCAGTGATAAATGGATTTTTCCTTAGCAGCTCTGGGCAGTTGAGGAGGCCAGTTGACGATTTTTACTTGCCACCTTAGGGCCCTGTCACCAGGTGTGAGCTAAAACATCAATGCTACATGAAAAATCTAGCGCGAGTCGCTAAAATGTAGCCCCTGTCGATCCACCAACAGATCCCTTGTCCGCGGTAGTCCGTGTACAAGGTGGTTTAGCGCACCCTAGGGAAACGCTAAGACCCAGCGCTAATGCAGTTGTGTACAGGATAGAACTGTTTTTTTCCATTGCAGAGAGCCGGGCCATACCTATCCCCCGCCCTCACAAGCTTGTATAAGTATGAACACATCCAGTAAAAAGCCCTCACACCCCGGCATTATTAAAATCCTCCAAGGTGGCCGTATCATCCATGTTTATAAGCACGCATATACTTCATTAAGGCTGATGGACATTGCATGATAAATGCCACCCAACAGCATGTAGAATCACTACAATGCATTTAATAGATCCAAAAGGAAGGCCAGGTGAGCCACAATAACTTCCCTGCTACAGTATATAAATAATACATGTTTCAGGGCAAGACTTATCCATGTGTCCCTTTAAACATTGTCCTAACCCTAAGGCTGGGGTCCGACAAACGCAGTGCGAATGTGCGTTTAGCCGCACTTTATTACGGTTGTGGTAGCAGCAAATGACGTCCATCGCAGGCCCACACATGAAGTACGGCCGCATGAAAGTTCGGCCACGCAACGCAAGCGGCAAACGGAAGCATTTTCGCAAGAACGTCAAACCGCTAGTACTGACGTACAGAGTGCGCTGCGTCGGCATAGCGTGATTAGGAGACGTCAGACGCTGCTCATGTCGGACCAACATAACGTCCAGACACCCAAAGTTTCCTGGTTTGGATCTGTAAAAATCACGGCCGAAATTGTGCATCGTATGACCCCTATTGCGTCTTCCGTGAAAAAATGCGTTTGGACGCATCAACGCACTTTTTGACGGTAGACATGAAAAATGCGTTCATCTGACCCTAGCCTAATACTCAACCGCTTACATACTGTGAATAACCCCCAGCATAAACTGTTTAGAATTAGCCAATATATTAGATTTAGGATACATGTCAATAAAGGACACATTTATAATATAGCCGACTGCAACAGCAGCGGCATTGCTGACCAGATCCATTACTGTGGTGTATGGGGCCAAGAGAACACCTGTGCTGCATTCCTTTAAATTGCCTGTTAATTTTGGGTGAGGGCCTGTTTTGCCTTTTTTTTTTCTCTTTTTTCGTCAGTTAACTCCAGGGTTGAGCAGTAGGTAAATATTTGCGATTAGCGCCCGTAAAAAAAAATAGCGCTGACAACAAACGATCTGTTGGGTACAAAAGCGCAAGTGATCTCTAGCGCTGCCCATGTTAAGTATCGGGTGCGTTAAGTACAGTAAGCTCATGCTACGTATCGTTAATTACTGCGCGCTAAATGATTTATTTTTTTCCCATAAACGAGAGTTTCTCTCGACGGATTGCACAGTGATAACTTATTTTACTCCCATATTTAATGTACGGATATGATACCTGTTGGCAGGGTATTACGTGAGCTGATAAGCAAAGCTTGACATGTATACCAGAAGGAGTGAAGCCCCTGACTGCAGCTTCATATGCCTTCATGTCACTAATGGTCAGCATTACGTCTTTACTTTAAATCATACCTTTCAATCAAGGTTTGCTCATGTCACTGCAATAGACTGAGGCTCTCTCAGAGGGTTTAATTGTGACAGATCAGATGAATTTCTTCTCTACTGGAAAGTATTTGGATCTCTCTGAAGATACAGAACATAACGAATACATACTGTATGGAAGTATATAGGTATTTTAGCGCAGAGACTCTCAGTAAGGGCGACAGTGGCACTCGATGTGCCTGCTAGCTGCCTATGCTGGCTTCCATAACAAAAATAGCTGCCTGCAATGAAGGACTGTTTCTAGACACGTGCAGTGATGGCCTGTCCATTTTTGTTATGGTTACTGGCATGTTTATATAGACTGCGCACTGGCCTTTTATAATATTATTATTATAATTTATTTATAAAGCGCCAGCATATTCCGTAGTGCTGGTCTTTATATAGGCTGCGTTCTGGCCTCTTATGTTTATATAGGCTGCGTTCTGGCCTCTTATGTTTATATAGGCTGCGTTCTGGCCTCTTATGTTTATATAGGCTGTGCGCTAGCCTCTCTCTGTTTATATAGACTGCGTGCTGGTGTCATGCCTGCTGGTTCTCCTGCTTTGCGGTCTCCCCAACAGAGAGGGCGCCAGTCTCTGAATCAGGCCACTTTGAATGCTGCACCTGATCAGTCACTGTGCTCTGAGCCCTGACGTGATTTATTCTACCCCTCAGCGCGTGTCTCCTAGCTCCTGCATATGATTTTCTGGTTTGACTTCTGGCTTGTATATTTGACTGATTTCTGTGTTTATCCCTTGGCATATGTTTATCTCGTGTAGTGACCTCTGGCTTGTTATTACTACGATAGCTCTCCTGTCCCTGATCTGTACTTTTATGTATTGTTTGTTTACCTTCTTTAGATTAGTACCTGGCCATCATCAAGGACCAGCTTCTCAGATTAGAGTTTTCCTTGCCTTGCTGGGTTTTGTCTGCATTTTTAAAGGAACAGTGAGTTTTCCATGAAATAAGGGTTAAAAATAAAAACTAAAAATTCCTTCAAATATCGTGCCTAGGAGGTCCCCATAACCTGCCCATGAAGTGGCGGATTTGTAGGATGTATAGAAACATTTAAAACCAAAAAAATTACGTTTCAAATGACGGTAAACGGGTTTCCTTTAATCTATTCATAAACAACTGCTTGGGGCGGCAGTCTGTATTAAAAGAGGAGACATTTTAGGACACACAGAACAAGTTTAGTGATTTTTTTGGCTAAATTATGGTGAAACCTATGCAGGCATTGGATGAAAGTAACAATAGGTGCTTTAAAATCGGGCCTTTAGTGTCAGCAACAGTGCCGTCACATCGTAACCCCTCTGTGGTATTGTGGAAGAGTGCAGGGTTGGACCCTGCGGTCCAATATTAAAATGATATAAATCTGGTAATATAGGCGTCAGTGGCAGTGCACCCAAATATTGTGCCTTTGGTGGCAGCAAGTGCCTTCCCACCGTAAGTAACCCCTCTGTGGTATTGTGGAAGAGTGCAGGGTTGGACCCTGCGGTCCAATATTAAAATTATATGAATATGGTACAGGCGTCAGTGCAGCCAAATATTGTGCCTTTGGTGGCAGCAAGTGACTTCACACCGTAACCCTTTTGTGGTATTGTGGAAGAGTTGCTGCTGGCAGTGAGAACACAAAGATTACAATTCCCAGATATTTTGTAGAAATGACGAGACCCCCAAAATAGTTGCTGGGAGTGAGAACACACATTACAAGAATTCCCAGATATTTTGTAGAAGTGAGACCCCCCCAAAACCTGGTGGCAGACTGGCAGTGAGAACACACACTAACACAACAATCTCCTCTCAAAAAACACGTGCTGGAGGCTGTGTGAAGCCTTATATAGTGTGTTGCGGGACTTAGCTCTGTGAGCCCATGATTGGGCAAAATTTGCCCAATCAGGACTCTGAGCCGTGATTGGCATAGTCTTGCACCTGACCTGCGATCAGGTGCAAGGCTGTAGCCAATTACAAGCTTCAGGCCAGTGGAAAAGTGCATTGTGGTCCATTGTGGGCGAACATGCGGCGAACACGCTGAAAAGTTCGAAGTTCGCGAACTTTCGAACGGCCAATGTTCAAATCGAACTCCGAACCGAACAGCTCATCCCTACTGGCCTCTTATGTGTATATATAGACTGTGCGCTGGCTTCTTATGTGTATATATAGACTGTGCGCTAGCCTCTTATGTTTATATAGGCTGTGTGCTGGCCTCTTACGTTTATATATATATGCTGCATTCTGGCCTCTTATGTGTATATATAGACTGTGCGCTGGCCTCTTATGTGTATATATAGACTGTGCGCTGGCCTCTTATGTGTATATATAGACTGTGCGCTGGCCTCTTATGTGTATATATAGACTGTGCGCTGGCCTCTTATGTGTATATAGACTGTGCGCTGGCCTCTTATGTGTATATAGACTGTGCGCTGGCCTCTTATGTGTATATATATAGACTGTGCGCTGGCCTCTTATGTGTATATATAGACTGTGCGCTGGCCTCTTATGTGTATATATAGACTGTGCGCTGGCCTCTTATGTGTATATATAGACTGTGCGCTGGCCTCTTATGTGTATATATAGACTGCGCGCTGGCCTCTTATGTGTATATATAGACTGTGCGCTGGCCTCTTATGTGTATATATAGACTGTGCGCTGGCCTCTTATGTGTATATAGACTGTGCGCTGGCCTCTTATGTGTATATATATAGACTGTGCGCTGGCCTCTTATGTGTATATATAGACTGTGCGCTGGCCTCTTATGTGTATATATAGACTGTGCGCTGGCCTCTTATGTGTATATATAGACTGTGCGCTGGCCTCTTATGTGTATATATAGACTGTGCGCTGGCCTCTTATGTGTATATATAGACTGTGCGCTGGCCTCTTATGTGTATATATAGACTGTGCGCTGGCCTCTTATGTGTATATATAGACTGTGCGCTGGCCTCTTATGTGTATATATAGACTGCGCGCTGGCCTCTTATGTGTATATAGACTGTGCGCTGGCCTCTTATGTGTATATATAGACTGTGCGCTGGCCTCTTATGTGTATATAGACTGTGCGCTGGCCTCTTATGTTTATATAGGCTGTGTGCTGGCCTCTTACGTTTATATATATGCTGCATTCTGGCCTCTTATGTGTATATATAGACTGTGCGCTGGCCTCTTATGTGTATATAGACTGTGCGCTGGCCTCTTATGTTTATTTAGGCTGCGTGCTGCCCCCCCTCCTTGAGGAGCAAAAACACATGGTACACCATCGCATATATACAGATTTATTCACACGATGTGTACAGAAAATAATCCTATTTCTTTCGCAAACATTAGGAGACTTCAAACCTCAGTTTTGAACCTTATCTTCTTGGTTCACAGCAGGGCAGGAGAATTTCTGCTCCTTTGTTCACTGATGAGGAGGAGAGGGGATGGTGATTATTCTAAGGAAACTAGTTGAAAGTGCAGGATTCCCAACTTTAAAGGATAACATTTATTTATATTGTCTGAATGAGCCATTATTTAGAAAGTCTTTTTAAAGATATATGCAAAGTGAATCATGATACATTTTTGGCAGGGGATAAAATATATACTTAAGCAGAATATTGAACACTTCAGGAATATCCCTTTTAGAAGAAGACTCCAGGCTGAACAGTTGACATTTAGCGCTTCATTAGTTTCTGCTGTAAATGGATATTCTTGCAGTCAAATATAAATCTGTGGGTTTGTCAAGAATTGGGATTAATTTTTTGTAACAATTGTGTAGAAAGAACATAGATTCAGAACACATTTTACAAGCCTGTATAAGATTATATATATATATATATATACATATATATATGTATATTATTGCAGAAGCCTTAATTCCTTATATTAATACAAAGAATTGCATCCCAGAGCTCTTGTGCCACATTCCCTATATGCAGCAAGGAATTCTGGGTAGGATATGCAAATGACCTCTGTCTCACTTTTATACATCCTGGATCTGTTATTACACAGAACCCTAAAATCAATGCTATGCCACACTATGAAGTGGTTTTGACCAGTTGCATAAACCTTATCTCTGCTAGAAAGCCATAGTGTGGCATAGCATTGATTTTAGGGTTCTGTGTAATAACAGACCCAGGATGCATAAAAGTGAGACAGATGTCATTTGCATATCCTACCCAGAATTCCTTGCTGCATATGGGGAATGTGGCACAGGAGCTCTGGGATGCAATTCTTTGAATTGTTGTGATGTGCAGGTGGCTTCTGCAATAATAAACATAATTAGTTATAGCGTGGAGGCTTTTTGTCCTCCACCACAACCCTTGTAAGTCTGTATATATACAGTGGCAAGAAAAAGTATGTGAACCATTCGGGATTATGTGGAGTTTTGCATGAATTGGTCATAAAATGTGCTCTGATCTTCATCTAAGTCACAACAATTTGAAAAACACAGTCTGCTTAAAATAATACAACACAAACATTATATGTTTTCATGTGTTTATGGAACAGAACATGTAAACATTCACAGTGCAGGGTGGAAAAAGTATGTGAACCTTTGGACTTAATAACTGGTTGACCCTCCTTTGGCAGCAATAACCTCAACCAAACGTTTCCTGTAGTTGCAGATCAGACCTGCACAATGATCTGGAGTAATTTTGGACCACTCCTCTTCACAAAACTGTTTCAGTGTAGCAATATTCTTGGGATGTCTGGTGTGAATCGCTCTCTTAAGGTCATGCCACAGCATTTCAATCGGGTTGAGGTCAGGACTCTGACTGGGCCACTCCAGAAGGTGTATTTTTTTTTGTTGAAGCCATTCCTTTGTTGAATTACTTGTATGCTTTGGGTCATTGTCCTGTTGCATCACCCATCCTCTACGGAGCTTCAGTTGGCAGACAGATGGTCTTACGTTTTCCTGAAAAATTGTCTTGATAAACTCTGGAATTCATTTTTACATCAATGATAACAATCCGTCCAGGCCCTGAAGCAGCAAAGCAGCCCCAAACCATGATGCTCCCTCCGCCATGTTTTACAGTGGGGTGAGGTTTTGATGTTGGTGTGCTGTGCCTTTTTTTCTCCACACCTACAGGGTTATTCAAAGAGATTCGAAAAGTCACCGCACGTTCGGTGACTTTTTGTTCTCTTCAATTCGGTTCCTTTTGCCGATCCCATTTCGGTGACCCTGCGGTGTATTCAGCAAGCACCACAGGGTCCCCGAATTGCAGGGAAAAGTCACCGCAAACCCGACGAATGCACGCTGAAAACCAGCAAAAACATCTGGATTAACCTTCGAAAAACCCGAGCAGGAGCCGATCACAAGCAGGGAAGCAGCCGAACAGGAGCCGAATCACACAGAGCCGAAGCAGCTGAGACGCAGAGGAGGCAGTGAATAAATTAGCAAAACCGTTTGTATGAATCTGTGAAAATGAAACGCTGTTTGCAAAGAAACTACTGATCGAAAATGTATGAAATTTGCATTTGAGGTCCAGGGAATGATAATAAAAAGGGCTGTTACAGAAAAAATAAGTAAACTTAAAAAAAAAAATCGGACTTTAAGCATTTTTGTGATTTTTTTTTTTAAAGTATCCTAAAAAATCTATAGATAAAGAGACTTTTTGCTGCAGAATTTTATAATGAACGGTTTATTAGATATTGAATTAAAACGGGAATATTTTTAACATTGAAGCCTATGGGATTCTCCTGAATAAACCTGTCGAATTAAACCACCGAATGGCAGGGCATTAGGGGAACCTTTCACTGCTGGTTTGTGTTCTCTGAATAGCCGAAGCAGTGCTTTTTTATGGGGATTTCACTGCCCTCGAACAGGCACCGAATGTGCAGGCAATTCGCTAGGATTTGGTGAATTGCCTGCTCTCTGGATAGCCGAATGGCCAGGAAAGGCAACCGAACGCTGATTTTCAGCGTTCGGTTACCTTTCTCAAGCAATTCGGATCTCTTTGGATAACCCTGATAGTGTTGTGTGTTTTTTCCAAACAACTCAATTTTGGTTTCATCTGTCCACAGAATATTTTGCCAGTAGTGCTGTGGAACATCCAGGTGCTCTTTTGCAAACTTCAAACCTGCTGCAATATTCTTTTTGGACAGCAATGGCTTCCTCCGTGGTGTCCTCCCATGTACTCCATTCTTTTTTAATGTTTTCCTTATTGTAGATGTGTCAACAAAAATGTTAGCATGTGCCAGAGATTTCTGTAAGTCTTTAGCTGACACTCTAGGATTCTTCTTTACCTCATTAAGCATTCTGCGCTGTGCTCTTGCAGTCATCTTTACAGGACGACCACGCCTAGGGAGAGTAGCAACAGTGCTGAACTTTCTCCATTTGTAGACAGTCTGTCTTACCGTGGACACATGAACATCAAGGCTTTTGGAGATACTTTTGTAACCCTTTCCAGCTTCATGCAAGTCAACAATTCTTGATCGTAGGTCTCCTGAGAGCTCTTTTCTGCGAGGCATGGTTCACATCAGGCAGTGCTTCTTGAAACTAGTAAACCTTAAAATTGGCATGTGTTTTTAAAGGGCAGGACAGCATTCAGCAACACATCCAATAATATCACACTGATTGGACTCAAGGTTGGCTCACTCCTGGCTCCAATTAGCTCTTGGAGAAGTCATTAGGCTAGGGGTTCACATACTTTTTCCACCCTGCACTGTGAATGTTTACATGTTATGTTCAATAAACACATGAAAACATATAATGTTTGTGTTGTATTATTTTAAGCAGACTGTGTTTTTCAAATTGTTGTGACTTAGATGAAGATCAGAGCACATTTTATGACCAATTCATGCAAAACTCCACGTAATCCCAAAGGGTTCACATACTTTTTCTTGCCACTGTATATATATATTTATACCAATACCATTTTTTCTAAGACCGAGTACCGATACTTTTCTTTTATTTCAGGTACCGACTGATACCGTTACTTTTATTTAAGGTCATGTGACCGCTGTCCAATTTATGGAAATGTTGTAATGCGTGGTCAGACACCCCATTTACTCTCTGCACTGGCCTGCGCACACCCTGACCACAGACACCAGACCATATATATAGTTGATGTGTGTTTTTCTGAAAAAGCAATTGGGGCTTTGGTGCTGAATTTAAACTTTGTGTATTTGTTCTACTTTGCTTTCGCTAGGTCTTATTTGATTGTCTTGGTCTGCATTCACATTTAACACACTCCTTGTACTCTTTGTCTTCTGATCCCAGGCTCTGTAGCAGCAGCATAGCGGCACAGCCAGGAGATGTAACATCCGACGTGACCTGGCGTCTTTACGTTCGCGAGACAAACCTCTGCTAGGTAAGGAAGTTCCTGCTTTGCACACTCTCTAAAATATATGGTTTGCTTTGGGTTTCCATCTATTTTCCGAAGGCATCTCATGAATAAAAACGAAGACAATACAGAGGTCATTCACTTTGAGTTAAAATTCGGGGCTCGATAGTGATGCGTAAACAAATGGCACAGAAAGACCTCTGCCCCTAACCCAAGTTTGCCTTAGGTGTTTGAGTAGCACGTACATGATAACAGCTCCACTTACTAAGACTAGTAACCCCATTGTAATTCCAAGCTCATTTGTTATTTCAGATTCGTCTCGAATCATGCAGACAACGCCAATACTTTTACATGTCCTTAGGTTTTGTAACTGGAGCCGCTTTTATAACAACATTCGGTTCGCTATTCTCATATCAACTGGGAAATAAATCCTACATCCCGGTATCAAGAGATTTCACAAACGCCATAAAGTACAGTAAAATAAGCCTCATCCCTTATGCTAGGGTCAGACGAACGCATTTTTCACGTCGTCCGTGAAAAAGTGCGTTCGAACGAATGGACGTATTTTTTTTATTTTTTTTTCACGGAATACGCGATAGCGGTCATACGATGTGCATTGTCGACCGTGATTTTGTACGGATCATCAATAAAACCCTTTTTGCGTCTGGACGTTATGTTGGCCGGACATTAGCAGCGTCTGACGTCTCCTAATCACGCACACACGCCGCTAGCGGACGCAGCGCACTCTGTACGTCCGTACTAGCGGTCTGACGTTCTCAAAAAAAATGCGCTTGTTAGCCGCTTGCGTTGCCTGGCCGCACTTTCGTGCGGCCGTACTTCGTATATTGCCCGTCATTTGCTGCTACTACGGCCGTAATAAAGTGCGGCTGCACGCGCGTTCTCACTGCGTTCGTCTGACCCTAGCCTTATTTCCATGATCTGTGTCTTCCTCTGTTGGGAAGAAGTAGATTAAAGTGTCCCAAAAGATACCCTGAAGTCTGAAAGGTAACACCATGGAGCTCCAGAGTCCTATGGACTCCGGGAGAGAATATCGGTAGCGTTGGGTGGCACCGCCGCTGGCATTAGTGTCGGTTAGATAAGGGCACTAAATGTCTGCTGCTTCTAATGGATAGTAACCCAGTAGTGGCAGTGGTTAACCAGAAATGGTGATTTTGAAAGAGCCCATTGCTCCGTTTGGAAAAGAGGTCTTGGTGCACTGGGCAAAATAGCCAAGTTTCAGATGATGCATCTCCTCTCCAGAAATATGATAAAATTGCACAAATGAATATATCCCTGCCAATAGCAGAATGTAAGGGTGCCGGTATAGATGCACATTGCATACCTATGAATGGGGATTGCAGCTATGTTAAGGCTTGAGGGAACAGTTCAGCTTGATAATCATCACTTTCCACCCAGTGCTTCATGAACGCTATATTAGATGCCTCCACCCATTGATTCCCTATTAACCCACATGGAAAAGAAATATATTTGAAACATGGTGGGCCCTATTTACATTCTTCGCGCACAAAAACAGATTAACGCGAGGGGCAAAACCCTTTGCACTGAACGTCGTAGTACGATGTTCACGCACAAAATGCGCATTAATGTCTAACGCGAGTGACCCTGCGCAAACCCTTTGCAAGCGCAATTTAGTGCGCGCATCCTATACTTAACACTGTGAGCGCAAATGCGTTTGTGCGCTGGTACGCACATGGTATTACAATCTTAGCGCAAAATTTAACAGACAACGTTTGCGCGCATAATTTTAACGTCTTTGAAAAGCTGGTGGTAACGGCAAAGTGTAACAACCTGACCGTACCAAACTGCGGATTCACAACGGAGAACGTGGATGCGCACATTTTTCTTTCCTAGATCCGTCAAAAATGACGGCCACTACCTTGTCTTCCGTCAGAACGTACGTCTGTTGTGCGCAGTCCGCACAAAATGACGGACTCGCGTTAAAATGATATTGCGCTCACTGATTTCTGCGCGCAACGGTACTTTGCACGCATTTTTGAGCGTCGGTTTTACGAGCGCAATTTCCCGACGGATGAAAATATGCGCGAGGAATGTAATTCCAGCGGTGATTTTCGTGCGTTAGCGTTTAACGCTTCGCGCAAAAAAACACGTGTTTAGCGTGAGTTTTTGCGTTAAGAATGTAATAAGGCCCATATTATTTAAAATACATTCATAATATATTTTTTCCCATTGACGTATATCTAAAATACTGCAATTTTTGTCATATTCAATATATTTCAATATATATATGAATGCATGCTGAAATATATTTCAAAATGTATTTTGGAATGAATTGTGAAATATGCCATGAATATATCCTGGAATATATGTTAAATGTACTTCAAAATGCAAATGATGTGGCGGATAAATAAAAAAAATACAGTACTATTCTATTCCGGTGGCTAGGCTGAACCCGCTTACCGTAAATTATTATTATTCTTTATTTATAAAGCACTAGCATATTCCGAAGTTGAGCTTGAGACTTGCTTCTCAATGGTCAAAGAGCAGAGACGTATCGTTGGGTGTCTTGCCCAAGAACACTTGACTGGAAAGGTGCTCTGGCCAGGATACGAACCTGGGTCTCCACGGTTATATAGTGATATTACGTCGACTCCATCCAGCCAATATAGTTGTGTTTTGTTACTGGCATATAGAAATGTTAAAACTGTCTCGTATTTCAACTCCAAATAATAATAATGAAAAAAAAAACACATTAGACTTGTTTGGGCAGAGTTTAAAATACTCTTCTTGTCAACTTACATTACCGAATCAAAATTAGTAAATTGTCAATGGGCCAGTAATTAGAGTGGTGGACATTATAATTTGGAGTTGAACTATGAGCCAGTCCTTAATATTTCTATATGCCAGTAACATGACATAATAATACTGGCTGGATGGAGTAGAGGTAATATCACTGCTCTATAACCATGGAGACCCAGGTTCAAATCCTGGCTAGAGTACCTCTCCAGTAAGTGTCCTTAGGCAAGACACCCAATGGTACATACTTGCCTACCACACTATCGACTGTGGAGTCCAGTGGTAACGTCTCTACCTGTCGACTGTGGAGAATCAAGTCATTAATACCATTCAGCACATCCCTCCAATACAACTGTAGAGACGTCTTGACTTTACAAGAAGCTGGTTCAACCTAAACACCAGGTTGCTGATCTACAATCGTGGAGACCCAGGTTCAAATCCTGGCCAGAGCACCACTCCAGTAAGTGTCCTCAGACAAGACTCCTAACGAAACGTCTCTGCTCTTTGACCATGGAGGAGCAAGTCAAATCCCCTTCAGCACATTCCTCCAGTACAACTGTGGAGAAGCAAGCATTGACTTGATAACCTGAAGCGGGTTCAACCTAGCCACCAAAATGTAATAACACTGTCTTTTTTTTTTCATTTATCTGCCACATATTTTGCATTTTGAAGTTAATTTCACATATATCCTCAGCATATTTCACAAGGCATTCCAAAATACACTTTGAAATCAGTTCAGAATACATGCTGAAATATATGTTCAATAATATATTCCCAAATGTATTGAAATCTATTGAATATGACCAAATATCTGTCAATATATTTGGGAAGAATGTATTTTAAAAATATATTTCCTTTCCATGTGGGAAGGTTGAGGTCTATATTTAGACTTTCTCCGCAGTGATACGCCATTGAACAATAATAGATGTTATGGAGTTAATATACAATGTCTTCATTCCAATGGTTCGAGAAGTGGTGGAGCTGAATGAACGCACTACTTTGGATCTTCTGTAATTCGTCATGGGAAAATAATGAATAAAATTTATATTATTTTATTAAATCAACATGGCTAGTCGAGGTCTCTGCCAATTCTTTCCAAAAATTAATAATAATGAATTTAATATTATTCTTTGCTGTGTTCTTGCTCTTGTGTCGTTGACTTACACTATTGATTGTTGACTTACTCTACACTATAATTTCAGAGATGGGCAAATTTGTTCTGATATTAACTCATGATATATATATTCTAATAACATTTTCATTTATGTGAAATGCAGTAAAAATGTCTTAGACAGTAAGACAGGTCCGGGGAAGGACTCTTGCTAACGGATTGTTCAGTCAACGGAAAACACAACACTACTACTGTCTGGAAGGCAAGCAGTGAAATTCACCTTATATACGGTCTATTAGATAGGCGGAGGAGAAAAGCCAAGAATTGCTTTAATTATATAGGTGTTTGTCTATTTGATAATGATTAGCTTGCGGTAATAGCTGCTCTAAATGAAGTCAGGCATATGGGGGAAGCGTCACTTTAAGGAAATGAGCTGTCAGTGTGATGGAAGGTCCTATTGTACATGCTGTATTAGAGGAGGTGGGGACCTCTACTCAAGGCAGTAATCTTAGTTCGTTGCCTGCAAGACTTGGCAGTTATGTGTTGCAGATCAATGCATCATTGGGTCCTTTTAGCGCGAATAACCTACGTGGAGTTTTACTGTCGGTTCATATAGTCAAGTGGGAAACAATGAAATCGCACAGAACGAGTACTACGAGCGTTTATAAGAGACTCTCTTCACCAGGCAGCTCGTTTGGAAAATGAAAAATCTTCTTAATTTATGGCAGGTTAATAACGGACTAGAACAGAAAATAGTTTTTCTGTCTCTTCGTTTTGGTTTTTCGTTTTTCTTTTGCAAAGGTCTGTTTTTTTGAAAAACGTCAGTTCTACAGAAATAAGAACGAAACAAAAGCGAATAAGTCCAAGTGCACCAGTGTAGCAGATTGGTACGACATAAAATAATGAGTTATCGGATCAAATTATAGAGAACATCGGGTAAAGGCAAGTGCATCCAAACCGTAGAGGTACCAGGAATAAGGAGGATGAGACTTGGACCATAATGACAGTAAAAGTCACATAACAGCTGTAATGTCATCGCACATTAGATGGAGGACATTGCAAAAATAAAAAACACAATATATGAAAACTTTAATGCGTACCAAGAAAGGGCTCACGAACAGAAGGGGCAGGGGAGGGTACAGAGATTAGTGCATCTGTGACGTTCTGGGTCCCTAGCCCTTTGGACTCTTGTCATGCACATACTTATGAACTATTCTAGTTCCTGGACTTTTGATTTGACCCATGCTGATTCCTGCACTCTGTGCTACATTGGGATCTCTCGCCCTGGAGCCTCACCTGGACTCACTCTAGTTCTGATTACTGTGCTTAAAAGGAGGCATCACCCTAGGAAGGGCGCTGCCTCATTCTGATCTGATCCTCAATCTGATTCTGATGCTCATTCACTTCATTTCAGTCCTGGTTCTGAACAGTTTTGTTTTCTGCATCTCCTGTCTGTATTCATGGTATTTTGTAGTAACTTCTGCTTTCAGGTTTAGTCATTTATATAACCCTCTGCTTAGTTCTGATCATTCTGTCTGTTCTTAGTTATATAGGTTCTTGGTATATTATGTATTTTTGTGTTCTTCTGGTCTACTTTTATTATATGGTACTTTAGTTCAGGTCTGTCTGTATCAGTGGCGTAGCGTGGGTTGTCAGCACCCGGGGCCAGCCAAGAATTGTGCGCCCCCCCCAACCTGTGGACACGTTATCGATATCGCCCCAGCTCTCACATGGATATTGCCCCAGCTCATGGATTTGCCCCAGCTCATGGATTTGCCCCAGCTCACACATGGATTTGCCCCAGCTCACACATGGATTTGCCCCCCAGCTCACTCATGGATTTGCCCCAGCTCACTCATGGATTTGCCCCCAGCTCATGGATTTGCCCCCCAGCTCACTCATGGATTTGCCCCCCAGCTCACTCATTGATTTGCCCCCAGCTCATGGATTTGCCCCAGCTCATGGATTTGCCCCAGCTCACTCATGGATTTGCCCCAGCTCATGGATTTGCCCCCAGCTCATGGATTTGCCCCCAGCTCATGGATTTGCCCCAGCTCACTCATGGATTTGCCCCCAGCTCATGGATTTGCCCCAGCTCACTCATGGATTTGCCCCAGCTCACTCATGGATTTGCCCCCAGCTCATGGATTTGCCCCAGCTCATGGATTTGCCCCCAGCTCATGGATTTGCCCCAGCTCACTCATGGATTTGCCCCCAGCTCATGGATTTGCCCCAGCTCATGGATTTGCCCCCAGCTCACACATGGATTTGCCCCCCAGCTCACTCATGGATTTGCCCCAGCTCATGGATTTGCCCCAGCTCACTCATGGATTTGCCCCCAGCTCATGGATTTGCCCCCCAGCTCACTCATGGATTTGCCCCAGCTCATGGATTTGCCCCAGCTCACACATGGATTTGCCCCAGCTCATGGATTTGCCCCCAGCTCATGGATTTGCCCCAGCTCACTCATGGATTTGCCCCCAGCTCATGGATTTGCCCCAGCTCACTCATGGATTTGCCCCCAGCTCACTCATGGATTTGCCCCAGCTCACTCATGGATTTGCCCCCAGCTCACTCATGGATTTGCCCCAGCTCATGGATTTGCCCCAGCTCATGGATTTGCCCCCAGCTCATGGATTTGCCCCAGCTCACTCATGGATTTGCCCCCAGCTCACTCATGGATTTTCCCCCAGCTCATGGATTTGCCCCCCAGCTCATGGATTTTCCCCCCAGCTCATGGATTTGCCCCCCAGCTCATGGATACTGCCCCCAGCTCATGGATTTGCCCCAGCTCATGGATTTGCCCCAGCTCACACATGGATTTGCCCCCAGGTCATGGATTTGCCCCAGCTCTCACCTGGACTGTTGCCCCAGCTCCGGCAGGGGGTTGAGGGACCCAGATGCCGGGCAGCGCGGGAGCGCCTGCCCGGTCTTGAACAGTCCGTCCTGTGAAGTGGATGCGGCAGTGTGCGTGCGCAGCCGGTCACGCGGTCCGGCCAGTCAGGTGGTCACCTGATTAGCCGGACCACGTGACCGGCTGCGCACGCACACAGCCGCATCCTCTTCACAGGACGGACTGTTCAAGACCGGGCAGGCGCTCCCGCGCTGCCCGGCATCTGGGTCCCTCAACCCCCGGGCCAGTTTTAGGGGCGCGAATGCGCCCCTAACAAAACTGCGCCCGGGGCCACGGCCCCCCCAGCCCCCCCCACGCTACGCCACTGGTCTGTATCCTTGCTTTTTGTATGTACTCTGCATAGGTATTGTGTTTCTGCATTTTTGCTTATGTTCTCAGTTGTTATTTTTCTGAGTATATCTGTTGTGCTTTTGTTTTGTATCCCTCATGTTGATTTACATTCTGTTATTGTCTGTCCTTACGTTTAGCCTTGTTTAGCAATAAATTCTTGGTGTTTTTCATATCTATATAGTGTTTTCACTGCTCATTAGGCTCACACCCTTTCTGCATCCAGCCAGGTCTAGCCCACCGTTACAGCATCTTGGTGGGCAGGAAATAAAAATCAGACTATCAGTTGGGTATGGCCACGTTGGGAGGAGAGCCAAGGTTTCCAAATTAGATGGCACTGAGGGACAGAATTATGTAGCTTGGCAGTCAAAAATTCCATTTTGTAGACATACAATATTTTAGCAATAACCACTTGTAGGACAGGATTTCCATACACACACACTATGCAGATTCTAGTAGCTGTACAGACCCTGTGGACCAAATTAATAGAGTTACGGGGAAGGCCGGACCATCTGGAGGGGCTATTGAGGAGAGCCAGCACTACTTCTTGTTTTTTGATAAAAATAATTGTACTAAATCCATTCTAGAATACCTTGACATATTATTCGTGATATTTAACCACCTTTTAATGCTGTAAGAAAATGTCATAATTGGAATATTAAATGGACACATTTTCCGTTGGTTATATTAACACTACTGGAATATACCAGGTTCTGTGCAAGGCTCGAGGATCAGACCCGTCCTGTTACTTCGCCTGGCTCTTCCTAATCGCAGAAGCACTCAAGGAACCAGCTTCCAGGTTACCTGACTGGTAACCCTGAAAAATCGGGTTTATTCCTCCAAAATCAGGACATCCTGGGGCGTGGTCTGACCGCGGAGAGAGCTGGCCGCGTGAGAGCAGAGCTCCGGTAAAGGGGACACCGGAACAGCGGATATATTAAGCGAATTTACCCTAAAAAGTACCTTTCAGGCAGGGCAAGGTCGGCTGAATATGATGCCAGCACAAAAAACCGCAAAGAAAACGTCAAAGGCTGAGTTTTTTACGCCGCGGGGTTTGAAGCTGAAGGAAGGCCTGGGCACCCAAGATGGCGGCGGTTCCACACAGACATCGCCGGGCGCGGAGATGGACCCAGGACTGGCCCTGCAAGGTATGGAGGCTTTTACTGCACGCATAGAGGGCTTGATAACCTCTCTCTCGGACAAACTGACCTCCCGGTTGGACTCTGTAGCGGCGGATATTAAGAGGGAGATCCGGGAGATAGGAGACCGCACGGACAAATTGGAGGAGAAAATGGCGGAGCAAGCTGGAGCGCACAACGAGATGGCGGAGAGGGTTGATGATCTGGAGGAACAACTGAAGGGGGCCTTACTGAAAGTAGCGGACATGGAGGACAGATCGAGGCGCCATAACTTGAAGATACGAGGTGTGCCAGACGCAGTGAATACGCAAGCCCTGTCGCAATATGTGACTGAGATTTTCCAACACCTTCTCCCTGATGCTACCCCTGACTCTCTCCTCTTCGATAGGATTCACCGGCTACCGAGACCCCCCTCGGCGCCCGAGAGATCACCGAGAGATGTATTACTTAGGCTCCATTACTTCAAACCGCGCGAAGACGTGCTTCGGGCCTTGCGGTCTCCTGATGCTCTTAAGCCGGAGTATGATCACATTTCTATCTTTCCGGATCTGTCTAAGGCTACGTTACAAAACCGGAGGAACTTCCGCCAGGTGACTGAGGCTTTACGCGCTAATGGAGTGTCTTACAGATGGGGATTCCCGGTTAAGTTGTTGGTGGCCAGAAACGGAGCTTTCCGCGTAATCACCTCGGTTGAAGCCGGGAAACGGCTTCTTAAAGTGTGGGGCATGGAACAACAGGGCCCTTCTTCTCCTCCGGCTACTCAAGCCCGGGGCTCGACTCAACGTCTGGATCCAGAGTGGCGTAAGAGATAAAGTCAACGTTAGGCATCCATGACAGCTGGCAGTAAAGAATTGGTCCTCCAGTGGGAGGTAATAGGAGAAGGTCCAGCTTGAAGGCCTTAAGGGCCTGGGCTTCTCCTTCCTGGTCTCTATAGAGGACACTAAGATGTAAACCCGCAAAGGGAACGTCGGACTGGTCACTATGTTGCGAGGGTTAAGTCTCTTGGACAGGTGTGCCCCGAAACTGGACTCCTTGAGATCTCTCACCGTTTTGCTTTTTTTCTTCTATATACTGTTTGGTTTTGCGGGCCTGTCCCTCCGCAGACCTCGAGGTTTCCCCCCCTCCCTCCTCTCGTGAGGGGTACGAGAAGGTCCCCCTTTTTTTTGGGGCTTCTCGCTGGAGATGTTTATGGATGTACATAGTTCCCAGGTGAATACCTGGTTGGTGTGTTTTTTTTTCTGTTATTGTTATGTGTGGCCACCTCCTTGCTGTCTAGATAAAGGTAAAAATGTGCACTTTCCACATATTGTTATTAAGCGCAATGTTGAAGATACTCTCATACAATGTTAAGGGGCTAAACGCTCCGGTTAAGCGTCATTCTCTGGCGGCGGATGTGTTGCGGCTAAAGCCGGATGTGGTTTGCCTCCAGGAAACCCATTTTAAACGCCTTGCCCATCCCCCGCTAGGAATACGCAACTTCTCCACGCAATACCACGCCACGGGTCCTACCAAAGCGAGAGGGGTGTCGATTTTAATTAGATCGGATGTCGTATACCAATTACATAGAAAGATTTCGGATCCGCAGGGCCGCTATCTTATTTTGGTCTGCTCGCTGAATCACAAAACTTATACGCTGGTGAATGTATACTCGCCTAATACTGAACAACTTTCTTTTATCTCTGGAGTACTACATAGGGTGTCCCTGGTAGCGACTGGTGTATTGCTAATATGCGGGGATCTCAATTACAGTATTGATCCATCGCGAGATGTCCGGTCCCCTAAGACAGTGGTCCCCAACCCAGGCCCTCAGGGCCCACTAACAGGCCAGATTTTGCAGATCACCTTGGGGAAATGCAGACTGAATCCTGCAATCACTGAGCAGCAAATCATAACACCTGTGCTGTGCTTCAGATATCTGGCAAACCTGGCCTGTTAGTGGGCCCTGAGGGCCTGGGTTGGGGACCACTGCCCTAAGATCCCGATTCCGACCAAACGTAGTATACGACAGGGACAGAAATTGAGAGACCTGTTTTCCTCCCATGGTTTATATGACGTATGGCGCTTATGGCACCCGGGCGACTCAGAGTTCACGTTCCATTCAAGGGTACACAACACGTATAGTAGGCTAGATTATTTTCTGTTACAAAGCTCCTCTCTGTCACAGGTCCTTAAATGCGAGATTTTAGATATTACCTGGTCGGATCACGCGCCGATCTTTTTGACAATTGGAGAGGGAGGAGAGAGAGGAACGGGGAAGGCGATGTGGCGCTTTAATGATTCAATTTTGTCTGACCCTGGTGCCTTGGCTGAAATAGAACAGACGTTGGCGGAATATTTTACGTTGAATACTACTCCAGGGGTCACGCCAGAAACACTTTGGCAAGCGCACAAAGCTGTCCTGAGGGGCGTGTGCATCAAATGGGCTTCTCGTTTGAACCAAGCTCGTCAGGCTGATAAACTTTTGATATTGTCTCAAATCCATGTAGCTGCGCAGGCGAATAGCTCGGACCCTACCCCGGCCCATCTGAAAATACTCTTCGAAGCGCTGGAGCGACTGTCAGACTGGAATTACAAGGCTCTTCTTTATTCTCAGCGTAGATTGAAGGCACGGTACTATGCGTTTAGGGATCATCCGGGTCGGCTCCTGGCCAGATATCTTAGGCCTATGGTCGCGACCACTAGAATTTCCCACCTTGTGCTTGATTCTGGTAGGAAGACGGTTTATAAACCACTGGAAATAGGGAATGCCCTAGCCGCGTATTATGGGGACCTGTATAATTTACAACCTGACCCACTCCCATCCTCAGTTTGTGAGGCACGGGTGGATCGATATTTATCGGATCTCCATCTGCCTTCCTTAACTCCTACCCAGAGGGACGGTTTATCGTCTCCCTTTACGGAGCTAGAGATAGCGACGACCATTAAGTCCCTTCCATCCCATAAATCCCCGGGCCCAGATGGCTTTACAGACATATATTATAAGAATTTTTCTGCCCAGTTGACTCCCCACCTTCTCTCGCTTTTCACCTCGGCCGCGGAGACAGGTAGATTTCCTGAGGAAATGTTACGTACTACTATTGTCCCTCTCCCTAAACCCGGTAAATCCCCTACTCTGTGTCCAAACTTTAGGCCGATATCTTTATTAAATGTCGATGTAAAAATCTATGCCAAAATTTTAGCGAATAGGGTGGCGGAACTCTTGCCTAAGCTGATTTGCTCAGACCAGGTGGGGTTTATAAGGGGGAGACAGGGGCCGCACAACACTAAAAAACTGATAGATTTAATACAAGTAATTCAGACACACCGCCTCCCGAGCGTACTGTTAGCGCTAGACGCTGAAAAAGCGTTCGACAGAGTGGATTGGATGTTTTTGCGTAAAGTGTTGCTGAAGTTTGGTTTTCGGGTCTCGGTGCTGCAAAGTATTTTTGCGTTATATGCTTCTCCGACGGCGTCGGTATTGACGGCAGGTTTTCTATCGACTCAGTTTGGCATTAGAAATGGGACTAGACAGGGGTGTCCCCTGTCCCCATTGTTGTACGCTCTAGTGATCGAACCATTGGCGCAGCGAATACGACAGGACGATGGGGTGGCGGGGATTATGGTGGGTCCAACGGTGTACAAAATAGGGCTCTTCGCAGATGACATTTTACTGACTCTTGCTGAACCTACAGACTCCTTACCTCGACTTAGTGAACTTCTGACGGAATATAGTGCGGTATCTTTTCATAAAATTAATTTACCTAAGTCGCAGGCGTTAACTATCAATGTCCCTGGTAATGTTAGGGAATCATTAAGACAGCATTTTCAGTTTGAATGGCGGGAGGATTATCTGCAGTACCTAGGGGTAAAAATTTCTAAATCTCCTGACCAATTATTCGACCTAAACTACAAACCCTTCTTATCTCATATAAAACAGCTTTTGTTTAAATGGAAAAGGACGTCCTTATCGTGGATGGGTAGGATGGCTGCTATTAAAATGTCACTTTTGCCCAAGCTACTATATTATTTTAGAACCATTCCGATCCGTTTACCTAAATCTTACTTAAACGAGGTACAATCTCTTTTGAACCATTATGTGTGGAACGGAAAACGACCTAGGGTTCCCACTAGGTTGCTCAACCTCCCCATACGGAGAGGCGGGCTGGCTATGCCTAATATACATCTATACCACAGAGCTGCGGTGCTGGCGTCTTTAGCAGAATATTTCCACTCCCCGCGTCCTCCACAGTGGACAGCCATAGAACAGTCTTTTGCGAAACAATACCTAATAACAACGGTCATTTGGCTCACACGCCGTCAGAGGCCCCCTCTACCAGATATATTGCCGCTTACTAGATGGTATTTACACGTCTGGGATATGAGTCGTACCCTTTTATTAAATACTACCTCTCTCTCGCTGGCAACCCCTCTGGAGGTATTGACACATTGGATTGCAGACTTTGACAGTGCTAGGTGGACCTCTAGGGGGATTGGCCATCTCCACCAATTGATATCGGGAGGGAAAATGCTGACCTTCGAAATGCTACAGCAGCGTTATAGGTTAACGGAGGCATGGCGGCTTTCTTACTACCAAATAGCATCGGTTATACGTCGGCCAGGCGTGAGTTTCCCACCTACCTTACCTCAGGCCCCATTGTCACCATTTGCGAGTTTTGTGGTACAACCAAGCACAAAGGCAAAACTCCTTTCTATATGCTATGCAGCGCTAAATGTACCAACACCGGATCACACATGGTCATTCCAAAAGGCTTGGGAGGGGGAGTTGGGTATTAGGATACCATCTCAAGCCTGGGAGCGGGCGTTTGAATTGGACAGGGGAGCGTACCGGTGTGCTTCTTTGATGGAAGTGAGACGTAAAGTATTATACCGTTGGTACCTGGTACCAGCAAGGGAATGTCATATGAATAAAACAGTCTCACTAATATGTTGGCGCTGCGAGAGGCTAAAAGGAACCATGATTCATGTTTGGTGGGATTGTGTGGTAGTAGAGCCATTATGGCGAGGAGTGGCGGGCCTGGTGGAAAAAGCAATAGGACTGGTGTTACCATTTGCTCCTGCGGATTTTTTATTGGGAATATCAAAGGTTAGGTTGGGCAGGTGGCAAAGGAAATTGTTTTGTGTGATAACCTCTAGCACTATGTTGTTGATAGCTCGGAGATGGAAGCAAAAGCGGGTTCCTACTGTCCGTGAGGTACGGGATATGGTGAATAATATAAGAGACTATGAGCTGATGGCTAGACATATTTACGATTTCCCACAGCCGGAAAATGACCACTGGTCCCTTTGGGATTCTATGTTGGCTGCGGAATGTACCGCAGACTCAGGGGTGCCGGGTCAGGTTGGAACGTGATATATGTTGGCTAACGCAACACCTAATAATGTTGGGTCGTTAGGATTGTGATTCATATCATTTTCTAAGGTATTACTCTCCAGTTACGGGCTGGTGGCCTGTGTTTGTTTGTAAGTTACTGTATGTTTTGTTCCCCTTATATGTAATCAGAAAGGTATTAACTGCCCTGATTTTTATTTCTGTACCCAACTGTTATACTTTTCTGTTTTTTCCTTCAAAAATAATAAAAACTTTGAAATTTAAAAATCAGGACATCCTTTCGACTTGCCTGTGTGTTCTGACTTCAGAGTTATAAATCTCCTTTTCGACTAAAATTCCTGTGCTCGAGTCTTTTTCATTTTATGTGCTGCTGTATTGAGACCTCTGCTAGTCGGAGATTAATTGGTGAGGAGTGGTGTGGACCAGCACCCTTTGTGACTGCTAGCCCTGGTGTCAGATGTTACACAGAAAAGTAAAGTTCCCACATCGGCAGGATCAAATGACACTAAAAAAAAATATATAATTTTAACATGTTATATGTTCCTCTTGTCCCTCGTTGAAGAGGACGCAATCCACCTTCTCTGCAAACAAAAGGACACGGAGAACAAAGAGTTCTCTGCCAGAACAGTGTGATCCGGCAAAATGATGGAGACGCTCCATCTTCTGTAAGGACAGTAGGATTCTATATAAAACATATATATATATATATACGTTAGAACAGTGTTTCCGAACAGTCCTCAGGAACCCCAAAATGCCAGATTTTTCAGGATCACCTTGGGAAAATGCAGACTGAATCCTGCAATCACTGCGCAGCAAATGAGCTCGCCTGTGTTTTTCTTTGGATATACGACATACCTGGTCTGTTAGGGTGGGTACTTGAGGACCAGGGTTGGGAAACGCTGCCTTAGAAGTTCCCTAAAATCATGACCCTCAGCACTAAAATAGCAACTGACTCACAATTGAGCCGGTGATAGGAAGCTACTAAGACTTGACAACTTTTGCCGTTTTTTTTCGTCTTGGTGACACCAAATTACTGGCTTGGCAAGAACGTCCAGAACCTTGACTATAGGTCTACCAGAAATAATGTTTTCATGACACGTTTTGTGAGTCTCCAAGTTTTCAGAAAGTACTTTTATACTGCTGTATCATGAAAGATGTTCATTTACACTTACAATTGTCTCACAATAACCACAATAACTCTGTAGAGATTTTGAAGCTTAAATATCTGCAGGCAATGAAGGTCGATCGTATACAGAGTTGGATTTACGTCTCAGGAGCCTGTAGGCACAGAAATATGGAGCGCTCCTACCCCCAATTTTCCTCCCACTGGAAAGAAGTGAAAAAAGTTTTACGATGTGCTCACGTCTAAAGAAGCGGCAGAATATTTTGCCATAAAATGAAGCAAAAGCTTGTGTTTTAGTGTTTTAGATGGACTAATGCGCCATCACTCCATATTTCTTTCCAGCATGGAAAATGAGAATGTGAGCTAGTGCAGTGGCATTGTTTGCTTTAGAAGTTAAAGCACATAACATGCTGCCTTAGAACAGAGAAAAATAAATTCTTCATTTAAATTTTTTAATTCTTACTCCTTATGTGGTCATGTCTGGTGTCATTGGAAAGGCCAGACTCTGACCTGCCTAATGACACCTCAATTAAACTTGTGTGATGTAAAAATCAGAGATGCAGAGTTCCAAAATATCCTTGGTTCTCCTCAATGCATTGCCGTGGATCTAGGTTGTTGATGAATTAGGCTGGTGTCAGACGAGCGCATTTTGTACGGACTGTGCGTCCGTGCAGTACGGACGCACTTTTTGACGGAAGACGCAGTAGTGGCCACACAGTCTGTTTTTGTGACTGACGGTTTTTTTGACGGATGTAGGAGGGACAATAAATTAAAATGCAAAACCATTTTGTCCGTCAAAGCTGGATGTCAAAAATGCAGTCCGTCTGACGACGTTCAATCACTCACACACAAAGCTATGCGGACGTTGCGCACTCAGCACGTCCGTTCTAGTGGTTTTACGTTCTTGCCTAACCTGCGTCCGTCTGCCGCATCCGTTGTGCTTCTGCACTTCTGTGCGGATGTACTTCTTGTGTGGGTCTCTAGTGATCATAATTGTATGCTACCACGGACGTTAAAATGTGCGGTAACACTGACGTGAACACTGCGTTCGTCTGACACGATCCTAATGCTTCATGCCATCCCCTCCACACTTACTGGCAGTGTGGGAAATAAGAAGGTGAGTTAGTGCAGCATCACTGTTCACTTTATAATTGTAAAGTGAACAATACTGCTGTTAGGGAAAAAAAAAGGAGAAAATTATATTTTGTTATATTTTTTTTAATAAACCTGATCATGTTTGGTAACATTGAAGGGGCCATAATCTGACCTTTCAATTGATATCTTATATGTCCCTCTAGTATGTAGAGCTCCAGAGATACAGGGATCTAAAGGATTGTAAATTGTAATTAATTTTTTTTTTTAAATTTTTTTTTCTTCAGGCGCGAGTAGGCACATGTCTTCTCTGCCTGCTTATAAATCCAGCCCTGATCATATAGAAGCATTATGGGATTTGGTAAGACACTATAAACATTAAAAAAAGTCCGTTCATTCATTCTGAAGGTGGTCCTGTAGCTCACATTAATGTACTTCAGCATTTTTGTTCTATACCGAAATATCACATTTGTATTTCTGTTGCTTGTGGATTGTTTTATGCCGTTGTCATTAACATGATTGTCTCAACGTGATGTCCGTAAAATATTTTTTTTTTGCATTGCGTTGAGACATATTGTATCCCCTAGTACCTAAAGGGAATGGGTGTTATTAATACCCCACACGGTAGTCCTGTTTTGTTTTTTTCTTGAAGGCTCACAGACTGCAATACAAATAGACTCAACTATGGGACTTATCCATTTCTGGTGAAAGGTAACTGAACAGTGAAATTCAGCGTACGCTTACCTTTCCTGGCCATTCGGCTATTCAGAGAGCAGGCAGTTCGCCAAATGTTGGCGAATTGCCTGAACATACGGTGCCTGTTCGAGGGCAGTGAAATCCCCCATAGAGAAGCAATGCTTCGTCTATTCAGACAACACAAACAGCTGAGAAAAGTTGCCGAAATGCCCTGCCATTCGGTGGTTTCATTCGACAGGTTTATTCAGGAGAATCCCATAGGCTTCAATGTTAAAAATATTCCAGTTTTAATTCAATTTCTAATAAAGCGGTCATTATTTTATTCTGCAGTAAAAAGTCTCTTTATTTTTTAGGATCTTTTAGGCATTTTTTGGGATTTTTTTGCGAATTTTTTTTTCCTTTTTTTTTAATCGTTTTCTGTAACAGCCCTTTTTATTATCATGATTCATTGGATCTTATATGTCAATTTCAGACATTTTCGCTCAGTAGTTTCTTTGCAAACAGCGTTTCACTTTTAAAACTTTAAAGCGTACTGTTTTTTTGTTTTCACTCCATTCGTCTGCAGTGTCGGGTTTTTCCGGCGGCTGCTCGGGTTTCTCTGGCGTGTTCGGCGGGGTTAATCCTGATGTGTTCGCGGGTTTCAGTGTGCCTTCGCCGGGTTTTGCTGTAGGTGTTCGTTGAGTTTGCGGCGACTTTTCCCTGCATTACGACGGCCCTGTGGTGCTTGCTGAATACAAGGCAGGGTCGCCGAAATGGGATCACCAAATTGTTCCGAATTGAAGAGAATGAAAAGTCACCGAACGTGCGGTGATGTTTCGATTATCTTTGAATAACCCTGTATATCTTGGAATTCAATAAGAAAACGATGCCGTTAAGACTAGATTCAGACGAATGCATTATGAGCGCACTCTGCGTGCGTGCATAACGGACAGACGTACTGACGGAAGATGCTGCAGACACCACACGGTCCGTGTTTTTCTTGACGGACGTAGAAAAAAATGGAAATATGGGAAACAAAATTAATATGAAAAATGATAAAAATTCGAAAAGGATATGAAAAGTCATTTTGTGCGTCAAGGTGTTGGACGTCGCAAATGCTCTGCGTCTGACATCTCATCACTCACACAGAACGCTACGCGGACGTGGCGCACTGCACGTGCGTGGTAGCGGTTTTACGTTCTTGCCTAACTTGCATCCGTTTGCCACGTGCGTTGTGCAGTTCGGTGCGCACGTACTTCGTGTGTGGGTCTCTATTGCTCATGATTCTATGCTACGACGGACGTTAAACTGTGCGGCGACACAGACGTGAACACTGTGTTCGTCTTTCACGGTCCTAAAAGTTGTCTTGTCACCTAACATCATGTTCCCTCTGTAGTGAAAAATGATACAGCACACGTATACAAATCACACCAAAATACCAGGGTTCCAGACAATTCAAAGCAGTCAGCCCAGCAACAGGTTGAGCATCATACAGAAGAGCCAGTCACTCCAAGGAGCAATTAAGTGATAGCCAAATTATTAATGGAGCAAGATGCAACACTCAGATACTCTTGGAACCTTTATCATGGTGGAATCTTTATCATGCTGGATAAATGTTCCATGAGGAACCGAAATGTTGCACTTCGCTCCAATAATAAATAAATCTGCTCTAATTTTTTTACGCCATGGAATGACCGGCTCTTCTGTTTGATACGCAAACTTCATCTTCACTCATCGCATTTGAGAAGACAATTTTTAATATTTCTAAATAGAACTATTCTCTGAAAGGTAATAGATGGATGTAATCCTCAGTTTACTGGAAAAGTAGATTGACACACAAGACCTTGTTTTACAGAGTTTATGATATTCATATTACGGAGTTTGTGATATACCTTGGTAAGCAAGACAAGACAAGATCAGTTCAGCTAGCTCTTCATTGTGTCAGGCGTATGTGTCATTTTAGAGAATTGCCTTGTGCCTTCTTGATGATTATAGGTGTCTTGCCGTATCTGCCTATCTTCCGAAGCCATCAGTCGTGAGAAGGGACAGCGAGGGCAGAGATAAATTCCCGTCTTTCCTCCTCTCATATTCTCCAGATGCAATGAGACACGATAAGGAGGGATGAGGGACTTCTAGCAAGCAATATTTGTATCTGTTATTATCCCTACTCTTTGAATATGTCAATATGGACATGTTGGGAGCGAACCCTACTGTCCAGATCAATTTAGGTCAGATTTTCGGACCTGCCGAACATCGGAAATTGAAGCTAGAGGCAGCAACCAAGGGCTAGATTCCAAGCCAACTGTAAAGTTGACTAGAGCTCCGGTAGACTGCCCAAAGTCATTAAGTCTATCTACTCTGCGGGTCATTGTAAGGTTAGCAGCTCATGGTAGGTTTATACCAGATTTGGAATCTAGCCCTATTACAACTCTTGACGTATTAATATTCTGACTTTGATCTTTGGTTACTGTCTAATCCTACATTGGAAATGGTGTTGGTAGTCTTGCCGTGGCTTGGAGACAGTTTCCTAGCACTGTCCAGATATTTTTGGAATGATACAAAATGAATTCATAACACGTTGTCATGCCCCTCACCAGGTGACGCCACAATTGAGGCCGCACTGACATAGAGTCTATCAACATGTAACTCCGGCATCATCTATTTTTTTTGGGGGGGGGTATTTCATATTTTATCTTGTGACACACCTATACTTCAGAGAATGAAACCTGGGTATTCTAGCTGCTCCAAGGAGCCTCAAGTGTACCCCATCCCATCTGGCAAGGTCTCCTCAAAAGGAAGCCACACTCCAATCCCAGTGCTTCAACATTGAAGTCTCAGTGTTCTCTGGAGCCTGCCTCTATTTGACCTGTCTGTCAGTAACCTGTGTGCCATGTATCCAGCCTCTCTGTACCCACCGTGTATCTAGCCTCTCTATACCCACCTTGTAGCCAGCCTCTCTATACCCACCTTGTAGCCAGCCTCTCTATACCCACCTTGTAGCCAGCCTCTCTATACCCACCGTGTAGCCAGCCTCTCTATACCCACCGTGTAGCCAGCCTCTCTATACCCACCGTGTAGCCAGCCTCTCTATACCGACCGTGTAGCCAGCCTCTCTATACCGACCGTGTAGCCAACCTCTCTATACCCACCTTGTAGCCAGCCTCTCTATACCCACCTTGTAGCCAGCCTCTCTATACCCACTGTGTAGCCAGCCTCTCTATACCCACCATGTAGCCAGCCTCTCTATACCCACCTTGTAGCCAGCCTCTCTATATCCACCGTGTAGCCAGCCTCTCTATATCCACCGTGTAGCCAGCCTCTCTATATCCACCGTGTAGCCAGCCTCTCTATATCCACCGTGTAGCCAGCCTCTCTATATCCACCGTGTAGCCAGCCTCTCTATACCCACCGTGTAGCCAGCCTCTCTATACCCACCGTGTAGCCAGCCTCTCTATACCCACCGTGTAGCCAGCCTCTCTATACCCACCATGTAGCCAGCCTCTCTATACCCACCGTGTATCTAGCCTCTCTATACCCTCAGTGTTTCCAGACGTGTCTTGCAACCTCAGTGTATCCAGCTATGCCTTGCAACCCCACTGTGTATCCAGTCGTGCCTTGCAACTGGACACATAACTGCAAACCCCGAAGACTCCTGACACATGGAAATCCAAATGGAAAATCTGTCTCTGCCAATACTTGAAAAGTACCAAAAATAATCTAATTTTGGCTTGAAGGCTTGAAGAACCTGAGCCTAGAATATCTGAAGAGTAATTACTGGAGCCCTTACAGCTCTTATTTACAATCAACAACCTTGTGTGAAAGAAATGTCTGGTGCTATATGACAAAATGCAGGTCGTTGTCCATCACCAAGGCTTTTCTTTCGACATCCCACCGAGACGATTTACTCCAAAAGACATTTCACTGAAAAATTGTTGTAAGAAGCAAAGGACAGAAAATGTCCAAAAATTAGTTTTCGAATGGTAAGTTTTTGGAAAAGGGCGGTGACTACATCAGTGTATTTGTATAAGCTAAAGTGTTGAAATCAGTTACACATACATGTTTCCACATGTGTGTGTGTGTATAATACATAGATGTCCGCGCTTAAAATGAAAATTAAAATAACACCATTTATTGATACATATTAAAATACAACCTTGATAATGGCTCCAAAGAGAGCAGAAACGTTGGGATTTGGTTTTTAATATGTATAAATAAATGTTGTTATTTTATGTTTGATTGAGTGCGGCCGTCTGTTGGATTTTCTATATTACATGCAGGGCTAGCACCTTTTTTTTCGTTTTCTTTATTTTTGAAAGGTGTTGCTGGAACCTCGGATAGTTCATATATATACAGTTGTGTTCAAAATTATTCAACCCCCAATGCTGTAAAGGGTTTTAGGGAATTTAGTGTACATTTGTAATTGTATTCAGAATGAAATCCTACAAGGACTTTTTAAAGAACCATATGCAACTAAAATGACATCAATTGGTTTTGTAATACAGTAGTAAATGTTTCTTTTGTGAATTCTTCATTGACACAATTATTCAACCCCTTAAAGACTACCACTCTGAAGAACAGAGGTTCATTCAAGTGTTTTCAATCAGGTACTGAAAACACCTGTGGATGTCACGGAGCAGCAATAAAGCATAATAAGCACCAATTAGGCAGCTTTAAAATGACTGTGATACTCAGCTCCTTCTAGACATTTACTGGTGTGGTTACAAACATGGTGAAGTCAAGAGAATGGTCCAGGAAGACAAGAGAAGAGGTTATTACTCTTCACAGGAAGGGCAATGGCTATAAGAAGATTGCAAAGATGTTAAACATACCAAGAGAGACCATAGGAAGCATCATTCGCAAATTCAAGGCAAAGGGCACTGTTGAAACGCTACCTGGTCGTGGCAGAAAGAAGATGCTGACTTTGACTGCTGTGCGCTACCTGAAGCGTAGAGTGGAGAAAAGTCCCTGTGTAACTGCTGAGGAACTGAGAAAAGATTTGTCAGATGTGGGTACTGAAGTTTCAGCTCAGACAATACGGCGCACACTGCGTAATGAAGGCCTCCATGCCAGAACTCCCAGGCGCACCCCCTTGCTGTCTCCAAAGAATAAGAAGAGTCGACTGCAGTATGCCAAAAGTCATGTGGACAAAGCACAGATGTTTTGGGATAGTGTTCTGTGGACTGATGAAACAAAATTAGAACTGTTTGGGCCCATGGATCAACGCTATGTTTGGAGGAGGAAGAACAAGGCCTATGAAGAAAAGAACACCTTGCCTACTGTGAAGCATGGCGGGGGGTCAATCATGCTTTGGGGCTGTTTTGCTTCTGCAGGTACAGGGAAGCTTCAGCGTGTGCAAGGTACCATGAATTCTCTTCAGTACCAGGAGATATTGGATGACAATGTGATGCAGTCCGTCATAAACCTGAGGCTTGGGAGATGTTGGACCTTTCAACAGGACAATGATCCCAAGCATACCTCCAAGTCCACTAGAGCATGGTTGCAGATTAAAGGCTGGAACATTTTGGAGTGGCCATCGCAGTCACCTGACTTAAATCCGATTGAGAACCTCTGGTGGGACTTAAAGAAAGCAGTTGCAGTGCGCAAGCCTAAGAATGTGACTGAACTGGAGGCTTTTGCCCATGACGAATGAGCGAAGATACGCGTAGATCGCTGCAAGACACTTGTGTCAAGTTATGCTTCACGTTTAAAAGCTGTTATAACTGTAAAAGGATGTTGTACTAAGTACTAAGATTGAATGTCACTTGGGGGTTGAATAAAACTGATAATGATGTGAGCACAGAAAAGACATTTGTGGTTATTTCATTATAAATGTTATGTTATATTTGTCTGACCTACACGTGCCTCTTTGATTTAATTGTAAGCAAGATGACTGAATGATCAAAATCAATGTCAAACTGGCCAAAACACTCAATTTCAGTGGGGGTTGAATAATTTTGAACACAACTGTACATCTATATGTCAGCTTTAGTTTATTTATACTCGGGTTAATTTCTTTGTTGGTTTCTGTCAGACTTTATAAATGTCTATAACTTTCTGTGTATTTCCCATGTTTTAGCACCAGTATTGATCTCATGAACCATTTTCTCCCCTGACATTCCATACAGTGCGCTCTCTCCTGCGCTTCCTGTCAAGAAAGCAATTGTTTTAGTAGCCTTGGCCTTTGTAATGACGGGCGCCGTAATGGAAACCAGCATATTAAGCTTCTCCTAGCACTTATTTATTTATCATTGGCATCTAGTGGAAACGGAAGTGTTTTCTGACTTTAGTAATAATGACGCATGCTAGTGTACTCCAACTCTACTCTCTTATGTTATTCCCAGAGCAGGAAACTCCAAAGTTCTTTGCTTTTTTTTTTCCTTATCATTCTCTATACCAGGGAGGAACTCGCGGAAACACTGTTCCTCCACTATTTATGCAGAGGGAACAGCGTTCCCTTTGGTCCCACACACTATAAAGCTGATATTGAGTTGTCCAAACATATCTTTGTCTGTAAAGTCACAATAAATATGGGATGTGTCACATATTTTTTGCTAAAATCCACATATATACATAACTATATTGGATTTGAATGTGTGTGTGTTTGCGTTAAGTGCAAGAGGATAATTGCTAATTGGAGGACGGAAATCTTGGAGTTTGGTTTGGTCTGTTTTGGTAATCCTTTTAAGACCTATTGTTCCTACTGTCTGTGTGATTGTTTGTCCTAAATCTAGTCCAGTGGATCCCAACTGCGGTCCTCAAGTACCCCCTAAGGCCCCGTTCACACGGTGCGATTTATGGCATTTCAATGGAGCTGTGCACATTTTGCCGCGCGGCGTCGTACGTTGCACATTTTTTGCATTTTGCGATTTTGCAATATCCATTGGTGGTGTTTTGCAAAATCGCAACGTCGCGCGACGTTATCGCGCGACGTTATCGCGCGACGTTATCGCGCGACGTTATCGCGCGACGTTATCGCGCGACGTTATCGCGCGACGTTATCGCGCGACACTATCGCGAATAAGGAAATCGCACGGAAAAACTAGAAATTTTAAAATTGCACAGTGTGATCGGGGCCTATCAGGACAGGTTTTAAGGATCACCTTGGAGCAATGCAGACTGAATCCTGCAATCACTGAGCAGCAAATCCTATAACCAAGGCTATGCTTCGGATATCTGGAAAACCAGACCTGTTGGGGGTACTTGAGAACCGTAGTTGGGAAACACTGGTGTAGTCTATTGTAAATTGATCAGATTTCTGTGTCTTTTGAAGTGATTTTCATTCCTCCTTGTGTAGACAGTGTGCTGTGTTGATTGTCATTTGTCACCTCCCACTCCCTCTTTCCCATATAAACTAGCCCCCATTTCAAATTAAAGATCATTATTTTTCCCTGCACTGTAGGATCTATTTACAAAGCAAAGAAATTGTGTCTAAATACTAAAAATGGGCCTTTATAAATAATAGAAAGGTCTGTTACAAAATAAGTCTTTTAAAAAATTTAAAAAAAACAAAAAGGTGTTTCCAAAAAAATATCTTTTGCAAAAAGTAAATAAATAAAAGGTCGAAAAAGAAATAAAAAAAAGCTATTCCATTTTTTATATTGAAACCTATTTGCCTGTTTTTAAACCTGTCGTATCGAAACACCGAAATCCGAGCATGTTGTCTATGCAATTCGGCGTTCTGTGAATAGAAGACACAATAGTTTGCTATGGAACAATTTCGGTGCCGCCGAACTGCAGCAAATTGTTTTTGGGGAATTGACAGCTTTGTGAATAGACAAATTGATCCGAAATTGCTTCGTACGGTGCAATTCCCTGTTCTGTACGATTCGGGGCTAATTTGAAGGTTAGTGAATAACCCCTTAACCCCTTCACTACCAAGTGATTTTCCAAAAACCATTCTCAGAAACCATTTTTTTTTTTTTTTTAAAAATCATTTTAAATTGATTATACATTAAGAAATATTTCTTGCTGTAAATAGCCTATTTTGGCCAGTAGATGGTGCCATCTGCTGCCAAATTGAGTTACAGCAGTTTGAGCTGCTGGTCTGCTTTCTTCTTTTTTTTCCCTGCGTCGGCTGCTGAAAGCCCCATGTAAGGGCATCATCAGCCGATTTTACAGTTTTAGCTCTTTGGGCATTATGCCCACAGGGTTAAAACTTTGGGGGCACCTTCTGCAGCCCAAGAGCAAACAAAATTTGTTTGCAGCAAACTAATTTCATTTGCTTTTGCGCTGCAGATCACCAGTTCGAGATCTCTATCGGGGCATGGATGGTGTCTTTGAAGTCTGAGATATCGCGATCTTGGTAGTGAAGGGGTTAAGTCTTGTCTAGTGTTTGGGGATAGAGCTGAGACCATTCAAACCCAGTTGCTGTTAAAACTCTGAAAAATCCTTGCGGTCCTTGATGAAAGTGAATAAACTATATTATGCATTTATTCTTTAAGCCCTTCGCTGCTGATGATGTGTGGGGCACGTCCTCATGGACTCCCGCTATATGCGGAGGACGTGCCCCACACGTCATCCGCTTGCAGGAGCCCCAGCGGAGATACTCCCCTCTCTGTCTGGGGTCCCATGGCGGTCTGACTTCAGCGTCCTCCGACGCTGAAGTTAAGCCCCTCCCGATGTCAATGACGTCATCGCGCCATGCGCGATGATGTCATTTCCAGACGACCCCCCCGGCAATGCCAGGAGATTGCCTGAAAGGGAGGGGGGATCCATTTGGATCCCTCTCCCTCCCGATTGGGAAGGAGCAGTGCCACAAGCCAGGCACCGCTTTCAAGGGGAGAGTATCCCCTTTTAAGTGGTGTGTGGCTTTAACCCCTCAGGCACCGGGTCACACTTCAGCGCCTTGCAGTGCCAAATTGCAGCTTACCTCTGGTGGGGGCCGCCATCTTGGATGGTGGCTCCACCGCCAGGTTTCCCCTCGCTGCCCGACGTCATCGCGCATAGCGTGATGTCGTCTGATAGCCGGGGAACCCCTAGTTGCCCGGGGATTTCCCAAGGAAATCCCCTGGTGGAGATAGTGGTTCATTTGAACCCGGATATCTCCAGAACCGTGGCAGCTAGGTGGTCATGGAGGATGTCATTTGAAAGGCCTGAGCATGGCCTTAGGAATGATACCCAACATGACCATGTTCAATGTAAACAAAATATAAAAAAATAATAATTATTTTGTGTTGTTTTTATTAATGCAGCAATATTGTTCACATTTCAATTATAATGTGAACAATGATGCTGCACTAATGATTTTTTTTTATGGTCCCCATTTCTAATTTTTGTACAAGCGCACCCCATAGAAAATATAACCGCAAATGTTCATGTGATAAAATGTGAAAAAAACACTTTACACACTGCAGATGATTAAAAATTCTAATTTTATTGCATTTTTTTGTCATAATATACAGGCAGGACATGATGTATACATATAAAAAGGATATATTATGAATCCGCCGAGTCTGCCGGAAAGAACGATCTATAATATGTCATTTAATAAAATGTGGCTTCAAATCGAGTTTAAACATGATGAGCGAAAGCGGTAAAAATAAGCTCGGCACACAGGCGTGAAATGCCACAGCAGTGAAGGGGTTAAAAATATATATCTTCTCGTGCGTTTGTAAGATTCATTTGTTTTATCACAAATTCCTCGCCCTCGATTCCATGTTATATGCCGAAATGAGATTTTGGTCGCTTCTGTTTCGGATGTCTTTTGATGTTAAAGTTTTGGTATTTTTGTTTTTCCGCTTTTTGTAAAAAGAACTTTTAAAGTGTGAATTGGGAGAGTAAATCAGAACTGCATTTACACTGTATCAGCAACTTAACATACTGTAGCAGAGGAGACTAAAGATGTTGTCCTCTAACTAGCCAAGTCTGCAGTCATTATAGCTTTTCCCCCTCACATCTCTCTCAGATAAAAAGCGCTCATTTCGTCGCTCGTGTTGGAGCCAAGCAGAGCGCGGTGATTTGGGAGCCGAACTGAAGCTCCAGCTGTGTGAAGTTAAATGTAAAAACGAGCACAGTGCCTCTAGGCGTGTAAAAGCTTGGAGCGCACACGGTGAATATGAAGTATAATCTGCAAAGTCAGCTCGACTTTAATATGTTCAGTCACAATGAAGAAAATATTAACCGAACTTTGCAGGAGAAGAAAAAAAAAAGCTCCAAAAAAAATGCATTGAAGGCTGCTTCACCTGGAATAGATAAGGTGGAACGTGTGCGTGCGCTGGTTAGGATTGCCGGGTCAGCCGTTTACAACAAGGGCACCTTGTGACTGAAATGCGGGGAGGCGAGAAACGAGGCCACCCAGGGGGAAAAAAAAGGAAATCTTTGAGAAAACAGAAAAAATCCAAACTACCGCCTGTTTTTACACACGGTTTGTTTTTTTGTTGCAATCTTCAACCTGTAACCAATTGTATCTCCTGTGGAAAATTATTACCGTATTTTTCGCTCCATAAGACGCACCTGACCATAAGACGCACCTAGTTTTTAGAGGAGGAAAACAGGAAAATAAATATTCTGAATCAAATAGTGTAATAATGGATAGATATTGTCCCAGCTCCTCTCATGGATTTTGCCCCAGCTCCTCTCATGGATTTTGCCCCAGCTCCTCTCATGGATTTTGCCCCAGCTCCTCTCATGGATTTTGCCCCAGCTCATGGATACTGTCCCCCAGCTCATGGATAATGCCCCAGCTCACACATGGATATGCCCCAGCTCATGTATATGCCCCAGCTCACACATGGATATGCCCCAGCTCACACATGGATATGCCCCAGCTCACACATGGATTTGTCCCAGCTCATGGATATACTGCCCCAGCTCATGGATATGCCCCAGCTCATGGATATGCCCCAGCTCATGGATATGCCCCAGCTCACACATGGATGTGCCCCAGCTCACTCATGGATATGCCCCAGCAGCTCATGGATATGCCCCAGCAGCTCATGGATATGCCCCAGCAGCTCATGGATATGCCCCAGCAGCTCATGGATATGCCCCAGCTCGCTCATGGATATGCCCCAGCAGCTCATGGATATGCCTCAGCTCACCTGCCGCCGCCGCGTTCATCTCCCTCTGAGCGTGCGTCCGGCGGCAGGAAGCTTGGGCACTCGCCTGGGGGAACCACGTGACCGCGATCTCGCGAGATCGCGGTCACGTGGCTCCCCCAGGCAAGTGTCCAAGCTCTTTGCCGCCGGACGCACGCTCAGAGGGAGACGAACGCGGCGGCGGCAGGTGAGCTGAGGCATATCATGGGGCATTCGCTCCGTAAGACGCACCCACTTTTCCCCCCACTTTTTGGGGGGAGAAAAGTGTGTCTTATGGAGCGAAAAATACGGTATATATTTTTAAGACAAAGACCCTTTTTTTTTTTTTTCCCCCCCCCCCCCCCCGGTTTTTTCTTTCTTTTTACGGACAATTGTTTTGATCATGTTCACTTTTTTTTGTACTGGTTAAGATTCACTTAAGGGGTGATTTGGTAAATGCCAAACTTTACACCAAATTGTTCCGAACGTTCGTTGCAATTTCGTGACAGTTTGCCTATTCACTAAACTATTAATTTACCAAATACTGAGGTGATGGTGAAATACGGTTCAGTTTGCCTCAATTTGGCGACCTTCGGCCAAAAAATTATCTCCTATAGAATGTTTAATCTATTCAGAGAACACCGAACGGCTATGACGTGTCAGTGAAATGCCCTGATTTTCGGTGATTTCGTTCGACATGGTTAACATTTCCCGCTGCAGGACGTTCTATGCCATCCGTTCGGCAGGTGGGCCTTGAAGATGCAGGGCGTACAGGTACACCCCGCTTTCTTCAAAGGGCCGCCTCGGCCCCTCCCTGCAGCCGGCATGTGCCACTCATCATTGGCTGCAGAGAGACGGCCTGAACTCAGTCCGCCCCCCTGCAGCCAATGACGCCAGCTGTGTGTGAGTGGGCCAAATTGGTGGCCCGCGGCGGCACCTGGCGGTGAGGCCCAACGACCAATGCCTGCCCGTCGTGAAGGGGTTAAACGGACGAATCCCATAGCATTCAATGTAAAAAATATTTTATTTTTTATTCAACCATTTATTCTTTTCATTTTCAGCAAAGTCTTTTAATGTATTTCTTTTTGGGAACATTTTGCTGTATTTATTTTTTTGTTTGTCAATTTTTGATAGCCAATTTTTTTTAAGGCATTTTTTTTTATTCTGTAACAGACCTTTTTATTATTTTTTATAGGACATTTTTTATTATTTCTACACTTTTTTGTGCATTTTCATTGGTTTAAACATCTTTTAGAAGATTTCATGGGGGGGGGGTTTCCTGCAGTTCAGCGGTCTGAACAGCAGTCTTCGGCGGCTCCCACTCAGCGCACTTCGGGGACCCTATGGTGAATAGTGAATTCACTGCAGGGTCAGCGAAATGGAATCGTCGACGCGCACTGCAGTGCGCTGAACAAAAAAACACCAAAATGTCATGGAAATTTCAGTGCTTACTGAATAACCCCTTAAATATTGTGATCGCTGTGTGTGTGCGCGATGCTCCAAAGGTATAAATATTCACTAGATATCATCCCAAGTGCAATTTGTGGACATTTCTAATGGGTTCCAAATGTGTCCAAAATTGCGGATTAACCCCAAAGTAGTGAATTATTTAACATGAGAATTTGAACGATTATTAAAAAATTGGAAAACATTGTGGCATTTAACCCCATCATGACAAAGATCAAGTATACTCGATCTTCAGGTGCCCCACTATCGAGTATACTTGTTTTGGTTTAAATAAAGAAATTTTACTTTATTGCAAAGGAAATGTGGGTCTCCGGAATGTGCCCTAATTATTCTGACCTCAATGACAAGACCCCTGCATTGCTAATGCCGTTTTGAGCAGTTGGGACTGTCTAAAACACCGATCCCCAGCTGGTTCAGTACAAAGCACCAGCTGCAGTAGCTATTTTTGGTCAGCAGATGGTGACATCTGTCAAATATGGCTTACTGACAGTAAGGAATGTATTGCAAAAATTCTCAAATATTTCTTACAGTATAATACATGAAAAGTTATTATCCAAAAATCTGGTTCGTGACAGTGGTTTTGTGGAAAACCACGTGTTGGTGGATGGGTTAAATTAGCAGATAATCACCATTTCCAGGTGGCGTTTGGGATGAATGAATAATAAACAGAAAATCATTCCAAATGTAAAGAGAAAATAAATTTAAAAAAATCCATGTCCAGAATGTTAATTAATTGGCTTTAAATGATCAATGAATTTGTGTAAGTCTTAATTGGACTTGCATCGAGATGGACCAGGTCATTCCGGGAGGGGGGTGGTATTTTTATTTTTTTGCCTACTTTAACATCGACAACCTGTTTGCGTCTTATTTCTGTTCGTCAGGGTTACCTCACTTCTGTTTGTTTTTTGTGATGTAGCGTTACGATCATGCGTTGTTTTTCCGCTTGATTATTGCTTTGGGTTTGGCTGCACTACGCGTTTTTCATTGTTCTGGATTGAACTGGCCCCGTGAATGTAATCTTACTCTCGCGTGTGAGTTTAATCACCTATAATAGCAAGAAGATTATGGTTTTCATATTAAGCAAATGTCTCGTTTTTTTCAAGCTTTGATTCCCTGGTTGCAACTCGACGCTCGATTCTAAATCCACTCGATCGATGATGAGCCATACACAGTCGGAGTGAGAAAATAATTTCGTCTTTACATACATTATTGATTGATTCATCTTTACATTTGCTATTGATTTGACAAGTGTAGTATGTATGCAATTTAATACACTATGTGAAACACAGACACGCGACAAAAGCTAGAGCAGCTCTTTGATAAAACACTAATCTCAATAACCAGATGTCTTTCTCCTTCTCTCAAAATGTATCTTTGTATTTCCATGTGCCACAAATCATGGTGAGACACAGAAACCTAGGAAATATTTGGCAGTGGTAGAATGTTTTTGTTTTCAACCCCAAATGGGAAGTGCTTGGTGCGTGTATAAATAAAACCCACCATTTTCTACCTCTCTTTAGCTGAAAAGCAGCGAGAGGGCATGCATTTGTTCAGAGGAGCAGCTTTTGATCATTGGTTAGGGACTCACTCTACAAAGAGGTGCCTTGATGAGGCGAGTGAGCTTACGCTTCAATGGCCATTTTAGCAAACTAAAACCTCTTGTAATAAATAAAACTCACACTCCTACACACAGCACATTACTGTGAGTTTTATTGCTGTGGAGCTCTGTGATAAGCTCATACACACAGCACATTACTGTATCACAGAGCACCAAAAGCAATAAAACTCTCATGGTAACAGGCAGTGCCTATGAGTGTACACAGAATCCACAGCAATAAACCCTCACAGTAATGGCTGGTGTGTATGAGGGTACATGGAATCCACAGTAATATAAAACTCACAGTAATGGCTGGTGTGTATGAGCAGGCACATAATCCACAGCAATATAACTCAGTTAGCCAAGGGGTGTATATGAGCAGGCACAGGATCCACAACAATATAACTCACAGCCATGGGGTGTATGAACAGGCACAGGATCACACCGTTTTTTTTTTAACATTTCCCACAAAGATGTTTGGGACCCGTCCTCCTGTGCATCTTAGGTGACCGAGTGTCACCCTCCACTCTCCGGCTAGTGCACTGGTTCAGCCACACTCACACAGATGGAGGCCTGGCCTAGTTCAAGACCCGTGGGGGCCCGTAATTATGACGAGCGAGCTGCGAGAGGCTGTGGTAGACAGTTGCGGCCCCTCAGCGGATCAGGGAGATCCACATGCGAGGGGAGGGGGTGCGCCACGCATCTTGCTGGTGCCTTCATCCACTTGACCTGGCTGCCTGCTATCCGATCCCATTCGGAGACACCAGCATGTAATCCACGGTATCCGGGCCCCCCTTTACCCCCGGCCCTTGGGTGGCGCCCGAGAGCACGATGGGTCAGTCCGCCCCTGCTAGTTAGCTTTCTATGACCTGTAACATGCAGATGTTGTTATAAATTATTGCTAAATACACAATGAACTATATACACTGCACCACTTATGTGCAGATACCATATAGTTTGTGCCACTGTGCTGCCTGGAGCAAAGGATGAATTGCTGACCCCCAAAAAACAGCCATGCGGCGTGACTGAGCGTACCACAGAGCTCCAGAGCAATAAAGCTCACAGTAACGTGCCGTGCATATGAATGTATCCCAGAGCTCCACAGCAATAAAACTCACAATAATGTGCAGTGTGTATGAGCGTATCACAGAGTTCCACAGCAATAAAGCTCACAGTAACGTGCAGTGTATATGAGTGTATCACAGAGCACCACATATCCCAGCTCACTGTCACACACATCCACACACACAAACTTACCCACACTGACCCGGTCTGCCGTGGGACGGAAGCTCAGAGGACCGGTTGCTGGCCTGCTGGAGGGCTGGTTGGATGTCAGACCAGGCCGGGCGCCGGCCCAATGAAAGGGGTGGGCACCAGCTCGCTGAAAGGGGCGTGTGCGGCCTGCTTTCTCAACAGAACACTGGCCTGCTGGAGGGCCATGCCTTGTCCGGGCCTGGCGCTTCATGCCACAGCATTTGACAAGGTGGCAAAATGCTGCCCCTGACAAAGGGCCGCCTGGAGCAGCTGCTCCACCCAGCTCCATGGACGGGCCGGCCCTGGTTTATGACTATGGTCTAGGGTTATTGAGAAGTCTGTCTCAGAAGTAATATCCCGAACGCCGACATTTACAGTAAGAAGATCTAAAAATTTGAAAGTTATGTTGGTCCATGGCTTTGAAACCCAATCAAATATTAAGGCTACGAGGTTAAGCCAAAATCCAGGCACTTATAAATGTGTCCACTGCAAAGCGCGTCCATTTATTAATAACTCAAAAATATTTAAGAGCAACATCACGCAAAGATCCTTTACGACTAAACAATTTATCAACTGCACTTCTTTCAGGGTGGTGTATCTTATAACATGCAGACGTGGGAAGTGATATGTTGGCAAAACCTTCCAACAATTCCGGAGACGGATTTTACAACATATCAATACCATCAATAATAGAATGGATACCCCTATATCTCGACACATACACAATATCCATGGAGGTAATGCTAGTTGTCTGTCCTTCCAAGCTATAGAAAAAATTATGCTGGGCCCTAGAAAGGGGGATTTTGATAGAATATTGTGACAGCATGAGTCACGATGGATATTTACATTGAAATCACAATACCCCCAGGGATTGAACGAAGAGTTCAACTATATGCCCTTCATTTGATTGACTGACCGTTATTATGTAAAATATCAGATCATCTGATCCCCAGATCTACTTATTAGTTTAGGTGTATAGAATTTCAAGACACTGTTATATCCATAAGATAAAAGTGTGTTCTAAATCAAATCAATGACAGCCATATTTTATATTGTATTTTAAATATTATCCTATCTGGTATATGAAACATGGGAAACCTATTTAACACTTAAATGTAGGGGTAAAATAGCAAATTTTCATAAATTTTTCTTTCTATTTTATTATTTTTATCGTCTTTTGTAGGATAATCCTAAAGTCGAATCTTGATTTTCATTGAAATAGCCTTTTCTTTCACATTTTATATAGATACATTTTTTATTTATTTATAATTCTGCATTTAATTTTTTTTTATGTGGTTTATACCTTGTGTGTCACGTACCCAGTCGCCGGTGTCGGCGGAAAAACAAATTCGCCGCTGGTTTATCCCTACTTCCCTAAATCCACTCCTCCTGTCTCACCTCTCCGTCTCACCTAGCCTGCAGTAGGTGTAGGTGCTCACAATCAAAAGGCCTGCACCTCCTTATAGAGAAGCAAAGAAACATGGGGACATTGCTTTTGCATTGCTTGTCTGTCTGGCTGTCTGAAGCTGCAATAGCCTCCTGTCTTTTCACCCCTTGGAATTGCTGAACCCCATTTGGAATACCTGTTGCCGAACCTCTGCTTACTACTTGACCACACTCATATTGAATAGCCTGTTGCTGAACTTCCCCTGCTTATATTCTGGATTCCATTTGCCTACTCCTTCTGTTACTACGCTGTTGAAACCCGCTTGTTCATTTAAAGGCTTCTTCCTTATTCTTATCTTATATTTTGCTGTATTAATTGCCTTTATTATTAGTTATCCTTGTTCCCTGGTCCTGTCTCCCTGTGTATCCAATTCCTCCGTTATTATTCAGCCTCGCTCCCTGGTTCTGTCCTTCTGTCCTTCTGTTTATATATTATCTAGTGCAGGGCTCAAAATTTCCACTCGCATTTGGCGAGTGGAAATTAAGTGAGGGCGAGTGGAAATGCACAGGCAGGCAGCACAATAAATTATTTTGTGCTGTGTATTCCGGTGGTGCCACCGTGCTACCCCCCTTCCCCAGGCTGCACGGTGGCAGGGATCAGCTGTCTAACCTGACCCAGCTCGTTTCGGTCACTGGCAGGGGGGTGGAGAGAGGAGCTTCCCTGCCTCCTTGCTCTGCTCACACTAGGGTCTGATGACTGGGTATACATGTATCTGGGGTCTGATGTCTGGGTATTAATGTTATTTTTGTAACTTTATTCTAAATAACAGTGTAATTTAAGATAATTTAAGGAGGTGTGTTTAGGGGCAGAGGTAAGGGCTGGGTAGGGGTTAGATAGAGCAACTGGTGACGAGTAACTCTTATGGCCTGGTTAGTAGCTTGGGACTTGAAATTTTGAGCCCTAGTGCTTCTGTTACTATTTAATCTAGCTACCTGGTCTTGCCCCTCTGTTTATCTGTGTATTCAATACCTCTGTTATTAGTTTATCCTCGCTCCCTGGTTTTGTTCATCTGTGTATCCAGTGTCTACTTAGTTTTCCTATCAATGTTTATTATTTATCCATTGTCCTCGTTTCTCCTGTTTCATTCAGCTTTTCATATTGCCTTATATCTTTATACTTCAAGATAAATATCTCTTTAATTTTCATATACCTGCCTTCAATCCTTTTGTCATTCGCATATTGGGCTGGCCCACGCAAACTTGTCAGTTGAATCGTGACATTGTGTGATCTTCAGAGTGTAATTTATTGGCGGTATTGTGTGTTCGTTTAATCCTTTCCAGGAATATTGCTGGAATGAAAGGTTCTGAGCTGTCCCATATGTTACACAATCGCACATGGGGTCTGCATTATTAGCATACAGGCAGAGATGGTAGAGATGTGTAGTGGAGCTGCTACGTAATTGAGAACATATGATGCTGCCTGTGCTGAGGCCCTGCCCCCACCTGTGCACATGAGAGAATGCTGTCAGTGGAAGAAAGCCCCGCCCTATCTCTGTGTGTGAGAGGAGTGTCTGAGGTACCGAAAAGCAGCCATGAAACTGTCTTGTAATAAACACCAAAAACTGTATGTGACTTATTGATTAATAAAAAGGCATATCTCACATTTGTCAGTATATAACTGGCGACGAGGATGGGATACAAAGAATGTCATAAAATAAATAAATACTCAATATTATCCCTGTATAGTACTGAGTGACCCCAGAACTCACTCTGTAATCTGCCTTCTCCCTGGCTGTTGTAACGCAGGAGCAAACGTTTGTTGATCTTTTTGTTACAGTGAGGGTGGGGGCTGCTCCTTGTAACTTCCTTACAGTAATACAGGGTGACAAGCGTGAGCTGTCACTGAGGATTTAGTTTCTCCCCAAGGAGCACACTAACCTTGTATCGCTTTTGTATGCTATTTTCTGTTTTACTTCAACATAAAATCATGTATATTTTTGGCAGTGAAAGGGTTATCGATTAATAAATATATTGGGGGAGGACTTAATTGGAAGTCTTAATATCTTTACTTTTTTCATCCCTAGTCCTGGATGCTGTACATTTTAGCCATTACTGGGTTTAATTTATAGTAATTAAATATTTATACGCCTAGGTACTTAAGCATTTACCAGCACAGCTTATGTGGAAGTTAAATACAAGTAAAGTAGAGCAAAAATTGGCTGCTGAGAGCACTGAGGACAGGCAGAGGCACTCGTGTCCTGCCCTTCAGGGAGTCCCCTCTCAGGTCTCATAAGGTTTTAGCTGGCTGGTACCATTATAAAACAGACATTACCATAGGCATATGAGCATATTTCCACCCATACGTGCCCTCATAAACCATTTTTTGCTTTCCGTAAAGCTTCAGGGTGATCTAGACAGGTGTCCTCTTGCAGGAGGCGCCTAGTTATGTATCAACTATACCCTCCTAACAAGGTATAACTAAGCCGAAGGATCTTTGAGGGTTGCTTTATCTCTCATGCAGAGGAACCTCCCTTGGTATGTCTGGTCTCGCTTCCCTTTTTGAGTGATGGCAGTTTCATATGTATATGGTAAGGTCTTCTCTGAAAAGGCAACATCAAATTAAAACCATGTGAGACTTGAGCAGGGAACCACCGCCCTTTCTCCATGCTCCCATAAACTTGTTTTTTTTCCTCTTAGAGTATAGACTGCAATCTAGATGTGGACCCTTGTTCGTGGTGCCTAGGGAGGTATCTACTGCACTTTCAGACCAGGCATAAATTGTCCGACAGGTTCATCGCAAGTATCTATTGCGTTGAGGAGGCTTCCTCGGCGTTTCAGTTCTGGCCGACCTTTCTGGGCAATTATCAGTCTGTTTTTCATATGGTAACATCTGCTCTGTAATGGCGCCATAAGGCTAAAACCTTTAGAGGACTTGATCGGGGACTCATTGAAGGGCAATGGCATTAGTGCGGTTGTCCAATTCCTGTGCTCTCATAAACTTGTTTCTGTTTTCCCGTAAAGCTTCACTGTGAGCCAGACATGGACCACCTTATTCACGGCTCCTATAGATGTCTCAGCTATGCTATCCAGACTGGACATAACTAGGCCAAAGCAATTGTTTTGTTACTTTCTTTCTCATGTATAGGAGACTTCTTGGCATTCCAGTTGTGGTCGCCCTTTCTGGGTGATGGCAGTGTGAGTGATTTGCATATGGTCTTCTCTGTAATGGCACCATCGAGCCAACACCTCATAAGACCCAAGCAGGAACTCACCAAAGACTTGTCACTGGGGCTGCTGCCCCTTATCCTTGTTCTCATAAACTTAATTTTGTTCACCTCAATTTTATAGGGTTATCCAATTCCAGATGTGACCCCCTGATCGAGGTGCCTGGGGAAGTATCTGCTACACTCTCCTGACGAGGCCTCTCTAATGGGCTGCTTTATCTCTCATGGAGAGGATGCTTCCATGGCCTTTCAGTACTGGCCGGCCCTTTTTGGGTGATATCAGTCTGATTTCCATATGGTTAGCTCTCCTCTGTAATGGCACCATCAAGCTAAAACCTTAACCCTTTAACACCTCAGGGTGTGCTATGCCGCCCCAGCAGTGGGTGGACCTTAATGCCATGGGACTGCATAGCACGCCCTATTGGCTTCTATGCCTTTCCTCCCAGCCAGCGCATAGAGTTCGTAGTTGGCTTCCGCGGGATGACCTCAACTCAGGCTGTCCCCCCTGTAGCTAATGACGCGTGCGTCGGCAAGTTAGGCGGGCTGGAAGACTTGCCGGAGAGCCGTAAGGCGTGCTACTACACCCCACCAGCTTTCAATCCCACCCGCGGGGCACAACCTGCTAGGTGGTAAGGGTTTAAAGCGAGACCCGAGTGAGGACTCTCCGAAGGGTAGGCCACTGGCACTGCTGCCCGTTTCCGACGCTCTCATAAATTAGTTTTTTCATTCACAAATAAAGCAGTTTAGCGGCTTCCTTTTTTAATAACACTGTTTTTAAACGCTGCAGTTGAAGGTGAGCTTCCTCTACGCAAACCCATTATAGCCCACTTTTATAATGGGAGTGCTGAGCTAGAAACACATTACATGGCTTTCATATAGAGATCGCAATGACAACAAGTGGATATTTCCCATTGAATGAATGTGAACCATGTCATTTCTGGTTTTCTGCTTTCAAGCTTAGACAATGGAGTCAGAACTTGGGTGAAGATATAATAATAATGATCTAAGCAGCCCTTGAAACGTACACATTACCTTCATTAAAGAGGGACATGTGTCGCAGCTCATTGAATTTACACTTCATAGTCAATGGCAAAGAGTGTGACATCTGTCCATGTGTATGCGTGTTCTTGAGGTTTTATTTTATATATTTTTTTGCTTGGCAATGTAATTGTCATTCTGGTATAAAACATATGGAACAAAAACCTTTGTCACGTAACGGCGCTCGGGGACTTTTTCTATGCATACATTTTCCCTTTAACGAATACACAGATACTGTTTATAGACAACCTGTTTTTGTTCCGCTAAATTTTTGTGCTTGATTCGCATTTCGCTTTTAAGTGTTTGTCTCAGGTATATTTTTACCCACCAAAAGTGACTTTTTTTGCGACATGACAGTTGCCGGGTAAATGCAGCCTTTGGTAGCAAAGGTGGAAATTTTTTTTTTACTGTAAACTGCGTCCTTTGTGCTAATTGTTTTAAATTGGGTCTGCATTAACAACGTACAGGCAGAAATGGCCTTTGTGTCCTATACAGTAAATGTGATGCAGATAGAGAATAAAATGTTGATCTCCTGCTTATGAGGGTTTGTAGTTATCATAATGAGATTATTAGCAATGCAGCTTCCAAAAAATACCAATACCAATGCCGGTGTATGGCAATTACAGTAACACCTTGTATCTGTATGTGCTGCATAATGCCTGTGTATGGGAATTACAGTAACACCTTGTATGTGCTGCATAATGCCTGTGTATGGGAATTACAGCAACACATTGTATCTGTATGTGCTGCATAATGTCTGTGTATGGCAATTACAGCAACACATTGTATCTGTATGTGCTGCATAATGCCTGTGTATGGCAATTACAGCAACACCTTGTATCTGTATGTGCTGCATAATGCCTGTGTGTGTGGCAATTATAGCAACACCTTGTATCTGTACTGTACATGGATTTTCAGTCATTATAACCTCCTGAATCTTATCCCTGTACAGCAGTGACTGACCCCAAAGTTCTCCCTGTATTCTGCCCTCTCCCTGGCTGTTGTAATGTAGCAGTAAAATATGTTGAGCGTTTTGTTACAGTGAGGGTGGTGGCTCCTCCTTGTAGCTTCTTTACAGTAAACCAGGGTGACAGAAGTGAGATCTCAGAGGATTCAAATCTCTACAGGAGACAGACTGATCATGCATTAAAATGGGAAGCAAAAGGGTCTTTACTTGCACATTTTCTGGTTTTGTTGCATTACAGTACAAAATTGTGTGTACTTATTTTCAGTGGCAAAAACATTAAATATAATTAAAACTAATCCTATGACCGCTATTATTTATGGGATATTACTGGAATTTTGTTTGGAATGCAAAATCTCGAGGGACCAGCAGCATCTTGGCTCTATGAGGGAACGGCGTGTCCCACAAAGAGGTGAAGGAGGCAGTGAGATTTATTGAACCTCATTTTGTCAGATGTTATTTGGGTCTCATGCATGGCAGTGAGCTGCAAGTCAAGGGATAACCACCTACATCATGTCAAACTCCACCTCCTCAGATATTTCTGAATTACAACTCCCATGATTCGCTGGCCATCTAGTGTATACATGGGATTCGGGGAATTGTAGTGGGACCAGAGTTTGACATCCTTGACCTAGATTATCTTTGCTAATGCTGTTTGGCTTCTCTAGAATGAGAATAATCACTGGATGGTTTAAAAATTCAAAGACAAACATCCTGCCACCACAATCATGTTAAGTCCCTGTTGCAGTTACAGGGGGCTGGACTGGGCCACTGAGTAGGAGTTTCTGTTTCTCTTAAATAGTGCGTCTCACTCCTCGCCATGAGATTCTAAGATTTATCATGAGCTACCAATGAGCCTCATCTTACTCTGGCAGCTCCTAATTTGTGAAGTGTTTTCTACTTTATTTAAAGCTTTCTATTAATGCTTAAACACAGGAATCAATTCCAGCGGAACGCGTTGCTGCACTAATTTTGCAGAGGGAACTGAGTTGCCATTGGTCCCACACATTATAAAGCATGTATTCGATCATATATTTCCCTGTTAAGTCACAATAAATATAAGATTTATCATACAGGGTGTCCATAAAGTCTCTTTTACAATTTCAAAAATTTATTACAAAAGGCAATTGATGAGATATCTTCATCAGATTTGTTCAATGCACTCAGTGGTTATCAAGGTTTTATCACATTGCATTCGTGTATTTCAGGTACCCTGTTGATGAATGAGGTACTGTTAAATGAACCTCAGACATGTTTCAGGGAAACTGAACACACATAATGTGAGAATCTGAGGATCAGAAAACCCCCATGTGACTAGGGAACTTCAGCGAGATAGTCCAAAGATGAATGTGTGGTGTGGGATCATGTGCAATCGAATCATTGGTCCATTTTTCTTCAGTGAGACATCAATTACTGCAAATGTTTACCTTGACCTTTTGTCTGAATACGCGGCACCACAACTACATGACCTTCAACCAGCCATCATTTTCCAGTAAGATGCTGCACCACCACATTGGGGACGGCATGTTCGTGGGTTCCTAAATGAAACAATTTCCAGAGCGGTGGATTGGAAGGGGTGGCCCAATTCCCTGGCCACCTCGTTCACCAGATATCACTCCCCTCCACTTCTTTCTATGGGGTTATGTTAAAGATATGGGGCTAAATTACAATCCATGTGCTAAAACGGGATGCTAGGGAGAAAAAATTGTGCCCGCAGTTTTCTCCCTAGCTCCCCCCATTTTAGCACGGGATAACAATGCAGGCGCTTAAAAAGCTGCCTGAATTGTTAGCGGGTGCTAGCCCCGGGCTGCACGCGGCAGCACTCAGCGTCGCCGCGCGCATCCTCTCAGTGGTGTCCTATGGAGTTTTCCCCTGCCGCTCACATGACCTGCCGGATCTTGTTAAGTATAGGGAGCACAAAGTACAGTAACCTCGCGCTGAAAAGCGCAAGGTACCAAACGCAAACGGCTTACTTAACCCGTTAACGTTACACATTACAATCCAAACGCTAACACTCACGTGGGAGAGCGCTAACGTTAGCACTAGACATGTGCACAGCACAAAATTTCGTTTTGAACTAATGGATTAGTCCTAAAATGCAATTTATTTAGTTGCTAAAGAAATTCGTTTTCAGTTCTTTAGTATGAAAACTAATTTAATTCATCCGAAAACCGGTGGATACAATTACTGTTGTAGTGGTCCCTCTCTGTATAGAACATCCTCCTCAATTTATACCTTTCTCTGTATAATGTATACAACATCCTCCTGCATTAATACCCCTCTCTGTATAATGTATACAACATCATCCTGCATTAATACCCCTCTCTGTATAATGTATACAACATCATCCTGCATTAATACCCCTCTCTGTATAATGTATAGAACATCCTCCTGCATTGATTAATGCCCCTCTCTGTATAGAACATCCTACTGCATTGGCATGTGGAGGGTGCAGAACTTCGGAATGCAATGCTTACCCAGCACAGGAGAGAAAACTTTTACTTAAACTTTGTATCTCTGTGGGGGAGACAGACAGGATTATAAAAGCAGGGGAGAGGGAAAATATTAACGTAAATTGGTCTGAAAGCTCAGAGAAGAGATGAGTGGTGCAAATTTATTTTTATAATAAAATAAAGCACTTTAAATCCAGGGAAAACATTCAAATAAATCACACTTAAGGCTCTTAATGACAGAATAACTGTGAGAGCTGGATACTAAATGTATCAGACGTAAAAAAAACTTTATAACAAGCAGCAATGGGAGAGGAGAGGGACTTTATATAAAACGTGTATTATAGATGAGGAAATGGGGATAGTGCTCCTGGATAATATAAAATGTATCAGACCTAAGCCCCTATTATGCAGAGCGGGAGGGGAGATAACACACGTTTTATAAAGTCCCTCTCTTCTCCCAGCGCTGCTTGTTATAAAGGTGTTTTTACTATCCAGCCCTCCTCTGTCATTAGCTTTCAGTGTGATTTATTTTAATGTTTTCCTTCTCCAGCTGCTTTTATCATCTTGTCTGCCTCATAGACATGCAAGGGTTAAGTAAAGGTTTCCTCTCCTGTGCTGGCTGTCTGTGCTGCGAGTGAGTATTCTGGAGCTCTATCACTGTCAGATTTTCGGGTAGGGGTCGGGTAGGATTACGCATACAAACCTTTTCTGTAGCTTTGCGATGTTGCGCTCTTTATTGCTGGTCTCCTTCACTCAATGTAATATCACAAAAAGGACAAACTAAAATGTAATGCATTTTATTTTAGTTTCTTTCGTTTTTTGTACTGAGCAGTTTCGTATCTCTTGAGTAATACGAAAACTAAATTATCCCAAAATTCGGACTAAATCGTTTTAGTACTAAAACGAATGCACATGTCTAGTTATCACCAAGATTGTAATGTGGCCCATGGTGTATGGAACAAAGGTACGGGACATCACTAATCTAAAGCAGAGGATCACTGATGCCACCATTGATGAGGGGATGCTCCAGCCAACATGGCAAGAAATCCAGTACCGTCTTGATGTGCTTCGTGCAACTAATGGTGCCCATATAGAGGTGTATTAAATGAGGCAAAAACCTTAAATATATACGTCTCATTTCGTAATAATTTTCACTTATCTGTCTTTTCATTTGCTTTTGTAATACATTTTTGAAATTGTAAAGAGACTTTATGGACAAACGTTCATGATTAAACTGTGGCCTAAACACTTTAAAGGAACCTTTTCGTTGTCAGGCCTGTGATTTTAGGAAAATTATATTTTTTTGACTTGCATAGCAGTAATTTGCAGAATCGGTGGTTGGCATGGGGACTGCTATTAAGCCAAGTGTGCGTGTTTAGTCAGGCGGGGCAGCTCCACGGGCCGCTCTTGTGAACGGGTATGACTTCCTAAACTTACTGAATAAATAATTGTTGTAAATTAGGAAAATGTTTTTCTTCTAACATACTGAACAGATTTGTGTAAGGTCCAGAATCAACAAGGATGTCTGTGATATTCGCTGCGGATGTGTGATTCAACCGTTCCGTTTGCTTAAATCAGGGTTTTCCAAACTTGTCCTCGGGACCCGCGGACGGGCCAGGTTTGCAAGGTGCATGCAGCGCAGCCCAGGTGATATGAATTGCTGCTCAGTGTTTGCAGTATTCAGTAGAGATGCATCGATACCGATACTAGTATCGGTGCTGATACCGGGTTCTGCACGAGTACATAGTACTCGTGCAGATGCCCCCGATACCTCCCCCGATACCGTAAGCCAGCATCAGACTGGCTTACCGGCATCCGAGGGGCTGGGGCGGCTGTCCGAAAGCTCTAATGGCATTCGGACATGCCCCTGCAGCTGACCATGTGTCAACGAGCACGGCCGGCAAAGTCTTCGAGCGGCCGCTTGTTGGGAAGCCCCCAGCCGCGATCCCGCGAATTTGCGGAGTTCGAGATCGGGAACTCTGCACGATCTCGTGAGATTGCGGCTGAGGCTTCCCAACTAGCGGCCGCTCGAAGACTTTGCTGGCGGCGCTCGTTGAAACACGGTGAGCTGCAGGGGCCTGTCCGAATGAAGTTAGAGCATTCGGACAGCCTCCCCATGTCTAGTCTGAGGTCTGAAGTGTGTGTGTGTGTGTATACACTCATTCTCAGGTCTGTTGGGTATACATGTATCTGATGCCTATGGTGTATATTATTATATATATATAATATATCCAACAGGCATCAAACTACAGAGTGTGCGCATATATATATGTATATGGTGTGTGCAGGGGGTAAATGGGTTGTCTGGCCATACATTGCAATATTAACACAAACAGGACAGGCTTTCAGCAAAATCCTAAATTATTTATTGGAAATCGCCACATGACACTAAATAAAAGAATCGGTACTCGGTATCGGTGACTACTTGAAAAAAGTATCAGTACTCGTACTCGTCCTAAAAAAATGGTATCGGTGCATTCTTAGTATTCAGTGTGCGTTTCCCCAAGGTAATCTTTCTTTCAAATCTGGCCTGTTAGGTTGACCTGAGGATCAGGGTTGGGAACCAGTGGGATAAAAGATAAATTATATTTTTCACCCTGGAGAATTCATTACATAGTTACATAGGCTGAAAGAAGGCGCGCGTCCATAGAGTTCAGCCTTTCATACATCACCGACTGTGGTTGATCCAAAAGAAGGCAAAAAACCCAGTATGAAGCGCTCGCCAGTATACAGCAAACAGGGACAAAAGTTCCTTTTTGCCCCCAGATGGCGTTGGATTCCTCCTTGGACCAAGCAGCCATTATCACCTATTAAATATTATGACCCTCAATATTCTGTTTTTGCAGGAAGTCATCCAGTCGTTGTTTAGAAGTCTGTACAGACTCTGACCCAACCACCTCAACAGGCAGAGAATTCCACAGCTTTATTGTTCGCACTGTAAAAAAGACAAAAAAAACCTTCCTATGCTAGTTCGTTTAGTGGAAGAGGTTAAGAATGGAATGGGAGGACTGTGCCAATATCACAATTTACGACAAGCTTGTAATGCATCAGAAAAGTAGAATATCATAGTTGGTCCTGAGGGCCAGGGATGGGAAATGCTGGTTTAGATCCAGATGACGCATTATAACAGAACAAGAGATAGAATGATATATACATTTTAAAAGCGCAGCCATACATAGCTTGTCTACAGGTGTGGTATAACATTGCACACCCCATCCTCGCCATCTTGGTCTCTGATGGATGAATCTTGGTTCGAGAGATGCAAAAAGATCACCTAAATGGAGTCAACACTAATGTTTGGAGGAAAAAAATAATAATAAAGTCTAGACTATCCCCAAATTCTATTTTGATCTGATATTGTGGTTTGTATTTTTCCAAAAAATTGCATGTAGTACTTGGGCAGAGCACCAGAAGCATGGTGCCTGGAGATGTTACCAGGGGGCCAAGTCAAAGAAGAACGCGTGGGAAAGACGTGCCTCCGTTATTTTCTCAGAGGGAATGGCGTTCCCTTTTGGCCCACACATGGAGATGTTGTTATTGGGTTCCAATCATGATTCCTTATCAAACCACCCAAAATATGATATTTATTACGTTTAGCATATTGATTTCCTAAAACCCAGCCTATCTGTATGATTAAATATTGATATCAAATTTGCATGTGGAGTGAGGCGTTAAATGCGACACGTCGGTGGTTAATAGAGAAGCAGAAATCTTGGAGAGGTTCGGCACTTATTTTTTTTTAGGACTAGTCCCCTGAATGTTGCCCATCAGGACTCCGTGATCTGCAGCTTCATTTCACACTTTTATAAATAACCTCCCATTGTCAGACAATAAGGCGAGCTTGAATGTGGATCATATTTATCGTCTCTACGCTTCCTTGGAAATCCCATCTTCGCGTTCCCCGTTGAGCGAGCAGTTTACTTTGCCAGCCTGCCGATCGGCAATAAAAAGCATCCCATACATGCTGCCGCACGTTTCGCCTCCAACCCTCCAGACCGTTTCTGTAGCTGCGCAGCTCCTTTTGAACGCGACGTGCGGAAGATGGATCATTGCATGGTCAGATGCATACCTTATGACGGGGAGGCTCCCCTCGCTCGTTAATTTTAATCGTGAAGCATTTACAGTACAGCCTGTTGGGGTAAGGATAGCATTGCCGTTATTATTAGCTGGATGCAGCCACACTGTTATAAATGGAGATTATTCACCACGTGTGGAGCAACCGAGCGGCACAAGGTTGAAATGAATGGATTAAAAGCACATGGGCATGAGACTGGGATAAGAAATGGTACAAATGTTTAATATTACATCGCGATGAGTTTGAATGTCATCCACAGAAGTGGTCCTCAGGTTCCCCTACCAGGCCAGATTTTGCAGATCACCTTGGGGAAATGCAGACTGAATCCTGCAATCACTGAGCAGCAAATCATTTCACCTGTGCTGTGCTTCACATATCTGGCAAACCTCTCCTGTTATTGGGGCCTGAGGACCAGGGTTGGGGACCTCTGATCTAGAGCAGTGTTTCCCAGCCCTGTTCTCAGCAAGCTCTAACTGGCCAGGTTTTCCAGATATGTGAAGCACAGCACAGGTGATATGATTTGCTGCTCAGTGATTGCAGGATTCAGTCTGCATTTCCCCAAGGTAAACCTTAAAATCTGGCCTGATAGGTGGGCCTGAGGACCAGGGATGAGAAACACTAGACATGTGCATTCGTTTTAGTACTAAAGTGATTTAGTCCGAATTTTGGGATAATTTAGTTTTAGTATGACTCAAGAGAAACGAAACTGCTCAGTACAAAAAACGAAAGAAACTAAAATAAAATGCACTACATTTTAGTTTCAGTCCTCTTTGTGATATTATATTGATGAGTGAAGGAGACCAGCAATGAAGAGCGCAACATCGCAACATCCGAAGTTCTGTACCCTCCACATGCCAATGCAGGAAGATGTTCTATACAGAGAGGGACATTAATTCAGGAAGATGTTCTATATATTATACAGAGAGGGGTATTAATTAATGCAGGTGGATGTTGTATACATTATACAGAGAGGGGTATTAATTAATGCAGGAGGATGTTCTAAACATTATACAGAGAGGAGCCTTTTTTTTTTTTTAGCCCTTTAAATCCAGTGTCTGTGAGCGCGGAGATCGGCTGCTTGTTACATTATCTCTCAGTACAATGTATCAGGCTCAGCTGTTACAGTAACTGACTGCTGCTCATCACAGCGCTCAGAGTTTTAGTAAAACAAGAAAATAATATTGTTCTAACGTCTTATATATAAAAATATTATTTACTAGTTTTACTGAAACTCTGAGCGCTGTGATGAGCAGCAGTCAGTTACTGTAACAGCTTTGCCTGACACGGGGCAGTATTGCAATGTTGGTGCTAACTTAACCAGAGCTGTTGTAACTGAAAACTCCATAGGCTATAATAGCTCTGGGAAGTTTACAACAGCTCTGGTTATGTTAGCACCAACTATGTAATATGGCCCACATTGTGCTGAGAGTGAGAGATACTGTAACAAGCAGCGATCTCAGCCCTCTGAGGAGCCACTACAATAGTAATTGTATCCACTGGTTTTCGGATGAATGAAATTAGTTTTCATACTAAAGAACTGAAAACGAATTTCTTTAGCAACTAAATAAATTGCATTTTAGTACTAATGCATTAGTTCAAAACGAAATTTTGTGCTGTGCACATGTCTAAGAAACACTGATCTAGACTACTTGGGTATAGCAGTGTTCTATAAATAATATATATTTCTGACCAGATTGGGGCCTATTGACTAGTGAGCCGATACAATATGGCCGATCACTTGGGTGATCTGCCTTTCTCAACAGGTAGAGCAGTGTGACATGCACATTGCCCTCATTCACACACTTGGGGGTGTTTTCCCACTAAGTGCAGTTGCTGGTACCATGATAAATGTTGGAGATACAAATAGGGAAAATCGAAGAACGACGGGGGGTTTCATCAGTTGACATTCTTTGATTTTCGCTATCTGGATGACCAAGGATTACCGTGATTGCAACAATGACAATAAGTGGATAACCTCGCTAGGTTGTACACACCAACCTATAGATACTTTTTTTAATCAAAGGTTGACCTGGAGAATGACTGTGTTAATTAGGTTTTCTGAGTAATCATACCTATTTTCCATTAGTTTTCTTTCTACTTAATTTAGTCATCCCCAGTATTTGGTGCTTACGACATTAAATAAACTGGGAGCCAACGCGTGGATTCGTTTTACTTAACTGTATTTTGTTCCACCCTTCGTATGCAGGGTTTGAAGTCAAATGTTTGGTGATAAATTCTCAGACGTAGCGGACTACTCGCACTTTGCTATAGAAGGTCAAACACATACAGTCATGCCGAATCTTGGATGTGTAAAACAGGCTACCCCACAAATTAACACCGCCTAGGCCAGGGCTTTCAAACTCCAGCCCACTAGACGGTTCTGAACTACAACTCCAATGATTCCTTGGCCATTTATTACATTAAAATAATTCTTGGAATTGTTGACAGCAATATCTCGGGACCTTGAATTTGACAGTCCTGCCTTAGGCCTTAGACCAGTGTTTCCCAACCCTGGTCCTCAGGTCCCCCTAACAGGCCAGGTTTGCAGATATCTGAAGCACAGCATGGTTGATATGATTTGCTGCTTAGTAAGTGCAGGATTCAGTCTGCATGGCCCCCAAGGTGATCCTTAAAACATGGCCCGTTAGGGGTACTTGAGGACCAGGGTTGCGACACTGCATTAGACCAATCTCCGATATGAGGCCCTTATGCAAAAAGCATTGAAATTATCCCCATAACATTTTGCCAAGTCGTGTGTAGCTGTCTTGGTAGACTGGTGAATGCAGAAGCATATTTGTCTGGCATTCCACATAGGATCCTTCATTTGTGCGCCGTGGGAACGAGGCCCTAGGCAGTTGCCTATTTTGCATAATTATAGGGCTGCTTTTTATTATTATCCTTTTATTTATATAGCGCCACATATTCCGCAGCGCTTTACAAGATCCGTGTACAAGGAGTTGATACATAAGAACACCACACGTGGATGATGTCCTGATTCAGGGGGTCCCTGTTCCCAAGGGAACTACTATCTATGAGAAGTGTAAGTATTTTATGAGGTAGGTGTCTTACCCAAGGACACTCGCTGGTGGCATCTTCTGATTCATCTTTCCATGATTGTAGAGCAGCGACCTGGTGGTTAGGTTGAGCCTGCTTCTGGTAAGGTCGAGGCTTCTCCACCGTTGTATTGGAGGGATGTGCTGAATGGTATATTTTGACTTGCTTCTCCAAGGTCGAAGGGTAGAGACCCTACCACTGGACTTCACAGCTGATATTGTGTGGTGGGCAAGTGTGTACCGTTGGGTGTCTTGCTGGGGAGCACTTGCTGGAGGGGTTCTATGGCCGGGATTCGAACCTGGGTCTCCACGGTTATAGAGCAGTGATGTTACCTCTACTCCATTCATGCTGGCACACGTGTATACGTTATTGCTCACACACCCCTAATTAGCCTCACACATATACATAACTAATGGAGTGCACATACATTTATAGAAACACATTCACAAATACTTGCACTATATACTCATCAAATATGATGCATGACAGCAACACACATGCTTAATGGTATGCTGACAAATCCTTGATGCCAGTATCTGTCTGTCATGCTGTCTGCCTTTCTATCTATCCTCCATCTCTGAGTCCATCCATTTACCTGTCAATGATCTACTTATCTATGAGGCCTAGGTTTTAAGACTCTCCTGGTAATGATGTCAGAATGTATATTTAGAAGCAGTTTAGCTTTAAGGTCGCTGTCCATTAATGTCAGTGTGTCTATTATTGTGATTTGTGACTCCCTTCCCATGTTTCCTTGGTACGTGGGGGCCGCGAGAGACATTCTTCTTTGCTTTTATAACTTGTTTATACATATCAGATCTCGCCTCACCCGTTGTGGAATCGCATTATAAAGGCGCCGTCTATGTCGCGAGACGCACCTTAAGCCTCATCTTATTGGGGGAAACACAGCTGGTCCCTCCACCTTTTAGATTTCCGTTCATATTGCTTAAACTGCTCTGATGTATCAGACACAAAGGAATCATTCATGATAAAGACACAATGACATGATTTCATATTCTTTATGCAAGGACTATTTGTGTTGCTCTTGAAATGTCTTAAATTACTCGCTCCCGCACTGCGACTCTGCTGCTTCAGCATCTCTTTCCTCACGCTCCCCTACGCGGATACAGAGGATACCGCCGTTCCCAGGCATCTCTCCATTATTATGTTGAAAGACAAGATCCATGTTGGTGGGTTTGGGTAATACGATATCTATTTTAAAGGGATACTCTACTGAAAAAGGGAGTTCCCTTTTTTACCCTTGTACAATTACTTATTTATTTATTTTTTTACTCACCTCTTGTCCCTTGACGTACTCTGCTCTTCTCCTTTGGCTCAGGGCCTCCCAAACTGGTAAGTCCCTGGAGCTTTTGTGTGCAAATTGCTCTCCTACACAACTTGCTTAGCATAGGAGCCGCAAATTGCTCGCTGCGACGGGGCTTGTGCACTTTACGTATGCAGGTTCCCTAGCGCCCACGCAAAACGATGGGTTAGAGCTGTGTACAATGCGCCGGCTGCCTCTCTGAAACCGCTCACTACCGTGATTGGTGTCAGAGAGGGTGATGACAGCATGCTTTGTGTGTGTGTGCGAACACCATTTGTGACCGATCTGGTGACCGCCGACCGGCAGACTGGGAATTAACCCCAGCAACTGGTGGCGCTGGGTGGGGTGGAGGAAAATCCTCCACTTCACCCAGCCAATACAAAAGATCAATGGACAATGGGGGGTTAGAAATAAGGGAGGCACCTTGACCTTTTGACTAAATATGTGGCACCACAACTACATGACCTTCAACCAACCATCATTTTCCAGCAAGATGCTGCACCACCACATTGGGGACGGCATGTTCGTGGGTTCCTAAATGAAACATTTCCAGAGCGGTGGATTGGAAGGGGTGACCCAATTCCCTGGCCACCTCGTTCACCAGATATCACTCCCCTCCACTTCTTTCTATGGGATTATGTTAAAGATATGGGGCTAGATTACAATATTCGTGCAAAAAGCCACGCGCAAAGCGCGAATTTGTGCGCCAAGTGTTAAATTTTTGCTCGTGCAAATCACTGTTGGAATTACAATCCTTGCTCGTCTTTTCATCCGGCAATCAATAACGCGCGCAAACAGGACGCGCCTAACTGCTGGCGCAGTACCATCGCGCGCAAAAATCAGTGTGCGCACTGTTTTTTTCACGCGATTTAGCCAATCAGAAGTAAGAACCACAATTATCTCACGTTAATTTTTTGCGCCTGCCAATGTTAATCTGTGCATATATGCTGCAGCAATAATAAATGCACGCACAACTTCTCCACTTTACTGGTTTGGTATGAATAGAATGTGTAACTATACAGTGCCGCGTATTTTTTTTGGGCTGGTGTATTTGGTTTCGGGCCAGGTTGATATAATTTGCCATTAACACCAGCTTTTAGGAGTTGCTAAAATTATGCGCGCAAAGGCCATGCGGTAATTACCACAAATAGATTGTAATACCATCCTCGTACCAGGAAGGAAGCCATTGCTGTCCAAAAAGAATATTGCAGCACATTTGAAGTTTGCAAAAGAGCACCTGGATGTTTCACAGCACTACTGGCAAAATATTCTGTGGACAGATGAAACCAAAATTGAGTTGTTTGGAAAAAACACACAACACTATGTGTGGAGAAAAAAAGGCACAGCACACCAACATCAAAACCTCATCCCCACTGTAAAACATGGCGGAGGGAGCGTCATGGTTTGGGGCTGCTTTGCTGCCTCAGGGCCTGGACAGATTGTTGTCATTGATGGAAAAATGAATTCCATTCATTCATTCATTCCAAAAAATGAAAAAGACATTTTGCAGGAAAACGTAAGACCATCTGTCCGCCAACTGAAGCTCCGCAGAGGATGGGTGATGCATCAGGATAATGACCCAAAGCATACAAGTTATTCAACAAAAGAAAGGCTTCAACAAAACAAAATACGCCTTCTGGAGTGGCCCAGTCAGAGTCCTGACCTCAACCCGATTGAAATGCTGTGGCATGACCTTAAGGCTAGGGACAGATGAGCGCATTTTCTGCGGCCACCGTCAAAATGTACGTCGATGCGTGCGCACGCATTTTTTCACGGAATACGCTTAAGTGGTCAGACGATGCGCAATTCTGGACGTATTTCATGACGATGGGGTGAAAAGAAGTCTAGGAAATCCGGCTGTTTGAACGTTATGTTGGCCGCACACTAGCAGCGTCTGACATCTCCTAATCACGCACACACGCTGCTATGCGGCCGCAGCGCACTCTGTACGTCAGTACCAGCGGTTTAACGTTCTCGAAAAAATGCGTTCATTTTCCACTTGCGTTGCGCGGCCGGACTTTTGTGCGACCGTACTTCGTATATTGGCTGTCATTGCCCGGCATCTGCTGCTAGTGCGGCCGTGATTATGTGCGCCAGAACGCGCGTTCGCACTGCCTCAGTCTGACCCTAGCCTTAGAGAGCGATTCACACCAGACATCCCAAGAATATTACTACACTGAAACAGTTTTGTGAAGAGGAGTGGTCCAAAATTACTCCAGATCGTTGTGCAGGTCTGATCTGCAACTACAGGAAACGTTTGGTTGAGGTTATTGCTGCCAAAGGAGGGTCAACCAGTTATTAAGTCCAAAGGTTCACATACTTTTTCCACCCTGCACTGTGAATGTTTACATGTTCTGTTCAATAAAATCATGAAAACATATAATGTTTGTGTTGTATTATTTTAAGCAGATTGTGTTTTTCAAATTGTTGTGACTTAGATGAAGATCAGAGCACATTTTATGACCAATTCATGCAAAACTCCACGCAATCCCAAAGGGTTCACATACTTTTTCTTGCCACTGTACGTCTCATTTTGTAATAATTTTCACTTATCTGTCTTTTCATTTGCCTTTGGAATAAATTTTTGAAATTGTAAAGAGACTTTATGGACACTCTGTATATCTATCTGTGCAACTATGAAGAAAAGTTCTATATTTATGATGGTCAACCCACTCGGGCAATCAAGGGTTAACCTTTACAACAAAATGACAACCGTATATCCAGGGATCTCAATCTCTGGACTCCCAGATATTTCTGACCTTCAGCTCCCATGATTCTCCATTTGCATTCAAGGAATTCTGGGAATTGTAGGCAGCAAACATCTGGGGGGTGGAGTTTGACATCCCTAGTATAATGTATATTTAAGATTTGTTTTATCTGCTTCCTGTTTCGCCACTAGGGGCGCTGAATTTTCCCACCTGTGAAATATACGGTACCTTTCTTTCTCTTTGCTTCTAGAGCTGTCTCTTAAAAAGGGATACCCTAGGGTTAAAAGGGGGTGGGGGGGTTAAGCATTAACCCCTCCTGAATCCCTATTTTGGAATCCCTGAGAATTCAAAATCCAAAACGCTTGGGGTTCCTGCATCAAGATCATTGAGTTAGGTCTATCGCAGGGTGCGTTACTAGTGAGTATTTTCCGCGTTAGCCCCCAACTCTCTGCCTGTCGCATCCGGTGTCAAAGCCATCTGGGAAACCTTCCCATCATTTCATTGATATCGTTAATAAAAGATTCCAGCAGCTAAATACCAATTACAAATGCGTTTCCGTGATATTCGGATGCCGCACTTTGATAATGAATAAATGTTAATGATCGAGTGTAAAAAGAACAAATAACATCTAACGCTTTGGAATTCATAATAATAAACACCGTCGGTATTTTGTTTATTTAAAATGCAGAAAGGTAAAAAGAAATGCTTATTTCCTGGAAGGAGTCATTACCATAGAATAGACAGGACTCTGTGGGCGCATGTATAATGCATGGCATAATAAATAAATCATAGCTCCATACGTGTGTCTTAGTAGGAGTAGAACTATATGATAAATGTACAAAATGGGAATGCATTCCATCTGCACATACACGGAGTCCAATTAATTTATCGGGAGCACATCTTGAGTCAACGGTAGGCACTTTAGCTTGTTAAAGTGGTCAGGCTGCGTGTACACATGCTCATCTCCAGTCCCCATTGGTGGTACATCTGTGTGAAGCAGAGGGCTTCCATCTAACACAGAGCTTGACTCAGCAGATGGTATAAAGCTGTGGAATTATCTGCCTGTTGAGGTGGTTGGGTCAGTGACTGTACAGACTTTCAAACAACAACTGGATGACTTCCTGCAAAAACATTATATTATGAGTCAAAATATTTAATATGTGAGAAAAGGCTTCTTGATCTAAGGAGAAATCTGGCGCCATTATGGGGTCAAAAAGGGATTTTCCCCCAGTATGTTGCAGATTTGGTGAGCGCTTTATGCTGGGTTTTTTGCCTTCTTTTGGATCAACAGCAGTAGGTATTTCTGGGGGTGCTAGTCAGGCTCTCTACGTGCACCTATCCTTAAGCTGCTGCTAAGGTACTGGAGAAAGGTGTGAGAGTCACGGCGAGAAACTGGGTGTCCAGCGAGGAAGCAGCATTTATCAGATGTGACCCTGTCCGGGCACAGAGATCTGTTACAGAAGTCATTCAGCACAGATTTTGTTGTTACTTAAGATTTGCCCGGTGTTTTTATATACAATTTTTTTATCTCGCCTTTGATTCCACCTTAGAACCTGCTGAAGTCGTTCCACATTTATTTCAGTTTCATTTGAAATTGTCAAGAATTGTATTTTTGTGTATTGGTCTCCGCATTGATTCTATCAGCGTTCAATGGGGATCACCACTTCAATATCAATGAGGTGTATTCACTGGCGTCACAAACAATGGCGGAACAACATTAAACTGAGAATAGCCATAGATAACTCATCCTACAGAAGAATAACGGTGATACCTTTGTTCACCTTTGGTCACCGTTGTTTGTAGCGACTTTGTCTGCCATTGTTGAATTTTTCTTCTCTTGATGGATGATGTACCGGAATGGCAACTGCGATTTCTGTCATTGGGCTTGATTTTAATTGTGCCCCATGGACGAAATCAAGACTTTTTTTGGCTGAGTTTGGTCGTTTCTCAGTTCAGAAGATTCAAACGCAGGTTTACTTGCATTCCAATTCCCGATTTTTATTTAAAAAATTCAGCTCAAATATCACGTCTCGCGTTTGTGCTTTTCAATGGAAATATCGGATTTAGCGATTCAATTCAAATTTATCCGTATGCGGATTTCCAAAAAAAAAATTCATACTGACATATCAAGAGCCCTATTACAATATTCGCGTTAAAACGCTCGCGCAACGCGTGAATTTGTGCGCCAAGTGTTAAGCGTAAATCAACGCTGGAATTACAGTCCTCGCACATTTTTTCATCCGTCGAGCAATAACGCGCATTAAACGGACACGCACAAATGCCATTTGCCATTAACACCAGCTTTTAGGAGTTGCTAAAATTATGCGCGCAACGTCTATGCGTTAATTCCTGCGCATAGATTGTAATAGCATCCGCGTACCAGCGCACAAACGCATTTGCGCTCACAATGTTAAGTATAGGACGCGCACAGTAAATTAAGCTCGCGCAGGGTTCGCGCAAGTTCACCCGCGGTAGACGTATACACGCGTTTGTTGCGCTGACATTGTAATACGACGTTCAGCGCAAAGGGTTTTACCCCTCGCGTTAATGCGTTTTTGCGCCGGCGATAAAGATTGTAATAGGTCCCCAAATGTTTCAAATGAAAGATTTCAAACAGTCACGTTTCAAAGCACAAACCGGTATTATACTGGCCGAAAATGAGCTTTATCGCCCGTATTACCAGACAGCTGTTTTTCGTACCGGCGTCATTTTCAAATACCGGCTCTAGCCAAATTATTTCAACTGAATCGGCCAATATTTCACAAAGAATCAACTGCAAACAGCTTTTTTTCCCCAAACAAATGGTTGAATTAAATCGATCTCATTGTTTGCATATACGGTGAACTCCGGTGAGAGCGATGATTATTGAATAACCTCTTAAATAAAGCTAGTCACCACTCGGCTCATCATTCTTCCACTTTTACCGCAGATTTCAGTGGTTCTTTATCTGATACCACGTAGCCATCCATTATTTAACGTAATGTATAAGTAACCCATCATTTATTAATCTCTTAACCCTACTTATATACTTTTTTGTTGTTTACAGTCTGTGGTGTCTGAGAATAGTTATCAGATCATAAAAGAAAGTATTAAGGGTTCCGGCTCTTTTGCTGACCTCACCATCTCTGCAAAGTCTGATTCACACAGCTAATAACATAAACTCAATAAAGCGAAGCCGTATAACGCAAACGAGTGGTAAAGGCTCGACTAAAGGGTTTTTGAACGGCGACGTTATCCATAGGAAACCCAACATATCCGTTATATTGTTTAACAAAAGCAAAAATGATATATATTTTTTGTTATATTACATTTTTTTTATGCTGCACAACACTGGAGCAAACTTGACTATCTGATGACATTATATATAAACAGGGTTTTTTGCAACTTAAGACTTTACAATGAATTAATGAAGTGTTACAGAAACTGAGAAGATATAAAAGAGCGGAACAGCACTATTAATATATAATAACTACTGTTATTAATCATAATTTAATAAACCTTTTAGAAAAATCATCACGTTCTGTGATAATAGCAGTTCAGCTGTATCACAGGATTATGCACCCATAGCATAGCATAGGTCATGAACCGTGCCAGGAAATTCAGGTAGAGCCAACCTAACAGCATACAGTGAAAATGGTTCTCTGGAGCGCACAAATTATGTGTGACACGTGATATTACAATGTTATTAGTGCACACGTGGTGGTATATATTTTATTTATAAAGTGTTTTACCAGGGAGGATACATTGAGATTTCTCTCATTTTCAAGTATTTCCCTGGGTAGGCGAGTATGTACCGTTGGGTGTCTTGCGCAAGGACACTTACTGGAGAGGTGACAAGATTATTCTACAACAATGAAGAATTAATTTTCCCTAAATTAAAATATAACCTTTATTAGAACGTCATAAAAGCACTCATGTACAAACACTTAAAAATCTCAAGAGAGCGGGTCGCTAGTATGTATTGCTATAGTATAGTTAGTATTCTAAAGGATGAATACCTTAAAGTTTCATATATTAGCCCTATATTTAATCAAGATACCACACTTTTATTTCAAGGGGCATATAGTGTAATTAAGGCTTAAGATCTTAAGCTCTCAAATATCTAGGTATGTGGTTAGACCCAAATCTATCCTTTGGCCCCCACATCGAAAAACGCTCATCTAAACTTTACCCCAAACTAGGTGCCCTGTACAGAAACAAATCCTGCCTGAGCCCCGCAGCAAGAAAGCAGATTGTACAACAAATGCTTATGCCGGGTATTGAATATGGAGATGTAGTGTATGCAGCCGCCCCGCAAACACACCTTCATAAACTTACTACATTGTATAACTCATTCTGCCGCTTTGTGCTACAATGTAACTACATGACCCACCATTGTGACATGTTAAAAGAAAAAAACTGTCTGTCGCTGGAATCTAGACGCACCCTTCACCTTTCCAACCTGGTGTTTAAGAGCTTTTCTGGGAAGCTGCCACCCTACCTGAATAGGCTGCTTCCCCTAGCAGTTCCCTCATCCTATAACCTCCAATCCAGGACAGGCACCTTACTTACAATACCACAATACAAAAAGAAAGTGTCTCGATCCTCATTTTCCTACAGAGCACCACAATTATGGAATAATCTCCCAGACACCATCAAATCTTCCCCCAGTCTTAAGTCACTCAAGAGCTCCCTATTAACATACCTCGATACAGAATGCACCTGTAAACATGTAACATAGTGACTATATACAGAATGCACCTGTAAACATGTAACATAGTGACTATATACAGAATGCACCTGTAAACATGTAACACAGTGACTATATACAGAATGCACCTGTAAACATGTAACATAGTGACTATATACAGAATGCACCTGTAAACATGTAACATAGTGACTATATACAGAATGCACCTGTAAACATGTAACATAGTGACTATATACAGAATGCACCTGTAAACATGTAACATAGTGACTATATTATTTCCTACATATTTATTTTCTGTTAATATGTAGATTTGTGTTGAGCGAAATCTCAATGTATCCTTCCTGGTAAAATACTTTATAAATAAATAAATAAGAGCTATTGTGTTTACATTGTCAATAGAAAAGGGCACGCAGTAGTGGTGTATTTGAAACATGATGCCTACTTTGTCAGTTGGGAGATTCCCTCCTATGTTTTTCTTCCCTTTTCGTTCCTCTCTCCTTGCTTTGGGTATGTGGAGGAGGGGTCCTTCTGGGTGGATAATACCATTTACTAATTTGTAGGGATGTGCGTTTCGGGCTTCGGAATTTCGGAATTTTCACGAAATTTCCCGATTCGTGTTTTCGGATGCGGCCGAATTTCCGAAAATTTTTAGATCCGAAAATGGCAGATCCGAAAAGTTTTCCGAGCCGAAACGAAATATTTTCGGAATTTTCGAATGGACTTGAAATGTGTCAAATCGAAATTTATTGCTTTGAAACGAGGAGAACAGACGTTCCGAAAAAACGAAAATTTCCGAAATTACGAAAAGTCGACATAAAAAACGAGCAAAGTGACACGAAAATACGAAAAACGGTCGATATTCCGAAAACATGTACAATTCCGAAAAACAAAAATTTCCGAAAAGTCGATACGAAAAACGAGCAAAGTGACACGAAAATACGAAAAACGGTCGATATTCCGAAAACATGTACAATTCCGAAAAACAAAAATTTCCGAAAAGTCGATACGAAAAACGAGCAAAGTGACACGAAAATACGAAAAATGGTCGATATTCCGAAAAAAAAATGTAGACGAAAAAACGAGTCGAGCCGAACCGAAACAGAAATCGGTCGAAACGAGCCGAATCGAAAAGTTTAAAAATCCGAAAAATCGAACCGAATCGAACCGAAAAAAAAATCGGTGCACAAGCCTACTAATTTGTCAATTTGTCGGTGGGCATATTGTACAATGTGAAGCTGTGTGCTGTGAAAAGATAGTGGCACTATGGGGGGGTTCTATAGCAAGCGCAAGTGTTTGCCGATGTCGCAAAGGCAACAAACGCCAGTTCTTCTCAGAAGAACCCAAACAGCTGGAGGAGAAGCTTCACAATGACGGTTTGGGTTTCTCTCGAAGTACCTGTATTTGTTGCTGTTGCAAGAACGGCAAACACTGGCACTTTTCAGAATAACACTCTATAGGGGTTATTCAGAGAGCAAACATCGATTTACATACGCTGACCCTGCGGGGAATTCAGCATTCACCGCGGAGTCCCCAGAGTACGCCAAAAACAATCTGCCGAACGCAGCCGCTGAAAAAAGCAGATCAGACGCCGAACTGAAGGTACAGGAAAAAAAGGGGAATTTTTTTTAAAAAAGTGTTTAACCCACAAAAAAGCATGAGAATGCAAGTGAAATAATAAAAGTCCTAGAAAAAATAATAAACTGTCTGTTACAGAATAAAAAAAGCCTTAAAAAATGTAAATAAAAAATTTCACCAAAGAAATCCAGAAAAATGCCTAACAGATTCTAAAAAAAAATAGACTTTTTGCTGTGAAGGAAAAGAAAAAATGGTTGAATAAAAGAGAATAAAAGTGGTAATTTTTTATCCCAGGAGATCCTATGGGATTCGCCTGTTTAAACCTCTCAAATGGAATCACCGAAAATTTGGGCATTTCACTGACATTTCGGTGCAGTTCGGCATTCGCTGAATACATTAACCATTACTTTGCTATGAGACAATTTCAATGTTGCCAAAATGAGGCGAAGTTCAACGTATTTTGCTACCAATTCGCCAATATTTGGCGAATTTTCAGCTTACTGAATAGCCGAACTGCCGTGAAATTTCCCCGTACGGTGCAATTCACCGTTTGGTGCAATTCGGTGGCAAGTTCGGTTTTTATTGAATAACCCCTTAAGTGTTTTTAAATGACAGAGAACTGTGGCACCGCAGAAAACATCTTGCTACAAATATACGCTTGACAGTTTTTGAGGCTGTTTTAGTTATTGTACCAAGTGACAGCCCTGGGTTGATGTGATCGCATCATATTGGTTCAATGGTAGGATCAGTGATTTGATATAAATTGTCTGACATTTACTTCCAGTCTACATTCATGGCTCTTCTATTGTGGCGATGTTGTATCGGATAAATAAACCTATGATTAGAAATAATTGCTTGAGATCTGCTGTTTGCCGCATCACAACCCCTGCCAATCTTTCAAAGTAGACCCAATTCCACCCGGTGTATCAGTCGTACCATCCGGTAGGTGATTGGGTATAAACATGTCACGTAGTTTCCCGGGGTCTGTAATAAGCCAGAAATGCAAATCCCTCTTATAAACCAAAATCTTTAAACCTGTAAAACAAATGAGTAAATCTCGAGTCATAAAACCCTGTTTATAAAGCGGGAATGTTCCCCGCGAGACTTGAAACATAAGTCTTACATTCTTAATGCTCTGTAACTGGCATAATTTACAGGAAGATAAAATGGAACAGTATTTAGACCATTATTCAGAGTACTACAGGAGTAATCTCCAATTCCGTGTAATTACTTCTGACCTATCTACACCATAGCCACAGCGCCTTCCTGTTACAAGTCCATAGGGTTTTGATGCTGCAATAAATAAATCATAGTTTTATTATTCATTAAGCCGTATAACACTGACTTGGCTAATCCTACCACATTCCTAGCTTCAGTTTACATCTGCTTTTACGTGGTGTTTCAGAAGGATCATTTGAACTAGAAAATGCATAGAGTATTTTCCACGGTTATTTTTCCTTTTTTTTTTTTTTTTACCAATAACCCCGATCCGAACTTCATGAAAAGATGGATCCTATCACCGCCTACTGCGTATGGATAGAACCTCTGCCAATTAAATTTAAAAAAGACACTCTTATTCAGACGGTGGCAAAAAAAGTCATATTTGACACCAACAATCTACACGTATGTGACCATTTTCAGTGCAACAGAGCACCATATTCACGTCATGTGTCCGACGCTAGTTTTTGTGTATCCGTAGTTACCTTTAGGGTTGTTGTTGGGGGTTAACCCTAGCACTAACCAACTCGTCCCGCTTTTCATAATTAATAATAAAATGTCACACTGAGCAAAGCATAAGCCACATAAAAAAATATCTTTATTAACTATATAAAATATACAAAGTAAGCTTATTATTATAACAAAATAATATTAAGACCATGCAATACTTTCAATAAACTTATTTTGTGTGACTTATGGTGTGGTATGACTAGGATATTTTATTAACTATTTCCAAACGCTAACCCTAAAATTAACTCTGGCCCTAACCAATAAAGTAACCCTAACCCTAATCCTAAATGCATCTCTAACTCAACCTTTAATGTATCTAACTCCAACCCTAACCCTAAATGTATCTCTAACTCTAAAAGTATCTCTAACTCTAAAAGTATCTCTAACTCTAAAAGTATCTCTAACTCTAAATGTATCTCTAACTCTAACCCAAAATGTAACTTTAACCCTAACCCTAATCCTAAATGTATCTCTAACTCTAAATGTATCTCTAACTCTAAATGTATCTCTAACTCTAAATGTATCTCTAACTCTAACACAAAATGTAACTTTAACCCTAACCCTAAATGTATTTGTAACCCTAAATGTATTTCTAACCCTAACCCTAATTGCATCTCTAACCCTAACCCTAGAGGCATCTCTAACTCAATGTATCTCTAACCCTTAATGCATCTAACTCCAACCCTTAATGTATTTAACTCCAACCCTAACCCTAAATGTACCTTTAGCCCTAACCCTAAATGTATTTCTAACCTTAACCCTAAATGCATCTCTAACTCTAAATGTATCTCTAACCCTTAATGCATCTAACTCTAACCTTTAATGCATCTAACTCCAATCCTAACCCTAAATGTATCTCTAACCCTAACCCTAAATGTATCTCTAACCCTAACCCTAAATGTATCTCTAACCCTAACCCTAAATGTATCTCTAACCCTAACCCTAAATGTATCTCTAACGCTAACCCGAAATGTAACTTTTGCCCTAACCCTAATTGTATTTTTTAGCCCTAACCCTAAATGCATCTCTAACCCTAAATGCATCTCTAACCCTAAATGCATCTCTAACCCTAAATGCATCTCTAACCCTAAATGCATCTCTAACTCTAACCCTAAATGTATCTCTAACTCTAACCCTAAATGCATCTCTAACTCTAACCCTAAATGTATCTCTAACTCTAAATACAGTCAGACACCAGTCCCCGTGGGAGTGCACACTCTTGATCCCAATGGTATTATATACCCATCAGTAATCCATAAGAAACACTTATCTGATAATCCTTTTCTCAGATAGTATAGCTGTCATAAAATTAAATCCTACAGTATAGGGACACAAATAAAAAGCATATGGTGCAATATTGTCTGTACAGTAAATGAAAATAATCAACAATGTTTTATAGGTTTTCACTCACAAAGGAGGAGCCCCAATTTGGCTCAAATAACGGGCCTTTTGACCTCTTGTAAGGGGGGGGTCACGCCCAGCTCATAGAGGTCTTCAAATTCCAGTTCCACTTATTGTCCAGACAGAATACTTAAAGGCAAAAAGAGAGAACTCCATTGCGCAGATATATTCCTCAATCTTAACATATATTCATAGATATAGTATATACAGTTGTGTTCAAAATTATTCAACCCCCAATGCTGTAAAGGGTTTTAGGGAATTTAGTGTACATTTGTAATTGTATTCAGAATGAAATCCTACAAGGACTTTTTAAAGAACCATATGCAACTAAAATGACATCAATTGGTTTTGTAATACAGTAGTAAATGTTTCTTTTGTGAATTCTTCATTGACACAATTATTCAACCCCTTAAAGACTACCACTCTGAAGAACAGAGGTTCATTCAAGTGTTTTCAATCAGGTATTGAAAACACCTGTGGATGTCACGGAGCAGCAATAAAGCATAATAAGCACCAATTAGGCAGCTTTAAAATGACTGTGATACTCAGCTCCTTCTAGACATTTACTGGTGTGGTTACAAACATGGTGAAGTCAAGAGAATGGTCCAGGAAGACAAGAGAAGAGGTGATTACTCTTCACAGGAAGGGCAATGGCTATAAGAAGATTGCAAAGATGTTAAACATACCAAGAGAGACCATAGGAAGCATCATTCGCAAATTCAAGGCAAAGGGCACTGTTGAAACGCTACCTGGTCGTGGCAGAAAGAAGATGCTGACTTCGACTGCTGTGCGCTACCTGAAGCGTAGAGTGGAGAAAAGTCCCTGTGTGACTGCTGAGGAACTGAGAAAAGATTTGTCAGATGTGGGTACTGATGTTTCAGCTCAGACAATACGGCGCACACTGCGTAATGAAGGCCTCCATGCCAGAACTCCCAGGCGCACCCCCTTGCTGTCTCCAAAGAATAAGAAGAGTCGACTGCAGTATGCCAAAAGTCATGTGGACAAACCACAGAAGTTTTGGATAGTGTTCTGTGGACTGATGAAACAAAATTAGAACTGTTTGGGGCCATGGATCAACACTATGTTTGGAGGAGGAAGAACAAACCCTATGAAGAAAAGAACACCTTGCCTACTGTGAAGCATGGCTGGGGGTCAATCATGCTTTGGGGCTGTTTTGCTTCTGCAGGTACAGGGAAGCTTCAGCGTGTGCAAGGTACCATGAATTCTCTTCAGTATCAGGAGATATTGGATGACAATGTGATGCAGTCCGTCACAAACCTGAGGCTTGGGAGACGTTGGACCTTTCAACAGGACAATGATCCCAAGCATACCTCCACGTCTACTAGAGCATGGTTGCAGATTAAAGGCTGGAACATTTTGGAGTGGCCATCGCAGTCACCTGACTTAAATCCGATTGAGAACCTCTGGTGGGACTTAAAGAAAGCAGTTGCAGTGCGCAAGCCTAAGAATGTGACTGAACTGGAGGCTTTTGCCCATGACGAATGGGCGAAGATACCCGTAGATCGCTGCAAGACACTTGTGTCAAGCTATGCTTTACGTTTAAAAGCTGTTATAACTGTAAAAGGATGTTGTACTAAGTACTAAGATTGAATGTCACTTGGGGGTTGAATAAAACTGATAATGATGTGAGCACAGAAAAGACATTTGTGGTTATTTCATTATAAATGTTATGTTATATTTGTCTGACCTACACAACCCTCTTTGATTTAATTGTAAGCAAGATGACTGAATGATCAAAATCAATGTCAAACTGGCCAAAACACTCAATTTCAGTGGGGGTTGAATAATTTTGAACACAACTGTAGATAGTAAGTGGCTCAGTATGAAGGCATCAGCTACATCCCAAATCAAGGGAAAATACAACACTCTCGTTATCCCTTCCAAGGTGTAGCTCCCTCCACTGTAGAGTAGAATCAATATTCGCCAAAGGGGTGATCAGTTGCTCTTAAAACGATTTATTAAAATAAGCATAAAACAATTAAACGAATGGACATTTCCAGAAACGCGTTTCGTCTGCTAAATACTGCAGACTTCCTCAGTCTGTAATGTCCTCAGTTTCAGAACTACTTCATATAGATCTCCTGATCCCCTTAATCGATCGTCACACCTGATCCGTGTTTCGCGTGCGGTTCACCGGCAACTTCCGGTATCTCTAACTCTAACCCTAAATGTATCGAACTCTAACCCTAAATGTATCTCTAACTCTAACCCTAAATGTATCTCTAACTCTAACCCTAAATGTATCGAACTCTAACCCTAAATGTATCTCTAACTCTAACCCTAAATGTATCTCTAACTCTAACCCTAAATGTATCTCTAACTCTAACCCTAAATGTATCTAATAGACATGTGCACAGCACAAAATTTCGTTTTGAACTAATGGATTAGTCCTAAAATGCAATTTATTTAGTTGCTAAAGAAATTCGTTTTCAGTTCTTTAGTATGAAAACTAATTTCGTTCATCCGAAAACCAGTGGATACAATTACTATTGTAGTGGTGGCTCCTCAGAGGGCTGAGATCGCTGCTTGTTACAGTATCTCTCACTCTCAGCACAATGTGGGCCATATTACATAGTTGGTGCTAACTTAACCAGAGCTGTTGTAAACTTCCCAGAGCCTTTATAGCCTATGGAGGTTTTCAGTTTACAACAGCTCTGGTTAAGTTAGCACCAACATTGTAATACTGCCCCGTATCAGGCAAAGCTGTTACAGTAACTGACTGCTGCTCATCACAGTGCTCAGAGTTTCTGTAAAACTAGTAAATAATATTTTTATATATAAGAGGTTAGAACAATATTATTTCCTTGTTTTACTGAAACTCTGAGCGCTGTTACAGTCAGTTACTGTAACAACTGAGCCTGATACATTGTACTGAGAGATAATGTAACAAGCAGCCGATCTCAGCGCTCACAGCCACTGGATTTAAAGGGCTAAAAAAAAAGGCTCCTCTCTGTATAATGTTTAGAACATCCTCCTGCATTAATTAATACCCCTCTTTGTATAATGTAGATAACAGCCTCCTGCATTAATGTCCCTCTCTGTATAGAACATTCTCCTCAATTTATACCTTTCTCTGTATAATGTATATAACATCCTCCTGCATTAATACCCCTCTCTGTATAATGTATAGAACATACTCCTGCATTAATTAATGCCACTCTCTGTATAGAACATCCTACTGCATTGGCATGTGGAGGGTGCAGAACTTCGGATGTTGCGATGTTGCGATCTTCATTGCTGGTCTCCTTCACTCATCAATGTAATATCACAAAAAGGACTGAAACTAAAATGTAGTGCATTTTATTTTAGTTTCTTTCGTTTTTTGTACTGAGCAGTTTCGTTTCTCTTGAGTCATACTAAAACTAAATTATCCCAAAATTCGGACTAAATCGTTTTAGTACTAAAACGAATGCACATGTCTAGTATCTAACTCTAACCCTAAATGTATCTCTAACTCTAACCCTAAATGTATCTAACTCTAACCCTAAATGTATCTCTAACTCTAACCCTAAATGTATCTCTAACTCTAACCCTAAATGTATCTCTAACTCTAACCCTAAATGTATCTCGAACTCTAACCCTAAATGTATCGAACTCTAACCCTAAATGTATCTCTAACTCTAACCCTAAATGTATCTCTAACTCTAACCCTAAATGTATCTCTAACCCTAAATGTATCGAACTCTAACCCTAAATGTATCGAACTCTAACCCTAAATGTATCTCTAACTCTAACCCTAAATGTATCTCTAACTCTAACCCTAAATGTATCGAACTCTAACCCTAAATGTATCTCTAACCCTAAATGTATCGAACTCTAACCCTAAATGTATCTCTAACTCTAACCCTAAATGTATCTCTAACTCTAACCCTAAATGTATCTCTAACTCTAACCCTAAATGTATCTCTAATTCTAACCCTAAATTCATCTAACTCCAACCCTAACCCTAGATGGATCTCCAACCCTAACCCTAAATTTATCTCAAACTCTAACCCTAAATTTATCTCAAACTCTAAATGTTTCTCTAACTCTAAATGTAACTTTAACCCTAACCCTAAATGCATTTGTAACCCTAACCCTAAATGCATTCTAACCCTAAATGCATTCTAACCCTAAATGCATCTCTAACTCTAACCTTAAATGTATCGAACTCTAACCCTAAATGTATCTCTAACTCTAACCCTAAATGTATCTCTAACTCTAACCCTAAATGTATCTCTAACTCTAACCCTAAATGTATCTCTAACTCTAACCCTAAATGTATCTCTAACTCTAACCCTAAATGCATCTCTAACTTTAACCTTAAATGTATCTCTAACTCTAACCCTAAATGTATCTCTAACTCTAACCCTAAATGCATCTCTAACTTTAACCTTAAATGTATCTCTAACTCTAACCCTAAATGTATCTCTAACTCTAACCCTAAATGTATCTCTAACTCTAACCCTAAATGTATCTCTAACTCTAACCCTAAATGTATCTCTAACTCTAACCCTAAATGTATCTCTAACTCTAACCCTAAATGCATCTCTAACTTTAACCTTAAATGTATCTCTAACTCTAACCTTAAATGTATCTCTAACCCTAACCCGACATGTATCTCTAATCCTAACCCGACATGTATCCCTAACTTCTAACTGTGACTTTAACCCTAACCCTAAAATTAAAAGGTGCTTTATATGAATATGTTGCTAAGTTGCATCGACAATGACTTTTAATTCCTCGTGCCTAAATGTATTTTTTTTGACACATTGGTTTTATCCATGAAGGTGATAACTCATATATGAGACTGGCTGGAGGTAAAAGTCGATATTTAACTGACCCCCACCCCTGCTTTTTCCTTTGAGTATCACATTCATATAAATATGGTCTTCATAAATCAAGGAAGTCAGGGTCTCCGAGAATGTGAAGCTTGACTGTCGACGTTTTGAATTATTATCCATAAATCTAATGTAGGAAACCTTTTGTGGCTCTCACTGTAGCTGGCTCCTAACCGTGGCATAATTGTGTCCCAAAATACGGTTGCCCTCCGCAGTCACGTCGAATGTTTAAAGAAATCTTAGTATCCCCTTCAAAGAGGGCATGACAACATGACAAAAAGACATGGGAGCGGAGCATGACTGGGGACTTTCAGATAACATTAGACATATTGTGCTGTTACAATGCATGTAAAGCAAATTATCAGCTTTTTTTTCGCTAGAGATGCCCTGTCAGATTGACAAATTGCCAGAATCAGGGCAGACAGCAAGGTAACATGCCAGGAACGAATGTGCGAGAGAACCTTTATAATTATGTGTAATAAGGAAACAAAACAATAAAATGCCATATGCGATCCAGGAACACAAAATAAATTAATACACCGCCATATGTGTGAAAAGAAAAACACAACAACAAAAAAAACCAACAAAAAAACTGTATTGATGCTTTGATTATCACGAAACCTAATCTAGTATATCCTTGGAACATATGTCTTTCATCGTATGCTGTGTCTGGCAATCTCTCACTTTTTCGATTCTGAGCTTTGAAGAATTCATTTTTATTTGTTGTTTGTTTTTATTTTTATTTATTTTTAATTTCCCTTGTACAACCGGACGGACGGGATGGGATTTCTGTATGTGCGATTCATACACCGTAACTACAAATCTCCGGCTCTAGTCCTGGTTTATCCGCCGCGCATGATATATAATGTTAAAGGCCGCTTCATGTTTTAAAAGGTTTTATTTTATGTCGTCTCTTGACTCGCAGATACCAGATAAATGGAAAGCAGCTGCTTCTATCGTGTTGGTAAAGCCAGACGCAGGCAGCGTTTGATAGTGTTGCATATTTAAGCTGTTTACTAGAACAAAAGTAATAAATGGGTTCGTAGGATATGCGTTCTGTAAAAGGATTACTGCTTAGAAAAACATTGGTAACTGAAGCCGTCTTTAGAAAACTGCAAAGACTGCTTTCTAAATAGATACAGTACGATTAAAATGTATTTAACCCTTTCACTAGCAAGATCGCCTATTCTTGCTCTGCAAGGCACCTCCTGGTGGTCTGATATAGAGTATTTGTGATTTTATGATCCACAGGAGCAAAGGAATTTCCTATATTGAATCAAAATTTGTTTGCGTTTGGGCTCCAGAACATGCACCTAAAGTTTTAGCATCATGAGCATGATGCCCGAGGTCCTAACGCTTTAAAACCAGCTGGGAATGTTGACCTCAACATCTGAGGGTTGGGATTTAGGGGTTATTATTTCAGAGGATCTAAGGGTAAGTAGTCAATGTAATAGAGCAGCAGGAAATGCTGGCAGAATGCTTGGTTGTGTAGGGAGAGGTATTAGCAGTAGGAAAAGGGAAGTGTTCATGCCACTGTACAGAGCACTGGTGAGACCTCACTTGGAGTACTGTGTGCAGTACTGGAGACCGTATCTCCAGAAGGATATAGACATCTTAGAGAGAGTTCAGAGAAGGGCTACTAAAATGGTGTACGGCTTGAAGGAGAAAAGTTACCAGGAAAGGCTTAATGATCTTAACATGTACAGCTTGGAAAAAAGACGAGACAGAGGAGATATGATAGAAATATTTAAATACGTAAAGGGAATCCACAAGGTAGAGGAAGAGAGTATATTTAAAAGGAAACAAAGTAGCAAAACAAGAGGACATAGTCTTAGATTAGAGGGGCAAAGGTTTAAAAGTAACATCAGAAAGCATTATTTTACTGAGAGGGTGGTGGATACATGGAACAGTCTTCCAGTAGAAGTGGTAGAGGCCAAAACAGTAATTGAATTTAAGCAGGCATGGGATAGACATAAGGCTATCCTAAACAAAAGATAAATCCAGGTAAAGTATCCATGTAATTGGGCAGACTAGATGGGCCGAAAGGTTCTTATCTGCCGACATTTTTCTATGTTTCTATGGGAATGTGTCTGAATGACATCTCCCCAGCTTATCCTGCATGGAGAGCTGAGCTGCAGTAACTCCTTTTGACCAGCAGGTGGCAACCTCTGATAGGAGCCAGTTTTTCTCTTTTATTTCAGAAAATCATTTTTAATTATCCAGTAAGAAATATTTGGGAATATCCCCAATGCACTGTAGTACTTGCAGTAATAACCTATTTGACAGGCAGATGTGTTCTGTTGTATTGGATACAATACAAAAAAAATGTGGTGAGGTCGGTGGTTAAAATTAACCCCTGAATTCAGATTTGGTTTTGTAGAGTGTTATGTTAAGGATAGCAGACTTTGCTTTGTTATACTTTTATTACTTATTTTTATATATATATATATATAGTTTTGGTATATTATACGTGCTTATTTATTTGCCGTCTGTGTTTTGATACTGACGGCTGTCCTAGGCATCATCCTACGCCTGGTTTTCTGCAACAAAAAATACAAAAAGGTTTCAATCCTGTAGATTTGTGGAAGGTTCAACTATAGAATGCTTTTATTTTATATTACTTGTTGTTTCTTCTCTGAAAATAATTTTTTTTTTTTTTTTAAATTAAATAAATTTTTCTTTATTTATTTTTATTATTTATTTACTGTTAAAACCGGTGTCACTCCAGAGTGTGCGCCTTTTAATTTACTTTTTTTTTTTTGCATTTATTTTATCCTTATCTAAGGAAAAAAATATATAAAGTAAAATCCCGGATGAGAACTTCAAATAGATTTGCGGCCTGCGAGATATAAACGGGCCGAGCAGAAACATGCTGATTTGAATGATTCGGATCTGGACAAAGCGATAAACGTGCACAGATCGCCGTTTGATGCTTTGCTCGTGTTCTGGTGCTGAAGTTTTTGTGTTTCTGATCTAACAGGGATTGATGTGCTCAGGCGAGGACCGATCCAACGTGAACATTCGCTTGACATCTCCTAAAGTCGCCAGCAGGGTCATCATTCATACAGGCAAATTAGACGTTCCTGCTAAACCGCCGTCGCGGGCCGCGCTCCCTCCTTGTTATTTAGTTTCTGCCTTATTAACCCGAGTACCAGAGAGCAGGTGCCGCAACTGGACAGCTAATACACTTACATTACAAGTCCTCACGGCGGGTAATGTGAACCCAAATGTCCCTCTGGGGAGGAAGTTAGCCGCGGGAGGAAGCCATAACGTGTTTGTAAAGATGCTAATGGCCTTTTTTAGCTTTAATTTTAATACACAGAGCTCCGAGCTGTGCCGAGGTGTAATCTATACATAGCGTCTCCTACCAGTATTCCGTGTTTTCGTAATGTTACCTGTAAGTTTGTGAGTGCGTTTTAGCTATTGCTTCGGTTACACACACATTGGTATTATTTATATACTCAATATTCCAGATGTGTGTTCCTGTAGGAGTACGCGTTATCTGGGATACACAATGGATATAATAGGGATAGGACACCATCAATTACATCAATAGGATGATAGATACCAGGGGTGAAGTCAAGCAGGAGGTATGTAATTCCCATGTGGTTGACTGAATAGAAAGATGCAATACAACTTTACAAAGATGTGTGTATATGTGTGTATGTATCAGGCACCACAACTTTAATGAGTGTGTGTATGTATATATGTATAAATTTATTGTTGCAGAAGTCATTTACACATCCCAGGGATTCGGAGAACTGCTTACAGTGCTCATTTGCTACATTCCCCATATGCAGCAAAGAACTCTGGGTAGGATATGCAAATGAAGTCCACAGCTTCAAAATGTCTTTTGCAACTATAAACTTTATTTGCAGTGTGGAGGTTTTTAATTTCACTTTTTTGCCCTCCACCACACTTACTGCTTATATACAGTATGTGTGTGTTTCCGGAGCTTGAGCACTGTAGGAATGCATGTGATTGGCATTATTTCATATCTGTCTGAGGAATGGTATTCTCCTACTATAAAGAAGCGCTGCAGCTGCCGCTTGTCTATTTTCTGACAGGGGGGCAGAAATATTAGTGAGTCTTCTATCCATCTAATCTATTCATTATATCTACACTATGTTACCTAAAATATCTATCTTTGTCTATCCCTCTAGTCTATCTACAGTGGCAAGAAAAAGTATGTGAACCCTTTAGGATTACGTGGAGTTTTGCATGAATTGGTCATATAAAGTCACAACAATTTGAAAAACACAGTCTGCTTAAAATAACACAACACAAACATTATATGTTTTCATGTGTTTATTGAACAGAACATGTAAACATTCACAGTGCAGGGTGGAAAAAGAATGTGAACCCCTAGCCTAATGACTTCTCCAAGAGCTAATTGGAGCCAGGAGTGAGCCAACCTTGAGTCCAATCAGTGTGATATTATTGGATGTGTTGCTGAATGCTGTCCTGCCCTTTAAAAACACACACCAGTTTTGGATTTACTGGTTTCAAGAAGCACTGCCTGATGTGAACCATGCCTCGCAGAAAAGAGCTCTCAGAAGACCTACGATCAAGAATTGTTGACTTGCATGAAGCCGGAAAGGGTTACAAAAGTATCTCCAAAAGCCTTGATGTTCATGTGTCCACGGTAAGACAGACTGTCTACAAATGGAGAAAGTTCAGCACTGTTGCTACTCTCCCTAGGCGTGGTCGTCCTGTAAAGATGACTGCAAGAGCACAGTGCAGAATGTTTAATGAGGTAAAGAAGAATCCTAGAGTGTCAGCTAAAGACTTACAGGGTTATTCAGAGAGCGTGAAAGGCAGGAGAATGACTGGAGAATGATTGGAGAATGAAAAATTCTAGGTCAAAATAGCCGATTTGAAAAGTGAGAATCCTGCTCTCTCCCACCTGCACCTACCAGCATCTCCCTCCACCCCCATCCCTCTCCTTCGAGACACACTGCATCCGCCTGTTCTCTCCTCTGGCTCTCAGGGTGGCAGTCATCTACCGCCCACCGGGACCAACCTCCCAGTTCTTTGACCACTTTGCTACCTGGCTTTCTCACTTCCTGTCTTCTAATCTTCCATGCCTAGTTCTCGGGGACTTCAACATTCCATTGATGATCCTTCCGCCCCTGCTGCCTCCAAACTTCTTTTCACTCACGTCCTCCCTTGGACTCACACAATCCTCCCTCCTCCCTACCCACCGCGATGGTCACGCTATTGACCTTGTCTTTTCCAACCTCTGCTCCATTTCTGAGTTCAACTGTCGCCCTTTCCCCATCTCTGACCACCACCTTCTCTCTTTCAAACTATCTGGACTTCCTAAACACCCTGCTCCCCACCCCGCACACACACTCGCAGAAATCTACATGCTGTGGACCCCCATCAATTCTCCAACCTACTTCACCACCTCCCTCATCCTTCACCTGCCTGATGCTGCCACTAATCACTACAACACTACGGTTATCTCTGCTCTAGACACTCTTGCTCCGCTTCGACTCTGTAAGGCCCCACGCCGCCAGCTTCAGCCCTGGCACACCCTCCAGACTCGCTACCTGCAAAGATGCTCCCGCACTGCAGAGCGTGCCTGGAGGAAATCCCGCTCTGAAGCTGATTTTGTTCACTTCAAGTTTATTCTCCGGTCATACACCTCTGCCCTCCACTTGGCCAAACAATCCTTCTTCTCATCTCTTATATCCACGCTGTCCAACCCTAAACGGCTCTGGTCCACCTTCAACACCCTCCTCTACCCACCTGCACCTCCCCCCACAGCTGCCTTCAGCGCTCAAGACCTGGCAGACTACTTCCTCAGTAAAACTTTAACTATCAGAAGCAACATCCCAACACAAAATAGTTATCTGCCACCTCCACTCCCACAGGTCCCCTTTGCCACCCTCTGCCGCTTCCTCCCAGCCACTGAGGAGGAAGTCAATTCCTTATTGTCCTCCTCACATCTCACCACATGCCCGCTCGACCCCATTCCCTCACATCTAATTCCTCCCCTCTCCTCCTCCCTCACCCTGCTCTCACACACATCTTCAATCTATCTCTCTCCACTGGCTCCTTTCCATCCGCCTTCAAACACGCGCTAGTTACCCCTTTACTAAAAGAAACCATCCCTAGATCCCAACTCTCCATCCAACTATCGCCCTGTATCCCTGCTTCCCTACACATCAAAGCTCTTAGAAAAACTAGTCTTCAACCGCCTCTCCCTCTTCCTGTCCTCCAATTCCCTACTTGACCCCTGCAATCTGGCTTCCGTCCCCTACACTCAACTGAAACTGCCCTCACCAAAGTCACCAACTACCTCCTAACTGCTAAAAAACACGGTCACTATTCTATTCTCATCCTGCTTGACCTCTCGGCTGCTTTTGACACTGTTGACCACCCCCTCCTTCTACAGACCCTCAACTCTCTGGGTCTCGGTGACGCTGCACTTGCTTGGGTTGACTCCTATTTATCCAACAGGTCCTTCTGTGTGTCCTTTGCTGGTAACTCCTCCTCCTCATTGCCGCTATCTGTTGGTGTACCTCAAGGCTCTGTCCTTGGTCCTCTGCTCTTTTCCATCTACACCTCCTCCTGGGCAAAATCATCAACAGCTTTGGCTTTAATTACCACTCTACACTGATGACACTCAGATCTACCTCTCTACCCCTGATCTCTCTCCCCTGTCCTTTCAAAAGTCAGTGACTGTTTATCTGGCATCTCCTCCTGGATGGCCTCCCACCACCTAAAGATTCCTTCATCCCCCACATCAAGTCTCTTTCCTCCTCCTGCCGATACCAACTGCGTAATATTTCCAGAATTCGGCCATTTCTTACCGCTGTCACCACAAAACAACTCATACACGCCCTGGTAATCTCCCGACTCGACTATTGCAATAATCTCTTATCTGGCCTCCCTCTCTCCTGCCTCTCCCCCCTACAATCCATCCTGAATGCCTCCGCCAGGCTAATTCACCTCACCCGCCGCTCTGTCTCTGCCGCTCCCCTCTGCGAGTACCTTTACTGGCTCCCCATCCACTGCAGAATTAAGTTCAAAATCCTTATCCTTACCTACAAAACCCTCACTAACTCAGCTCCCCACTACCTGTCCTCACTAATCACCAAATACACCCCAGCCCGCTCCCTAAGGTCAAACAGTGACCGGCGCCTTGCTTCTCCCCACATCACCTCTTCCCATGATAGACTGCAGGATTTCTCACGCGCAGCCCCCACTCTCTGGAACGCTCTCCCTCGTACTGTCAGACTTTCCCCTAACTTCTCTTCCTTCAAACGCTCCCTTAAAACATTCCTATTTAGGGAAGCCTACCACCCGACTCACTGACGCAACCATCAATCACTCTCACCTTACAGTCCTCTCCTCCTGTTTCCAACCCCAACCCTCCTAGATTGTGAGTTCCTACGGGAATAGGGCCTCATCTCAAGCCCGGCCACACACACTTACATCACCCTCTGCCGCCGCGCGTGCTCCTGGACACTGCTGTCCCATCCACCCACCCACCCAGTGCTGGTCAGAAATTTGTAGCTTACTTTCCAGCTGCTTCCACTTTTGCAAATCACCTAATTAACCCAAGGTTCTAGCCCTTCCCATGATATGTTAATCTGTATATTTGTGTTTTGTTTTTTATAGTTTGCATTTTATTACTTTGTATTTCTGTAACCACTCAATGTTCTCGAACCCAGGACATATTTGAAAACGAGAGAAATCTCAATGTATCCTTCCTGGTAAAATCCTTTTCAAATAAATAAATAAATAAATCTCCTCCTGTACTGTTTGTCAAATGTTGTTCAATGTATTGTAACCCTGTCTATACTGTGCTTATTGTACAGCGCTGTGGAATATGCTGGCGCTTTATAAATAAAGAATAATAATAATAATAATGAAATTATTTTTCTGGTTTGGCTATTTTGCCCTAGAATTTTTCATTCCCCAGTCATTCTCCGGCTTTTCACGCTCTCTGAATAACCCTGTTACAGAAATTAGGCTTGTGCACCGATTTTTTTTTTCAGTTCGATTCGTTCAAATTTGTAAATTTTCGTTTCGACTCGTTTCGGCCAATTTCGGTTTCGTTTTTAGTATCAACTTTTTTCGTGATTTCGGAAATTTTCGTGTTTTTCAGAACGTCTGTTCTCCTCGTTTCAAAGTGTCTATTCGTTTTGACGTAAACTAATGGTTTTTCGGATACGATAATTATACGATACGATAAATCTGCCGATACGTTAAATCTGCCGATACGATAATTTTGCCATTGAGATTTCTCATGTTTTACAAGATGGATACATTGAGACTTCTCATGATTTCCAGGAAGGATACATTGAGATTTCAAATTTTTTACAAGAAGGATACATTGAGATTTCTCTGGTTTTACAAGAAGGATACATTGAGATTTCTCTGGTTTTACAAGAAGGATACATTGAGATTTCTCTGGTTTTACAAGAAGGATACATTGAGATTTCTCTGGTTTTACAAGAAGGATACATTGAGATTTCTCTGGTTTTACAAGAAGGATACATTGAGATTTCTCTGGTTTTCCAGGAAGGATACATTGAGATGGGAATGATACAAAATTTAGTTACAGAATCAGCGATATAAATACGATGTCCGAAATTACTGAAATGGAACCGAAATCACGAATTGAACGAAAATGAATTTCGATTTTACACATTTCTACTCCATTCGAAAACTCCGAAAAGTTTTAGTTTCGGCTCGAATTTTTTTTCGGATCTGACGTTTTCGGATCTGAAAATTTTCGGAAAATCGGCCGAATTCGAATGCACGAATTAGTAAAATTTCGTGAAAGTTCCGAAACGCACATCCCTAACAGAAATCTCTGGCACATGCTAACATTTTTGTTGACAAATCTACAATAAGGAAAACATTAAGCAAAAATGGAGTACATGGGAAGACACCACGGAGGAAGCCATTGCTGTCCAAAAAGAATATTGCAGCACGTTTGAAGTTTGCAAAAGAGCACCTGGATGTTCCACAGCACTACTGGCAAAATATTCTGTGGACAGATGAAACCAAAATTGAGTTGTTTGGAAAAAAACACACAACACTATGTGTGGAGAAAAAAAGGCACAGCACACCAACATCAAAACCTCATCCCCATTGTAAAACATGGTGGAGGGAGCATCAAGGTTTGGGGCTGCTTTGCTGCCTCAGGGCCTGGACGGATTGTTGTCATTGATGGAAAAATGAATTCCAGAGTTTATCAAGACATTTTGCAGGAAAACGTAAGACCATCTGTCTGCCAACTGAAGCTCCCCAGAGGATGGGTGATGCAACAGTACAATGACCCAAAGCATACAAGTAATTCAACAAAAGAATGGCTTCAACAAAACAAAATACGCCTTCTGGAGTGGCCCAGTCAGAGTCCTGACCTCAACCCGATTGAAATGTTGTGGCATGACCTTAAGGCCAGAGGCACACTAGGCGTCTTCTTGTGCGCACTAGCGTGCTTACCGGCATCCATCGCAGCGTTGTGATGCTGCGGACGGAGCCGGTCACATGCTTGCCCGCACGCGCACTTAGTGCGCGCGTAGCATGCGTGCACCTAGCGATCATCACTGTTGATGCGCTAGGATGCGCGTCGATAGGGCTGCAAAGCACGATCCTCCATAGGAGGATTGCGCTTTGCAGCCTTGTGGAGGGGGGCAGGTGGGCGTCGAGGGGGGGGGGGCGGTGCAGTAACATTTTCTTTAGCGCACGCTAGTGCGTTAAAGAAACCGCCTAGTGTGCCTCCGGCCTAAGAGAGTGATTCACACCAGACATCCCAAGAATATTTCTACACTGAAACAGTTTTGTGAAGAGGAGTGGTCCAAAATTACCCCAGATCGTTGTGCAGGTCTGATCTGCAACTACAGGAAACGTTTGGTTGAGGTTATTGCTGCCAAAGGAGGGTCAACCAGTTATTAAGTCCAAAGGTTCACATACTTTTTCCACCCTGCACTGTGAATGGTTACATGTTCTGTTCAATAAAAAAATGAAAACATATAATGTCTGTGTTGTATTATTTTAAGCAGACTGTGTTTTTCAAATTGTTGTGACTTAGATGAAGATCAGAGCACATTTTATGACCAATTCATGCAAAACTCCACGTAATCCCAAAGGGTTCACATACTTTTTCTTGCAACTGTATGTATCCTTCTATCTATTTATTTATCTATAAAGGATTTTACCAGGAAGGATACATTGAGATTTTTCTCGTTTTCAAGTATGTCCTGGGTTCAATAACATTGAAATGTTACAGAAATACAAAGTAATAAAATGCAAGATATTAAATAAAAAAACACAAATATACAGATTAACAGAAAATAAATATGTTGGAAATGTAGTCGCTATGTTACATGTTTACAGGTGCATTCTGTATTGAGGTATGTTCGTAAGGAGCTCTTGAGTGACTTTAGACTGGGGGAAGATTTGATGGTGTCTGGGAGGTTATTCCATAATTGTGGTGCGCTGTAGGAAAATGAGGATCGAGACACTTTCTTTTTGTATTGCGGTATTGCAAGTAAGGTGCAGGTCCTGGATTTGAGGTTATAGGATGAAGGAACTGCCGGGGGAAGCAGCCTATTCAGGTAGGGTGGTAGCTTCCCAGAAAAGCTCTTAAACACCAGGTTGGAAAGGTGAAGGGTGCGTCTAGATTCCAGCGATGGCCAGTTTAGCTCTTTTAACATGTCACAATGGTGGGTCATGTAGTTACATTGCAATGCAAAGCGGCAGCATGAGTTATACAATGTAGTAAGTTTCTGAAGGTGTGTTTGCGGGGCGGCTGCATACACTATATCTCCGTATTCAATAGCTGGCATAAGCATTTGTTGTACAATCTGCTTTCTTACCACGGGGCTCAGGCAGGATTTGTTTCTGTACAGGGCACCTAGTTTGGGGTAAAGTTTAGATGAGAGTTTTTTGATGTGGGGCCAAAGGATAGATTTGGGTCTAACCCCATTCCTAGATATTTGAGAGAAGTGACTGTGGTCAGCGTGCCATTTGATTTCGTCCCAACACATAGATGGGGAGTTTGCAATTTATGTAGTTTAGGTTTTGTTCCAAAGAGCATCGTTACAGTTTTGTCATTATTTAAAAAAAGTTTGTTGAGTTTGATCCACTTTTCTACCTCTGTGAATTGTTCTTGCAGCACGGCCTCCAGCTGCCGGAGATTTGGTTTGCTGGTATAGATTACAGTGTCTTCTGCGTACATATGTACAGTTGAAAAAAAAAAAAAAAAAAAAAAAGGAAGAGAACAGCGCTGGTACAAAAACCCCACCAACAGCGCTGGTACAAAAACTGGGGGTTTTTGTACCAGCGCTGTTCTCTTCCTTTTTTTTTTTTTCGTCTATATCATTTCTGGGTCCTTTGGGATAGACCCTTCGAGTACTTAGCTGCTGTACTGCTCCAACTCTGTGTTCCCCTCCACCTATAGCCACTCCAGCGCCCCCTATTTTCTGTATCATATGTACAGTTGAAGCTTTGCAGACGTTGGGCAGATCATTTATGAATATTGTGAATAGCAGGGGGCCAAGTATCGATTCTTGGGGTACACCGCACGTGACTGGGAGCGGGAGGGATGAGCTGCCAGAAATGGACACATGTTGCGATCGGTCCGATACATATGATTGAAACCAGGTTAGCGTGCGATCACCAATACCAGAGTTTTTAAGGTTTTTTTAATAAGATGCTATGGTCTACTGTGTCAAAGGCCTTGGCAAAATCAAGGAAGATGGCTCCAGTTAGGTTTCCTTGTTCCATCCCAGCTTGGGTATCATTGCAGACTTTTAAAAGGGCGGTTGTAGTTGAATGATTTGGACGAAAGCCGGATTGATCCGGGGTTAAATAGATCTATGTATCTATCTATCCATCCATCCATCCATCATGTCTAAGTCTTAAAGAGATCAGTGTGGGCACTTGCACTAAGACCCTAGTTTTTTTGTCCTCACTCCTTTCTGCGCCCTCTCTTTCTGTGCCGCTTGCAATGTGTGCACCCTCTCTTTGCTTCGGGACAGATGCTCGTAGTCTAGAGAAAGCCCCGGCTGTGAACTTGCGTAATGAGCATTCACCTTGAAGGAATTTACGGCGGCATTGGTGATGCTGCGACTTCTAATTGCGAATGTGCTACCTGATCGTGCCCAAGCATGCACTTTCTATGCATTCTGCAGAATGCCCACTCCTTCAGTAGACCGTGTCCATCCCCTGTCCTGGGTATGGAAAGCAGATGGAGAAAGAAGCCAGAGAATATGGGAAAGAAATTCTGATTTACCTTCTATTTAAGCCTGCAGACTGAGAAGACTCGTTCAAAGGCTTGGCCAGCTTTAAAGGGACATGCTGAGAATGGGAGCTTGTCCCATGGTAAAAAAATCCCCTACTTATCTCTATCCCATGTGAATGAGGGCTGCATGATCTGCCGCTCCCTCTCTCAGCACGACGAAGAAAAATGCGAACAAATAGTTCCCAGTGATTTTGCATGAGCAAACTCGTCCAGGGGCTGTGCTGCTCTCCATGGAGTCCTATGTACTCCATGAGACAATGTCAACAGAAACCCATGGCATTATTGGTATCCATCAGCAGCAACTTTCTGTTACGAGTCAAGCCCAAGTCAGCAGGGCTGTCCAACTCCAAACCCCCCCAAATTTCTGAACTACAACTCCCACGATTCCCTGGTCATCTATTACATTGAAAGACTTATGGGAATTGTAGGTTATCAACATCGGGGGGGGGGGCGTGAGTTTGACAGCCCTGCTCTGGATTGTAAGCTCAGACGACCAGGTCCGTTTATACCTTTTGTTCCTATGTTTTAGTTTTGTGTCACTCCCCATTGGTTATTGTACAGCGCTGCTGAAACTGTTGGCGCTATATAAAGATGATGATGGTGATAATAATAAAAGCTGCTCATAAAGGAGCTGGCACCAGGGAGCTGCTAAGGGTTAAATTCTCGCTCTCCTTTTCCGCTGAGCTGGAATGGGGGCCATGGTAAATAAGGATATATATCTGCGATTAATAATTTAAAGGTGTAGATACCGTCATTCCCGAAGGTTGTTTTTTTTTTTTACGTCTCCCGTCATCCCAGCTTCATCACATGCTATGCAGCTTCCCTGGCCCAGTTCTATGGAGCAGATGCGAATATTCCTCTTTGTTTAATGCACTATAGATATCCCGGCTGTCAAGCGAGTCCCGTCAGCTCTCTGCCTGTTTATTGTGTCTTCCTTTCATTGCGTAGATTGATTTACTTGATTACGGACCATTTTAAATTCTTGTGTTGATTCGAAACCTTTTATTTGTCGTCATTAAAATGAATTGAATGCTTTTCCTGTTGATGGTTTTCTTGGCACATTTTCTCTGCAACATTGTTAAAGTGTATGAATGTCATTACCTTATTTTTTTTCAATTATGTGGACGCGATTATCATATGAAGGGTACTCCCCCCCCCCTGTTTTTCTTTTACGCATCCCATCAATTTATGCATCTCTTTGAAAAACCTTTCTATCCAGACAGGTGAATTCTCCCTGAAAACACAGCGAAGCATACAGCAACCTTTTGGTATATGCAGCTTGATACGGTTTCGGATGATGAGAGCCCTATTGGGCTTAGCTCAATTTTGGGAGGGAAGGGGTTAACTCAATTTTGCATTGTAATACATTGAAAAGCAACCAATGGCATATCGCGACATCATTTGCAAAAGTATAAGAGTGCCCCCGGTGGAGAAAACAAAATCCACAGTCTTATCTCTCTCCTCACCCTATCGTACTGTAAACAAGCTACAAGGAGCAGCTCTCACACTCATTGAAACAAAAAAGTTTGACAACTTTGCTGCTGCTGCATTACAGCAGCCAGGGAGAGGGCAGAATACAGGGAGAGCTGTGGGGTCAGTCACTACTGTACAGGGATAAGATTCAGGGGGTTGTAATGAGTGAAAATCCCTGTACAGATACAAGGTGTTGCTGTAATTCCCATACATCTGTAATCCTGGGATCTCTAGGAAGATGTTGGCCGAAAACAAAGTTCAGAATAGAAAGCTATGGGCAATAATCCAAATTTGGTGCCAACTTAACCAGAGCTGTTGTAAACGTAACAACTCCATAGACTATAATGGATCTGGTTAAGTTAGCACCATCTATGGAAAAGAGCCCAATGACTATTATCTTTAGATTTTATTTGTTGTACAGTAAACTTTTCATGTGATTTATTTTTATTTTATAGTAATGTGGGACCCTTATTCCACAGATGATGCTAAGATGACCACTGGAGACGCTATACAATAATATACTTGTAGAACATTTTCAGAAGTTATTCCAACATCAAGAATTGCTATTCTGACAGCGCTACAGAACTTGGCACTTTATAACTACATATTATTGTAACTGCTGCAGCTCCAGCACAGGGCAAAAGGAGCAGTTGCCCAAGCCCAGTCATTGTTGTGGGGCCCAAGGCAGCTGCACTTGAGACCGAAAAATTATGGACAATCAAAGACTTCTTAGACAAGGGCTGACATCTTGGATACCAGCCCTGTCTACTGGACCTCCCCTGCCTACTGATGTCACCGCGCATGCACTCGTTGATGTCAGTGACCGGCCGGGCAGAGAATTCCTTTGGACCCCTGTATTCTCCAGAACCATAGAAGATAATCATTTGAGGTATTGTCAGGCAGGCCATTGCATACTAAACATGACCAGGTTTTCTTGTAAACATTAAAAGAAAAAAAATGTTTTTTCTTTATTCTCTAACACAGCACTTTTGTTCTCTTTGTTTCAATTATAAAGTGAACAATGATGCTGCACTAACTCCCCATCTCATTTCCCATGTCATCAGCGAGTGTGGAGGTGATGGTGCAATGTATTATTATGCATTCTTCCATCAAAAACCTAAACCACCACACTGCAGCGAAGGGGATCAGGGGTACTTTGGAACCCTCTAATCTTTATCCCGCACAAGGTGAGGTGTCATTGGAAAGGTCAGTGTCTGATCTTTCCATCAATACCAAATTTATACAAATTTACGATTTAAATTTTTATAAATTTGTAAATTTCGTAATGTGTAAAAAAAAATAAAAAAATGAACAAAACCAATAATTGCAAAAAAAAATTCCCCTCTGTTCTAATGCAGTGGCATTTGGTGCTTTTACATATAATGCAAACACTGCCACTGTGCTAACTTGCCTTCACATTTCCCACACCAGCAGCAAATGGGGAGGTGATGGCGCAGTGCATTATTACACATTGGTCCATCTAAAACGCAAGACCTTTAAACCCCATTATCTTCATTCCTTACACCCCGCAAAGAGAATTTAGGTTTCATTGGACAGGTCATAATCTGGTCTTTCCAATGACACCAAACATGGCCATGTTATATCTACCATGGTAAAAAAAACACCACAAATAAAAATGTTTTTTACTGACCTCACTGTGCCCATGCATGATGAGGTCAGTTGGCGGGGAAGGCCCCGGAGGCTGGCCTGACATCCAGGAGGTCAGCCACCTCTGGAAGAAGTCCACGATCCAATGTCAGATTGTGGGACTGGCGTCTAAGGTTTTAAGAAAGGCATCACTGGAAAAGTCAGACTGTGACCTTTCCAACGATGCCTCTCTAATTTTTGTAGCCCTTACCAATCGGGGAGATAGAGGGGTCTAAAGGAGCCCCCTCCCCTTCAGACACTCTCCCGGCTCTGCTGGGGGGGTGCTTGAAAATGACATCATCGCAAGCTGGCGGCATCATCAGTTTGCCAGCAGGGGTCTACTGGTACTTCCTTGAAGTCAGACTGCCCTGGGACTCCATCCCGAGGGGCTGGGATCACCCCATCGCTGCGGAGACCCCATGACGTGAAGGAGATGTCCTCCGCATGTAGCGGGGAATCTCCTGGACATCACCCACACGTCATTCACAGCGAAGGGGTTATTTTTTTTATTTATTTTTTTAAGAAAAATATGTAGTTAAAAAAAATATAAAAATAAATGAAAATGGCTTTTGCAAAAAATAATAAAAAGTACAAAAGAATAAACGGTCTTGAAAAAATAAATAATTTTTGTACATTGAAGCCTGTGGGATTAGTTTTTTTTAAACCCGTCGAACTGAAATGGAATTATGCTGACGCTTTATAAATAAAGATTAAGAATAACACCTGTAAATCAGACATTTCCCTTCATTTTGGTGCAATTCGGCGTTCAGCGAATAGAAGACACAACAGTCTTCTCTGGGACAGGCTCAATGCTACCAAATTAAGCTGTATTTCGCTGTAAATTCGCCTGTATTTGGCGAATTGACAGATTAGTGAATAGACTAACTCCCCCGAAATTGTACTGAACGGTGAAATTTACTGTTCGGTGGAATTCAGGGCCAGTTCTTGGGTAGTTTCATAGCGCCGCGTCTGCTGCCATAGGCTGTAGTAGAGGTTGCAGAATGTGGCGTGTCCCTTTAAAATAAATGTTTCCACGCTATGCGATCGCGCTTCTCTTCCACAGTTTTAACCTGTTTGATGGAAGATAAACAATCTGTTCTCTTGTTCTCCAGCGAAAGGACAGCGCTGCCAATATGCATTGCACTTTTGCGAACCACGAGGTCAATTTAGTTGCATTTGATAATGAGCCCAGAACCTGCTTTGAAAAACGATGCTCATTATTATTGTTTTAAAACAAAGGCCGCGGGACGCCGGATGCCAGTAGGTAAAGCTCGATGTCCTCTTTTGTATGGCGAGCGCATTGCGTGCCGTTATTAGAGCTGACCTGAAGCTAGGGGGGCACGCGGGATTTTATTGGATGTTGTCTCGACTGTAATATTTTATTACCAGGTTAGGAAGTTGGATTGTGATATCTGACACGGCTCAAATGAAAAGCGACTGGAAAAAGTAATTGTGCTTGGAAAAGAGAATGATGCGGTTTGTGTTTGTGAATTCACATGCGGAGATCCGTGGCTGCCAAAGGCAATTTTGTGGGATCATGTAAATAGTCACAGCCAGGGCAGGGATCAGGATATGACACGGGAGTTCATGTAGGGTTTATATAAAAAAAAAAAAAGTAAAAAAACTCTGTATATACACTCCTACATTCACACACGCACACACACACACACACTGACTCTCTGTGAATACTCTCCTTCATTCACACACACACACTCTGACTCTCTGTGAATACTCTCCTTCATTCACACACACACACACACACACTCTGACTCTCTGTGAATACTCTCCTTCATTCACACACACACACACACACACACTCTGACTCTCTGTGAATACTCTCCTTCATTCACACACACACACACACTGACACTATGAATACTCTCCTTCATTCACACACACTGACTCTGACTGTGAATACTCTCCTTCACACACACACACACATGACTCTCCTTCATTCACACACACTGACTCTCTGTGAATACTCTCCTTCATTCACACACACTGACTCTTTGTGAATACTCTCCTTCATTCACACACACTGACTCTCTGTGAATACTCTCCTTTCCTGCACCCATACCGACACGCACACCCTGTACATATACTCCTGTATTCACTCATGCTGGCACTTTCTATATACACTCCCCCATTCACACGTGACTCTTTGTATGGACTCGTCTTCATACACACTGATGATATATATATATATATATATATATTCCTTCATTCAGACACACTGACACTCTGTATATACAGTTGTGTTCAAAATTATTCAACCCCCACTGAAATTGAGTGTTTTGGCCAGTTTGACATTGATTTTGATCATTCAGTCATCTTGCTTACAATTAAATCAAAGAGGCACGTGTAGGTCAGACAAATATAACATAACATTTATAATGAAATAACCACAAATGTCTTTTCTGTGCTCACATCATTATCAGTTTTATTCAACCCCCAAGTGACATTCAATCTTAGTACTTAGTACAACATCCTTTTACAGTTATAACAGCTTTTAAACGTGAAGCATAGCTTGACACAAGTGTCTTGCAGCGATTTACAGGTATCTTCGCCCATTCGTCATGGGCAAAAGCCTCCAGTTCAGTCACATTCTTAGGCTTGCGCACTGCAACTGCTTTCTTTAAGTCCCACCAGAGGTTCTCAATCGGATTTAAGTCAGGTGACTGCGATGGCCACTCCAAAATGTTCCAGCCTTTAATCTGCAACCATGCTCTAGTGGACTTGGAGGTATGCTTGGGATCATTGTCCTGTTGAAAGGTCCAACGTCTCCCAAGCCTCAGGTTTGTGACGGACTGCATCACATTGTCATCCAATATCTCCTGGTACTGAAGAGAATTCATGGTACCTTGCACACGCTGAAGCTTCCCTGTACCTGCAGAAGCAAAACAGCCCCAAAGCATGATTGACCCCCCGCCATGCTTCACAGTAGGCAAGGTGTTCTTTTCTTCATAGGCCTTGTTCTTCCTCCTCCAAACATAGCGTTGATCCATGGGCCCAAACAGTTCTAATTTTGTTTCATCAGTCCACAGAACACTATCCCAAAACTTCTGTGGTTTGTCCACATGACTTTTGGCATACTGCAGTCGACTCTTCTTATTCTTTGGAGACAGCAAGGGGGTGCGCCTGGGAGTTCTGGCATGGAGGCCTTCATTACGCAGTGTGCGCCGTATTGTCTGAGCTGAAACTTCAGTACCCACATCTGACAAATCTTTTCTCAGTTCCTCAGAAGTCACACGGGGACTTTTTTTCCACTCTACGCTTCAGGTAGCGCACAGCAGTCGAAGTCAGCATCTTCTTTCTGCCACGACCAGGTAGCATTTCACAGTGCCCTTTGCCTTGAATTTGCGAATGATGCTTCCTATGGTCCTCTTGTATGTATAACATCTTTGCAATCTTCTTATAGCCATTGCTTCCTGTGAAGAGTAATCATCTTCTCTTGTCTTCCTGGACATGACTTCACATGTTGTAACCACAACCAGTAAATGTCTAGAAGGAGCTGAGTATCACAGTCATTTTAAAGCTGTCTAATTGGTGTTTATTATGCTTTATTCTGCTCTGTGACATCCACAGGTGTTTTCAATACCTGATTGACACTTGAATGAACCTCTGTTCTTCAGAGTGGTAGTCTTTAAGGGGTTGAATAATTGCAATGAAGAATTCACAAAACATTTACTACTTGTATTACAAAACGCATTTGTTGCATATGGCTTAGTCCTTGAATTTCATTCTGAATACAATTACAAATGTACACTAAATTCCCTAAAACCCTTACAGCATTGGGGTTGACACTGTACCTGCATACACACACACACACATGACATTCAATCAATGCACTCCTTCATTCAGACACACTAGGCTAGGGGTTATTCAAAGAGCACTGAAATTCCACCAGAATGTGTAATCAAATTCAGCATTCACCGCAGGGTCCACAAAGTGCAGGGATTCAGCATTCACTGCAGGGTCCACAAAGTGCAGGGATTCAGCATTCACCGCAGGGTCCACAAAGTGCAGGGATTCAGCATTCACCGCAGGGTCCACAAAGTGCAGGGAAAATGTGCCCTTCATTATCTGATCTGATCAGTTGAACGTCTGAATAAAGCCGACGCTGCACCGAACAGCCGCTGGAAAAAGTTGACCAGCCGACTAACAGGGTAAAAAAAAAAAAAAACTACAAATTTTAAAGGCTGTTTGCATAAAACTACTGGAAGAAAATGTCTGGAATTAACATAGAAGGTCCTATGAATAATAATGAAACAGTCGGTTACAGAAAAAAAACCCACCAAAAAAAATAGAGACTTTTCGCTGCAAATTAAAATAATAAACGGTTTATTAGATATTCAATTAAAACGGGAATATTTTTAACATTGAAACCTATGGGATTCGCCTGAATAAACCTGACGGATGATACCACCGAACAGCAGGGCAATTCGGCAACGTTTCGCTGCTGTTCGGTGTCTCTGAATAGATTAACCATTGCTTCTCTATTTGGGATTTCGCTGCCGTCGAGCAGGCACAGTATTCGCTGGCAATTCGCCCCTTCAAGGCACCTCATGGTAACGTGAGTCCTACCTCATGAAACCAGAAGCCGCTCCTCTGCCCAACTGCACATAATCTCTTGCTGCTTCTTCGGCTGCTTCTCCTCGCTGACGGCAGAGCTGCCCGTGGGGTCCTGCCTTTTTCAAGTCCTTCACTTTCCGGACATGATTTTCATTCGGGCCCGAATATGTCTTCCATCTTCTTCTTGGTCCATCCATAAGAATGGTTTACAAAATTCCCAGACCATGAAGAATAATGTATGAAATTAGGATAATAAAAGCCAATAATGTCCCGGCTTTAGTACAGCCATAGAATGCGATGCTTTCATCCCTTTGTCTAGCTTTGCAGCGGGGGCCCTTGGTTCGCTTGCCGTAATGAAGGAAGATTGCTTGTACTTTACAGCCTGGTTTTACAGTAAATAAGCCGAAGCACAGATAATGAACTGGGGGTTTTCCTTTTTCTCTCTTTACGTTTGCAGATGCAAGATTTCCAGTTCCATTTGTTAAACAACAAAAAAAATACAGATTTGTGCAAATAAATCTACTTTACTGCTTGCCTGTAACAGTGTGAGTGACTGGCAGCCTGCAAATCAGCCTGCAGTGTACCCACTGTCACGCTCAGCCACTATGGCGGTACCTGGCATGCGCCAAGTAGGGCCCAGGTAAGAGGAAAAGCCGCTATATGCAGAGATGCGTGACACAACAATCAGGATAGGGAAATAAACCACTGGGGACCTCTGCACGGCTAATACCGAAGGAGCCCTATTCTGATAGATCGGTCCTTAGAGTGGCCGAATCTGCACTAATAGAAAAAGGTTACCTTGTAGCCGTGCAGAGTCCTGGGAAAAACACAGACACCTAAAGGAGATATACTCAATAACTTGCAGGGAAGGACTTCAATAAACTAAAGCCGTGGTTTACAAGGATACACAACATATAATACGATAAGCACAGAACCGCTAGGGATGTCCAGAAGAGTGGTCAATAAATAAGCCAGGGGTCAAAACCAAAACGTATACCTTGAGCCAAAGCGGGGATATAGCACCAGAGAAAATCCGTCAGCCAGGCCAGAGGGTCAATACCAGGAAGTCAATCAGAAACCTAGAACTTAGACAAGGGGGAAACACTGAGAAAGCACTAGGATAGAATAACAGGGAGCTCTCAGGAACAAATCTGTAGCTGAAGTGAACCAGGATGCAAGAGCATGGTGATATGGGCCCATGGCTTTATATAGGGGAGTAATCAGCCCATATCACCAGCAGAAGCTCAACGAGCAATGAACTTAACCCCTGAGCTGCATGTCAGGGAAAGCAGCACAGGGAAACACAGACATAAGGAATACAGAGGGCAGGGAGACAGGGTTGGAACGTGGGAACGTGACACCCACAGCCCGCTACAAACCTCCCCGTCCCCGTCGGCTTGTACACACTGTTTTGGACCCATAGAACCTTTGGTCAGACTTTCTCTGAGCTATGTAGGAGGAAGATCCGGACCCCAGAGGAAAATTATTCTATTACTGGTTGAAGGTTGAGTGTGTAGAAGAAGAAAAAGGTGTGTATATGTGTATATATATATTGACAATAGCAAAAAAAGCACTCAATCTTCACCTTTAATCACCAAAAACTGAGAATTGATTGACCAAGGACCAAATCCCTTCTATAATATATTCATACCTCCATTCGGGAGCAGTCGAGCGCTTGTTAAAATCCAAATATATTAAAAATTCCTAAAAAAACCAACTATAGAGGTTATTCATTCATAGAGAGCCGAACTGCCCCCGAAATTGCTCCGAACAGTGAATTTCCCCGTACGGTGCAATCTTGTGGCCATTTGGCTATTCAAAAAGCAAGCAGCCCAAACATTGGCATATTGCCAGCGAAATACAGTGCTGTTCGGCGTCAATGAAATCCCCCATAGAGAAGTATAGGTTAATCTATTCAGAGACACCGAACGGCAGAGAAAAGTCAGTGAAATACCCTGATTTACGGTGTTTTCATTCAGCAGGTTTAATAAGGCAAATCCCATAGGTTTCCATGTTAAAATATTCATGTTTTTATTCCATATCTAATAAACTGTTTACTCTTTTAATCTGCAGCAAAAAGTCTACGATTTTTTTAGGCATTTTGTTCGGGACTTTATTGGCAACCCCCCCCCCCCAATATTTTTCTCTGTAACAGACCTTTTTATTATTATTTAAACTGTAAATTAAGTTTTTATTTATTGAAAAAAGTTCTCATACTCACCTGCTCCACGCTCCCGCGCTGTGCTTGCTTGTTCCTTCTCTTTTTTCTCCTTCACTTTCAGTTTGTGTGTGTGATTTCACTGCAGGGGCAGCACTGAGCCAGCCTAGCTAACGCAATTTGTGCAGCTGAATGCTACACTAATTGCGAAGCTCAAGCTGATTCTACGCTTTTCAGTGCCTCTAGAAGCAAAGAGAGCAATTGAATGCTTGAGCCGATGGGAAAGCTCCATTGGTCTCAAGCACTTTTTTTAAAAAAAAAGGCCCCCATGGGAGGCAGAGCTCCCCATAGATTGATTGACGCAGGACAGTCATGTGACTGTCCTCGTCAGTCGTGGGGGGGGGGGGGCAGGCAGAGCTCAGCAATCAGCATGTGTGTAATAACGCCCTCTCTATTAGTCAGTATTGTAAGTGCATGCTCTTAGCTGTAAAAAAAAAATGCAAACTTTATAAATAGTGAAACTCTATTCTCCTATATAACGATAATCAGATGCGTAAATTGCGACTGCGTAACCCTGTGTATATCTGGCTCTGATACTAGCCAGTGCCTCACCAGCCACTGACCTCACCGCACGTCACTGCTGTGTGTGTGTGTGTGTGTGTGTGTGTGTTTTTTACCCCCGTTCATAAGCTTTTTTTCGGTGGCTGGTCGGTGCTTTTTTCGGACATGTTCATTGGGTTTGCGGTGGATCGTCGAGTGCATTCGCGTTTTCGGCAGCTTATCGGATCCGATGTTTGACGGTATTGCAGTGCTTTTTCTTTTTGATTCGCCAGTTGTTCAGGGACCCTGCAGTGAATGCTGAATTCACCGCAGGGTTGGGGAATTTGATTCCCCGAACTTCAGTGAACAAAAGGGCACCGACATTCCGGTGGAATTTCACTGTTCTTTGAATAACCCTGTATGTTTCCGTTTCTATATATACTTTATCCCTTTAACTACATACTCGCCACCCAGGACATACTTGAAAACGAGAGAAATCTCAATGTATCCTTCCTGGTAAAATCCTTTCTAACAAAAACAAACAAAACAACTACCTAGTGGTTTTCCTATAAAACCACTGCCAGGAACTAATGGATTTATTGAAAACCACTTTTCATTACAGACAGTATAAAGATTTATGCTTTAGTCATACATTAATTGTAGAGACGGTAAGCTTATTTGACAGGTATAAGACACTCCCCTCCTGGCCAAAAAGTGCTACTACATATATAATAATACAGCTGGAGCTCTGGGTTTCTGTGAAAGAAAAGCGGAACTCGAAGCTGTCCAAACAGGTTCATCACCTTGATGGACATAGCCGAGGTGCTAAAATGTTACAGGCACATTCTACAGCCCATTTGCTCGTTTGCAATAACCACAATTCCTTTGTATACCAGAGTTTACTCACAGGGTTATTCAAAGAGAATCGAAGTCACCGCACGTGCAGTGATTTTTCGTTCCCTGCACTTCGGGGCGATTCGGCCATCCTATTTCACCGACCCTGCGGTGTATTCAGCAAGCACCGCAGGGCCACCGTAGTGCAGGGAAAACCTGCTGCAAACTCGCCGAACTATCACCAAACACTCACCGAAACCCGCAGAAACAGCTGGATTAACCACCACACCGAACACGCTGGAAAAACCCGACTACCCGCCGATCACAGCGCAGAGCAGCCGCCTTAAAAACCCGACACACAGGCGAACGAGGTGAAAAAAAAAGTACGCTTTAAAGTTTGAAATTTGAAACGCGGTTTCCCAAAAAACTGAACGAAAATGCCTTGAATTTACATATACGATCCAATGAATGATAATAAAAAGGGCTGTTATAGAAAAATGTATTAGATAAAGAAACTTTTTACTGCAGAATTTTATAATGAACGTTTATTAGATATTGAATTAAAACGGGAATATTTTTAACATTGAAGCCTATGGGATTCACCGGAATAAACCTGCCGAATTAAACCACCGAACAGCAGGGCAATTCGGCAACTTTTCACTGCTGGGTTTTTCTTATATGGGGATTTCACTGCCCTCGAACAGGCACCGTATGTGCAGGCAATTTGCCAACATTTGGCAAACTGCCTGCTCTCTGAATGGCCAGGAAAGGTAACCGAACGCTGAATTTCACTGTTCTATTACCTTTCGGTGCCAGATCGGCTCTTTGAATAACCCTGTCAATTTTGGGCTCTGAAGACCAAGTATACTCGAACAGGGTTGTGAATGGGTCAAAAGATACTGCTGTTTGAGTATCCCAAATCCGAGATGTATTTTGTGAGGTAGGCTCATCCATATCGTTAGGTGTCTTGCCCAAGGACACCTGCTGGTGGTGTCTTCTGTATGGGGTTGCAGAGTAGAGACCTGGTGGTTAGGTTAAACCCTCTTATCGTAAAGTCGAGACTTCTCCAGAGTTATATTGGAGGGATGTGCTGAATGGGATTTTGACTTGCTTCTCCACAGTCGAAGAGCAGAGAAGTAACCACTGGTCTCCACAGCCGATATTGTGTGGGTGGCGAGTATGTACCATTAGGTGTCTTGCTCAAGGACACTTACTGGAGAGGTGCTCTGGCTGTGATTCAAACCTGTGTCCCAACGGTTATAGAGCAGTGGTGTTACCGCTACTCCATCCAGCCAGTACAATGAAAGCCGGTGCAGGAAACATAAACACATTTTGTGTATAGATATGGGTCCAGTCATAAGGTTATCTTTATTGTTATATGTAACCATTCCAAAATGCTCAAAAAATCTAAAACACTTCTAGTCCTGAGCATCTCCAATAATGGAAATTCAACCTATAACACATATATGAATGCTGCAGAGTATGCTTGGACTACACGAATGGACATGTTGAAAACCAATACAATTTGGAGACGTAACTCATCTTTATAGTCACGTTAGAATATTCTTAACCTGGGATCTACGGCAAGCCGAATGCAAAATCTTCAAGACAAAGACCCGACATGAATGAGCTTGTTGCTGACAGATCTGTCACAGGGTTTGCTCCTTTATATCCCGCGGTGACAAGACACGTTCTCTGGACAGGAGACAAAACTGAAATCTGTCTCATTGTCCGGAACATCAGAGGGAAGAAAAAAAAGCAGTATATGGGAATAAAAGGTTTGACACGTGGTGCTGGAAGTCACAGTGGGTGGCTTTGAGTCCTGCTCTGCATTTAAACCTTTATTTACGACTCTAAAAATTATGACATGTGTAAAGAGAAGGACTGCTCCTTATTATACAGTTGTCCCGTAACGTGCATCCTAAACGTCTGCAAGATCACTGGTTTTCGTTCCTTTTTAGTTGTTATTTCCATGTTGCTTTCATTAAAAAAAATGCTGAGCATCTGCTCGTTCTCGGGACTTTCACAAACCTGGTTCTTGCTCATTATAAGTCACAGGGTAATCCAGACGTGGACCCCATTGCTCAAGGTGCCTAGAGCAGGGGTCGGCAACCATCGGCTCTCCATGTGTTTCGGAACTACATCTCCTTTGATGCTCAGCCACTTACTGGATTAGAGGAGCCTCATGGGAAATGCAATTCCAAAACATCTGGAGAGAGCCAAGGTTGCGGAACCGTGGCCTAGAGGGATGTCAACTATACCCTCCTGAAGAGGGTTATCAGGGGTCGCTGTATATCTCATGCAGAGGAGACGTCCTTGGCATTTCAGTTTTGGCCGCCCGTTCTGGGTGATGGCTGTATGATTTGGATATGGTTCAGCCTCCTCTGCAATGGACCATCGAGCTAAAGCCTTGTGATATCTGAGCGGTGTCCCACTATAGGGCAGGACACTAGTCCTGCTGCTCATTCTCAGGGCCCTCACAAACATTGGTTTTGCTCATTAAAAATGGAATCATTTTGTTTGTCTCTTGGGTTTCCATAAAATGTGTTTTCATGCTGGAATGTGTACTTGTATTGTTATTTAATCGGGATAGAAACAGTAAAGAAGAATTCTTGGAACATCAATTTTCAGCATTTTTTATGCAAAATAAGAGGGTGTATTCAGTATGCGGTGATTTAGAGAATTGCTGGGGCACATTGTAGACAAAAGTCCAGATCTAAATAAAGTGGCACTTAAACACAATCTCAAATCTGATATATTTATGCACATGTGGATTTTGGCAAAAAATGATGATAAATCGTAGATACTCGAGTATACCGCTAGATTTTGGTGAGAAAAATTTACCTTAAAATTGGAGGGGTCGCGTTATATTCGAGACATCTGCATCGCGTGAAAAAAATTGCCTTGCTCCGGATCCAGAGTCTCCCGGAAGTTCCAGTAGTTTCGCTGAAGTCAATGCGGGCTCCCTGATCCTTGCAAACACTTCAGGAACTCCCGGATTCGGGAGAGGTGGGTTCCATCACGGCCAGAGGGCACGCTCGGTTTAAGTCAATCATGCACCTCGCTCGCCTCCACCGGCCATCTAATCGCTAGTAAAGAAGAAAGGTGGCCAGCGGCTTCATACTTAGTAACAACTGCAATCATTCTAGAGCAGAGCAGCCTGACCTGAGGGGGAGCCTGACTGTGTTAAGAGAACCTGGAAGGATTTTAATTGTTTACCGGTACAGTAACATTTTGCGCCTCGCGTTATATTCGAGTCTTGAGTATGCTCTCATTTTCATAATAAATCTCTATCCATTGCGTTATATTCGGGTCGCACTATACTCGAGTATCTACGGTAATTGGTGTGGCTTAACAAGAAAAGATATGATTGAATTACCCTGTATGTTTCAGGTGTTCAAAGAGATTCGAAAAGTCACTGCACGTTCGGTGACTTTTCGTTCTCTTCAATTCGGTTTGTTTTGCCGATCCCATTTCGGTGACCCTGCGGTGTATTCAGCAAACACCACAGGGTCCCCGAATTGCAGGGAAAGGCTGCTGCAAAGCTGACGAAAACTAACCGCAAAACCCACCGAATGCACGCTGAAAACAAGCAAAAACATCTGTATTAACCCGTCGAAAACCACAGAAAAAGCAGGAGCCGATCACACGCAGCGAAGCCGCCAGAAAAAGCCGACACCGCAGACGAGTGAAGTGAATAAATTAGGAAACCAGTACGCTTGAATGTGTGAAAAGTGAAAGTGTTTGCAAAGAAACTACTGAGCGAAAATGTCTGAAGTTTACATATAAAATACAATGTATGATAATAAAAAGGGCTCTTACAGAAAAAATAAATAAAGTTTAAAAAAAAATCAAAAAAATCCAGAAAAATGCTTAAAATATCCGAAAAAATCTATAAATAAAGAGACTCTTTACTGCAGAATTTTATAATGAACGGTTTATTAGATATTGAATTAAAACGGGAATATTTTTAACATTGAAGCCTATGGGATTCGCCTGAATAAACCTGCCAAATTAAACCACCGAATGGCAGGGCATTAGGGGAACCTTTCACTGCTGGTTTTTGTTCTCTGAATAGCCGAAGCATTGCTTTTTTATGGGGATTTCACTGCCGTCGAACAGGCACCGAATGTGCAAGCAATTCGCCAGGATATGGCGAATTGCCTGCTCTCTGGATAGCCGAATGGCCAAGAACTGTAACCGAATGCTGAAAATCAGCTCTCGGATACCTTTCTCAAGCAATTCGGATCTCTTTGAATTACCCTGATAGTGTATGGGACCAATGAGAAAAATGCAAAAATAGTGGAGGAACTGCCTTTCTCCACATTCCCCCTTGACTTGACCCCTGATTGTAGGCCAAAATACTGAACCTTGTTTTTGTTCACTAGACCTTTACAGGCTAATCCAGACGTGGACCCCTTTGCTTGATTTGCCTGTCGGGGTTGTCGGCTACACTCTCCTGATGAGACCCAATGAGGCCAAGTGATCATCTGCAGAGAGGTCTTCCTTGGCATTCCAGTTCTGGCCGCCCTTTCCGCTTGATAGCTGTCTGATTTGCATATGGTTCAGCCTCCTTTGTAATGGCACCATCGAGCTCAAACCTTGTGAGGCCCAAGTGAGGACCCACCATAGAGCAGGCCACTAGCGCTGTTGTCTATTCTCAGGACCCTCATAAATCTTGTTTTTTTTTCATGCAATTAAAGCACCAAAATGTATAATTTTGCACCGAAAACTGGCCTGGCTCCTACCCTCTCCTAGTTTAGTGACCCATTTCTTACATTACCGATCATAAGGTGTGCATTGCGCCAAAGTTTTCTTGAAATAATACCAAATTCCTCTGCAAGTAGCAACGTGCTGCGCTTTATGAGGTTTCTGTCTTCTATCTAGGTCAGATACTGTTAATCAATTTATCAAAATTTTCACAGTTAACTGTACAACAGAGATGGAATTTGGCAAAACGCAGCGGGGCCCTCTCTTTCTTCCTCACTGACTCCTTTTACGTAAAGCAGCGTGAAGCTGTATTTATCATAAAACTGTGCTGTTAGATCTCTCCGGGACAAATCGCAGAAAAATAAAAACCCAGCATTGCCTGTACTTTGTGGCTTTTATGTTGCGCGCGCTGTATATCTCATCAGTTATGCTCCGTGATCTTATCGAGTGCTGGGATTTTTCTGTTTACAGCTATTTACAGTAAAAACCTCGTGTTTATAGTGCGATCGACAAGGATGAATATAATGGTATTATGTGCGGGAGTTGAGGTTTTTTTGCTTTGAAATATTTTATATTTGACACTGAAATTTTGCCGTAGCTGGGACAGACTGTGTGATCTGTCTTTTCCTGCCTTCTGGCCTGGGCCGGTGAAAGGATTTCTGCCACCCTAGGCCAAAAATTTTTTGCCGCGACTCCTCCCATCCGCCCTGCTCCCTAAGGGGTTATTCAAAGAGAGCCGAACTTGCCACCGAATTTCCCCGTACGGTGCAATTTCGTGGCAATTCGGCTATTCAGCTTGCCAGCGAAATAAGGTGCAATTCGGCGGCAGTGGAATTATCCACAGAGAAGTGATGGTTAATCTATTCAGAGAACGCCGAACAGCCCCGAAAAGTTGTTCGAAATGCCCAGATTTTCAGTGCTTTCGTTCGACAGGTTTAAACCAGTGAATGCTATAAGTTTCAATGTAAAAAAAATCCCACGTTTTTATTAAATTTGTATTTAACCATTTATTCTTTTGCAGAAAAAAGGCTTTTTAATTTTTGAAAAAAAATTACGCATTTTTCTGTATTTCTGTGAAATTTTTGATTCCGATTTTTGATTTTTTTTTTGCCTTTTAGGTTATTTTTATTGTGTAACTGACCTTTTTATTGTTATTCATAGGACCCTACATATTGTTTCCATGCATTCATTTTGGTTTAAATGCCTTTTAGAAATTGCCTGTTTGTTTATTTTTTGTTTTACCCTTGTTCGGCGGTTGGTCAGCTTTGTTCCACGGCTGATCGGAGGCGTTTGGTGGTCTGTTCGGCGGATCTTCAGAGTTTTTTTTCAGTAGTCTATCAGATATGGTCTGTGTGTTTTTTCGGTGTTATTCGGCAGGTTTTTGATGACATACGGCAGTTTATCAAATGCATTCAGTGGATCCATTCGGCACACTTCAGGGACCCTGCGGTGAATGCTGAATTTTTGTTGCCCAGCAGAGCTGCCATCAGAAATCTTGGGTTCCCTTACAGGACCGCTGCTCAGGGTCCCTTTCCCTCAGCTGCCTCTTCTGTTTACCTTATTTTAGAGGGAGTAGACTAAATCCCCGGTGGATAAAAAGTGTTCCTGGAGGTAGAGTATTTGCGTTGCATCTTGAACTTGTGCCGACCATACAAATTTCTCCCTCAATGACTAGCCAGAGTGCTCTTACAGGCTTCAGATGTTGTGGCCCACATGGAAATTTCTCGGTATACTGGTTGGTCAGTCCAGGGTGATATGGAGGGACTCTTAGATCTGTGGCACTTTTCTAAACTACACGAGTTTTGTAAGTACCAGGGTCCTCCTTGAGCCACTGGGCCCCTAAACCTATCATGGACTGTCACCCCCTGATGGCTGCCCTTTTGTCCTGCATTACCTGCCAGCTATTGATTACGGAGATGTAGTGTATGCAGCGGCCCTGCAAACACACCTCCAGAAACTTACCACATTGTATAACTCCTGCTGCCGCTTTGCGCTACAATGTAACTACATGACCCACCATTGTGACATGTTAAAAGAGCTAAACTGGCCATCGCTGGAATCTAGACGCACTCTTCACCTTTCCAGCCCGGTGTTTAAGAGCTTTTCCGGGAAGCTGCCACCCTACCTGAATAGGCTGCTTCCTCCAGCAGTTCCCTCACCCTATAACCTCCGATCCAGGACCAGCACCTTACTTGCAATACCACAATACAAAAAGAAAGTGGCCCGGTCCTCATTTTCCTACAGAGCACCACAATTATGGAATAATCTCCCAGACACCATCAAATCTTCCCCCAGTCTTAAGTCACTTGAGCTCTCTATTAACCTACCTCAATGCGGAATGCACCTGTAAACATGTAACATATTGTTATTTCCTACATATTTATTTTCTGTTAATCTGTATATTTGTGTTTTTTTTTAATATCTTGCATTGTATTACTTTGTATTTCTGTAACTGTAACTTTGTAACAACTGTAACATTTCAATGTTCTTGAACCCAGGACATACTGAAAACGAGAGAAATCTCAATGTATCCTTCCTGGTAAAATACTTTATAAATAAAATAAATAATTAGCAGCTCACTGTAGAGTGAGCTCATCCACTAGGACTGCTACCTAGACTCTGCCCGTGCTCTTGGCCCCAGGTCTCCTGGCCATGTGGCCTCTTCCATGGCCCTTGGTTTCCTCAGGGTTGCCAGGGCAAGCCAGGAATGCCACAACCTACTTGGCAGTCCCTCATCACCCTTACTACCCTCATTTTTCTTTTCCCCCCAGTTTTCCTGGTGCACCCATTGTCGGACTCCATCGCTCTTCTGTATGTCCCATCCCGACGAGTTTCTGTCCCCCTTGCCCTTCCCCCCTTTTGTTTCCCTTTTGAGCTGGCTGCTTAGATGGGTTTATAGAGGTTCCCTTCGATGTCTTCCCCCGTGCTGTTTTATTACTCTTTTTCATATGGCCCTACGCAGCCATTCTGTTATGTTATCTGTTATATTGATGACGTTTCTTTGCAATAAAATAATTTTAATATAAAAAAAGAAGAGTGAGCTCCTACGCAGAGGACGCTCGAAGTTATGGAGATCTCGTGCTGTCACCCGTGCTGGGCTAACAGCAGGAGGGGGCTGCTGCAAGCGCTGCAGCAGAGCTAAAGTAACTCCTGCCATAATCTACGTGGTTATATTAGCCCAGAGCGGCGCTGCCCCCCCCCTGCTAGGGGCGCCCTAGGCAACTGCCTAGGTGACCTAATGGATGCAACAGCCCTGTTTCTGGGAGTGCTGCATATCGTGGTTATGGCCACAACTAATGAATAACTGAAATCAACAATTTAAAAACAAATTTCTCTTGTTCCTTTTTCGTATTTATCATCGATCCCGAAAGTATGGAATATTCCATCTATTTATCGCAAATATTATAACCTAAACAAAAAAACATATTTCTGTCTATATTATGCCCATTGTTCAGTGCTGCGGAATATGCTGGCGTTATATAAAGTATAATAATAATAATATTTCCTGAGAGAGTTAAAAAAGATAAGTAACTATTAGTACTGTATTGCGGTGACATATTCATAAATAAATGAATTCTGTCTGAATTTAAAAATTGCTCATGGATATTCAGAAAATAGCACTTATTTGACAGCGTTTGAACTGAACTCCTGCTGAGAATACCGAGTAATGTGCTTAATGCGCTGTTTGCTGTCAGTCTTATCTTCTGCACTTTATTTTTATTCGTTGATTTCTCTGTAGTATATTTATGCTTCTTCACAAGGTTATTTTCCAGTTAAGTGGTTAGTACATAACTCCCCCCTACTACAACAACACACTGTCAGGGATGCGCCAGACTCAACCATTGCTCCATAAGACAGGTAGTCTTGCCTGGCGCCATTGAGTGAGGCTGACTCACCTGGTTGGTGTCCTCACTTGTGCACAGGTCATAAGCATTCCTGGTCCACATCCTCCTCAGCATGGTGGTAGTCCCCAGGGAGGGTGGTTACCCCTTCTGTCTTATTCAGTGCAGCAGGAACCAGGTGTAGTCCCAGGCTTTAGGTCGTTAGGCCTCAAAGACGTACACAAGTCGCCACGTCCCATTAATATGGCAGCAGGACCACATTGTGCTCTGATGATGTCACTGGAGTCCTACCTCACAAGGGAGGGGCCTCCAAAGCCCCCCGACTTTATAAACCAGTTGCCCGATTCCTAACCATCGCATGGTTAGGGCATGCCAGGAATTTATGGATTGGTCCATGCACAGAAAAGCAGTGGTTAAACTAAAGACTGGTCGAAACACAAGACAAGGTCAGGATAATGGGTAGACATAGTTGGGAGAAGCAAGCCAGAGGTTATGGATTGGAGAACGATAGTCACAGGCAAACCAATGACAATGCACAAAATTAATCAATGAGAAAACATTGATGACCAACAGCAGCAGCGCATCCTTTAACTTGAATGGATCATAAAATGAATATATATGATTACATAGTATGACACTCTAAAGAGCAAAAAAAAAATATATATATATATACATCTATCCAGAAACCAAGTGATACTGCTACCCATCAACCGATGTAGCCTTCCTGTCCTAATACTTTGATGCGAGTGCAGATCAGCATCCTGTATCCTTAACTCATTTAAAGGGAAAAATCAATTCACTTGTATTAACATGGTCGGAGTTACAAAGAGGATGCTTCTCCAGTTTAATCACGGAGCATCCCCGCGGTGTCAGAGCCGAGACCTTTTTCGTTTTAGCAGAGGAAGGCTATTCTTTTCAGTGAGGTCACTGGGCTACAAAGCATATCCGTGTTTGCCATTCACAGAATACAGATCTGTAATTCCAATGCCGGATGCACTTTGATCCGGAGATCTTAGAGGACTTTATTTGTGTTTTGTCATCAGCCGTTCGGCTTCATCACAGCATTCTCTGCTTATTTATTTATTTCTCATTAAAAAAAATGACCAGAATGAACTCTAACATGGGGTAAAACAACCTGGCTATAGAACCGTTCTAAAACGTACGATAATCATCTATTTTATCATACCTTGGCTTGTACCCATGTGAATGCTGGTTGTACTAGGAGAACCACACGGTCCTGTGTTAAAGGAGGTCATACAGAAGTGCATAAACGAACGAGGAGCTTTCAGAGTGTTTATTGGATTATTAGGAACAGACCTGGCTGTCGCTCGTCCTGGTATGACCTCTGGCAAGACTCCATGGGCCCTATTACATTCTTCACGCAAAAACGCACGCGCAACGCATGAATTTGTTTGCCCAGCGTTAAACGCTAACGTGCGTAAATCAACGCTGGAATTACAATCCTTGCGCATTTTTTCATCCGTCGAGCAATAACGCGCATAAAACGGACGCGCACAAATTGCGTGTTTTTTTTCACACAATTCAGCCAACCAGAATTAAGAACCACAATTGTCTCACGTTAAGTTTTGCGCCTGTCAAAGTCAATCTGCGCATATATGCTGCATCAATAAAAAAAGCACGCATAACTTCTCCATTTTATTGGTTTGGGTATGTGTAGAATGTGTAACTATACTTTGCTGTGTATTTTTTTTTGGGCTGGTGTATTTGGGTTTGGCCAGGTTGATAGAATTTGCCATTAACTCCAGCTTTTAAGAGTTGCTAAAATTATGCGCGCAAAGGCTGTGCGTTACAAACTGCGCATAGATTGTGCGCTGGTTCGCGGATGGTATTACAAACGCATTTGCGCTCACAATGTTAAGTATAGGATGCGCGAGGTACAGTAAGCTTGCCGAGGTTCACCCGCGGTAGACGTATACGTGCGTTTGTTTTGCGCCGACATTGCAATACGACGTTCAGCGCAAAGGGTATTGCCCCTCGTGTTAATGCGTTTTGGCGCCGGCGCAAATGTATGCGCGAATATTGTAATCGGGCCCCACGTGTCTTATTGTACACAAATGCATAAACCTTTTTTTTCTAAATCCTTACACCGGTGCCATACAAGCACACTTAGGGCATGTGTACTGAGCTGCTGCCCATTGCAGCATTGTGACGTTTCGACGGGGTGGGTCATATGGTGTATCACACGCGCGCTACACCGGACCTGCTAAATCCCTCCCCGTCGAAACACTACGACGCTTGTTCGATGGGGCTGCCACGGTGATCCATAGGAGTATCCAAGTTTGCAGTGCTGAGTGCACGAACTGTGCTCAGCGAGGTGGCCACATGGGTGTCAGAGTGGAAGGAACTTCCACTCTCTACCCCTACCCCCATGCAGTGGTGTATTTAGGTTTTGTGCTGCCCTAGGCCTGACTAAACTCGTGCACCCCCTAATTTAAATTTGACGCACCCCTTCCTGTCAAGGGCACACCCCTTCCTGTCAAGGGCACACCTCTTCCTGGTAAATCCCCACCCTTCCTCTTTAAGCTCCACCTTTTCCTCTTAGAGCTCCGCCTTTTCCTCTCTTTATATTACAAGTGGATACCAAGTGCCTACTTGTATATTTTGTATAACATTTCAAATGTATCTATTCAGATAAAGAAAATTATGAAATGTTTAAATTCAAGTATTTTTACAAAGAACAGCCACGCATGTCAAGTAAACGGGATCACAGCCGCTCTAATTGGTGGAACAATAAAATCCACAGAAACGTGCACTGCATGTGAGCGTATCACAGAGCTGCATAGCAATAAAACCCACAGAAATGGGCACTGTGTATGAGCATATCAGAGCTGCAAAGCAATAAAACCCACAGAAATGTGCAGTGTGTATGAGCATATCACAGAACTGCACAGCAATAAAACTCACAGTAATTTGCAGTGTGTATGAGCGTATCCCAGAGCTCCAGGGCAATAAAACTTACAGTAATATGCAGTGTGTATCACAGAATCCACAGCAATAAAACTCCCAGCAATGCAATGTGCGGTGTGTATGAGTGCATCAGAATCCACTGCAATAAAACTCCCAGCAATGCAATGTGTGGTGTGTATGAGTGCATCAGAATCCACTGCAATAAAACTCCCAGCAAACCGAGTGTGTATGAGTACACAGCAATTATTTATTCTACATTTACCGGCCTCTGTCCGCGGTAGGGCTGTGTGCAGAGTCAGCAGGGACTGTGTACAGACTCAGCAGGAGGTCCCTCCAGGCTACGTTAGGATCACGGCTGTGCCTGTGCGTGGAGCCATCTTGTCAGCAGTGGGGTGCCACTGCCAGAGGGTGCACCGTGGCTTTGATTCCCTTCCCGGTGGGTGTTCAGTCCAGAATAGAGTGACAGTCCATGTTAACGAAAGGGCGGGCAGCTGCGTGCATGCGTGTCCCGTGGTTCAGCCAGTCAGGTGGTACTGAGACTCAGTACCACCTGACTGGCCGGACCGAGTGTGACTTGCACGCAAGCAGCCTCACCAGGAGCCAGGCAGCTCAATGACAAATTTCTATCACTGCAGTGCTGGTTAAGGAAAGGTCCACTTTAAACAGCAGTAAGCAGACAGGGCTTCATATTCTGCTGAAACACCCCCCCCTTTACCTGCCGTTTACTGTCATCTTCTCTCTCTGGACACAAATCACATCCCCCTCCCCTCTCCTAGAGCTGCTGCAGGGCAGGGGAGGAGCTATGGAGGGAGGAGAGGGGGATTTTTATTCTATTCGATTTTATTCCGTATGCAAACGCCATGCTCCGCTGCTCGTTGTTTGAGAACACAGCTCAAAGCTGACACACAGTGACAGTGGCACCTCCTAGTACCCCCTAATGACACCCCAATAATCACTGGTACCTGGGGCGGCCCGCCCTCCGCCACTCCTCTAAGTACACCACTGCTCTGGTGATATGCTCACACACAAGTTTGGCGAACTGCCAGCAAGTACGGTGCTGTTTGAAGGCATTGCAAATCCCCATAGAGAAGTAATGGTTTATCTATTCAGAGAACACCAAACAGCAGAGAAATGTCAGTGAAATGCCCTGATGTTCGGTGGTTTCAATCAGCAGGTTTATTCAGGCGAACCCATTAAGTTTCAATGTTAAAAATATTCCCGTTTTTTATGCAATATCTAATAAACCATTTATTATTTTAATCTGCAGTAAAAAGTCTTTATTTATTTATTGATTTTTTTTTGTACCTTTTTTTTAGTGATTTTTCAGAATTTTTTGGGCTAAATTCCCCCCCTTTTTTTTAATAGCGGTTCTCCTTTTTCTGTAACAGAACTTTTTATTATCAATCATAGGATCTTATATGTAAATTCCAGACATTTTCGTTCAGTAGTTCTTTTGAAAACAGCAGGCCATAGGTTTGCGGTGGCAGCATACAGCGGCCGACTCCATGCACTTTGGGGACCCTGCGGTGAATGGTGAATTCACTGCAGGGTTGGGAAATTTTATTCCCCGAAGTGCAGGGAACTACAGAACACCAAAATGTTGGCGTCATTTCGGTGCTCTGTGAGTAACCCAATTAGTGGTGAGGTTTTTTGTTGCCCCCTGGAAAGTGAAAGCCTAGGCCTTGCCTACCCAGGACATACTTGAAAATTAGTGACATCTCAATGTTTCCTTCCTGTTAAAATAGTTTGCAAAAGTAAAAAAAAAAAAAAATTTTTTTTTTTTTTTTTAGGGGTGGGGCCACCCAGCGGGCCGCCGCCCCTTGGAAAGTGCCGCCCTAGGCCTGGGTCTTGTTGGCCTAGGCCAAAATACACCAGTGCCCCCATGTGATGTCCACAGTGAGGAGCAAGTGATGGAAAGATACTGGGAGGGGGGGAGTTTACAACACAAAATATCACACAATGGATGCACCCAGTGAGACATATAGAGGAAAATATCACACAATGGATGCGCCCAGTGACACATATAGAGGAGAATATCACACAATGGATGCACGCAGTGACACATATAGAGGAGAATATCACACAATGGATGCACGCAGTGACACCTATAGAGGAGAATATCACACAATGGATGCACGCAGTGACACATATAGAGGAGAATATCACACAATGGATGCACGCAGTGACACATATAGATGAAAATATTACCTTAACTAAACATGTAAGAGAAAAACAAAGCACATGTTAGATATCAGCAACATCAAACAAACACAATAAGGACATTTCATTTTTTGGTGGTAGTGGCCCTTTAAAATACCACATGTGGATGGTACGGCCTGAATCTGAGGGACTGTGCTCGCAATAGCATCACTTCTTTGTAAAGTCACCCTGAGATATTAATTCTTTTAAGCGATACGGTTTTTCTGGTTCATGTTTGTGATTAAATTCGAGGGGATTTTCATAGAAACTCTTTCTGTGTAGCCAACTGGAAAAAGCAGTGATCTTCCTTGGCAGTCCTATCAATATTCAGTGTTCTTTTTACCAGGACAGAATCTCAGTTGACAAGGTGATGTAACTGTTAAATGAGCGAATCTGGTGGCGCCGTGCCCGACCAGCAGGCGTGTGTTGGTGCGGTTTACACGTCGACTTAATTCGACAGCCTCCTTTTGTCAAAGACGAGATGAGATTATCTATTCTGGATCATTTCAGCCGGAACAAAGAAGATCAAGGGAAGATCCAGCCTGATAAATATATTTCAGATTTTAAAGAGATAAAACGGGGAAAGAACGCAGAGATTTTCTGAAAGCATCTCAGGAGGCATTATCTGTATCTCTGTCATGTGATCTGCACTATAATTCAACATGTATGTACAGGGCTGCCATCAGAACTTCCTGGGCCCCTTCCTGGACCACGCTCGGGCCCCCCTTCCCTCAGCTGGTTATTAAGATAAACTAATGAGTGGGCTGAATCCCTGCTGGATAAAATGGGTTTCCTGGTAGGAGAGCATTTGCTCTGCACCTCTGCCTGGCACAGACCATACTAATCGCTCCCTCAGTGATTAGCCAGACTGTGTTTACCGGCCTCCGATGCTGCGGCCCACTGGGAAATTTCCTGGTATCCTAATAGGTCAGTCCTGGGTGACATGGAGGGGCCCTTATATCTGAGGCATTTCAACAAGTTAAACAGCGTTTGGTAAGGGCCAGGGCACCCTCGAGCCACTGGGCCCCTAAACATGTCATGGGCTGTCACCCCCTGATGGCTGTGTGGTGCACAGGCAATAATATGTGGTTCTCTTTGGAATATTTCTGTAATGCAGGGTTTTGAGGCCCCTGTGTAGTATGAGTATGGAACCCAATAGCAAGCCAGAGGAGTAAGGAATGCAGGAAACCAAGTAGGATTTAAACAATCTATAGTGAAACGAGAAGGGCAACTTAAGTCCAGTACAATGATACAACTGAGGTGATCTTCTTGAGAAGTAGGGATTAGTAGCACATAGGAAAAAAGTAAAAAGTCTAGAGAAATAACAAATAGTAACGAAGGTGGTAGCGTGGTCGATATGGCAATCCGGGTCGATGGGCAGAAGAAGGCAGCGTGGTCGATATGGCAATCCGGGTCTATGGGCAGAAGAAGGCAGCGTGGTCGATATGGCAATCCGGGTCGATGGGCAGAAGAAGGCAGCGTGGTCGATATGGCAATCCGGGTCGATGGGCAGAAGAAGGCTGCGTGGTCGATATGACAATCTGGGTCGAAGATCAGAGACGGGCAACAGGTTCAGGAATACGAGGAACACTAGGAAAACTGAGGTGGAAGGCAACAGTAGAACCTGGTTAATGTGTTGAGAAGGGCGGCAGGTTTAAATAGGGTTCAAAGGATCATGGGAATACCTTTCACCTGGGTATCGGAGGTGGAGTTGAGGTACCTGAGCTTTTGGTAGGTCAATGGGAGGAATTCGAGGATCTCCAAAACAGGTGTCAAGCAGTACCTCTAATCGTCCAGCCGAGGGCGCCAGAGTACCAGACTTATCATTACTTAAAGAAGCTGGTGCTCGCGCATGCACGCTTTCTCTTTCAGCGTCCGAATCTGGTCGGCGGCGTGGGGCGTCTCCTGGGCTCCTCTCTCCACTCTGTGTCCCGGAATCCTGGAGCAGCGCGCCACGAGGGACCTCAGGTGAGTATCGGGTCTTCCCCAGCATGGCAGTCCGGACCGGGAGTGGGTCGCGGAGCGGGGCATGACAATTTCAGAATTGTTTGGATTCCAAAATATTCCACACCAGCCAATTCAGATTATTGTAAATGTCGAATATTTCGGATTGGGATTATTTGGAATATCGGCAGGGTCCGGTTTCTTCAGCCATTTCTGATTCTCGGAATCATGATGTATTAAAATATATAAACCTACAGGATGGAGCAAGAATAGTTGTGGAATGAGACATTTGTAGCAAAATGATGAACAGAATGAAGCGTATTCTGCAAAAATGGTGCATAGAGTAGGGCATATTATCCTATATGATGATGCAAAGAATGCAGCACGTGCTCCCGAAAATGACTCACAGAATGCAGCATGTGCTCCCAAAACTGACTCACAGAATGCAGCATGTGCTCCCAAAACTGACTCACATAATGCAGCATGTGCTCCCAAAACTGACACACAGAATGCAGCATGTGCTCCCAAAACTGACTCACATAATGCAGCATGTGCTCCCAAAACTGACTCACATAATGCAGCATGTGCTCCCAAAACTGACTCACATAATGCAGCATGTGCTCCCAAAACTGACACACAGAATGCAGCATGTGCTCCCAAAACTGACTCACATAATGCAGCATGTGCTCCCAAAACTGACACACAGAATGCAGCATGTGCTCCCAAAACTGACTCACATAATGCAGCATGTGCTCCCAAAACTGACTCACAGAATGCAGCATGTGCTCCCAAAACTGACTCACAGAATGCAGCATGTGCTCCCAAAACTGACTCACATAATGCAGCATGTGCTCCCAAAACTGACTCACATAATGCAGCATGTGCTCCCAAAACTGACTCACATAATGCAGCATGTGCTCCCAAAACTGACTCTCAGAATGCAGCATGTGCTCCCAAAACTGACTCACATAATGCAGCATGTGCTCCCAAAACTGACTCTCAGAATGCAGCATGTGCTCCCAAAACTGACTCACAGAATGCAGTATGTGCTCCCAAAGATGACTTTGAGTGCAGCATGTTCTTCAAAAAAGCTGTGGAGGTTCCAAAATAATCCAAATATGTTCAATTATATTCAGCTCTGGCCAATTTTAATCAGATCATTCAGGATGTGTTTTATTCAGAGATCGATTCGGTTCACATATTGGCGATTCAGAATTTGGATCGATTGGAATCACCGAACTGCCGTTTATTCAGCCGAATTCCAAAATGATCCAAATCGAATCGCACATGTCTACTCCCTCTACTATTAGTTGCAATAATTTGGGGTAGTACATACAGTAGCTATGCAGATATAAGGCTGGGGTCAGACCAGCGCACTTTTAACGTGCGTCCTGGCGCACATAATTACGGCCGCACTAGCAGCAGATGACGGGCAATGACGGCCAATATACGATGTACAGCCGCACAAAAGTCCGGCCGTGCAACGCAAGTGGAATTTGAACACATTTTTTTGAGAACGCTGAACCGCTAGTACTGACATACTGAGTGCGCAGCTGCGGCATAGCGGTGTGTTTGCGAGATTAGGAGATGTCAGACACTGCTAATGTCCAGCCAACATAACGTCCAGACGCAAAAAGAGTTTTATTGACGATCCGTACAAAATCACGCCTGAAAATGCGCGTCGTCTGACCGTTTTTGCGCATTCCGTGAAAAAATACGTCAATGCGTTCGGACGCACTTATTCACGTTCGCGGGGAAAAATGCTTTCGTCTGACCCTAGCCTAAGGGCGAGAGGGCCTTCACTCAAAGAACCTTGAATTCTAAAAGGAAGAGTGTGAAAACATATGGACTCTTTATGTGAGTGTACAGGAATATGCCGTGTTCCGTGATGAGTAACTATCTTCAATCTGTTTTCCCTTGGTTCTTCACGTATGGAAAAATCATCCAATTTACTACAAATAAGGCCTAAAATACTCTTACGTTGCAGAAATAACTGAAGAGTGAGCATTTTTTTCATTTCATGGATTTCGATACATAGAATGAACAACGTCTCAGTCCCACCAATGGCAGGACTACAGTCACAATGCATGAAAAATCCTTCTTTGCAGAAGAAAATGAGTCCCATGTTATTCATTGGTTTCAGCCTCCCTGTAAATTATTGCATTTCCTAATCCTCTGGAGGAGCCACGTGCATTGTGCTCCCCCAAGCAAAGCCATATCCATCCATCATCCCATAGCAGATCCCTGTGCCTGTTCAACCTCTTAATATAATTATGTGTCCTCCTTCTTCATGCATATAAATGTATCTACTCATCCTCACGTCTGAGCCTTGGGCATCTTCAGTTGCCTTGCAGAAGTCCATGCCTTCTCCTTTTCACCAACAGATCTGCATGGATTCTTGTTTTCCCTTGTAGGGTCCAGTGTAATTGTATACCCGATCCTCCTGAACATTAGAGACTAATCATTGCAGCTCATCTCATTGCTCAGAGTCCTCCTTCCCCTTGCAGAGCCATGTGTGTGTCCTCCTAATTACCAGCTGAGGAAGCCTTTATAGGCGAAACGCGTCCTGGTCTTTGGTTTGGTAGATATGATCTATCTATTTTAAAATGAATAAATGTTTTTAATTTTTGAACAACTTTAATTGCTGTCTGCCTCCATAACTCTTGTAAAGAAGGTTTGGGGAACACCTTACGATTCCCTATGCGCATTGTGACGGAGCCAATAGAGGCTCAATTGAGTTGTTCCCATCTTTGGAGATTTCCGGAGAAGTCATTTGGAGGTCTTATGGGCACCTGAAATAAAGTCCCAGCCCGCCTTATTCCTAAGAGCCGGTTGTAGGCTCCACAGAATGTGAGTTTACCACCAATACGCATTACTTTCATTCTGAGTACTGGCATACTGCGCAATTTTGGTCCCTCCTTTTTTGTATTTCCTCCTTACAGTTCATACTGCATCTGTACTTTTGAGAAGATCTACTCCTAAAGATAGCGACATCTGCCTGTGGACATATTGGGTGTCTACCCCACTGTCTTATTCGGACTTTGGTCTTTTTAAGCGCTGTGTTGTATTTCTGTTCATAAAAATTAACAACTTTAGTGGGGTGAAATGCTCAAAAGGTAAAGGGGTGTCCGCAGTGGGGGTGTAAGTCTCAGAGGAATGTCATCGGGGTTCAGATCAGGGGGAGGCATAACCAGCCCCAGACACGCTCACTCGCCGAGCCCGGAGAGTGGAGAGCTCCGGAGAGCACGCTAAGGTGGATGGGAGTCAGCCGGCATCTAAAAATATGGAGAAGGGCAGGTGTCTCTCCTTTAACTTGTTCAATATGAAGTCATTTTATTTATGTTTCTGGTATATTTTACTTGTTTTGGGCAACGTCCACCTTGTTCGGCATCAGCCGTCCATGATGCACATAAGTCAAATGCCTGAATGTTCCTCAGATCTTGTATATACCATGACTGATGAAGAATACAAGACTATCCCCCCATGTCTATCACTGTGCCCATGTATGGTTTTTTTATGGTAAGAGTTGTACTTGTTTGCATGAATTTGCTTCTCTGTTTGATGATGTTCAGATTAAAGAGGAGCATTATGAACATTAGCGCAAGGATGGGATCTTCTTAAAGGAGTTTCTGTTTATCGTAGTTAACTATGCAGAAAACTCTCCCCGAGGGATGTGATTCTGTGTCTGTGTACATCTGCGAGATAAAAAAACTAACAGCCCATGGAAACATGAACATTTGTTGTTGCTGGTAGTAAATTGTCAATGATTTCTGTAGCTTCTAACTGTCGAGCGCATTTCCCACTGAATCGCAGCGTTTTTTCACAGTATGGTTGGATTGCAGTGTTATTGGTCAATGTTTGCTAAAAAGAAGTGACATTTTTTGGAGGGGGATACAAATACGTCAACCTGCAAGTCTCGTCCTTTATCCCTTTCGCTTCGGACGATGTGTGTTAGGGACATCCTCATGTGTCACCGTTGTATGCGGAGGACGTCCTCCACACGTCGTCCATTCCGCCTCCCGCCCTATACTTACACCTCTGTTAGGGTCCCATGAAGTCCCCGCTTTTATTCCCCATTCAGGCGCACTGACATCTTCGCAACGTCAGTTTCAAGTGCCCCCCACCCCCGGCAGAGCCGGAAGAATGCCTGAAAGGAAAGGACGGGTTCTTTGGACCCTTTCCTTTCGATTGGGAGATGTTAGGGCAAAAAGAGCGGCATCGCTGGAAAGGTCACAGTCTGACCTTTCCAGCAATGCCTCTTTTTAAACCCTTAGTTCCAGTCCGCGATCGGGCGCCATTTGGTGCCAGAATGCAGACTTCCCACAGAAGTGGCTGACATCTTGAATGTCAGGCAATCCTCCAGCCCCCCCCCACCCACTGACATCATGTCTCATGGGTGCGATGACATCAGTTACAGAATTAACTCCTAGATGCCCAGGGATTTCCAGGAAATCCTTTGGACCCCCGTATGGATCCGTTTGGACCCATTGGATCCATTTGGACCCCCGTTTCTCCCAATCAGTGGCAGTGAGAGGGTCATTTTGGTTGTTTGGTACAATTGGAAAGGCCAGATTAAAACATGACCATGTTAAGTGTAAAAAAATATATATATTTTTAAATGTATTAATGCAACACTATTGGTCACTTTTCAATTATAATATGAACAATGATTCAGTTTTAACCAAAATTACGTATTTTATCAGAAAAATGCAGTAATGGCTTCCCATTTCAATTTTTTTTTAACAAGCGTACCCCATAGAAAATATGACTGCAAAGGCCCAGATGATAAAATGGGAAAAAAATATTTTACCAGCTGTAGATTGAAATTTTAATGGAAATTCCCATTCTTTTACATTTTGTGTTATAACATTCTGGCAGGACATGACGTATACATGTAATATTATGATTCTGCCTTAAAAAGGATATATAATCTGCCTGGGTCGTACAATAAACCACCACTTCAAATTGCGTTTAAACATGATGAGCACAAAAGCGTAAAAATAAGCTCCGCACATGGGTGAAATGGCTCAGCGGTGAAGGGGTTAAGGATTGCCTTTTCTTTATCTCATAGATAAATGGCCGGTGGTGCCCTGCATGTGGATAGCTTTGATTGGCCACGTCCAGGGCCATATATTAGAAACAAACATATTAACCCATTCACTGCCAATATATTATTTATTTATTTTTTAATCCTGGTCTCCGACTGAAAAAGTATCACTAAACTAGTCAGTAAATTAAAATATTGCTTTAGAATGCTTTAGAATATGACTGTATATTGGTAAAAAAAAAAAGGTACTATTTTGCCAACATTCAACCTCCCTAATTAGCAGTTTCTTGTTGTTCCTTTCAATATATCTGTTTTTCGATTCATTCACCCTGTAATCTGCTCACAATTGAGTTTCCATTAATAATTCACTGTAAAAATTTCCTTTTATTACTTCTTCTTAAGCGAATAGGTGATGCATTAGGCGTATCTGCAATAATGCTCAAGAAATTCAGAGCGTGTATCCTATCACGTAGCAATTATTTACTTTAGATTATATCTCGCGTTTAATACTTATTCTAAATCTTCAAAAACACTTTGTGTGGGATGAAAATGTGTTATTTGTGAAATGGGGTTGATGCTGAGCAGACTGTAATACCTGCAATCACTTAATGTTCACATTATCAAATAGCCAGTCAGACGGTATAGTAATGTCGATTCAATTTTGTTACAGCTTGGAAAGAAAATTCAGAACATATGGTCAAACATTAGGGATGCCGGCTCCAAAGCCTTAAAGGGATGTGGATATTTAGAATTTTTTTCGTTTAAATTAACATTTAAATACTTTTATACCGATAGACAAACTAGAATAAATCAAAAGTTTTTAAAATTTGTAAAAAAAAAATATTTTTTGCTTTAAACTCTGTCATTTCATCTTCTCTGGCCACGCCCCTCAGCTAGGGGTGTTTCTCCAGTTCCCACTTCCTGATTATTCTCCGCCTCTTCCCCACCCATTACTCCACCCATCAAAGCTTCACATGAACTGGGTTGAGGAGACCGTGAGCTGAAGAGGAGGCGCGGCAAGGGACAAAAAGTAAGTAAAATCAGCCAAGAATAGAAAAAAAAATACAAAAATAATTGGGCAGAGGCTGAAAGCAGGTTTTACCCAATTAAATGAGGACAAAAATTAGACCTCTTTTTCAATAGTGTTCCTTTAAATGGCCATTGAAGTAATAAACCCACTGACACGTCAAGGCAATGAACTAAGGTTCATCTCATCCTTGTGAAATACAGTGAAACAAAACCAAAGATAATATGTGGGAAAAAAACACAGTAAAACAAAAGTGCCGGTAAGGAGATACAGCTCAAAGCAATGCGCTATACTCATGTCTTTCTACTTTCTCTTGTTTGTAGAATTGATACACGCTGTTAAAAAGTGCTACATTTTCTTCTGCATATTTTGTTTTATGAGCAATAAAAAGTGTGTGAGTGACAAGCTTCAGCCAATGAGACAACATCCCAATCGCCCAATAAATTCCCTCTGTTTTGTTTATCATGGAGCCATAGGGATAAGCGCAAATGGCAACCTTTTTTCTTATGTTTTTATGCATGAAGTGAGCTGGATAGGGAATAGTGCACTTGGTCATATTTGTATATTTTGTTGTATTCCCAGCCAGGTAATTTTTTTTTGCTGCTGTCCCTTTCCATGTTTTCTTTTTCAATCCCAAAGTGGAAGGGCTACATTACAATCCTCGTGCTAAAACGGGGACACTAGGGAGAAAAAGCTGTGCCCACAGTTTTCTCCCTAGCATCCCCATTTTAGCACAGGATTCAATGCAGGCGCTTAAAAAGCTGCCTGCATTGTTAGCCGGGGCTAAACCCCGGGATGCGCGGCAGTGCTAAGCAGATCACATGATCTGCTGGATCTCAACTCGCGAGATCCGGCAGGTCGGCGTAGTGATCCGCAATGAGAGACTGGAGGACTTTTTCCCCCAGTCTCTCCCTGCTCCCACTGGACGGAGAAGACGGACGGAGCCGCGGTCCTCGCCACGGGACAGGAGGTGAGTATCTGACTTTTTTTGGTGGGATTTCTGCTGGTGCTAACAGATTCTGCAGCAGCAGAATCCGTTAGCACCAAGTCCTGGCTATGGTTAACATTTTGTTAACCGCAGCCAGACGTTAATCAGTGTTAGGACTTTGTAATCCTAATGCTGATTAATACTTTGCGCTCACCATGTAAAGTATAGGGAGTGCAAAAGTACAGTAACCTCGCGCTGAAAAGCGCAAGATACCAAACGCATTCCTTAATCCGTTAGCGTTTGGACTGTAATATGCGGTGGCCACCTGGGCTAACGTTAACGCTCACTCAGGTGAGCGCTAACGTTAGCACCCAGAATGTAATGTAGCTTGAAATGTTTTAATGAGGGTATACATATAAACTCACCATTTTGTCTCTTAGGCTTCGGTAACACGAGCGTTCTTTGAGCCGAAGGAATGTCCGCGAGAGTGGACATTACTTCCACTCTGACAACCGTGTGGCCACCTCGCTGAGCACAGTTAGTGCTTAGGCTAGGGTCAGACTAACGCATTTTTCGCGTTGTCCGTGAAAAAGTGCGTTCAAACGAATGGACGTATTCTTTCACGGAATACGCGATAGCGTTCATACGATGCGCATTTTCGTCGGTGATTTTGTACGGATCATCAATAAAACCCTTTTTGAGTCTGGACGTTATGTTAGCCGGACATTAGCAGCGTCTGACCTCTCCTAATCACGCACACACGCCGCTAGCGGACGCAGCGCACTGTATGTCAGTACTAGCGGTATCACGTTGTCGAAAAAATGCGTTCGTTTGCCACTTGCGTTGCGCAGCCGCACTTTTGTGCGGCCGTTCTTCGTATGCTGCCCGGCATTGGACGTCATTTGCTGCTAGCACGGCCGTGATTTAGTGCTGCTAAACGCACGTTGATACTGCGTTAGTCTGACCCTAGCCTTAGAGCTACAAAGCGCAATCCTCCTATAGAGGAACGCACTTTGTAGCCCCGTCTACGTCCCTCATAGCTTTTTGATGGGAAGGCTGAAATCACATCCGGTGGTAGTGCTCACAATTTGTACACAGTTTGTGTAAAAATCTACAAACGTTACAGCTGCAAGAGCCGAAACATTGGTTGACTTTTAACGTATATGGAATAAGAGTTATTTTTGTGTGCATGCATTGTGGAGAGGTACAGTATATGTGTATTCTAGAGCAGTGGTTCCTAACCGCGGTCCTCAAGTCTCCCTAACAGGACAGGTTTTACGGATCACCTTGGGGAAATGCAGACTGAATCCTGCTATCACTGAGCAGCAAATCATATCACCTGTGCTGAGCTTCACATATCCTGCAAACCTGACCTGTTAGGGGGACCTGAGGAGCAGGGATGGGAACCACTGCTCTAGAGAATGTAACACCAGCGAGTCCTTTATTCAAATATTCTACTGGAAAGTTTGTGTTTCATGTGTAGGAAATGAAGACACTGCAAGCTGCTTGTGTGAGGAATCATGTTGGATTATAGAACTGCCTCCAGGTCAGAGGTCAGAACAGGAAACAGGAAGTATAGTCCATACATAACAGTTTGAGTGCAGGTTTTTTTGGATATACACGTAGTATATTTACAACCAAAGGGCTACACGCAGCCAGAACATGTATATCTTATATCATTGGAACTATGACCAATAGACACACCGTGCCAAATACAAAGAGATATATATATATATATACACATATACAGGGAGAGAAAAGCTTATATACACACAGAGAGAAAAGCTTCCTAGTTTTTTATTTTGCTTCTTGGGAAACTTAGGCACAACATATGTGTCTTCATATGTGCCTATTAAGCTGATAAAAGCTACGTGCATAGATGGTTCTAGGTGTTTAATGCACAGGAGACCATATGTTGGAATGTAATTGGCTCATTTATTTTAAATTAAATACAAAAACCTGGTTAAATAGATCTTAAAACAAATATGAATGCGTGCGTGGGGGACGGAGCTCATTGTCCATTTTCTTTATTGCCTGCTGGGTGGGCATCTGGCAATGTAATCAGGTACTCGTGTTCCATGTTCATTATATGGAGACCCATGTGGGGTCGTAGTTCAAGTTCAGCTGTTTTCATTGAGGAGACTGAAATCCCCGGCATTGCGTGTGTACCCGCTGTACTTGCTATCCCATGTGCAGCAGCAGTTTGCATTTTCCGCATTGGCTTTTTGTGCACTTTCTTCATGCTGTGTCACTTGTTATTTATAAAGGGACACTCTACTCACCCTGACCACTATATATTTTTAAAATAGTCAGGATGTGTAGAGACCACCCCCTCCCCCCCTGGTCTGGCGGAAACCCTGTGTCACCAGCAGCTGGGATTTTGACTTTCACCGGCTGCCGGTCACCCGATCGATCACAATTATTATTATCCTTTATATGGTGCCAAAAATTTGGCAGCGTTTTGCAAGATCAGTGTAGAAGGAGTTGATACATTGGAATACCACACATGGATGATGATGACCTGATTCAGGGGACCCTGTTCCCAAGGGAACCTACAATGTATGAGATACACATGTATTTTATGAGGTAGGCGGCAGCACATCCATATCGTTAGGTGTCTTGCCCGAGGACGCTGTCTGGTGGCGTCTTCGCAGTGGGATCGAGTCATCGTTCCATGATTATAGAGCAGCGACCTAGTGGTTAGGTTGCATACGCTTCTCGTGAAGTCGAGCCTTCTCCACAGTTTTATTGGAGGGATGTGCTGAATGGGATTTTGACTTGCTCCTCCACAGTCGAAGGGCAGAGACGTTACCACTGGACTCCACAGCAAGTAATAAAATTTATATATGTATATATTATTTTATTAGTGACACTGGGTCCAGCACTCGCCAAAAATCTCCTCGTTTGCCCGGTGCAATGAACTCTCAAGGAAAATTTAAAAAAATACATAGAGGACTTGTATATTTAATAAAGTTTTTTTTATTTTATCTACGTTACATAGGGGCTGACGTTTCGGCTCCTTGATAAAGGCTCAGAAAGAGCCGAAATGTTGGACCCCATGAAACTTAAATAATATAAAGAACTTTATTAAATATACAAGTCCCAGAGAGCCTCTCCTGTCCATATATATACCTGTACATTGGGTCCAGCACTCTCCAAAAGAAACATTTATTTTCTCGGTGCAACTGTCTCAATAGTAAATATTAAAAGTAGCAATGTGAGACGCACTCAGGGACTACTAATAAAAATAATAAACTTTAGTAAAGAAATATTCTAAAAAGATTCAAAAAATATTAAAGAAATATTAAAATTGACATCGTTCCATAGTTTACATAGGAACTGTGTAAATTTTAATATTTCTTTATTAAACGTTACTATTTCTATTAATAGTCCGTGAGTGTGTCTCACATTGCTACTATATATATATATATTTTTTTTTATAAAAAGTCCCAGCCTTTTGTGTTGTTTCCCTGTAACAGACTGTGTGAGTTTTCTGGTCTCAGGACAAAACGTAGCGAAAATAGTAACTTTTTTATTAGGGTTGCACCGATACCGATACTAGTATCGGTATCGGGGCCGATACTGGGTACTGCAGGAGTACTTGGTACTCGTGCAGTACCCCCCGATATTTTTTCCGATACCGGAAGCCAGCATTGAGCCGGCTTGCCGGCATCCGAGGGGCTGCGGCGGCTGTCCGAATGCTCTATCGGCATTCAGACAGCCACCCCTGCGATACTTACCTTCCTGGGCGCCGCCGGGAATGTCTCCACACGCGTGCTCGTTGGAAGGACCCCAGCCGTGATCACATGGTCCCACGTGGTCGCGGCTGGGGTCCTTCCAACGAGCACGCGCGCGGAGACATTCCCGGCGGCGCCCAGGAAGGTAAGTATCGTGGGGGGGGGTGGGGTCCAAGCTGGGGGGCATATCCATGAGCTGGGGGGGCATACCCATGAGCTGGGGGGCATATCCATGAGCTGGGGGCCATATCATTGTGTGAGCTGGGGGGCATAACCATGAGCTGGGGGGCATAACCATGAGCTGGGGGGCATAACCATGAGCTGGGGGGGCATAACCATGAGCTGGGGGGCATAACCATGAGCTGGGGGGGCATAACCATGAGCTGGGGGGCATAACCATGAGCTGGGGGGGCATAACCATGAGCTGGGGCATATCAATGTGTGAGCTGGGGGGCATATCCATGAGCTGGGGGGCATATCAATGTGTGAGCTTTGGGCATATCCATGAGCTGGGGGGCATAACCATGAGCTGTGGGGGCATAACCATGTGTGAGCTGTGGGGGCATATCCATGAGCTGGGGGCATATCCATGAGCTGGGGGGGCATACCCATGTGTGAGCTGGGGGGGCAAATCCATAAGCTGGGGGGCATATCCATGTGTGAGCTGGGGGGTCAAATCCATAAGCTGGGGGGCATATCCATGTGTGAGCTGGGGGGGCAAATCCATAAGCTGGGGCAGTATGAATATATATATATATATATCGGGGGGATATACATGTGAGCTGGGGGCATTTTTATATGGTCTGTTCTTATTGGAAAGCGTCACATGACATTAAAGAAAAGTATCGGTACTCGGTATCGGTGAGTACTTTTAAAAAGTATCGGTACTCGTACTCGGTCTTAAAAAAGTGGTATCGGTGCATCCCTATTTTTTATATTTAATATATAATTATCTTTTTTATATATAATGGCACTCAGCAATGCAGGATTGCATGAGATTCATTTAAGTAGCAATGTTAGTTACAACCATCTGCAGGAACAATGTCGAAACTCAGGCCCAGCTGATGTTTTGCCATTTTCCTACAGGCAGCCATATGGCACGAGGGAAAGTAAATTACTCACACGGCAAAGCTCTCGCCTTCTGATTAATGACAACGTTTTGTTTGGGAGAATCGTTCCTGAAAGGCTGACTACAACTTGAAATCCAGTAACTTTGTATCGGTTAGCGGCTCGGTATAAATTGGAAAGTCCTTGAACGTAACGAGCGATTGAGATGGCCAGGGGCGACGATGAGTGCTGTGATTTTTATTGTGGGGACATTCCGGAGAAACAAATTCCTACTTCTCTTTTTTCTTTTATATATTTTACTCAGCTCGAGGGCGAAAATTAAAGCAAACGAGGTTTGAAAAGCACATCCAAGTAGATGAGTTCTGGATGTCGCGACGACCTCGCGTTCATGGTTCTTGGTGAGGACCTTGCAACATTCCCCGAGGACGGTTGGTCCATCCAAAGAGATTTCCAAGAGTTCCGAATTGGATCTCAAATCCCCCCCCCAGATGTTTCTGAACTACAACACTCATGATTCTCTGGCCATCTATTGCAACCAAAAGATTTTGGGAATTGCAGTCATTAACCTCCCTGGCGGTGTTCCCGAATGTGTCTCGGGGTTAAATTTCACCGCTGAAAGCAGTAACCCCGAGACACACTCGGGCTGTATACATCACCTCTCCTTGCACTCCCTCGCTGATCCCCGCAGTCTCCTCCGGCGATCGTGACCTTATACTTCCTGGATTCCTGCTCGCGAGGAGGGAACCAGGAAGTAATAAGGTCGCCGGAGGAGGCAGCTGGGGACATCGAGGGAGCGCAGGGAGAGGTGATGTATCCAGCGGCATCCCGAGTGTTGCTCAGGGTTACCGCTTACAACATAGGAATTTAACCCCGAGCCACAATCGGGATGCCGCTGGGGGGGGGGAAATACTGACCGCTCTCAGACAGGAAATTTCAAAATAAATAGACCGCCAGGGTGGTTAAACATCTGAGTTCAAGATCCCTGACCTATAGATTTCCGAAGATTCTACTGCGTTATGAAAACAAAGGGATGTTCTATGCGCGTTCTGGACTTGGATGCAGAAAAGAAGAACCAGGTTTTTCTTTTTTTTTGCTTTTCTTCATTTAATCACTTAAATCTTTCCTTCATTAACTCTGCAGCACGCCATTAAATGTTTCTGGATACCGCGGATGGGGAGCTGAAGAAATGTGTAAATCTTTGTTTCTGGAGCTGCAGTCTATTAGACGCATCGTAACAGAGGCGAGCTCTTTACAGGAATCAAATAATGGTATTGAGCCGAATAGATTTTACGTGGGAAGTATTTGCTTGACTTTTTTTTCTTTCTTTATTATCCATTAAGTGTAATTATCCTGATATTAGTTACATAAATTCTCTTCATCACCATTTAAATCCCATCGATTTTTTTTTTTTAATAGATCAACTTCTCTTCAATACATTGATTAAACGATACGTTTTGTAATCAGATTTTTGACTTCGTCATACCCCATTTTCTTTTAAGTCTGGTGTCTTTTTTATCATAAAACCTTTTAAATACAATTTTTATTTTTCCACAAGACCCCACGGGGTCTCCGCACTAAGGACAGCACCCGCCGAACGCAGCCAGACTGAAGGTAAAACAAAAACCTGCTGCGTTCGGCAAAGAAAGAGCAGCTTTTACCCACATATTAAATATTATAACCCTTAATATTCTGTGTCTGCAGGAAGTCATCCAGTCGTTGTTTAAAAGTCTGTACAGTCTCTGACCCAACCACCTCAACAGGCAGAGAATTCCACAGCTTTATTGTTCTCACTGTAAAATAACCCTTCCTATGCTTTAGGATGAATTTTTTCAACCTATGCTTTAGGTTTTATCATAAAACCTTTTAAATACAATTTTTATTTTTCCACAAGACCCCACGGGGTCTCAGCACTAAGGACAGCACCCGCCGAACGCAGCCAGACTGAAGGTAAAACAAAAACCCGCTGCGTTCGGCAAAGAAAGAGCAGCTTTTACCCACATATTAAATATTATAACCCTTAATATTATGTGTCTGCAGGAAGTCATCCAGTCGTTGTTTAAATGTCTGTACAGTCTCTGACCCAACCACCTCAACAAACAGAGAATTCCACAGCTTTATTGTTCTCACTGTAAATAACCCTTCCTATGCTTTAGGATGAATTTCCTTTCGTCCAGTCTAAATGGGTGACCTTGTGTCCTGTGTATAGTCCTGTTAATGAATAGGTTTCCAGAAAAATGGTTTATAATGGCCCCGTATATATTCGTATAAAGTTATCAGATCCCCTCTAAGGCCCCGTATATATTTATATAAATTTATCAAATCCCCTCTAAGAAACATAGAAAATGTTGGCAGATAAGAACCTTTCGGCCCATCTAGTCTGCCCAATTACATGGATACTTTACCTGGATTTATCTTTTGTTTAGGATAGCCTTATGCCTATCCCATGCCTGCTTAAATTCAATTACTGTTTTGGCCTCTACCACTTCTACTGGAAGGCTGTTCCATGTATCCACCACCCTCTCAGTAAATATATATATAAATATATTTATATAACGTTATCAGATCCCCTCTAAGGCCCCATATATATTTATATAAAGTTATCAGGCCCTAAGGCCCCGTATATATTTATATAAAGTTATCAGATCCCCTCTAAAGCCCCGTAAATATTTATATAAAGTTATCACATCCCCTCTAAGGCCCTGTATATATTTATATAAAGTTATCAGATCCCCTCTAAGGCCCCGTATATATTTATATAAAGTTATCAGATCCCCTCTAAGGCCCTGTATATATTTATATAAAGTTATCAGATCCCCTCTAAGGCCCGTATATATTTATATAAAGTTATCAGATCCCCTCTAAGGCCCTGTGTATATTTATATAAAGTTATCAGATCCCCTCTAAGGCCCTGTATATATTTATATAAAGTTATCAGATCCCCTCTAAGCCCCGTATATATTTATATAAAGTTATCAGATCCCCTCTAAGGCCCTGTATATATTTACATAAAGTTATCAGATCCCCTCTAAGCGCCGTTTCTCTAAACTAAACCGGTTCTCTAAACTAAACCGGTTCAAGCTTGTTAGCCTTTCCTCAACTTACATCTTCCATTCCCCTTATTAATTTAGTCGCCCGTCTCTGCACTTCTTCTAGTTCCATAATATTTAAAAAACAAAAGAGTGTCCAGAGTGAATATACTAATTATCGACATGAGGAGCAATTTATATTCTAAGTACGTAAGCAGCGTGTGTGTCCCTGCACATCGAAACTCTTGTCTACGGCAGTAGCTGCAAGTCAGAAAAAGTAACACCACAAACTTTTGCAGTAATAAAATAGACAAAAGTGCTTAAAGAGCATTTTCTGGCAAATTAGGACAAGTGTAATGGACATTCATCGACTCGCCCCTCCAGGGTACAAAAGACTGCTGGTTTAAAGTCCACGGACAGAGGAAGATCTAAAGAGGAGTTGGCATGATTCGAACCAGAGCCTCAAGGGCAATATGTTGGCACAAATTTGCAGACATGTAGCTCCCGGGTTACCGAGAGTTTAAAAAGACATTAAAACGCTGGAAATAATAGGCCTTTTGATTTATAGGGATTGGAGCCTCTGCAGACTGCTGCATTATACAGGCATTTCCTATGGACATGTTTTTAAAGTTAATATAAAGCTCTTTTATGTGAGATCATGACATAAGTTACAATTAAATATACAGGAATGTTATTTATTTTAAATGTAGCACATTGCATGTGATAATCATACCAACAGAAATCTATTCAGCAGTAGAATTTACCGTATTTCTCTGTAATTCGTAAAAACGTTTTGGCTTTTATTTAATTTGCTGATCAAAAACAGATGAATTTTAATTCTATTTATTTTTATATAAACTTAATCTGTCAGCTGTAGAATTGTCCCAAAATTAGCAATTCCTTTCTAGTCCTCCATCGGATCAGAGATTAGAGAAAAACCTTTATTTTTCAGTAATCCGGGAGTTGGAGGAGAGTTTCAGGATGGTTACAAAAAATAAAAGGGTAAAAAAAGTTCTTCTGCAGTTACCCAGCTTATTGATTGACATGTTTGGATCTTATGGCCTCGCGGCCTTATTTCCCGGTCAATAAAGGAGAATGGACATTGGAAGTCGTGTATTTCTGTACGATCCTCAACGTTATGGAGGGATGTCCCAAGAAGCCTTTTTGTTCCTCTGCTCTGATCAGATTCTTTCAGAAGTCCGGATCAGCCCCTACGTGTGATCTGATTCAAGAGCTGCCTGCTTCCACAGCGCCGGCTGTGATGGAGCACTCACGGCTTACTGGTTGACAGAAAACCCAGGCCCTCCAAACCACTAGCTGCATTCTCATCTACGCAGCTGCGCTGTGCCGTTCTTCTCGGGGCACCACGTGCCACCATCTGGATGAAGAAGTAGGGACATGGGACTCTGATCCCAAAAAAAAAACCAGATTGGATCGGGGCATCCCTGGTTCAAAGCTGTAAAGCAAAACGACTCCAAATCTAGTTTGTCTCTCTTTTTTTTCTTTTTTAAATTCAAAGTTTTATTGTTTTCGTCCCAGTAAAACACAAGAATAGGGTACAGAAAGGAAGAGGGGAAACACCACACAGCGCAAAAGGGGGAACATAGAGCAACAGCAGCCGACGTCCTCCATCAATGGTGTGCTGCGATATATTGTACATATAGGAAGTGGCGAGTGTTCCATTCCAAGTGCCATGTCGGCATTGTGAGATCGGCTTAGTTGCTCCCACCCAATGTCATCTCAAACCATGTGCTGCCCGCCCCCTGCCCACCCCCTTTGCTGAAACCCGAAAAACATTTTATGTTAGGGCAACGTATGTCACTGTATGTCTCAGTGTCTCAGTGTATGCTGATTGTCTCTCTCTTCTGATCGGAATTAAAGTTGTCATCGCTGATTCGCCACTGCTGGGCTTCAACAAATCCGACGCGTTTCAGCATATGTCTGTTGAGTTGTACGCGTCACTTTTCGGCAGCGGAGGAAGTAGAGCCGCATAAGCTGATGCTTCCTGTAGCGCCGGCTCATGTCACAGACGGAGTGATACCAGATGCCTGTGTTTGTTGTACATTAAAAAAAAGAAAGACCTACCCTGAAAATGAGACCTAGTGCGGTCTTTTGGGGCCAACAAAATATTGACTTATTTTCGGGGAAACAACCTCATTTTCATCCCTGCATCCCTCTCCCCCGCTTCTCACCCTCTTCACCATATAGATAAATTCCCACGGAAATAAGGCCCTCAATCCCTCCTTCCTGTATCTGTTGCTGAAATATTGACTCGCCTTTCTGGAGTTTTGTAGCATTATCTTGTCTTTATTCGTTACCCCTTCATACAGCGCTGCGGCTTGTGTTTGGGCTTAATATGGGTTCAATAAATAAATAAATAATAATACAACTTTGAATTTTAATGCATAGATTATAAATCCCTCCCTAATGTAAAGAACAATTAATAACAACCAATTTATTTTTTTGTAGATGTGCACTTTTTTTTTCATTACGCCACCTGCTGATTGGTGCAAATTTAAATAAAAAAAATCATAATTTTTGTAAGTAAAAATAATAATAAAAAATCTAAGCAATAATAATGCGGTTATTAATAATGAATAATAATAATAAATGCTAGTATTAATGAAATTATTTAAAATAATACAGCTAAGATGTTAAATAGGTTTCCTGTGTCTGATCTTTCTGAGATGTCTCGTCCAGATTCCCCCTTTCCTGCAGATACATTGCTTTATTATGCTGCACTGAAATGTCCCCGTTTTTATATGGTTTGCGCAGATGTACAGGAAGAACAGGAATTTTGATTGAAGTAAAAGACAAGGACGTTTCATGTCTTTAATAAAATAGAACACGCAGAGCTGATTCCTGTCCTTAAGAAAACAGGGCGGCACATAGCGCTGCACTTAAGTTACGAATATTCACTTGGATTATGGTTTCTATACACTTTGCACTATCAGGGTTATACAAAGAGCACCAGAATTTCAGTGCTCTCTTTAGTTCTCTGTACTTCGGGGAATCAAATACTCCGACCCTGTGGGGAATCAAATACTCCGACACTCCGGGGAATTCAGCATTCACCACAGGGTCCCCGAAGTGCAGGGAAAATCTGCCAAACGCATAAGAAAAACCGTTGCAAAACCGCCAAATAAACATCGGATCGATCTGATAAGCTGTCTATAAAAAGCCAAACACACCCGACGATCCGACGAATGCCTCCGAAAAAAAAAAGGATCAGAGCGCCGACCAGCCATCGGAAAAAGCCAACAAGCCGACGAACAGGGTAAAAAGAAAGCACCGCAACTTTTGAAACTCATTTGCAAAAAACTACTTGACAAAAATTCCTGGAAATAATATATCCGGTCCTATGAATAATAATAAAAAGGGCGGGAAAAAAAATCTATTTAACCCCTTAGTGGCCAGGCGGTTTTACCATTGTTTGTTTGAAAGTGCCCACTGCTGTTTTTACATTTCTGCACTGTTTGTGTTTAGCTTTAATCTACCACTTCTGGCAACTGGGAGCAGAGCGAGACTGCGGGAAAAAGTCCCCAGTCTGCCTCTGCGATCACTCTGCCGACCTGCAGTTATAGTTAATCTATTCAGAGAACGCCAAACAGCACCCAAATGTCAGTAAAATGTCCTGATTTTCAGTGGTTCGTTCGACAGGTTTAACTCCTTGGGGACCAGGCGGTTTTGCCATTGACTGTCCGAAAGTACCCACTGCTGTTTTTTACGTTTCTGTGCTGTTCTTGTTTAGCTCTAATTTTCCTCTTACTCGTTTATGGTTCCCACACATATTATATACTGGTTTTCTCGCCATTATTACTTTCATCATATCGTTTAATTTACTATAAATAAAATATGAAATATGATAAAAATTGAAAAAACTAACTTTTTAGAACTTTAATCCCCAAAATCTAGCAAGACCCCCAGCTAAATAGTTTCAACATTTTGTCCTGAAATTAGAAATACGCAATTTTTTACATGTTTTGCTTTTTAACCCCTTCGCTGCCATTTCACCTCTGTGTGCTGAGCTAATTTTTGACCTTTTTATTATACCCCCAAACCTGGTCATGTGTGGTATCATTGGAACGACCATGATCAGGCCTTTCCAATGATATCAAATATGATCTGCTATCTGCCACAGATTGGGAGCTGCGGGGATCCAAACTATCCTTTTAGCTCCTCTTGGTAGCTAGGGGATTAGCTGGTCCATTGACGTCATCACACATGTGGCAATGACGTCAGTGGATGGGGGGGGATCACCCTTTGCACAACATTGTACCATAAAATTAACCCCTGCCTCAACCCCTATACTAAACATGAGTCCTCTAATTTCACCACTGCCATGACACACAATGTCACGTTCCTGCCATGCCCCCTGGTGGTGAGAGCATATTTGTCAGCCCTTGTAGGTTTCGGGGTTAATCTGTTAAGGCTCTCCGCCCCTGGAGTTTCTGTGGCTGTCTTCTGTGGTCACATGACCTGCCCAGCCCTATATATATGGCCAGCTGTTCCTTAGCTCTTTGGTCCAGGATAGGTTTTCCTACTGAGTGCCTGCATTTGTGTTTTCTTTTCTGAGATCCCATGTATGATTTTTTCTTATGCTTCCTGACCATCCTCTTGACTGCTCCCTGTATCCTGAACCGTGTATCCTGAGAACTTGTGAATGATTTGGCTTATGTTTCTTGACCATTCTTGCCTGCTCCCTGGAACCTGTATTTCTGATCTCTTGTTGCTCACCTGACCTGTCTAAGTTCCACTCTTGTTGCTGACCCAGTCTGTCTATTTACCAGTCCTGTTTCTGACTCTGTGTGTTATTGCCCAGCATCGTAGTTTACTTGTGTAAGGGGCCAGTTATAAGGACCTCCTGGTGTTCAGAGTTCTGTGTATGTTGCTGGGCATTTTTATATTGTGGTCTCTTGTATACTACCCCGTACTCTGTATAGATTCAGAAAGACCACTCAAGAATCCCCCCCCCCCCCCCGTGCAGGGTTTCCTCTTGTGTCCTGTCCTATCTTGTCGTGTTTTTGTGCATACTGTGTGCTGAGTTCTGCAGCAAACCACAATCCTGCCTAAAGGACTTAAAGACACTCGCTATAAAGGGCCCCCCTTGGCATCTGCCTGGGGCGCTCGTGACACACAAGCCTTTTTAATAATCTCATTAATATCAGTCCCCTGTCCTATGCTTATCGGTCCCATCGTAGCGCTAGCCAGTCCGCCACCAGGAGCGTCAGCCAGTAGGTGCCTCGATACGGCTATTTGCATATTAAAAATGCTGTACACCACCCCCTGTGGGCCAGCAGATTTATTTATCAGCCTCAATAAATACATTTATATATAGCAAAAACTGTTTTATGATATAGTGTTTCCAATCTTAATTATATTCTGTTTAACCTCTTCCATCCCAGAATAGCGTTATGCAATGTAATACATTGAGAAGCACTCAATTGCATTTCAAACCCTATTTGCACACCATTTTTTAAAGAAAGATTAGTGTATCCCACATGGAGAAACAAAATCCACTGTCTTATCTCTCTCCTTTCCACCATATCTTACTGTAAACAAGTTGTAAGAAGCGGCTCATGCACCCATCATAAGAATAAAAGTTCAGAAACTTTGCTGCATCATTACAATAACCGATGAGAGGGCAGAATACAGGGAGAGTTATGGGGTCTCTCAATGCTGTACATGGATAGGATTCAGGAGGTTATAATGACTGAAAATCCATGTGCAGTACAGATACAAGGTGTTGCTGTAATTGCCATAAACAGGCATAGCTGTTTTGCTTTATATTGGTCTACATTTTATATATATATATATATCGTTCTAAATCAGTGGCAAAGTCATTATCAATGATTTGGGGTCTTTACCATTCTTTTCTTTTTAAATCCTTTTTTTTTGTTTTGTATGTCAGAACCACTGGGATTGTTTGGATCTCACTGAACAATATAAGCACAAGTGACCACAAAGAAATGAATCGTGTCTGTTGTTTAGCTTGTGACGGATACATAGTTACAGAGTTTATTTTTTCAGCTTAATAAATGTTGCTGTTTTGTACAGATTGCTACATTTATTTTAACACAAATGCTACATTTATTATTTTCTTAATGTGTCAACTCCGTGCTGGTCATAGTCCTATATAAGCCTCACGCTGTGGTTTACACGCCTGATGATAATTGTCAGCGCTGTTATTAGGATGATGTGGGCAAGTCCCACGAAATAAAATGATAATTGTCGCCTGCCCAACGCCTGCTTGTCTTGCGGTGTTAATTTATAGACCTATCGCCATGTAAATTACTCTCAGGCTGGTAAAAGCACGCCGGCACAAATACCAAGTGATTACTACAAGCTCTAAAAGGATGTTTCTCCAGCATTGTGTAATTGATCATTTCAAGCTAGTACAAAAAAATGATATTGATTTTTTTAAAAAAAATTGTTATTGGTTAAAAAAGTAGAAAAAAATACCTTTTTTTTAAAGAAAACAAAAATGGCTTAGTGAATTTAGCAAAGCAGAAGCAAAATAAAAAACAAATGAAAAATGTTAAATATTAACTTTATTTACCATAAAGCCATAATGGATTATGGAACCTCGGAGCTTAAAGGAGGACATAGACTTATGGTCAATTAAAAATGTAATATTTGCTTTTTACCGGTAGGCTTATAAACCCTTTCAGTGCTACAGGCATTTTAAGTAGATCTTTGAAAAATGTAGAATCTTCATTAATCTTCAGTGAGATTTTTATTTTATATATATTATTTTTTTCTATAATGAAAGTATATATTTTTTTCTAACAAGAAGTCTCTGTGTGCGTCTGGAACCTGGACTCTTTGTATTCAATTTTGCAGCCAGATTGGTTTAAGCACCGGAGCAAGAAACATGGTACGTGGAGTGCGGGGACCTTTGCTTTTTATATATATATATATATATATATATATTTGTGAAAACGCAATCCTCGCACACCCAGTAACAATTTCAAGCTGCTCCGGTACCAGAATAAGGTAAATAGCACAATATTCCTCCAGGAATTCCGCACACGGAGTCTTCAAGAATAGGGTAAGTATATAAAGTATTTATTCAAAATAGTCTACGTTTCAGTCCATCAGGACTTTCATCAGGACATTTCAACACATTCGTCCTGATGAAAGTCCTGATGGACTGAAACGTCGACTATTTTGAATAAATACTTTATATACTTACTCTATTCTTGAAGACTCCGTGTGCGGAATTCCTGGAGGAATATATATATATAATATATATTTTTTTTCTGCAGTCTTTTGGTGAAACCATGAGTGCCACTGTTTTTCTTGTATTACTCATTATGTTATGGCACTCTACTGTTTGTAAACTGTAATTTTTTAACCCTTTTCATTAGCAAGTAAAGTTGTTCGTCAAAAGCTCCTCCAGGTGCCCTGATATCTAGGACACTCAATCTGGACTGAATCTGAAGCAATGCAAAGGAAATTTATTATAAACAAAATTAATTTGCGTACGGAAATGTCATCTCATCGGACATGTCACATATGTGAAAAGCTTTGAGATCCGTTTTTTTTTCTCTACATGGAAACACGGAACCCAAACTGTAATGTAACTGTAGTAGCACTGTGTGGCCAGCAGAGGGAGCCCACTGAAAGTCACAAAGGCCTTACCTACAGTGAACACATACAATGGGACGCCTCTGTGCGTAATGGATTTTAATATTCCATGAAACTACGTGTTACCGGTGGTTTTATGGAAAAACACTTGGTAGTGAAAGGGTTAAAGCACTTTTTTGCAATCGATATCTGTAATCTAAATGACCTAATGATGGTACATTCTTTTATTCTTTAAGACCGATGCAATCTGATCTGCAGAAGACCACAACGTTCAGCTGACTATGGGGAGAGAGAAGCTCAGCAGTGTGTGTGTATATATATATATACATCACAAAGCAATCAAGGGGGCAGCACTCTTTTCTAAGCATTCGTTAGCTCTTTCTTAACGAGCAGGTGCATCTTGCGACAAACAGACACAACAAATGAAGTGGAGAGCGCTCCATTACACAAGCTACACCATCACAAAGCTCATATAATTCAGACATTCAAGGTTTTTAAAGATTTAACAAGATTAAGGCTAGGGTCAGACGAACGCATTTTTCGCGTTGTCCGTGAAAAAGTGCGTTCGAACGAATGGACGTATTTTTTCACGGAATACGCGATAGCGGTCATACGATGCGCATTTTCGTACGTGATTTTGTACGGATCATCAATAAAACCCTTTTGTGTCTGGACGTTATGTTGGCCGGACGTGTGCAGCGTCTGACGTCTCCCAATCACACACACACGCCGCTATGCGGACGCAGCGCACTCTGTACGTCAGTAGTAGCGGTTTGACGTTCTCGAAAAAATGTGTTCGTTTGCCACTTGCGTTGCACGGACGAACTTTCGTGCGGCCGTTCGTCGTATGTTCCCCGGCATTGGACGTCATTTGCTGCTAGCACGGCCGTGATTTCGTGCGGCTAAACGCACGTTAAAAATGCTTTCGTCTGACCTTAGCCTAAAGGGTTATTCAAAGAGAGCCGAACTGTCCAAAAAGCCGGCGATACTTCAAATATTGGCAAATTGCCAGTGGAATACGGTGATCTTCGACGGCAGTGAAATCCCCAGGGAAGTAACGGTTAATCTATTCAGAGAACACCAAACAGCCCGGAAAAATTGGAAATGCCCTGATTTGTTTTGTGGTTTCGTTTAACAGGTTTAAAACAGACGAATCCCATAGGTTTCAATGTAAAAAATAAGTAACATTTATTTAACCATTTATTCCTTTCTTTTGCAGCAAAAAGTCTCTCTATTTTATTTATTTTTTTAATTCTTTTTTTGCCACTTTTCTATAATTTTTCAGCAACATTTTTGATAAAAACAAAATAAAAACAAAATCATTCTGTGAGACCTTTTTATTTTTTGATTCATAGGACCCTATATATTATTTCCAGGCATTTTCATGCATTATTCTAGTTTAAATGGCCTGTTAAAAATTGCGGGGGGTTTTTGTTGTTGTTTTTACCCTGTTCGGCGGTTTATCGGCTGCGTTTCGGCGGATCGATGCGGTGCACTTTGGGGACCCTGTGGCGAATGCTGAATTCACCGCAGGGTCAGCGAATTCAGCTTGCCGAAGTGCCCCGAATGAAAGGGCACCGGCATTCCAGTGCACTTTGAACCTCTTTAGTACTTCTTTATTTATTTTACACAACTTAACTAAAATAATAAATTCTGGGAAATTATTAGTTCACAAAATGTGGCTATATATTGGTTAAGCCTGTCTTAAGCATATATATATATATTTAAAAAAAATTATATAGGCTCCGAGAGCCTTAAATAAAATGTGTGTGGTTGGCTGAGGATAATGGGGCACGTAGTCTGCAGTAGCTGCCTGTCTCTGCCGTAAGGAGAGTTCTGCTAGCTCAGCTGTGGAGCCATTCATTTTAAGAAACGCTCATCCAATAAAGCATGAAAACATTATCAGTTAGCGGGATTGTCACTAGTCGTTATAATTAGTCACTTTATTGTCTCCACAAACACTTTTCTTGCCAATGTTCCTTTACCTTATTGCTCCTTGATGGCGCTCAGTGGAAATAAAAGATAAGGGAAACGAGCCAGCTTCATCTGTCTAATTGAGCTTGGGGGGATGGGAGTGCGTGAATCTCCTTGATAAATAGCCCCGGTGATGGCGTCCCCCCCCCCTCCAACCCGGCGCTCCGAGACCTCATCGCCGACACCTCTGGAAAAACGTATGTGAACTGCTAATGAATAATAGCAATAAAAACGTGGATTTTCTGTTACGTCTCTTTTTCAAGGTATATTTTCGTTCTTTTAATAGGACAGTCTTCACCAAAAAGAAAAAAAATGGAGGGGTTAACTATTAACCCCTGCTGACCCAACACAACTTTAAGTTGCCTTTTGATCCCGCATCACATTCACAAGAAGTAGCTGGGTGCCCGTCCCAGAAACATGCGGCACACACGCACCGAGGGTCCACATGGCCCTCGATTGGGTCAATGCTTGTAGAACCTGTTGATTGCTCAGCTTAGAAGAGGTATTTGGAACTACACATCCCATGATGCTCAGCTGCACAATAGAATGGCCGAGCCTCATAGGATTTATTGTTCCGAAACATTTGGAAGGTCAAGGTTGCTGACCCCTGAACTACATGGACACAATTGCATGCTGGTGTTGTTTTTGGTGGAAGAAATTCAAAGTGCCGATACTTGAATGCCAACCTTCGAAATGGAGGTACGACCTCTGGTTAATGAGCCGTCGCAGTGACCAAGGATAGAAGGGAGAGGAGATGCTCCTGTTACCATGACCACTGGAATAAACTTAAGTGGTCCCACTGGCTAAAGTGTCTTGTTAAGCCTGTGGGAGTAGGTGTTAACCCATCCATGAAACTAAAGAGCAAATGTAATTTTTTTTCTCATTTTATATGGTCATGTTTAATAATAAACTTCCAATGATGCCTGATTCAACCTTGTGGGGGTTTATGTCATGGAGAAGTAGGGCCCACCTCTCCTCCCTATGGTGTAGAAGCTTCTCTATTAGAGAGCGAGGGCGTAATCACACACTGCGTCATCTCCTCCTTACTTCCTAAGGAGTGAGTTATAGCAGCGACATTGTTTGCTTTTTATGTAAAAAGAAAACAATGCTGCTGCTTTAAAAATATACACAGGTGTATTTATTCTATTTATTACTCATAACTTCTAGAGGCTAATGGAAAGTAAGTAAAAATGCTTCCCTGCAGTGCGCAGAATTGAAATGCAACCTTAGAGGTGATTATAGAATTCAAATGCTGCAGGTATGGTTTTCCAACTTATGTTTTATAGACATATGCACAGTGGTATTTTTCGTTTCAGATGTTTTCAGATTTTTTCGTTGCATTTTTTGGGGTTTTGGATAATTTTGGAACGATTTCCTTTCGTATCTGATCATTTTGGATTATTATTATTTTATTATTATTTATATAGCACCAACAGTTTCTGCACTTGGAGAAGTGAAAATTCTAGGTCAAAATAGCCAAACCAGAAAAATTCTCCCATTTATCTCACTTTCCAAATCTCTATTTTGACCTGGAATTTTCACTTCTCCAAACGTTCTCCAGGGTTTCACCTTTCTCTGAATAACCCTGTAAATCGACGTGAGAGGAGGAGAGGCAAACTGTGTTGTGGTCTCTACCCTGTTCCTAGGGCTTGGGATCACGTCCCTCTGTTTATATGTATTTTACTGAAAAAAACGATATACCAAAAGGCCGTCATCTCCCCTGCTGTGGATTTAACTTTAATCTTGGCTCTGCTTTAAGGGACACAAGACATTTAATTCATCCGCCTTGCTCGGATCCACCGTGACCGTTTGTTGAGTGATACATTGAGATTCTGTGAAACCAGTGGATTTTTCACATCCTGCCCCCATTTTTTTTATATTCTTCTTGGTCGCGGTGCGATGATGGCTGTCACGGCGGAAAAGTAGAGAATTAGGGGGACGCTGATATACTTTCTAGTTATTCCTTAAAGAAATATCAAAATAAATGAGATTTGCTGTAGATCCGTGTGCAGAACACATGTCTAACGGCAACTTTGCCACCGTTCATTCCGTATCGATGCTCCTCGGCGCTGCAGCACGGCCATAATAACTGTTTAGCGGATACAGAGCGGCGGCGCAACTTTGTTACTTTCAATCAGTTACAGATATCCTTCATTACGAGCCGGTTGTTTAAATGTTGAAAAGCCTAGACCTCTCTCGGTAGTGCGTGGATAGAATTACAGCGTTGATAGATTTGGATTGGCTTCTGACATCCCTCGGCAGAAAGAGATGAGATTTTATAACAAGATGAAACGTGGGATTCATTGAGAGAGGCAGCAGCACATACATCTTTTCAAGTCTCAGTAGTTTGGAAAATGAGACCTCGTGGCTTTTGTTTAATGACTTTTTTTTGCCTTACTCCAGCACGGTATTGCTCAAAAATCATCACTCTTCTCTTATTTTTTAGTTGTTCTTCAAGCTTTCTTTTCAGGAATCCAGAAGGCATTTGCTGCACAAAAAAAGAGGAAAAAAAAAGAGTTTCGAAGCATACGTCTAATACATTGATTGTAGAAAAATATAACAGAGAAACAGTAAAGTTCAAATTTTTCATATTTTAAACTAATGTTACTTTGAAAAATTCATTGTCACAGATCATGTGCGACATTAAGCCCAAAATGCATATTATAAAGTGAGTTTTTTTAATCCTAACCCTTTCACTGTCAGAAACATGTAAACTTGATTTTTGCATTGTAATACAAGGAAAGGGAGTAATTAGCATATAAAACCAACTGTGTATACATTTTTAAAATAAGATTAGTGTGCCTGCTGGAGAGAAATAAAATTCTCGGAGATCTCACTCCTGTCACTATGTATTACTGTAAAAAGCTACAAGGAGCAGTCCCCACCCTCACTGTAACAAAAAGCTCAACAAACTCAATTGCTGCATTACAGCAGCCATTGAGTGGGCAGAATACAGGGAGAGCTGTGGGGCCACTCACTGCTGTATAGGGATAGGATTCAGGAGGTTATAATGAGCGACCACCATATTTTTGCAATTGTATTTTATGTCTGCATTTATTAATCTGACTGATTTTAAATCTCCCTCCATTTCTGTTAGGAAACCCCCTCCCTCCCCTTACCTCATAAATGGGTAACACTCTCTCTCCACAGCACACACACAGACTGCTTGCTTCTTACCCTCTGCTGTCCCACCCCACCCAGGTCCGGTCCATAATTTCAGGTCTCCTTTCCAGCTGTCTCCACTTCTCTCTCTGATTACTCTTACTAAGCCCAGCCTTCTTGTCCTTCCCATTCAAGCCCTGCTAACCATCTTCACAGTCCCTCTGCTCCCATTTGTTTCACCGACCTCAGTCCCTTAGATTGTAAACTCACAGGATGTCTGACTGAGCACTTGGTTAAGAGCTGTACTACCTGGACAGTTATCCTACAGGCAGGGTCATCTTTTCATCATGTATCCTGTATGTCTCCTGTTTGTGCTCCCCTGTTGTAAAGCACTGCAGAATAAACTGGCCCTGTATAAATGCCTGTAACTGTACAGTACAGATACAAGGTCTTGCTGTAATTACCATACACAGGCATTATGCAGCACATACAGATACAAGTTGTTACTGTAATTGTCATACACAGACATTATGCAGCACATACAGATACAAGGTGTTGCTGTAATTCCTATACACATGCATTATGCAGCACATACAGATACAAGGTGTTGCTGTAATTGCCATACACAGGCATTATGAAGCACATACAGATACAAGGAGTTGCTGTAATTCCCATACACAGGCATTATGCAGCACATACAGATACAAGGTGTTGCTGTAATTCCCATACACAGGCATTATGCAGCACATACAGATATTGGTATTTTTTGGAAATTGCATTGCTAATGATCTCCTCATGATCACTACAAAGCAGGAGATATCAACGTTTTTTTATCTGTCCAATTACTGGATCTGACACAAAGGCCATTACTGCCTGTATGCTGATAATGTAGACGCCTTGTGACATTGTGTAAGATAAATGGCACCATCTAGAGTTTAGAACACTTCATCCCAGCAATATTTCTGGAAAGCATACACAAGCACAGGAAATATTTCTACATTATTGAAATTTTTTTCCACCATCTCAAAATAACAGTCTTTGGAAAAATTCTTATTTTACCCTATATTTAATAAACCGGTCATCCCAGGTTTCAAGTAAATGTTACAATGATAGTTTTTTTCAATAGAAAGTGCTTGGTAGTGAAGGGGTTAAAATTTCCTTGGCAAACGGCACATCAGTAGTGGGACATTTATGGGTTTATTAAAAAAAGGAACTTCAGCAAACGCTGGCGAAAATTGCTGTTGTTGCACCAGCGACACAGAAGATCCAAAGAATGGCAGGAGAAGCTTTAGTTGAGGTCTTTTTTTATACAATGGAGCATTAACATGAACGTAAAGGACTGACGCACTGATTTTCCAAGTCATGCAGGTTATTTATTTCTAAGTCTTTCAGGGGGTTTGTGTCATCCAGCCTTGCGTCACTGATGGACCACAAAGCCTTTTGTTTCATTATTTACAGGGTTTGGAGGAAGAAAAAAAAGTCATCGTCGATTAGTTCCCGGAGATTGACAAATAAGGAAGAACGTAACAAACAGCGCTAAATATTTATAAACCTCATCACGCTGCGCGCGCGCGTCTTCAGGTTTGTAAATATCTTTGAATTATTAAGGGTGGGGAAGACGTGCGTTCCCGGCAAACGGAGCAAGGAATCTTGTGTGGGGCTTATCGATCTCTTCGGCTCTACGTGCAAATTATGGGAGCAACCAGCCATGAAGGTGAAGAGGTTACAGAACATGTTTCGAATTTGCAATCTGCAACGAGTACAATAAGAATATTCTTCTGACGCCGTCAGTATGCCAACTACAAAGTGCGCTAATGTAGAATGACCACATTAAGGCAGATAAAGCAGTGAGAAATCCTGCGAGGACAGGGTCTTTCATGATGTTGAGACTAAAGATTCCACAGCTTCTTACTGGAAAATGGTGAGACGTGTCTGTGGAGTCAATGACTTGGAGAGATTCTGGCAGTCGTTTATGGGATTTAAATATCTCTAGAAATCAGGCCTGCCCTTTGGGGCAGCAGGGAGCACAACCTGTGCCCCACACTTTGGGGGGCTCCACCTCACTGCTGGCACCCACCATGCAATAGGTCAGTGACTGCGATCTATCCGGGGGAGAGGAGATGTCTATCTGGGGCGAATTGTGAATATCGGAGTCAGTGTGTGAAAAAGGGTTGAATATAAGAAGGTGTAGAGTTGAAAGCATAGCAAGGGGCCCCAAAAAGTGGTCTTGTCCAGACCCCTCAGATGCTAGAGTTGGCCCTGCTAGAAAGGTGTCCTTATGGGCTTTTCTGACAGGACATGGCCTGTTGATGCCTTGATCATTGTATACAATGGGGAAACCCATGGGCACCATGGCATAAAAACACAAAATACTAAATATTATAGCTTATATCCATGACTTTAAGGCACGGCTGTCAAACCTTGCCCCCCCCCCAGACGGTTCTGAACTACAGCTCCCATGATTCTCTGGCAATCTATTGCATTCAAAGAATGGGAATTGTGTGAAATCAACACCTGGGAGCCATAGTTTGAGATCCATGCTCGAAGGGACACACTGTGATACTTGCTGTAGGAGGGTATGCTGTGTGTTTGATGAGAGTACTGTGAGCTTTGTTGCTGAATGCACCTCAAACCTGGTCTGTGTTTGACCGTACAGTCTTGATCACAGCTCACCAAAAGGAAAAAATCCTCTGAGATTAGATATGAGCACACATTTCGGGACACTTCTTGTCCATTTCACACTGAGGTTTAAGGACCGGTGTGAACATGTGCAGCCTTGAGTGGGACGGTTCATCTTGGCGTTCACCACCACTCTCTGATGACATGCCCCTTAATGAAAATGGTCATTCCTCATCCGTCATGATATTCACATGGTGAAAGGTAAGAGGGTGCACCTGTTTGTGTCTTACCATCTGGTTCATAAAATTCATTGCAGATCGTCCGGTCTCCCATGTCTGCAGTGGGCAGGGAAGCTCCTGTTTTGCTTCTATTTGGTGGAGCATCGCTGTTGGTGCACTCTTCTGCCGTTCACGTTGTGCATTCTGGCTATACTGCCTGGTAAGGACCAGACCTAGGAGTTCCTTCCTTCTCATCCCTTGGCCAATCATGTTCCTAGTGCACCTCTCTTGTCTCCACATCAACACGGTTCCCAGTCAGGGTTTTTAAGGACTTCCTTTTGCCCTGTTGCGGGTTCTACTACCCTTCAGGGACTTCCTGTATATCTGATCTCCTGGTTATTGACTTTTTTGTTTGTGCCTTGGCCTCGTCCTGCTCTCTCTGCTCCTAGACCGTGGCTTGTATAAGTACCCTGCCTCTGCGTTACCAACCTTAGCTTGTTGCACCTTATATGTGTTCCTCCTCTCCTGTCCCACACCACGGCTTATTCTGGATATTCCGTGGTTTAGCCCTGTTACTACCTGGCCGTTTAAGGACCAGGTTGTCTGTGTTCCCTTTCTATTTGTTGCTCAATGCGTATTCGGACAGTTATCCCCAGCCAGATCGAGGACCGGTTCTAGCATTGCCCTATTTGTTTTTTTTAATGGTACTTTCGGGCATGTTTGGCATATACATGTTACACTTTGCGAAACATGCTACCAAACTTTTTGTAAGTCAGTCTACATGGTCCGTGCAAGGATTTTTGGGGACACAGACCGGGATCGATTTTGTCGCCCTCCTCCCTCTAACACATTCAGGGTTATTCAAAGAGAATCGAAAAGCCACCGCACGTTCAGTGACTTTTCATTCTCTTCAATTCGGTGCGGTTTGGCGATCCCATTTCGGCGACCCTGCGGTGTATTCAGCGAGCACCACAGGACTGTCGTAGTGCAGGGAAAGGTCGCAAAAGATTTGGCGAATTGCCTGCTCTCTGGATAGCCGAGTGGCCAAGAAAGGTAACCGAAAGTTGATTTTCATTGAATAACCCTGAGTGATACATAAAAAGCAAAATGTTGCATGTGTTGGGTCTGTTCATGGTGAACATCATGAGCATAAGTGTGGTGGTCTGTGAGGTATGCTGGGGGGTGGCTGAGTAAGAGGGAAATAAGTGGCTGAATGTGACGGGAGTGAGTTTGTGTGGTTGGCTGAGTGAGGAAAGAGTGGTTTGGGTGAGATGGATGAGTGCGTGTGTGCATGGTGGTGGCTGGTTCAATGCGTTAGTGTGTAAGTACTCTGCTTTTAGAACGAACCACCCTTCGGCCGTGCTGGGTTGTGCTCATATCATATGCCAGCGCAAAGTGGGTCAATTAAGGCATCGCTGTAAGCTTGACCCCATCTCAGGCTGGCTCTCTGCTGAGCATCATGGGTTATTGATTGTATTGAGCTGGATTAGCTTTATTTTCTCCATACCCGGCATTACTCAGTGTTGGATGGAGCATTATATCATACTGACTTTAATATTATGGTTATATCTACAAATTCCCAAACACACTGTAACCTACAGTCTGCAGAAATTGGTATGGCGTCATTTTAGGATTATAACAGGCAGCTTTGGGTTCCTCAGGTTTTTGCAAAAGTAATTTAACCCATTTTTGCCCAATGTTCCAATGCTAGAAGAGAATAACATGAATTTTCACCAAAGGGGGAAAAAAACTCTGGCAAAAATAGATCAATCTTGCAAGGTCAAAGCACTCTAAACTGCACACTCCTATCTGTCCTCGCATCAGGGCTTATGTTATGTAATTGCCGGAGATACCTGCTATGCTTCTAGCAGCTGCAATGTTTCTTGTAGGACCAATGTCCACATCCTTTTATCTGCTGAAGAGTAGACAGTGACTTTTGGTTGTGTGAGATGTTCCTCCTGCCCGTACTGCGCAGAAATCATTTGGTAAAGCATTTCCCTGGAGGACATGGCCAGTGCTGTGGAAGTTGAACCGCTTGTTCACCTGGGTGCCGGCCATGCGGTCTTCATGAATGAATACGAGTTCCCAAAATTTGCTCTTTTTTTTTTTTTTTTTTACATCCCTTGACCATGGCGTCCAAGGCAGCCACCCTAGGGCTTGATTTTAATTAGGCCTGATTGCCAAAAGTTAGTCTATTTTCAGGAGAATTTAATGAAGGGCTTACCAGTATTTTGATTCGGTTAAAAAGTCTACTCCGTTACCATCTCTCATGCCTATACCGACCAATGGAAATTTTGTCTTTAGTGATTCAATTCAAATTCAATTCAAATATATCGATGAGCAGATTTTAAAAAAGTGCTGAAAGTGGTTGAAGAATGGTAGAAGTGTGCACAGCTGAAGAATTCGTTTCATTTTGTTTGAAAAGAATTTCATCTGAAACAGAATTCGTTTGAATACTAATTTGTTTCATAATTTTGTTTTTGTAATTTTCTTTCGTAATTTCATTTCGTAATTTCGTTTCGTAATTTTGATTCGTAATTTTGCTTCAATTCGAATTTTAGGATCACTAAAGATAACAAAAACAATGAATCAAATCCTGGTCAATTCCTTTTAGATTGGGGTTAAATATGAGGGTTAAAAGGCAAGCTAGGGTTAAATATTGAGCTGTCTATTGGCTGTGGCGCTGAATACAACAGATTCAGCAATACAGCCAGTTGACAGGAACGGGGTGCCTTGTGAAACAGTAAATTAAACGGATCCGTTTTCATAATTTTGTTTGTAATTTGGGATCGATTCGAAGTTTATGGTCAGTAAAAAAAAAAAAAAATCCTGCTCAATTAATGTTATATTTGGGTTAAACGTGAGGGTTAAAAGGAAAAGTCAAGCTAGGGTTAAATTACCATTTTGCTGCAGTGTGCATAGAGGAATCATTCAATCAATGGTTCTCTTGTGCAACAACATAACAAATCAGTTTTGTTATATACTGTTTCGTTTTGTTTTCATTTCAATTCCGAGTTATTCCGAAATACTAATTAACGAAATTTCGGACGGATTGAGATTTGTTACAAAACGAATGCACACCTCTAATAAATGGATTTTCAGACAGGGTTGCAGAAACCTAATTTATTTATTTATTTATAAAGTATTTTACCAGGAAGGATACATTGAGATTTCTCTAGTTTTCAAGTCCATCCAACCATTGGATTTCCATGGTATTTTTCTAAAACCGATATATGTTGCTGTCCAAAAATTCAGTTTTAAGAGGTGCTTTACCAGACAGCTTTTTTTTTTCTTCAGGACAGCATCATTTTTCAATTTGCGTCTGTGTCGATTTTTATTTTTTTTTATTTTTTTTTATGATTACCAATATGTCGAAAATATTACCAAACCAAAATATTGGTTGATATGCGCCACTATTGTTTTACGAAAAACCAACCGAAAAAAATAAATCTTAGTCTCGTTAGGGATGCGATAGCCCCGGATTTTTCTCTAGCTTTAATATCATTATTCTATCTTTCGTTCTGTCTATCTTTCGCATTATTATTCCATCCCGCGCCATTAATGTTCAGGGTAACATTTTCACAGGCCTATCATAATTTATTTGTTTATCGCAAATGAACTTGTAATACGTAATTAATCAATTAACAGAGACTTAATTAACACCGCGGCAATTTGCTCAAGTAAATATTTCTCGAACAAAATAAGGAGAAATAAAAAAAAAAACACCAACGCTGATACCTCATGAGAAATGAGCTCGGTCCACCCTGCTGAAAAGCACATGGATCATAATCAGAGCAAATACATCATAAGAATTCATTATGCCGCTCTGTGGAAGCCTCATTGATCTTGAGAATGGTAAAATATTGGAAAACCGGAGTTAATTTCTCAAACACAGTTTACCAATACTCCTTAAATAATGTCAGAGGTATTAATCTGATCATAGTTTCGACCGGGGCCAAACATTTGAACACGGGCTCTCGAGTATTTGTCTTCGTATAATGAGTTCTGGTAATCTCGTAAATGTCACTCAAAAAAAATACAGGGATGTACGGTGACGATAAATGTAAAGAAAATGATTGACCGGCGAATCCCTGGGCGTTTGGAAGAAGACGAAGAGGATCAGTGGTGTAATCTTTCTAGCATATGGATTTAAAGATGAGCAATAAAAGAACTGGACATTAATCCAGAACCTGATTAATTATCTGTGTTCTGAATAATGCTCATTAAGCCACTAGCTTGATCACACCAAACCGGTTTCGTTTTTTTTTTCTTTTCTTCTTCCATAAGCTCCTTTCATTCATTAACGCATATTTCAAGCATGAGAACAATGGTGTAAAACTGTAAAGGAGGAAAAAAATGATTAAACCATCCAAAATTAATAAAATACATCGCAGCAGGTGTTAACCCGTTAACGCCACTGGAAGTGCTGTCCTCGTAGTGGGAGGGCGTAAATGTTGCAGAGTGATATAGCACATCCCGCGGCTTTCTGGCAACAACTACAACCCGCCTCCCTTCCCTGAAACCGATCAAAGTCTAACACCGTGGTCACTCGAGCGTGGAGGAACCGTCCATGAGAAAGGCTGTTCTCTCCGCTTTGACACCCGTGTGACCACCTCGTTGAGTGCACGTTAGTGGTGTGCTCCTATGGAGCATCACGCTTTGTAGGTCGTCCATCGTAGCGTTTCGATGGGGAGGATTTCAGCATGCCCGTTGTAATGTGCGTTACTAGTATGCACGTTACGCCGTACGGCCCTCCCAGCTGAGCCGTCATAAGACTACGATGGACGCTGGGAGGAGGAGTCACTACAAACACACTCAGTGCACTCGTGTGACCACGGCCAAGGCTGCAGAGTGGCTTCCTAAGTTCAGGTAGTCCCACTGCAGCAAATGCTATCGATCGGTCACAGGGAAGGGAAGCAGGCCAAAAAGGTTGCCAGAAAGCTGTGGGGCGTGCTGTGCTGGCCCCGCGTTGTTTAAGCCCGCCTGCCTCCCTGCAGATCCCTGGCGGTAAAGGGTTAAACTTGCAGATGTTGAGGTAGTATATCGACATAATGATTTTTTCCCCAAAACACCAGTTTTGAAGAGGCTGTGGTCTTTTTTCTGCAGATGTTGGTGAGAATTGACCAGTGATAGGTCGACCATTTCAAAGCCTAGTTCTAAACCTGTAAGCTGAGCAAGCATCAGACGTGTTAGGAACGGGGTCGAGTTGAGCAGGAACGCCTGGGAACACAGTTGACTGATTTGCAATGCCGGTCTACTGAGAGACAATGTTTCAAAAAATATCTATATTTAAGGGTGTTTCCAGGGCTTCAGTACACTGGGAATGCATGGGAATGACATTTTTTCTGTATTTTCTGCATTCTTACACATACAGTTTCCAGTAAAAAACAATTTCCCATGACGGGACTCATCGGTTGACAGAAATCTTAGTGCGTTCCTTCCCGTACGTATTTATGTGGGACTTGACCCCTGTTTAGGAATCATAGACAATGGAGCAGCCATATAACTTTTATTGATTCATGGGCGGTTTGTGAGTTATGGGCTGAGTGTACCATTGTTTGTCTATGAAACAAAGAAAACAATTTCAAACATGAAGAAGGATTGCTTTCCAAAGAATCAATGGGAGGTAAAGTCTGCCGCAAGAGTTTACATTAACTATTTGGATAACCCAAATAAATGCCTGTTGGGCTCGATTAGTCAGGTGTCGAGGGTCTGCTTGAAGATCGTGGGATCTAAGTGGATCGCAACCTTGGTCCTCAGGTTCCCCAAACAGTCCAGATCTTATGGGTCACCTTGGGGAAATGCAGACATAATCCTGCAATCATTGAGCAGCAAATCGTATCACCTGTGCTGTGCTTCAGATAGCTGGCAAACGTGGCCTGGTAGGGGGACCTGAGGATGTTTTTAATTTAGTCCACTACATGTAAAATAAGATATTTATTTATTTATAAAGGATTTTACCTGGAAGGATACATTGAGTTTTATCTCGTTTTCAAGTATGTCCTGGGTTCAAGAACATTGAATTGTTACAGTTGTTACAAAGTTACAAGTACTTATACAGTGCCAACAGATTCCATAGCGCTTTACAATGGGGAAGCACAAACAGCAGACTTACATGATACAAGAGGAAATACAACCCTGGTCGTAGGATAACTGTCCAGGGTATACAGGGTATACATCACTTTAAACCAGTCATCCCATGATCTTACACTCTAAGGGACTAGGGTAACTGAAACAAATGGGAGCAGAGGGAAGGTGAAACTGGTGGCCAGTAGAATATCATAGGGATTGCATGAAATGGACCAGATTTTTGGGCTTAGTAAGGGTAATAAGTGAGAGAAGTGGAGACAGCTGGAAAGGATGCCTGAAATTAGGGACTGGTCCCGGGTGGATGGGGAGGGTGGGTTGGGGCAGCAGAGGGAAGAAATGGAGGTGAGTCTGTGATGGAGTATGCTGTGGAAAGTGAATGAGGTTGGTGACCATGCAGATAGCCCCAATTAACAAACATGTGGGGAGAGGAGGAGGGCGGAGGGAAACACAAACAGATCAGAAATGGAGGGAGATTCATAATATTTTAAAAGATATGCAGGACAGGAGGTAAAATGCTCCTCCTACACCATGGGGATACTTTGATGTGGTGTCTGTCTTAGGTGGGACATAAGGGGGAGAAATAAATTAAAAAATTGTGTGGTGTGAGTAGAACCCATGATCATAAAGGTCCATCCAAGTGTCCTACTGGTTGCTTATAGGGATTGTCTGATGTGATGTACGTGAGTATTGACTCGGTCCTGATGTTGTTTTTAGTCTTTGCCAGGAGAGTTTATCCTGAATTTTGCAAACGGGACACTTAGAGGACAAGATAGGTATACGTTAAATCCTCTGATGGAACAGCTGGTTCAGTATCGTCTGTAGTGAGAGTTTCCGAATCCCTTGTCTCAGTGATAGTTAACCTTGCCACCACCAATGTTTTTGAACTACATTTCCCACATTGCTTCACCATAATTAAATGATTAATGATCTATCGATCCCCATAACTCATCACTATATCTGTAAAGGTAGGAACACAAAATCCCATCAGCCAATAAATAATGAAATATGTTGGACTAGAAACACAGTTTATCCATCTCTTACCCTCCGGCGTGTCAACACTGCGGTATCGATCACCTTTTGAAACGCGTAACAAATATTATTTATTAAAAAATTACTGTCTCTTTAAGCTGCTCTACGTATTGCTTAATACTGGGGGGTTCTAATCATAATCCACGGATAAATCAATCAATGCTTATGCCAGGAGCCAAAACACTGTGTTGCAGAATAATTATAGACAAAAAAATATGAATATTGTTGGCTTTGTGTATCGTCTCTGGCATTTCATTTCTTTAGTGTTAGAAACACCCGGTTTCATCGTTTTTCTTTTTCTTCTCCATTGAAATTCCTTGCGTAACCAGAATGGACGCTTTAACCCCTTTTCAATTTCCCATGCGGCGTTTTCAATAAATTGCAAATCTTTAGGGATTAAGGAAAAGTAGAGGCCTTGATCCTCAAAGATTTATGGAGAATGATACACAAGGTGTGTTTAACTGGCTAAATGATGATAATGGGCTTATGTGCCATAATCCTTTCCATTTACTGAGCTGTGTTATCAACTTCTAAATATATAAAAGAGGGGAAAAAATTACTAAAACGGGATCCGGAGCTCAGTAGCCCTACGAGTGGCAGAGGACAGGGAGAGACGTGACAGGATAGCACCTGAGAATAAGTAATTCACCGAGGGATTGAGGAAAGGACAACATGTTTCCGAGAAAGAAACACCATAAGGCAAAGCTGTGCATTGCGGCAATAGTATCTAGCTTTTCTTGAAGGGACACATAGAAACATAGAAAAATGTCGACAGATAAGAACCTTTCAGCCCATCTAGTCTGCCCAATTACATGGATACTTTACCTGGATTTATCTTTTGTTTAGGATAGGACACATAGAACACCTTAAGGCAGGGGCCACACAAGTGCTTCGTAGCGTTAAGATGACATGACTGGGAGGAGCACACAATGTAAAGTGAGAGCTTTTAATGCATGTTACAATGGACATGGATCTTAACTTCTCATTGAGCCGCTACAATCGACAGTAGACAGGTCTACTACAAGTGCAACCCTCTATAGGAGGCTCACACTTTGTAGACCTCCGTTCACAAACCTGCACACACGAAGTGGCCACATGGGCGTCTGTCCAGAAAGAACGTCCATTCTCACGCACGTTCTTTCCATGTTCATGGGGCAACCAGCCCAAGCAGAATGCTAACTGTAGTGACTAAGGCAGCCTCTCAAACTGTCCCATGTTTGGTTGATTGTGAAATTTTTTGAGTCTTCGGTTCTTTCTCTGGTGCCCTGAATCAGCAGTAACGGGACAGACTACTACAGCGAAAGGAAATAAAACCTAGAAAAGCCGGTCACTCCATGGTATCAGAAGTGGTAGCTGATTTAATTGGAGTATGTACAATGCAGCACTTCAATCCCTACCTGTACCTTTGACGGAGTTTCTGATGGGCACCGAAACACTGCACCGTGTTCAAAAAAAGAAAACCAGGTACTATTTTCACACCATGGAGTGACCAACTTCTTTCTTCTTTTCATGTTGCTGCTGGTCTGGCTGACTGAAAGGCCTGGAACCCATGGGCTAACCCTTTGTGGGTCTGTATAAAAGTGTTCTTTATCAATTTATTCCATACACACTTCCACGCCAGTCCTGATTTGTTGAAACATATGTTACGGTGCTTGGAGTTTGAAAATGGTTTAAGGAAGACTGATGCAATGGCTCCCACAAAGGGCTCGACCAAGACTGGTGACTTTACTAACACCTGCAGCCAACGATGGCTCATCTATGACTGAAGTAGGGGTAGTGCCCTAAATAAAACTCATTGTAAGGAATTTGGGTTCCTCTATATTATTCATGGGTGTATGGAAAGATGGTCAGACTCGATGACTTTAAATGGCCTTGGTGTGCCAAATGTCTAACAATCAGCCATCCCTGGGGAGCGTGATGACACGTCAAAGCAGAGGGCTTTCCTTCTCCTTAAAGGCTATCATTCATCCTTTCATGGATGGAGATTAATGCAAGTTGATTGACTTGATTAGTCAGGAACTTCTCGAAAACCTCTCCATGTTTCTAGTGCAGTCAGAGGTGGTGGCAGATCGCATCTCCCTCTACACCACGGGACTAGAGTTACGTCTGTTTTTTTTTTTTACCTATTTAAATGTAAGCCAAAAGTAAAATCCCTTAATATCCTGTTTTGCGAGCTGGAATTCTGTGCCGGATACCCATTTAAGCCAAGAACATTGAGGTACAAGGAATAGATTGCTGTTCTTGCCCTGAGCAATTACTAACTGCTCCTATACAAAGTATAGAAGGGTGAGGTTGCGGTTCAATCAGTCTTCATGAAACCATTACCTGACCTGTTAGTGGTACTTGAGGACCGGGGTTAGGAACCATTTGTCTGTACCACCTCATACAAAGTATAGGAGCCATTAATGCACAGTAAGCAGGCACTTAGGTTGAGGTCGGAATAGCAGCATGAGCCATTAAGTGTAACGCTCCACTTCATTAACTTAGCAGCTGGATTGGAAGAGGGCTCTATTATTTGGTGTATAGCAGTTGTGATTTTATGTTTCATATACTCTCACCCTCCTCTTTGCTCTTGTAGCATTCTGCTTGAAAAATTATTAAATATCATTGCATTGGCTGCACCTACTAACTGGTTGAGATTAGTGCATTGCCATAGAGCACATGGGATTGTCTAACCCGGGGGTGTCAAACTACGACCCCCCCCCCGATGTTTCTGAACTACAACTCCCATGAGTCTCTGGCCTTCTCTTATATTCAAACCATTATGGGAATTGTAGACCTTAAATCTGGGATGCTAGAGTTTGAGACCCCTTGTGTCAACTTTGCAATATCACTGCCAGTCCCTTTGTAACATGGATTGCAGCGCTTTTTAGTTGATCGGGTTTCCATAGGAATAGGTTAGTTTTCGCCATTCCATTTCCAGCCTCTCCAATAAAAAAAAGGAGTTTTCTGCAATAATTGGATAAAACCTCGCGTGTGATCGTTTTTACTTGTCTGTATTGTTGTTTTTAATTTTATTTTTCTACCAGAAAATGTACTCAGGATAAAGTACTTCACTTTCTTAGCAAAACTGTATCTTCTTCGTGCAGCGCGAGCATTAATATTGATCCGTCTATCTCCTAGTCAAGGATTTCTGACTGGTTAATGTATGCTCCTGTGCCTGAAAACCACTCTGCTATTGACTTTCTTTCCTTGTACTGATTTAGTTCAGTCTGTTTAGACTGCAAAGCTCGCGCGCCCAAGCTCTATTACACTTTATAGAAGAATTAAAGAAATAGATTACTGATTAGCATGTGAATTTTATATGGTGGTCATGTTCAAAGTACATTGGACATCAATAGGACAAATTTAAACTTTGGGACTTAATTCTTCAGCTGTCGCTTTCCAGCCTCCTGGACGCGTAAATTAAAAGTTGCATCACGTACTGTAAAAACATCCTTTCTAATCATTCTCAACATTTATTATTATTATTATTATTATTCTTTATTTATAAAGCGCCAGCATATTCTGCAGCGCTGTACAATAGGCACAGTATAGACGGGTTACAATACATTGAACAACATTTGACAAACAGTACAGGAGGAGATGAGGGCCCTATTCCCGTAGGAACTCACAATCTAGAGGGGTTGGGGTTGGAAACAGGAGGAGAGGACTGCAAGGTGAGAGCGATTGATGGTTGCGTCAGTGAGTTGGGTGGTAGGCTTCCCTAAATAGGAATGTTTTAAGGGAGCGTTTGAAGGAAGAGAAATTAGGGGAAAGTCTGACAGTACGAGGGAGAGCGTTCCAGAGAGTGGGGGCTGCGCGTGAGAAATCCTGCAGTCTATCATGGGAAGAGGTGATGCGGGGAGAAGCTAGGCGCAGGTCACTGTTTGACCTTAGGGAGCGGGCCGGGGTGTATTTGGTGATTAGTGAGGACAGGTAGTGGGGCGCTGAGTTAGTGAGGTTTTGTAGGTAAGGATAAGGATTTTGAACTTAATTCTGCAGTGGATGGGGAGCCAGTGAAGGGACTCGCAGAGGGGAGCGGCAGAGACAGAGCGGGGGGTGAGGTGAATTAACCTGGCGGAGGCGTTCAGGATGGATTGTAGGGGGGAGAGGCGGGACAGAGGGAGGCCAGATAAGAGATTATTGCAATAGTCAAGTCGGGAGATTACCAGGGCGTGTATGAGTTGTTTTGTGGTGACAGCAGTAAGAAATGGCCGAATTCTGGAAATATTACGCAATTGGTAGCGGCAGGAGGAGGAAAGCGACTTGATGTGGGGGATGAAGGAAAGAGCAGAGTCAAGTGTAACTCCAAGACAGCGAACTTGGTTTGATGGGGAGATGGTGATACCCTCCACCGTGATAGAGAAGTCAGGAGGTGGGGAGGCATTGGAGGGAGGAATAAGTAGGAGTTCAGTCTTGGACATGTTGATCTTTAGGTGGTGGGAGGCCATCCAGGAGGAGATGCCAGATAAACAGTCACTGACTTTTGAAAGGACAGGGGGAGAGAGATCAGGGGTAGAGAGGTAGATCTGAGTGTCATCAGCGTAGAGGTGGTAATTGAAGCCAAAGCTGTTGATGATTTTGCCCAGGGAGGAGGTGTAGATGGAAAAGAGCAGAGGACCAAGGACAAAGCCTTGAGGTACACCAACAGATAGAGGCAATGAAGAGGAGGAGTTACCAGCAAAGGACACAGAGAAGGACCTGTTGGATAAATAGGAGTCAACCCAAGCAAGTGCAGTGTCACAGAGACCAAGAGAGCTGAGGGTCTGCAGAAGGAGGGGTGGTCAACAGTGTCATAAGCAGCCGAGAGGTCAAGCAGGATGAGAATAGAATAGTGGCCGTGTTTTTTAGCAGTTATTAGACGTGTGCATGACCAAAAAAATTCTTGAACCCATCTCAACTCCTACTTGAAAACGAGAGAGATCTCAATGTATCCTTACTGGCAAAATGCTTTATAAATAAATTTCGGTTGGCCAATATTTTGGATTCTGAAGCATTTTAAGAGAAACTAGGGATGCACCAAATTTTCGGCCACCGAGATTATCACCCGAAAGCACCATTTTGCCAAAACAGTAGAAAAAAATTAGCTGGCAATCAATCATCTGAACCTGGGCCTCGGCCCAGGTTCGAGTGACTGATTTTCGGTTTCGGTATTGGTTTTTGGCCGAGCTGATACAAAATTTTCAGTTTCAGTATCGGCCAGAAATTTTAATTTCGGTGCATCACAAGTAGAAACCAATTCAGACGATTTGGCTTTCTGATATTTCGGCTTAATTAAAATTGGTGCATTTGATAAATTCAAACGCGTTTGATATTTACAAAAATAGCATTGAATTATTTCAAAAATATATCAAACTCCTCTAAATTCTTATTAAGAATACAGATCTGAATTTATTCGTGAATATTCTATTCAGATGCATTTCTATTTGGCGAGTCAGCAATTTGGATTTTCTAATTCGAATGGTTCCGATATTCCGAATTGCTGATTGGCCGAATATCAATTCGGTCCAAACTGAATCGCGCAAGTCTAATATTCACAGAATTGTTTTTTTTAATCGTTCTTATGTTTTTTTGTTTGTTTTTTTGAGAAAGGATTTTACCAGGAAGGATACATTCAGATTTCTCTCGGTTTCAAGTATGTCCTGGGTGGCGAGTATGTACCGTTAGGTGTCTTGCTTATCTCTAGACTATAGGGGTTATTCAAAGAGACCCGAACTTGCCACCAACCTTGCCACCAAATTGCACCGAACGGTGAATTTCCCCATGTGCAATTTCGTGGCAATTCGACTTTTCAGAAAGCAAATATTGGCGAATTGTCAGTGAAATACAGTTCAATTCGGCAGCAGTGAAATCCCCATAGAGAAGTAACGGTTAATTTATTCAGAGACCGCAGAAAAGTCAGGTTTTCGGTTCTTTCGTTCGACAGGTCGAATCCCATAGGTTTCAATGTAAAAAAAAAATTGCCAGGCTTTATAAAAATTTTATTCAACCGATTTTTCTTAATGGCAGCAAAAAGTCTTTTTATTAATTTATTATAATATTTTTGGCATTTTTGGATTTTTTTTTAAGCAGCAATTTTGGATTTAGATTTTCTTTATGGTGGTTTTTTTTTTCCATTCTTTAGCAGACCTTTTTATTGTTATTCATAGCACCTTTTATATTGTTTCCATGCATTATTTTTGTTTAAAATGCCTTTTAAAAATTGTGAGGGGGTCAAACCCTTGTATGGCGGCCGGTCGCCTTTTTTCGGCTGTTTATCGGATGTGCTCGGTGATTGTTCGGTGGAGCTCTTTAAATGACCCCGTTATATATTAACCACTTCGATGCGGAGGACGCGCTCAGCGCGTCCTCCGCATGGCTGCTGCTGTGCTGAGGACGCGCTGAGCGCGTCCGCACTTTGGGGTCAGCGTTCGGCCGAGTTCCGGCCAATCGCTGGTCCCCCCCGGTGCGGGCTGACATCCTCGATGTCAGCCCAGCATCCGGAACCGCCGCCGGTGAAATTAGGTGTCATCGCGGCAGCGCGATGACACCTAATTCAGGCGCCCCCCCCGCATGTGCGGAGGAGGCGCCTGAAAGGGAGGGGGGGAGGTCCTTCGGACCTCTCTCCCTCCCGATCGGCGGCGTTGCGGGGGTTAACCCAGGCACCATTTGGAAGGGCACAGCCTGCCCTTCCAAATGGTACCTGGCATTAACCCCTGGGGAGCTGGATCGCGAATCGGCACTGAAAAGCGCCGGTTCGTGATCCTTTCCCGGAGCTGGCCGACATCTTGGATGTCGGCCAAGCCTCCGGGAACTCCCCCTGAGGACTGGCGTCCTCGTGCATAGCACGATGACGCCAGTCCTGGAGTTAACCCCTAACTGCCACCAACGGTGGAGATAGGGAGTTCCAATGAACTCCCTATCTCCAGATCCGTGGCAGCTAGGGGTTAACGTTTGGTATTGTTGGATCGGCCAGAGCATGGCCGTTCCAACGATACCAAACACGAAAGTGAAAAAAGTTTGTAAAAAATAAATAAATAAATAAAATAAAAATAAAAAAATATTTAAAAAAAAATTATAAAAAAAATAAACCCTTTTTTTTTCTTTTTTTTGGTTTGTTAATGCAGCAATATTGTTCCCATTTCAATTATAATGTGAACAATGATGCTGCACTAACGATTTTTGTATGCGGTGCGTTTGTTAAAAATCGTGTAATTTTCCCCAAAAAAAATGTAACGAGACCCCATCTCTAATTTTTTTAACAAGCGCACCCCATACAAAATATAACCGCAATTGCTCGCATGTTAAAATGTGGAAAAAAAACACTTTACACGCTGTAAATTATTGAAAATTCATATTTTATTGCATTTTTTGTTATAATATACAGACAGGTCATGACGTATACGTATAATAATGACATATTCTGAATCTGCCGAGTCTGACGGAAAGAACGATATATAATATGTCTGGGTCATATACTAAAATAAGCCTTCAAAACACGTTTAAACATGATGAGCAAAACCGGTAAAAATGACCTCAGCACAGAGGCGGGAAAAGCCTCAGCAGCGAAAGGGTTAAGCAGCATGGTGTAAGGAAGGAACGCTTAATGGTATGGACCCATTTGGGAGGTCAGAAGCTCTCCCTGGGAGAGGTCTTGAAAAATCCCATGTCTGCCACCTGTTTCCCATGGTTGTCTAATCTATGGTGATGTGCACAAAAATTGCAATGATGATGTCAAATGTAAATATGTCCCGGATGGGAGGGGCTAAAATGTAATTCTGTATATATTCTGGTGTATCCTAGGTATTGTCAGAGCTCATATGAGCCATGTTGTCATGATGCTAAATTATAGTACTTATCCTGCTCTGTTATAACCTTCGAGCCTGGGCCACCTGCCCCAACTTTTTGTTTTCACTCAAACGTGATACTAGATTTTTCCTTTGTTGCTACACTATCAAACCTATGTTGTGGGATGTGTCATTAAGTTAATCGTATGTGTAAGATATGTACCTGACATGTTGAAAACAAGAAAACCTAAAACCTCCAATAATGTGGAAGTGACATTTTTTTGGCATATACTTGTACGCTGTGACATCTCCTTGGAGATGGTAACCTTGAGGAAGCGAGTGGCGTTTGGCTTGGACCCAGAGTACTGATACACCGCTCCAAACTCTAATATAATCTTTAATGCACGAGTGTTGGCTGTTTGGATAAATAATAATAATAAAGGTCTAATCTTGCCTGATGCAGAATCGCTTTGTGGTCCAAGATCCACTCTAAAGATACTTGTGCTCTACCGCGTGCTGCTCTGTTTCCCAACAAATATTTTCTGCGTGAATCTAATGCCAAACGGTAACAGCTTGGACAGTAAAAACGTAATTTCTAGAACGTAAGGCATTACACCGAGATTTTTCTGACAGCTGTTATATTATGTTTTTGCATGTGACCAGGTTCTCACGGGTTTATATTTTCATGTCTGGCAGGCTCTATCAATAAGAAGGTTCCCAGCAATGGCACTGAAGATCATCATCGTCATAATCTTATTTCCTTATTATTATACTTTAGTTATTGAGCGCCACATATTGCGCAGCGCTTTACAAGATCAGTGTACATGGAGTTGATGCATTAGAATACCACACATGGATGATACGGCCTGATTCAGGGGGACCCTGTTCTCATAGAAACTCACATTCTATGAGAAGTATTTTGTGACGTGGGCGAATCCATATCGTTAGGCGTCTTGCCCAAGGACACCCGCTGGTGGTATCTTCTGAGTGGGATCAATTCATCTTTCCATGATTGTAGATCAGCGACCTGGTGGTTAGGTTGAACCCACTTCTCGTAAATCGAGACTTGCTTCTCCACAGTTGTATTGGAGGATTTGCTGCACGGGATTTGACTTGCTTCTCCACAGTCGAAGAGCAGTGACGTTACTCATACAACAAAAAAAGCACCCGGGCAACCAGATGCCTACCGGGATCTAGGTCCCTATACAGTAAATTTTATTAATGATCAACACACACAAAAAAGTCAATAAAACACATGCAATAGAACAATGGTAGAACACAAGAGAAGATAAGCTAGGATATCATGGACCTATATAACGATGAACTGATAACTGATCTGAAAATGTATCAAAACATTTCATCTGGCGAGTATGCATCTGTAGCTAAGATATTCAGTCAGACACCCGATATGAGCATATAAACAGAAAGACATGGTTCCAACATCACACTCAGTGGTGACTACCATATAAAGATTAAAAGAGGAGATACTATGGCAGGGGAGTCAATATGTCGTAGGCAGCCTCCTTGTGTGGTTGTACCAACATACACAGAACAATTCAGAAACTCATAGTATTGCTTAGGAAGACTGCTGCAAATCAAACATAAATAATCACCAGCTCTGTCTGATAACCCCCCTGTATCACTTCCTGAATAACTATCAAGGATTACTGATACCGTGATGCTACATGGCTCACCAAAATACGCACAATTGCAATGCACATGCACTGACACTTCTATCCTAGATATCTGTTAAAAACATGAGCGTCTTGATGCGTTTCACCTGTCTAACAGGCTTTATCAAGAGTGGTTTTCAAAACCACCCTGTGGTCCGTGTGTTGGAACCACAACAGTAATTTTTGTGTGGTAGAGACGTTACCACTTAACTCCACGGCCGATATTGGGCTCTATTACATTCTTTGCGCAAACGTTAACGCGCACGCAAAAACGCATTAACGCAAGGGGCAAAACCCTTTGCGCAGAACGTCGTATTATGTCTGCGCAAAAAATGCGCGTTAACGTCTACCGCAGGTGAACCTGCGCAAGCGTACTGTACATTGTGCATCCTATACTTAACATTGTGAGCACAAATGCATTTGTGCGCTGGTACGCGGATGGTATTACAATCTATGCGCAAACTTTAACGTACATCGTTTGCGCGCATAATTATAATGTCTTTGAAAAACTGGTGTTAATGGCAAATCTGAACGTCCTGGCCGAACCCAAATACACCAGCACAAAAAAATACCAATACAGAAAAGTATAGTTACACATTCTACACATACCCAAACAATAAAATTGAGACGTTGTGCGTGTTTTTTTATTGATGCAGCATATATGTGCAGATTGACTTTGACAGGCGCAAAAACTTAATGTGAGACAATTGTGGTTCTTAATTCTGACTGGCTGAATCGCGTGAAAAAACAATCCGCACACGGATTTCTGAGCGCAACGTTGCTGCGCGCGCGTTTTTACGCATCCGTTTTCCGCACGTTATTTTTTGACAGATGAAAAAATGCGCAAGGATTGTGATACCAGCGTTGTTTTACGCGCGTTAACGTTTAATGCTGCGTGCAAAAATTCACGCGTTCTGCATGCGTTTTTGCGTGAAGAATGTAATAGTGCCCACTGTGTATTGCCCAAGGACACTTACTGGAGAGGTGCTCTGGCTGGAATTCAAACCTGTGTCTCCACGTTTATAGAGCAGTGATGTGACCTCTACTCCATCCAGCCGGTACTCTTCATCATGATCATCATCAGAACCTTTGTAAAATGAAAGATTAAAAAGTAAAAAAAAAAGTATCAAAAGCCAAAAATTTAATCTTACGAACTAATTTGTCTCTATATAATACCTTCCGAATAAGGAGCAGTCACTCGCTTGAAATTTACGGTGGCGCTTTACACTTATTATACCTTTTTTAATTTTACCCTGTGAGAGGTCGTTCCGTTTTATGTTTGAATGTATGTGAATGGCAGACACAAAGCCTCTCGCTACATAAAAGTTCTCGGCGCGTTGAATGTGGAGGATCGTTGCCCGGGTTCTTTTATTTCCTTTTGTCTCAAAGCGGTATCTGAGTCTTCATAGTATCAGTGTTACATGTCTCTCCCATTATCTCGACTTCTTTCTACCGTAAAATGTCAAGGGATTTAGCAACCGCGGTACGCCCATGCTGTGCATAAAAGGTGCCTGAAAATACTTTAAATTCAAAGTTATTCTGAATGTCCTCAGCAGAAATAACCATACAGATTAATCCCTCTAAAATCACTGCATGAACACTCTTGAAAGAATCTAAATTTTAAATCTCTTGGATTTTTTTTGTCTGACGGCGTTTTTGCGCCGTGCATACGGTGTTTCACCTAGACAGCACATAACTTATAGAAATCTCATTTGCTTGAGATCATTTACAAAACCTTCTTGATACAGTTAGGTGAAGATTAACGTATTCATGAATGCAGGACAACATCCTCATAGTGAAGGAAATTTTATATAGGCTTTGGGGGTCATTCACTATTCAGCCTAGTTTACCGCTGTCGCAACCACAGTAAGCGCAGGAGATCCAGAGAGGGGAACTCAAACGCATGAGGAAATGCATTGGAGAGAAGTCACCCGCTGTTGTTTGATCTAACCTCTTTAGGAAAGATAAGCAGGCTGCTATCATTAGCAAACAAACCCTCAGTAGTTAAACCCTTCACTACAAAGATTGTCCATTCTCGATCTGCATGGCACCCCCTGCTGCCCCAATATAAAGTATAGTCCATATGGTGTTCAACAGGATCAGTGCAGAGCAAGTTTCTTTATTGCAAACTAAATTTGTTGGCATGTGGGCTCCAGAACATACCCCTAAAGTTTTAGCATCCTAAGGTGTGCCCGTGTGGCTACCACTTTCTAAAACCAGATGGGAATGTGTCTCAATGACATCTCCCCAGATGATCCTACAAGGAGACCTGCACTGCAGTAACTCCTGTAGGCCAGCACAGTGTGACATCTCCCTGCCAAATAGGTTATTACAGCAAGGAATAAATTGTAAATATTCCTAAATATTTCTTACTATATAATTTATAAAATAAAAAAAAAACAACAAAAACCACACTGGTTCTTGTCATTGGTGGTGCAGAGGTTAATGACAGTAAACCACAATATTCTAGCTGCTCTTAGAATATGATTTTAGTTTATGTCTGAATTTGATTCTTGGCTGATTAGTTGTCTGTTAATTTTCCCTCTTTTTGTTAAACTATTCCCCTCTGCATATCCACCCCCTCTTCTAATGTCATAAATACCTCCAATACATCCAGCCCACTCTTGCTAAATCTTACTGTGTTCTTTTCTCCATACAGCAATCAGATCTTCCTCACACTCACAGTCCTCACTGAACTCCATTTTTCCATTCTACAGGCCCACCCACCCAGTCCTGGTCCTAATTTTCTGCTCTCCCTTCCAGCTGCATCCACTATTCTCTCTGATTACTCTCACCAAGCCCAGGTTTCTGGTCCTTCCCATGCAATCTGTGATGTCTTCGGCCCCCGCGGCGCTTCCTGGGGGTTCAGGGCGCCTGGTGGCATTGCTGGCTGGCAGCTTGCTAGTAGTTAGAGCTGGCAGATCGGCATCTGGGGGGGCGGGGCTTGGCAATTTACAAGGAGCCACCAGCCTTTAATGCAGACTGAGAGGATCTGCTCCTTGGCCTGACATGAAGTAAAGTTCCCGCATCGCCTGCTATCTTGCAATCTCATATTGATCACTCTGTTTGTGACCTGATTTTGTTCGAGGAACCCTGTATATGTTGTGACCTGGCTATTTCCTATTGACGATTCTCTTGCTAATCCCATGTGTGCTTTTGCCTGAGAGGTTTGGTTTTTATGTTTATGTCTTGCTGCATGTTTTCTGTTTTCTGTTTGCTGCGATCTGGTTTGAGTCCTAATCACAAGGCATCCAGTTGTTTGTTTGTCCCTTGCTGGTTGCAGTTTAAACCTAGTTTCAAGATTTGAGTCCTGTCCTGCCTGTTGCTGAATATATATTCTGTCAAGTATCTCTGTATTCCAAGTTGCTATACAGAATCCAATCTCTGATTGTAGGCCTGTCCTGCAGGCAATTGAACTACTGTATGTGTGTTCCCACTCTGTATAGTTAAGTAAATACAGAATCCAATCTCTGATTGTAGGCCTGCCTTGCAGGCTATTGAACGGAGTTCCTACTCTGTATTATTTGTATAATACAGAATCCAGTCATTGACTGAAGGCCTGCCCTGCAGGCTGCTAAACTCAAAGTTCCTACTCTGTATGTTTCAAAACTAAGAATAAAGTGTTGCCTTTGTTAAATGTGTTTCATGTATCACAACCATTGATATTCAGCAATCTGAAACATATCTTGACCACATTTTTCTTGTATCACGTCTTTGTATCAATTCACTTAGAGTAGTTGTGTTTTGCACTAAGCAGTCTTTTGGTCTCAAAACCAATGGAGCTTAGCTGCTATTCAGGTCTGTCCATGTACTCCCTGGTTTGGGAGATCGGATTACAGCCTTTATTGCTCTCTGTGTTCTAGAAATCTGTCCAAAAGAATCCAAAATACGCTGTTCGAGGTGAGTGCCTTAGCGCACCGTTACACAATCCCTGCTATATTCTTTCTGGCATCCAGCTCCACCTTCCCTCTGCTCCCATTTCTTTCACATACCTCTGTCCCTTCGATTGTAAACTCACGGGATTTCTGGCTGAGCACATATATAAAGTGCTGAATTAACAGGACAGTTATCCTCATGTATCATTATTATGTCTCGTGTTTGTACTCCCCCGCTGTGTAGCGCTGCGGAATCTGTTGGCGCTATATAAATGCTGTTGTAACTGCTGTTGTAACTGTAGCTACAGTGGCAAGAAAAAGTATGTGAACCCTTTGGGATTACGTGGAGTTTTGCATGAATTGGTCATAAAATGTGCTCTGATCTTCATCTAAGTCACAACAATTTGAAAAACACAGTCTGCTTAAAATAATACAACACAAACATTATATGTTTTCATGTGTTTATTGAACAGAACATGTAAACATTCACAGTGCAGGGTGGAAAAAGTATGTGAACCCCTAGCCTAATGACTTCTCCAAGAGCTAATTGGAGCCTGGAGTGAGCCAACCTTGAGTCCAATCAGTGTGATATTATTGGATGTGTTGCTGAAAGCTGTCCTGCCCTTTAAAACCACATGCCAATTTTGGGTTTACTGGTTTCAAGAAGCACTGCCTGATGTGAACCATGCCTCGCAGAAAAGAGCTCTCAGAAGACCTACGATCAAGAATTGTTGACTTGCATGAAGCTGGAAATGGTTACAAAAGTATCTCCAAAAGCCTTGATGTTCATGTGTCCACGGTAAGACAGACTGTCTACAAATGGAGAACGTTCAGCACTGTTGCTACTCTCCCTAGGCGTGGTCATCCTGTAAAGATGACTACAAGAGCACAGCGCATTATGCTTAATGAGGTAAAGAAGAATCCTAGAGTGTCAGCTAAAGACTTACAGAAATCTCTGGCACATGCTAACATTTTTGTTGACACATCTACAATAAGGAAAACATTAAACAAGAATGGAGTACATGGGAGGACACCACGGAGGAAGCCATTGCTGTCCAAAAAGAGTATTGCAGCACGTTTGAAGTTTGCAAAAGAGCACCTGGATGTTCCACAGCACTACTGGCAAAATATTCTGTGGACAGATGAAACCAAAATTGAGTTGTTGGAAAAAACACACAACACTATGTGTGGAGAAAAAAAGGCACAGCACACCAACAACCAAAACCTCATCCCCACTGTAAAACATGGCGGAGGGAGCATCATGGTTTGGGGCTGCTTTGCTGCCTCAGGGCCTGGACGGATTGTTGTCATTGATGAAAAAATGAATTCCAGAGTTCATCAAGACATTTTTCAGGAAAACGTAAGACCATCTGTCCGCCAACTGAAGCCCGCAGAGGATTGGTGATGCAACAGGACAATGACCCGAAGCATACAAGTAATTCAACAAAAGAATGGCTTCAACAAAACAAAATATGCCTTCTGGAGTGGCCCAGTCAGAGTCCTGACCTCAACCCGATTGAAATGCTGTGGCATGACCTTAAGAGAGCGATTCACACCAGACATCCCAAGAATATTGCTACACTGAAACAGTTTTGTGAAGAGGAGTGGTCCAAAATTACTCCAGATTGTTGTGCAGGTCTGATCTGCAACTACAGGAAACGTTTGGTTGAGGTTATTGCTGCTAAAGGAGGGTCAACCAGTTAAGTCCAAAGGTTCACAGACTGTGTTTTTCAAATTGTTGTGATTTAGATGAAGATCAGAGCACATTTTATGACCAATTCATGCAAAACTCCACGTAATCCCAAAGGGTTCACATACTTTTTCTTGCCACTGTATAAGACTACGGTGGTGGTTGGTTAATAACCCTAAAAATAATTAAAGCATGTAACCAAAATTCTACGGGCCGAAAGGAAATGAAAGAAGATGCCGAGCTATGCGCAACATTGCTCTTATTCATCACCTATGTGTAGATCTATAATGAAAATGTGAGGAAATAAACAAGATGTTCTCTAGAGAGAAGAGAAGTGTTATGCATAGAAACTAACTTGTTGACACTTTACAAAAGGATCGAGGCGCTTGCAAAACATGGCGTGCTTGCGTTCTTTATCCAGCATTGACCTTACAGGAGGGCTCGTGTCAGAGATCAATTGCTTTAGCGTTCTGCTCAATGAAAGAATCATTACGTTGTCCTCAGATTTGATTCTGAGCGAGCTGAATGCTTAACTTCTTTCATTTTTATCCTTTTTTTTCTTTCTGGTCTTGTACTTCACATGATAAATCGTAAAGGAATTTTGGTCGTCCTTGACCGACATGTAAAGAAGCCGATGTAAAGCATGCAATGGTATGTAAACACCGTAAATAAGGATGTGGAACAGTGAAAACAAGCTTATTTAAGGGGTTATTCAGAGAGCGCCGAAATGTCGATGACATTTTGGTGCTGCCTCGATCCCCGCATGTCCATGCACTTTGGGGAATAAAAGTTCCCCACCCTATGGTGTATTCAGCAAGCACCGCAAGGCCCCCGGAGTGCAGGAAAAACCCACCGCACACCCGCCGAAAACCCTCTGGAACTGCCCCAAAAAGCACACCGAACATGGCGGATAATGCTGACGAGCCGCCTATCACAATGCAGACCACCCACAGGAAAAAGCCGACAAGCCGACGAACGGGAAAAAAACAATACAATTGAAAGTGTCAAAATTAAAATGCTGTTTGGAAAAAACTACTGAACGAAAATGCCTGTAATTTATGTATAAGGTCCTATGAATGGTAATAAAAGGGTCTGTTACAGAAAAAAGAAAAAACGCTTTAAAATTATTTTTTTGCCTAAAAGATCCTAAAAAAATCAATAAAGAGACTTTTTACTGCAGATTAAAATAAGAAACGGTTTATTAGATATTGAGTAATAACCGGAATATTTTTAACATTGAAGCCTATGGGATTCACCTGAATAAACCTGCTGTATGAAACCACCATACAAAAATATCTGCGTATAAGTAAGGAAATGGCTACGTTCAGATGCTTTAAGAAAGCCCACAGGTGGAAGGACACTAAGGGCCATTTTGCATTCCTCGCGCATCGGTTTTGCGCGCACGCAAATGCGCATTTGCGCAAGGACAAAACCATTTGCGCAGGACGTCATATTTCAACGTTCGCGGAAACGATGCGCGTTATCGTTTGACGCGGATGGACTTGTGCGAGCGTGATGAACTGTGCGCGTCCTATACTTAACATTGTGAGCGCAAAATGCGTTAAGCGGATGGTATTTCAATAGATGCGCAACTTCCTACGAACGACGTTTGCGCGCATAATTTTAACATCTTTGAAAACTTGGTGGTAACTGCAAATCTGAACGTTCTGGCCGAAACCAAATACACCAGCACGAAAAACAAAAATACAGCACAGTATAGTTACACATTCTACACATACCCAAACAATTAAATTGTGAATTCGTGCATATTTTTTTTATTGCTGCAGCATATATACTCAGATTTATTTTGACAGGTGCAAAAACGTTAGTCAATTAAGGTGAATTGATGTCAATTAAGGTTCTTAATTCCGATTGGCTGAATCCCATGAAAAAAACAGTCCGCGCACTGATTTACATGCGCAACGTTACTGCGTGCGTATTACACTTCGTTTTGCGCGTTTTTTTTACTAACGTTATTTTTTGACGGATGAGAAAATGCGTTTGGAGCCGAATATCACGTTAATTTTTGTGCGATAACGCTGGACACTGCACGCAAAAAAAATTGCACTGCGCGAGCGCATTTGCGCAGAGAATGTAATATGGCCCTAAGTATCCAGGTCATAGTGGGTAACCCTTGATATACAGATCAGTTATAAAGATACAAGTGCCAAAAATAATATTATTAAAACTTAGCATTTATTCAAAAAGTGAAATGATTATTTGGGAAAACCAACAACATTAACCCCTTCACTGCTGAGCCATTTCACATCTTAAAACAACATGTTTTTCTTTTTTTTATTATTATCTTTATTTTTTTTTTGTTTACTTCAAACATGGTCATGTTTGATATCCTTGGAAAGGCCATGCTCTGGCCTTTATAATTATGCTAGCTGTCAACAGTCGGGAGATATCGGGGTTCAAATGAACCCCCTATCTCTACCCCTATCTTTCCTTAGGAGTCAATCAGGACGTTCCCCACATTTATTTATTTATAAAGGATTTTACCAGGAAGGATACATTGAGATTTCTCTCGTTTTCAAGTATGTCCTGGGTTCAAGAACATTGAAGTGTTACAGTTACAGAAATACAAAGTAATACAATGCAAGATATTAAAAAACAACACAAATATACAGATTAACAGAAAAATATGTAGGAAATATAGTCACTAGTCACATGTCCTCAGCAGTGAAAGGGTTAACTATAAAAAGAACTTGCATAAGCAGAAAATATCCTACCGTCAAAGGGGTTTAACGTAAGTAATGCTCACCACTCTGAAAGTAAGTGGAGACTGTCACAGGTAGACATACCCATCTCTCTGTGTCTAGCTATCGGTATATCTACCGCAATATGTATTATATAGGCATATTTATATCTATGCCTATCTTTCCTTCCCAGTTCATTTGGCGCAGCTGGCCTAAGAAATCAATGGCTGCGTTTCCAGTCTGCTGGAGGAAACAATTAAGCAGGTTCGTGACAATTTTCTCTGGAGTCATCAAAGGTGTGAATTAAAGATAACACCTTTTTGGGGTCTACCCAGCAGGCAGGAAGAGCAATTTCTCCTGGCAGGGAGAAGATGCAGACAGAGTGGCACCCCAACAGCATATCAAAGAAGCAATCACATTTTCTGATCACAGAAGGTGGTCTTTGGGAGATGATTGATAGACCAGGGAAATTAAGAGTAATGACAAGCATACTGAGCGTGCTCCGGAGAGGGGAACTCTGGGATATGTAGTGCAGGAGGCTGGGCCATTTGTGGGTGGGTTTTGGAAGGACCAGGAAGTGTATAAATTCTGAAAACTGGCCATGTGCTATGGCTGATCACTTGGGGTACATTCGAAAGATGACTGATCTGTCCATGCTTCTGTATCCAGGCTCCAGGAGTCACCGATGCTAGCTTACTGATTAGTTTGTCGTAAGTAATGCTCTGTGGTTAACCCTTTTCTTTTATTTGCTGTGTAGTGTGTAATTAATTGATTTATTCTAGCTATAATTTTTCCTGTAACAAATGCACTGTGATTATATATATCTTTGTTCTATATCATAAATAAACCTAACCTATTTAAGTTCTGCTTCTGGCTCATGAGATCTACGCTAACTAAGAGATTGGAGTAATTGCTGATTTTTTTTTTTAAGCTCGGGTAGATACGAAAGTGTGCGTTGCGGTTGCCGGGGGATGGTAATGATAGGGACAGTGTGGTTGCTTAGCCCTGCGTCTCGCGCTGCAACGCACGTAGTGTCCATGAGGACTGGTGGCAGCGTAACTAATAGAATAGGGAAGTGAGACCAGGGATTGTGGGAGACGTAGTTATTACCCGCGTTAAGAGAAGACTTGTACTGCGTTGCAATCCTGGGATCATTGTATCGCGCTCTGCGTCCCTGTTGCGTGAGAGAAGTGTGCAGAGACAGATAGTGTGTGGCTTAACCCGGCGTCTTTCGCAGCAGCGCGCGAAGAGGTCGTGACAGAGACTCTGTTACTACCTTGTTCACATACAGACTAAAACTGCTGAATAGAAGAAAAGCCACGGTACTTAGAATGTCCGCGATATAATAAAGCTAAGGCAGGATAGTCTAGTATTGTAGTTAAACAATATGAGACTGCACAGAGATACAATATGACTAAAACAATAGAAAAAAACGTTTAGGGTGATAATTCACACACACCAAAGTTTTGCTTATAAAATAAACGCTCACAAAACATAGCATCATATGTCCCATAGAACTTGATGATAAATTCCATCTAAACCCACCATGTGGTGGTATTTACTTATAGAAAATGCCGCAATGAAAAACAGCAGTGATAAAGTAAAAACAAACATTTATTACTCACACTTGAAGTATAGAAACAAACCAGCCAATATAAGTTCATATTGGGGGTGTGTACAAAGGCTCAACGCGTTTCGTCCCCTTTAGAGACTTCCTCAGGAGAGAATATAATATAATAGGCTAGGCTACAATTTATATAGACTCTCTGGGTGGGTTTAGGTGGAATTTACCATCAAGTTCTATGGGACATATGATGCTATGTTTTGTGAGCGTTTATTTTATACGCAAAACTTTGGTGTGTGGGAATTATCACCCTAAACGTTTTTTCTACAGAGATACAATATACCTACAAATGAAATCTGGATAACTGGGAGCGCTCCCATAAATCAGACTCAGAGTGAGGTGCAGAAGAAAAAGGCATCATCAGTGACCAGCTCAACTCGACGCGTTTCGCCATTGCTGGTGTCATCAGGAGTGTATCAGAGCTTAGTGAGGTCATGAAGATAGGTTGCCAACCTATCTGCGTTCAGCAATGTATTGGATACATTGTGTCAAAGAACCATGAACAGCTCCAAGCGAGCCTTAGCCTTGGTCCTATTAGTGAAACAACATAGTATGATACTGGGTTTCACTTTCAGGAGTCAGGACCATGGCTATGGTCGCTCGGAGCTCTCCATGGTTCTGACACAATGTATGCAATTCATTGCTGAATGCAGATGGACTGTGAGAAAATAGTACAGCTGCGTTAAGCTGTAAAATAATGAAACCTTAAAATCAATCCAAAAGATCCCGAAAAATGCCAAAAAATCCTAAATAATAAACAAAATGGCTTATTGCTGCAAGTGAAAATAATAAACGGTTTAAGAAATATTTGATGAACACGGGGATTTTTTACATTGAAACCTATGCTGGGAAAAAGCCTTGTTTCTTTAAAATAAATTAGGAAACCAAAACATTAACCCAAAAATTACTGAAAAAAGCCCAAAAAATTCCTAAAAATAATCTGGTTTATTGCTGCAGGTGAAAAAAATTAACTGTTTAATAAATATTTAATAAACACAGGGATTTTTTTAACATTGAAACCTATGGGATTATTTTGGTACCGGCTGGTATTTTTATTGTAGTATACTGGCTGTATTGTTTTTTTCCTTTTTGAGGCCATGTAAGCCATGAACGTGTCCATCTAGCAAGGAAGCAACGTATGTTTGTCTTGTTCAAATCCACATGTGCACTTCACTTCTCTTTTCTTGTAGGATTCATATGCTGCGTTAATTATACTGCAGAGAGGAGCTGCCCAGCAGTGTGTGAATTCATATGCTGCATTAATTATACTGCAGAGAGGTGCTTCCCAGCAGTGTGTGGATTCATATGCTGCATTAATTATACTGCAGAGAGGCGCTTCCCAGCAGTGTGTGGATTAATATGCTGCGTTAATTATACTGCAGAGAGGAGCTGCCCAGCAGTGTGTGGATTCATATGCTGCATTAATTATACTGCAGAGAGGTGCTTCCCAGCTGTGTGTGGATTCATATGCTGCATTAATTATACTGCAGAGAGGTGCTTCCCAGCAGTGTGTGGATTCATATGCTGCATTAATTATACTGCAGAGAGGTGCTTCCCAGCAGTGTGTGGACTGGATTCATATGCTGCATTAATTATACTGCAGAGAGGTGCTTCCCAGCTGTGTGTGGATTCATATGCTGCATTAATTATACTGCAGAGAGGTGCTTCCCAGCAGTGTGTGGATTCCTATGCTGCATTAATTATATTGCAGAGAGGTGCTTCCCAGCAGTGTGGGGATTCATATGCAGCATTAATTATATTGCAGAGAGGCGCTCCCCGCAGTGTGTGGACTGGATTCATATGCTGCATTAATTATACCGCATAGAGGTGCTTCCCAGCAGTGTGTGGATTCATATGCTGCATTAATTATACTGCAGAGAGGTGCTTCCCAGCTGTGTGTGGATTCATATGCTATATTAATTATACTGCAGAGAGGCGCTTCCCCGCAGTGTGTGGACTGGATTCATATGCTGCATTAATTATACCGCAGAGAGGTGCTTCCCAGCAGTGTGTGGATTCATATGCTGCATTAATTATACCGCAGAGAAGTGCTTCCCAGCAGTGTGTGGATTCATATGCTGCATTAATTATACTGCAGAGAGGTGTTCCCAGCTGTGTGTGGATTCATATGCAGCATTAATTATATTGCAGAGAGGTGCTTCCCAGCAGTGTGTGGATTCATATGCTGCATTAATTATACTGCAGAGAGGTGCTTCCCAGCAGTTGTGTGGATTCATATGCTGCATTATTTTATTGCAGAGAGGTGCTTCCCAGCAGTGTGGGGATTCATATGCAGCATTAATTATATTGCAGAGAGGCGCTCCCCGCAGTGTGTGGACTGGATTCATATGCTGCATTAATTATACCGCAGAGAGGTGCTTCCCAGCAGTGTGTGGATTCCTATGCTATATTAATTATACTGCGGAGAGGCGCTTCCCAGCAGTGTGTGGATTCGTATGCTGCATTAATTATACCGCAGAGAGGCGCTTCCCAGCAGTGTGTGGATTCATATGCATCATTAATTATATTGCAGAGAGGTGCTTCCCAGCAGTGTGTGGATTCATATGCTGCATTAATTATACCGCAGAGAGGTGCTTCCCCGCAGTGTGTGGATTCATATGCAGCATTAATTATATTGCAGAGAGGCGCTTCCCAGCAGTGTGTGGATTCGTATGCTGCATTAATTATACTGCAGAGAGGTGCTTCCCAGCAGTGTGTGGATTCATATGCTGCATTAATTATACTGCAGAGAGGTGCTTCCCAGCAGTGTGTGGATTCATATGCTGCATTAATTATACCGCATAGAGGTGCTTCCCAGCAGTGTGTGGATTCATATGCTGCATTAATTATACTGCAGAGAGGTGCTTCCCAGCTGTGTGTGGATTCATATGCTATATTAATTATACTGCAGAGAGGCGCTTCCCCGCAGTGTGTGGACTGGATTCATATGCTGCATTAATTATACCGCAGAGAGGTGCTTCCCAGCAGTGTGTGGATTCATATGCTGCATTAATTATACCGCAGAGAAGTGCTTCCCAGCAGTGTGTGGATTCATATGCTGCATTAATTATACTGCAGAGAGGTGTTTCCCAGCTGTGTGTGGATTCATATGCAGCATTAATTATATTGCAGAGAGGTGCTTCCCAGCAGTGTGTGGATTCATATGCTGCATTAATTTTATTGCAGAGAGGTGCTTCCCAGCAGTGTGTGGATTCATATGCAGCAATAATTATATTGCAGAGAGGTGCTTCCCAGCAGTGTGGGGATTCATATGCAGAATTAATTATATTGCAGAGAGGCACTCCCCGCAGTGTGTGGACTGGATTCATATGCTGGATTAATTATACCGCAGAGAGGTGCTTCCCAGCAGTGTGTGGATTCATATGCTGCAATAATTATATTGCAGAGAGGTGCTTCCCAGCAGTGTGGGGATTCATATGCAGCATTAATTATATTGCAGAGAGGCGCTCCCCGCAGTGTGTGGACTGGATTCATATGCTGCATTAATTATACCGCATAGAGGTGCTTCCCAGCAGTGTGTGGATTCATATGCTGCATTAATTATACTGCAGAGAGGTGCTTCCCAGCTGTGTGTGGATTCATATGCTATATTAATTATACTGCAGAGAGGCGCTTCCCCGCAGTGTGTGGACTGGATTCATATGCTGCATTAATTATACCGCAGAGAGGTGCTTCCAGCAGTGTGGGGATTCATATGCTGCATTAATTATAGAGAAGTGCTTCCCAGCAGTGTGTGGATTCATATGCTGCATTAATTATACTGCAGAGAGGGTTTCCCAGCTGTGTGTGGATTCATATGCAGCATAATTATATTGCAGAGAGGTGCTTCCAGCAGTGTGTGGATTCATATGCTGCATTAATTATATTGCAGAGAGGTGCTTCCCAGCAGTGTGTGGATTCATATGCTGCATTAATTTTATTGCAGAGAGGCGCTCCCCGCAGTGTGTGGACTGGATTCATATGCTGCATTAATTATACCGCATAGAGGTGCTTCCAGCAGTGTGTGGATTCATATGCTATATAATTATACTGCAGAGAGGCGCTTCCCCGCAGTGTGTGGACTGGATTCATATGCTGCATTAATTATACCGCAGAGAGGTGCTTCCAGCAGTGTGTGGATTCATATGCTGCATTAATATATACCGCAGAGAAGTGCTTCCCAGCAGTGTGTGGATTCATATGCTGCATTAATTATACTGCAGAGAGGTTTCCCAGCTGTGTGTGGATTCATATGCAGCATTAATTATATTGCAGAGAGGTGCTTCCCAGCAGTGTGTGGATTCATATGCTGCATTAATTATATTGCAGAGAGGTGCTTCCCAGCAGTGTGTGGATTCATATGCTGCATTAATTTTATTGCAGAGAGGTGCTTCCCAGCAGTGTGGGGATTCATATGCAGCATTAATTATATTGCAGAGAGGCGCTCCCCGCAGTGTGTGGACTGGATTCATATGCTGCATTAATTATACCGCAGAGAGGTGCTTCCCAGCAGTGTGTGGATTCCTATGCTATATTAATTATACTGCGGAGAGGCGCTTCCCAGCAGTGTGTGGATTCGTATGCTGCATTAATTATACCGCAGAGAGGCGCTTCCCAGCAGTGTGTGGATTCATATGCATCATTAATTATATTGCAGAGAGGTGCTTCCCAGCAGTGTGTGTGGATTCATATGCCTGCATTAATTATACCGCAGAGAGGTGCTTCCCCGCAGTGTGTGGATTCATATGCAGCATTAATTATATTGCAGAGAGGCGCTTCCCAGCAGTGTGTGGATTCATATGCTGCATTAATTATACTGCAGAGAGGTGCTTCCCAGCAGTGTGTGGATTCATATGCTGCATTAATTATACTGCAGAGAGGTGCTTCCCCGCAGTGTGTGGAGGATTCATATGCTGCATTAATTATACCGCAGAGAGGTGCTTCCCCGCAGTGTGTGGAGGATTCATATGCTGCATTAATTATACCGCAGAGAGGTGCTTCCCAGCTGTGTGTGGATTCATATGCTGCATTAATTATATTGCAGAGAGGTGCTTCCCCGCAGTGTGTGGATTCATATGCTGCATTAATTATACTGCAGAGAGGTGCTTCCCAGCTGTGTGTGGATTCATATGCTGCATTAAAATTATTTTTGGATCTTTTGTTTCTGGGGTTTTTTTTCATTTGTTTTTGAAAGTTTTATTCCGTTTTCTCAGTATTTTGTATCATTTTCTTTCCATTCCGAATTCTTTTAGGCTAGGGTCAGACGAACGCAGTGCGAACTCGCGTGCAGCCGCACTTTATCACGGCCGTAGTAGCAGCAAATAACGGCCAATGATGGGCAATATACGAAGTACGGCCACACGAAAGTGCGGCTGCGCAACGCAAGCGGCAAACAAACACATTTTTTTGAGAACGTGATAGAAACATAGAAACATAGAAAAATGTCGGCAGATAAGAACCTTTTGGCCCATCTAGTCTGCCCAATTACATGGATACTTAACCTGGATTTATCTTTTGTTTAGGATAGCCTTATGCCTATCCCATGCTTGCTTAAATTCAATTACTGTTTTGGCCTCTACCACTTCTACTGGAAGACTGTTCCATGTATCCACCACCCTCTCAGTAAAATAATGCTTCCTGATGTTACTTTTAAACCTTTGCCCCTCTAATCTAAGACTATGTCCTCTTGTTTTGCTACTTTGTTTCCGTTTAAATATACTCCCTTCCTCTACCTTGTGGATTCCCTTTACGTATTTAAATGTTTCTATCATATCTCCTCTGTCTCGTCTTTTTTTCCAAGCTGTACATGTTAAGATCATTAAGCCTTTCCTGGTAACTTTTCTCCTTCAAGCCGTACACCATTTTAGTAGCCCTTCTCTGAACTCTCTAAGATGTCTATATCCTTCTGGAGATACGGTCTCCAGTACTGCACACAGTACTCCAAGTGAGGTCTCACCAGTGCTCTGTACAGTGGCATGAGCACTTCCCTTTTCCTACTGCTAATACCTCTCCCTACACAACCAAGCATTGTACAGAGTGCACTGCGTTCGCTAGCGGCGTGTGTGCGTGATTAGGAGACGTCAGACGCTACTAATGTCCGGCCAACATAACGTCCAGACGCAAAAAGGGTTTTATTGATGATCCGTACAAAATCACGGACGAGAATGCGCATCGTATGACCGCTATCGCGTATTCCGTGAAAAAATACGTCCATTCGTTCAAACGCACTTTTTCACGGATGACGTGAAACATGCTTTAGTCTGACCCTAGCCTTAGTTTGTGTGGTTATATCGTTTCTGAATTTCGGATCGATTCAAAATTTCGTATGGCCCATATTTTGTTTTCGGAACTGCTTCCGAAATACAAAAATGGTGATTTTCGTCCGAAATTAGATTCGAAACGAGAGGAATTGTACATCTCTATTGATTTTTCAGGAGCGCCTCTTCACATTTTTTCTGTTACCACGTTACCTCATTTATCATTGTTACTGATCTCTAATCTCCTGACCCTTTGACATTCTGAAACGCATCACGTCTATTGATCCAACAACATTCTAGAATATATATATATATTAATATATATATATATATATTACACATTTCTGTGTTTTATATATTTTCTTCATTCTTGTTTTTATTCTTTTTTTAATCAGATTCCGTTTAAACCCTTTATCTTTGCTTTGAATTTGCCACCATGTTGGAATTCGAGGTTCTATTTTCTTTTTATAGCCAAAAACATTGGTTACTTTAACTTGCTGTATTTTTTTTATTCTTTAATATTAAATTATATGGACATTGTATAAACATGATGAATAAAATGAATGGCGACTCACTTTTTTTTACTGATAATATTGCCTTTTTCATATTACTATAAATTACATTCCGAGTCGGCGATCACCCAGAATAACAATATTCGGTGTGCACTCAGGATGTAATTATCTGGTGCCTTTTTATGCCTTTTTTATTTATGATTTTTATCAAAGTGCTGATATTAGAGGCAGAGGGCAAGTGCGTGTTATAATAATCCCACAGCTAAGGTTGTATAATGTGCAGCAAGTCAGCAGCTGGAAATATATAGAGCTAGATTCCAAAGCAGAGCATCAATTCCAGAGACCTCAATGGCTCCGGTATGTTTATATCTGACACGTCCATAAAATTTATACTTGAAAACCAGTAGATTGGAGGGATACACTATTGAAATACAGAGTTCTCTTTTCTTGCCCTTATATGATTGGGCAGATGCTGCTGACAGCCTCTTCCCAATTATTTTTTAATTCATTTTTTATTTGGTGATTTTACTCATCTGTTGTACCTTGCGCACACCGCTCCCCCTATTCGACTCAGAGACTTCCGAACCCGTAAGTCCCTGAAGATTTTCTGTTCAATTTGCGCTCCTATGCAATTGGCAAAGCGTAGGAATCGCTAGTTGTGTATGTAAATGTGCGCAAGTCCCTTTGCGGTGCGCAAGTTGCCTAGTGCCTGCGTAGAATGATGGGTTGGAGATGCGTGCAATCCATCCCCTGCCTCTCTGAGGCCACTCACTACCTCGATTGGTCTCCGAGAGGGGGATGTCACTGGTGACCGGCAGCCAGGAAATTAAAAAGAAATCTCGTCTGATGGTGATGCTGGGTGGGGTGGAGGAATCTCATTCGCTTCACCCCGCAATTTCACCAGATTGGGGGACCTAGGAGGGGGGCATGAGGGCACTCCTCACATGCTGACCACTTTAAAACTATGAAGTGGTCAGGATGAGTAGTATGTCCCCTTAATAACAATAATTAGAACTTTCACTACCAAATATGTGTAAACTCGATATTGCATTGTGATCCAAGTATATATTAAAAAAAAGGCATCCAAAAAGCATTCACGTACATTTTTAATGCAAGATCAGTGTGCCCATGGAAAAATGAAATTATCTGTGAGATCTCACTCATGCCATCCTGTATTACTGTACATAAGCTAGAGTGAGCAGCCACCATCCTCACTGTAACAAAAAGCTGGATGTGTACAAAGATGGACGTGGATTTCTAGTACCTTAACAAATAGATGTTGCAAAGATGCTAGAAACCTCCCATAGTGATCACACACTGAACCCCCTAAAATACCAATACCAAAAAGGAACACACAGGGGAAACCAGAGCAAACCTTTGGTTCTATTTGTGTCGCACAGAACTCTTGGGCATTATTTGCATTTCTGCACCTCCTGTATATATTTACTGTGTGGGTAATGGAAAGTTGTTTTCCTATTCTGATGCCGTCAGTGGTGCTCTACACCACCATGGGTATCATCTCCTGGAGTCCATATGACCTCATGGAGCCCAGCACATTTTGCACGAACTCTGCAAGAGTTCGTTTGAGCAAGGATGGTTGGAATTGATGGATGGGAACTATTTCTTCCCAATTTCCACTGCTCGCGGCCAGAGTAACCAACAGATCATTTCTTCCTCTGCACCATGAGATCTCCGGTAAGTAAAGGATTGTTCATTTACCTGTCACATTAAAGTGTTAAGTGATTTTGCTTTAGCAAAATCACTCAACACCATTTTTTTTTTAATACCTCCTCCAGAGGAGGAGAACGGGCTATGTTGGAATAGCTCCTTCTTCTCCTAGATACAGACCAATGGCTCCAATTATATGTATAGGAGCTGATAATGTACAGTAACATGCCGAGAAATCTGAGCCAGAAGCTCAACTCGCGACTTGGATTTAATATTGTCAGGAGTTGTTAAGCTATTGGCTGGATCCAATATATCTGTCGGCTTCAGCCAATAGCCTTACGCTCCAGTTGTTGTGATTGGCTCCTTGTTTATCCAATGCAGGAATTCCGCAAATTCCAAAGGTTTGTAAAAAAGATATCATAATAAATTTTGGCGCCCTGTGTATCCTGACGTGATGCTTTTACCAAACATGTCAAGGTTTTAAAACAAATTAGACTTAAAAGAAGATGTCGATTAGTTGCACTCATCCTCCTAAAATCCCCAGATTTATTTTTATGTTTTAACTGTGCTGACTTTTAGGCTATTGAGGCCTTTTCATATGTGTGGTGTGGAGGTTTTAATACAGCATATTGTAGGTAAAATAAATGAATTGTTAGTGGGAATTTAAAAATCTGTTGAGCCTGTGCTCATTCTGCGTGGTCCAATGCCTAGTCTACTGTGATGTGAGAATCGAGTGCACGTCTGTAAAAGCCATCAGATTGCCATCTGGTATTACTTGCCCTTGAAGTGCAGTACATTTAATGCTGGATCAAACTTTAATCACCCTTATCGCAGCTTAGTGAATTGATTCGCCAGTTTCTTTCCAGCTTTTTATGATGACCAGAGCTGCGGTGGGATCGTCAGCACGGCCGAGGAGAAGAAAATTATATGAATGTTGTGTTATTCAGTAACGTTTCTCTTTTATCCTGTGGTTTAACAGATTTTTTTTTTATTTTATTTAGTGGTTTAACAGATTTATTATTTCAGTGCGTTTTTTCTATTTAGTAGTATAACAGATTTATTTATTTTTTAATCTGTGGCTTAACGGTTTTCTTATTTAGTTTTTCTCTTTTTTTAATTAGTGGTTAAACCGATTTCATAATTTAGTGGTTTTCTTTTTTTTATTTTTTATTTGGTATAACAGATTTGTTTATTTTATTTAGTGGTAAAACTATTTTTTTAGGGATTTGCGTATTACTTTTTTAATTTAATGCTATTTCATTTTTATTAAGTGGGTAAACGGATTGGTTTTCTTAGCGGTTTAACTAGTTTCTTTTTTTATTTAGTGATTTATTTTTTAGCAATTTTTTTTAATTCAGTGGGTTTTCTTTTATTAAGTGGTTTAACATATTTATATTTTTAGTGATTTATTTTATTTAGTGGTTTAACAGATTTATTATTTCAGTGCGTTTTTTCTATTTAGTAGTATAACAGATTTATTTATTTTTTAATCTGTGGCTTAACGGTTTTCTTATTTAGTTTTTCTCTTTTTTTAATTAGTGGTTAAACCGATTTCATAATTTAGTGGTTTTCTTTTTTTTAATTTTTTATTTAGTGGTGTAACAGATTTGTTTATTTTATTTAGTGGTAAAACAATTTTTTTAGGGATTTGTGTTTTACTTTTTTAATTTTTTTTTTTTTTTTTTTTTTTTAATTTTTTTTGTATTCAAAATTTTTATTTTGAAATATGTCATCATACAAATAAACGCAGAGTGAGGGCCTCGCAGGGCCGCTCATGGTCATCTGCAATAGCACAGCATAAAGAAAACAACGAAAAACAGTATCTTGAAGAGTCAGCAGTGAATCATAAAAGTAAACAATAAATGTTCTCGCAGGGTCAAACAGTAAACATCACTGAAGAGTGAGTTAGGGGGTGGGGAGGTGGACACACACACTAAGAAGTGCTCCAGGACCCAAAAAAAAAAAAAAAAAAAAAAAAGGGGGGGGGAATGGAAAAGGTGGCAAAAGCCAAATGTGTGACTGTCCTGGCACGCTCCCGAAGGTCCGAGGTACCGTAGGAGGCCATGGACATGTGCAGGTCACAAAGGCCGGGGTACGTGAGGGCCAAATGCGGCAGACAGAGCCATGGTGGCCGTCACAGTGGCACGCCCCAAGTTGCCCCAATGCCAAAAAAGAAAAAAAAAGGGGGGGGGTGGAGGAAGAGGGTCTGTAGCACGAGGTGGTGTGGTGAAAAATATAATAAAAATGTAAAAAAAAAAAAAAAAAAAAAACAACATGGGAAAGGGGTGAGAAAAGGGTGTGAAATGGGGACATAGAAGGGGGGAACAGCTAGGGACCATCATAGTCCAAAGAAAGTCAGCAGAGGTACAGGAGTCCTCAATAAAACGGAACAGCCACGGGGGGGTGGACATCGGGAGGGCAGAAACAACAGCATCAAAGTCATCGAGCAAATTTAGGGAGAAAAAAAAAAAGAAAAACTCAGCCGAAATATCCCCAGCCGAAAGAGTCCCATCAGCCCGTATCCCGGAAGGGGGGTGAACGCAAGGCAGGCAGGGCGCTGCAAGATGGGTCATAACATACAGCCCAAGCCGGTCCGACTGCAGGGAGCAAGGCTGGCGTCACCAGTAAGCCCCAGGCCTCCAAAACAGCCTCATTGCCGGTATCCTTCGCAGGTCTCCAGCGGATGGTCTTCGCGGTCTGACTTGCCAGAGCCACCATGTCCCGGAGCACGCAGGTCGCCATCTCACCTCCCGTGTTTGGGCGGACAGTCGTCCTCGTGGGCTGAGACTCCAAAGCTGGTGTCCTGGCCGGGACGCAGCTTACAACACAGCTCCGCTCAGCAGCAGGCGAACAGGCCCCAGCGCAGCTTCTGGCTGTGGTATCCTCTACCACCTCCACCCGAGTGGTCCTCAACTCTCGGCAGTCCCGCAGCGCGGACATCATTCGGCACCAGACGCCTCTGGTAAGCGGGCCATCCGCATCCTCCCCCTCCAACAACCGCAAACAGGCATCTAGGCCTGAAAGAACAACATCCATACCTCCAGGGAGGGGGAGGGATCCACCCCGTAAATCATCAGTATATTCGCTTGTTGCCCCCGCCAGAGAGCCATCCAAGGCAGTGCGGAGGCGCGGGCCCTCCGTCCCCGCAGCCCTCAGAAGCTCACCCCGGGTACAGGCGGCAGAGTAGTCAGGTGGGGGTAACATAGGAGCCATGGGGAAGGCCGCAAGATGGCCGTCGGTGCCGCTGCTCTGCCACAGATTGTCGGCCGCTAGGCATGTCTCTGGTCCGGAGGGGGGACAAAGCGGACCCCGGACGGCACAGTTCCGGTGGCCAGCTACTTCAGCACCCCTTGTGAGAGAAATCGCCAAATTAAGAGTCATCTGGGGGTCCTTAAGAGCGGCAGACGTGTGGAGCTCCATTGAAACACGTCTGCTCCCGTCGGCAGCCGGCCACGCCCCCCTACTTTTTTAATTTAATGCTATTTAATTTTTATTAAGTGGGTAAAATGGATTGGTTTTCTTAGCGGTTTAACTAGTTTCTTTATTTAGTGATTTATTTTTTAGCAATTTTTTTTAACTCAGTGGGTTTTCTTTTATTAAGTGGTTTAACATATTTATATTTTTAGTGATTTTTTTATTTAGTGGCTTAACAGATTTTTAAAAATTTAGTGGTCAATGTAATAGAGCAGCAGGAAATGCTGGCAGAATGCTTGGTTGTGTAGGGAGAGGTATTAGCAGTAGGAAAAGGGAAGTGCTCATGCCACTGTACAGAGCACTGGTGAGACCTCACTTGGAGTACTGTGTGCAGTACTGGAGACCGTATCTCCAGAAGGATATAGACATCTTAGAGAGAGTTCAGAGAAGGGCTACTAAAATGGTGTATGGCTTGAAGGAGAAAAGTTACCAGGAAAGGCTTAATGATCTTAACATGTACAGCTTGGAAAAAAGACGAGACAGAGGAGATATGATAGAAACATTTAAATACGTAAAGGGAATCCGCAAGGTAGAGGAAGGGAGTATATTTAAAAGGAAACAAAATAGCAAAACAAGAGGACATAGTCTTAGATTAGAGGGGCAAAGGTTTAAAAGTAACATCAGGAAGCATTATTTTACTGAGAGGGTGGTGGATACATGGAACAGTCTTCCAGTTGAAGTGGTAGAGGCCAAAACAGTGATTGAATTTAAGCAGGCATGGGATAGGCATAAGGCTATCCTAAACAAAAGATAAATCCAGGGAAAGTATCCATGTAATTGGGCAGACTAGATGGGCCGAAAGGTTCTTATCTGACGAAATTTTTCTATGTTTCTATGGTTTAACAGTTTGGATGATAAAACTGCATTTGTAGTAAAATGGACTTTACTAATTGTTTATCAATTATTTTGTGTTTCTTTAAAAGAAAAAAAAGCTCTTTTCCGAAAGCCCCCCCCCCCGTCATAATCTGAGTTATGACTCAATATATCGCTTCTGCCATCAATCTCTGTGAGGTTTGCAAATGCAAAACGTGAATGGAAATGGCTATTCAATCATGTAGAATTCAGTACGATCTCTTCTTCTGGAGCGGAATAATTCTGGAGTCTTGTGGAACAAGAGTAAACAGAGAAGCCATGTTGTATAACATGAAGTCCTAATCAAGGTCTCCCGTAATGGTCATGTTGCTTCTGCATAATCTGAAGTTGTCCCTGTATCATTACCATCTAACCTACATTGGTTGTGGGTTCTCCATAGGTTACCCAGCCTTACCTTAAAGCAGATCAGCACCCCTTGTACTGTCAGTGAAGTTAATCCTAGCAAAGCTGACAGAACCAATATGTTACAGATTCCTCCTGATGTCCGGGTCGATGAGGGAAATTTAGATCTACTAGTCTCACGGCTTTCTCAATGCTAGCCCAACTATAAATTCTTGTTATCGCTTGTCACGCATGCCTATGGTGTGAGGGTTGCCAACTCTACTGTTGCATTGTCTTCTGGCAAGTACCATTTGCCTCCGCGTCACTCCAATGATGCCCCCTTACCACCAGATCACTTTAATGGTGCCCACGTACCTCTGTGTCACTCCAATGATGCCCCTGTACCGCTTCACTCTACTGACGTCGCCTTCCCTCAGAGTCCTTGTCAATGCTTGTTCTGGCGCACAATGACAACACAGCCAATCAGCAGACTCCTATCTTTAAATAGCCCATTTCCGGCATTCTTCCTTGCCATGTCATGGTTTTACTTTCACGGTGTCATTTTTGTGTGTGTTTAATATTCTGTTTTTTTACTCTTTTTGGCTGATTTCCCGCCTGCCTCCTGTCCTTGACCTTGGCTTTGTTTTTGATGCGGTGTATTTCCTCAACGTTTCACCTTGACTGGTTCTTTCTTTCCTCCTCTCTGTATAATCCGGCCACCCAAGGACTGGTTATATAGGCACCCTGCCTATTCCTCTTTACTCTGGGGTTCTGAGTGTTGGGTAACTGGGTCACCTCTAGGTTGTCCAGCTCTTAAAGAGACTAGTCACACCGTGTCAGATAAATAGGAGCATATGCTTTATATCCAAAATGAAATCATGTGACCACCTAGGGTGGTCTCCTAGGAATTTCTGATCTGATGGGCTTGCAACCTGAAGTTCTGTGGAAGCCGTCACATTATGGTTTTCATATTCCTGTTATATTGCTGTTAGTAATTACCTGCTGACAGGGCCGGATTTACATCTCAGGAGCCTGTAGGCACAGAAATGTGGAGCCCCCCCCCCAACAAACAAAAAATAAACATGCGAAAAAAACTTGAAATCTTCATTTTGGAGCAAACTAAAAAAAAAACTTTTTTAAAAAAACGGAAAAAAGGTTTCTTTCTGTGCTGAAATCAAAAGGGGTAGAATCTGTTGCCTAAGTGCAGCGCATTGTTTGTTTTATGTGTAAAAGCATATATTGCCTCTGCCACACAACAGAAAAAAATAACTTTGCATTTTTAATTTTTAATATTTTATACATTACATGGTCATGCTTGGTATCTTTGTAAAGACCAGACTCTGACCTTTCCAATGACACCTCACTTAACCTTGTGCGGTGTACAATTCACAGATGCAGGTTCTAAAGCACACGGTCTCTCCTTACCGCAGTGCCACAGTCTATGTTGTCGATAAAACAATGCGTTTCATCATCAGCTCCACAATTTCTGACAGCGTGGTAAATGAGTACGAAAGAATATTAATCGGAGTGCACGCTCAGATATTGTAAAAAAATATATATAGACTTCTCTTAAAGTCTCTTTTTTCCGATACAAGTCGGTATTGTATAGCCTCGATGTTGTATAGCTTCACGATACTGTACACCCACGTCCAATTTCGTCCAGGGAGGTAGTGGAGCGTAATGAAGATTGGCAAATGGGCATTCAGTGATCCACGATGGAGTACGTAATGTTACGCCAATCACACTGATCCGGGTAAACAAAATATTTATTAAAAGGTTTTGAAACAATATAAAATCAATTTATCAATCTAATCCAACGCGTTTCGTCGTTCATGACTTTGTCAAGGATTATGACCTCCCCATAAATCACTGCACATATATATAGTGTAAACCATTAATGGCTAATGTCCTCCCCTTGGGAAATGAGAAGGTGTGTTAATGCAGCATCACTGTTCACTTTATAATTGCAAACTGATTAATCGTGCTGCGTTAGAATAAAAAGAAGAGATTTTATTTTTATTTTTATATAAATCGAACATGGTTATATTTGCTATCACTGGAAAGGTCATGATCTGGCCTTTCCAATGATACCTCATATGTCTCTCTAGCCCTTAGGGCTCCAGAGATACAGTGGTCCATATGATTGTAATGTTTTATTTTTTTTACAGAGCAAGGTGCCCCCTTGTGGCAGGCACCTATAGGCACATGTCTACTCTGCCTAGTTATAAATCCGGCCCTGCCTGCTGATAGTAGCTACTTGTATGTTGCAACTGAATTCCTTGTACCCTGCATAGACACTGATCACGGGTTATTAAAGACAAATTATTTTAAGCGTTTTCTGCCGAGGAAAACTGGCACAATAAATCTGGTAACTGTAGGTAAGCCCTGACATGTTTACATGCAATATTTATATTGTAGCTATAAATAAAAAAAAAGGACAAACCATGTAACATATGGTACGGTTTAAGAAAAAAAATCGCATCTTCCTCCTCTTCCTCCTCCTTACCGTCTGCCGTGGGATCTACACGGTGGCGAGTGAGAGTTTATGAACCATCCAGAATTACCTGTTGTACTAAACCGAAAATGCGTTCTGATCTCGATATAATATCTTGTAAAAATGAGGAAAAGTACATTTATAAAATAAAAAGATAATTTAATCTCTTCATTGAACAAACTAATGTATCGTTCACTCTTACTACTGCAAAAACATTTAAACGTCTAAGACGACGAGCTTTCTTAATTAACTAGATTACTTGTGCATTACAAACACAAATCACATAAAACACATGCTGCTGTTTTTTTTTTTTCTTTGTCTGAATTAAGTGCATATAAAAAAAATTAAGTTAGGTTTTTATTTGCTGTTTCCATGTTGTGGATTTTTCCCATGGTGCAACATTTACCAAAATCCTATGGCAAGTCTCACTTTACATAGGATTTTGGTAAATGTTGCATGGGGCGGAGGTGGGAATGTTTAGATAAGGCTGCAGGGGATCTAATGTGTTGTCTAGGCTACCCAAGGTAAGAAATGGCAGCTGAATGAGATCCGGTAGTGGACTAATCTACCTCCTGGTGATGTAATACATTCCACACAATGCACGTCAACAGGTCAGATCTGACCCCTAGACTCCATTCTATAGCCAAAGCCACACAGTGAGGAACAAGTGATGGAAAGATACAGTGAGGGGGGAGGGGCATTTTACAACACAAAAGATCACACAATGGATGCACCCAGTGATACATATAGAGGAAAATATTTTCTTAACTAAACATACAAGAGAAAAACAAACACATGTAAGATATCAGCAGCAACATCAAATAAACACAATAAGAGAATTTCATTTTTTTGGAGTAGTGGCCCTTTATGGTGTCATTGAAATGCAAGTGGAGATAATCCAGCGCACTCCTGGAGCAAAAATAATTAAAAATACTATATAAAATGCCCCGAGATAGCTCAATATTATATGCAAATATTCCAAAATCCTAAAAAAAAAAATCTAAATCCCTAACACTTCTGGCTCCGAGCACTTCAAAAAAAGAAAACACCGGTATGTCCCAGTGGTTTTATGAAAAATCACTTTAAATTACCTAAACTGTAAAAGGTATGCTGCTTTTATATAACTAGTATTACAATACTATTAGATACAGGAAGCTTGCTTAACAGGCAAAATATTGCTACCTCAGCATGTGTCCACGAGACACCTACACACAGACTCTGTTTCTGTTACGGACACAGAGAGCACTTTCCTGAGAAGCAGCACGTCAACTCTAAAATAAAAATGTGGCTTCTTTTTCCTCCGAATTGATTTTCAAGCAAAATATCAACATTTCTGTGATTTGAAAGCTCCTGAAATTCCACATTGCCAAAAGGCCAAATTGACCAAAAACGCTAAAATGCTATTGGTCCAATTGGTCCAAAAACATTCAGATTTATTCAAACTCCTTTAAAAAATATTACACTCTTTGTGCAATACTATCCCAATCTCTAATACAGACATGAACAATAACAGTAACCCTAAAATAAACAGAACCAGTAAGCCTAACAGTATCCTTAACCCTAAACAGTAACTAACCCTAAACACAAACCTAATCATTGTAACCCTAACATAAATAAACAGAACCAGAAAGCCTAACACAAACATAATCATTAATTGTAACCCTAAACACAAACATAATCATTAATTGTAACCCTAAACACAAACATAATCATTAACTGTACCCTAACATAAACAGAACCAGAAAGCCTAACACAAACATAATCATTAATTGTAACCCTAACATAAATAGAACAAGTAAGCCTAACAATAACCCTAACACAAAACATAATCATTAATTGTGACCCTAACACAAACAGAACCAGAAAGCCTAACACAAACCTAAACATTATGGCTGGCGTCAGACGAGCATGCTATGTGTACCCGTACTGACGTGCTTACCAGCGTCCGTTGCAGCGTTGTGACGCTGCAATGGGGCCAGTCACACATTTGTGCGCTCGCACAAAATGCGCACGCAACAGGCGGCCATTATCCAAGCCTCTCCGGCACAGCTCTAAGACGGACGTTGACAGAGCTGCAAAGCGCGATTCTCCATAGGAGGATCGAGCCTTGCAGCGCTGAGCACACTGAGTGCGCTCAGCGAGGTGACCAGACGGGCGTCAAGTGGAAGGAACGTCCACTCTCACGGACGTTCCTTCCGCTCTCCAAAGACGCTCATCTGACACTAGCCTACGTCTAACACTAGCCTACTTCTAACACTAGCCTACTTCTAACCCTAACACAAACATAATCATTAATTGTAACCCTAATGTAAACAGAACCAGAAAGCCTAATGTAAACAGAGCATGCACTTACAATACTGACTAGTAGAGGGCGCTATTACACACATGGTGATTGCTGAGCTCTGCCTGCCCGCCCTCCCCACGACTGACGAGGACAGTCACATGACTGTCCTGTGTCAAACAGTCCATGGGGCGTTTTTTTTAAAAAAAAAAAAGGAAGTGCTTGAGACCAATGGAGCTTTCCCATTAGCTCAAACTTTCAATTGCTCTCTTTGCCTCTGGAGGCACTGAAAAGCGTAGTGTAGCATTCAGCTCCGCAAATTGCGTAGGCTAGGTTGGCTCAGTGCTGCCCCTGCTGTCTGTGTAGTGAATCACACACACACACACACACACACACACAGCAGCCGGCAAACTGAAAGTGCAGGTGGGGAAAAAGGCGGAGGACAGAAGCACAGCGAGGGAGCGTGGAGAGGTGTGTATGAGAACTTTTTTTAATAAATAGCATTTTATTTACAGTTTAAATATACACACATGTCATTACAGCACAATGAGCACATTAATTTACTGGCTCTGCCTCCCCTGACTGCACGTCCCTGGTGTAGAGCAGTGTTTCCCAAACCTGTCCTCAGGACCCGCTGACAGGCCAGGTTTGCAGATAGCTGAAACTGAGCCCAGGTGATATGATTTGTTGATTAGTGATTGCAGGATTCAGTCTGAATTTCCCCAAACTGATCTGCAAAATCTGGCCTGCTAGAAACCAAACTGTAATTTTGAGCTGCGCACCTGTAGGCTGCAGCTTCGGGAACATGTTCTGGGGATCTTTGTGTTTCATTAAAAAAAAAAATCCCTTTGCATTCAAAGCAAGTATACGTAATTGTGGTAGTGAAGGGGTTAATTGTCTAGGAGCCTCTTGCAAACTTTAACACAATATATTCTCCGACAAGAGGGTTCACGTTTTACACGGGGTGCAATCAAATAGCGCGGATAGGATGTATTGCTACACGTTGCGTACATGCATATCACCGTCCATCCATGCAGATATTGGATTTTTTTTTTCTCAGAGGAATAATAATTTTTCATTAAAGTGCATTTCCATTTTGAAAAGAGAGAAAAAAAAATCCCTTTTTGAACACCGTTCCACTTTCATTATACAACGTGTTCGCTAGCACAGGGACTCGTGAAAAATATCTCCCTGCATGAATTTCCAGCATTTTCCACATAAATAGTTATGGGTCTGTAGGTGCTTTAAGTAAAATTGCATTTTTATGAGTCTCATAACCGTGGTCAGGACGCTCGGTATAAGATGCCGTTTGTCACTGTCTCTGCTCATCCAGATGCAGTGCCGTGTGGCTGATTGGGCTAAATATCTGCTTAGCGATGTGCGTGTTGGTGCAGCCGCCAGAGGAAAGCTTTAACGTGGAGGTCTGACCGTGGCCATACAGGGCATGCCTGGTGATTTAGAGATGTTTCTTGATGTTGCAGGCTCATCTCACACATATTTTGCCTTTTCAATTGATGACAAAATGCGTGTGGAATGTTAATCTAGTCTCTTGGAGTTTTTAAAATGAACCTCTCGGCCTTCAAAATTCTATGGGCCTTCTTCCAATGTCAGAGCAAACGGCAGGCGCTAATGGAAAACCGGAGTTTCTGGCGTTTCCATTGGCTCCTGCCATTTAACACCCGTATTACGAATGAGCTGCTTTCTCAGCAGCTCCAGGTAATACCACAGAGGTAGACTTCAAAAAAAGGGGATATATATCTAAAAACAGAATAATAAAATATATAGGGTAATATCCCACAAAGCTGGATGTACGCAGAATATACTAGGCAACTCACAAAGGTAATGTTTAAAATCAGCCCATCATTCTCCAGGGGTTGCTGTGCAGTAGATGCCCAAACGATATTGGATCGATGTCACATCCAACCGATGGTACTAAATCTCGGAATAAATAAGAAACAAGGATGGCACCAAGCATCAATATAAATGTAATAAAAATGTATTAACTTACTCTTCAGAGTAGTTTAAACAGCATAGCGGTACTGGAGACAACAGGATAAAAACAAACAGCTCAACGCGTTTCTACCACACAAGGTCTTCCTCAGGAACAGATGAATAGTAACAGGTAACATGTAATTTTTATTACATTTACATTGATGCTTGGTGCCATCCTTGTTTATTATTTGTTCTGAGATTTGGTATCATCGGTTGGATGTGACATCGATCCAATATCGTTTGGGCATCTACTGCACCAGCAACCCCTGGAGGATGATGGGCTGATTTTATACATTACCTTTGTGAGTTGCCTAGTATATTCTGCGTACATCCAGCTTGTGGGATATTACCCTATATATTTCATTAATACCACGGAGGTGTTAAATGTTAACACCTGTGGCACTTAGCGCGGCTGGTGTTACCAGCTACAGCATAGGACTCCATGGAGACAGGACGTAAACTCTTGCACAACTTCTGAGAATGGGATTAGACGAGTCGGCGGAATGATACGCGGAGGTACCTCTGCTGCGAAGAGAGGAAGTGGTAAATCGCGCCTTTCTCTGCACCGAGGGATCTTAGGTGAGTATGGGATTTAATGGGAGGGTTAAATCATTGTTAAGTGACTTTGCTTCAGCACAATCACATAACACCAGGGTCTGAGAACCGTTATTCTTCTCCATCTACGTCTGATGTTATTTTGAGAACGGGCTGGGTGGAATAGCTGATTCTTCCTCTGCTGGGGCCACATTAGTGTCTCCCATACAAATTAAAGCTAATGTACAGTAACTAGAGGTGTGACAGCTGAAAAATTTGTTTTGTTTCGTTTGAAAATAATTTCATCTGAAACAATTCTTTGAATACTGATTCATTTTGTACTTTTGTTTTGTAATTTGGTATCGATTCAAAATCAATTTGGATCACTAAAAAAGAAACCAATAATTCAAATCCTGCTCAATTACTGTTACATGAGGGTTAAAAGGCAAGCTAGGGTTAATTATTGAGTTATGGGCTTGTGGTGCTGAATACAACAGATTCAGGACCACAGCGAATTGACAGACGGGGTGCTTTGTGAAACAGTATAACAAAACTGATTCATTTTCATAAATCCGTTCTGTAATTTGGTATCGATTCAAAATCGATTCGGATCACTAAAAAAAATCAATCATTCATTCAATGGTTCTCTTGTCAAACAGTATAACGAATCAATTTTGTTTAGTTTTCGTTTCAATTCAGAAGAAACCAATTCGTTATCTCGGAAGTACTTCCAAAATACAAATTAACAAATTTTCGAAGGAATGTACACCTTGAACAGTAACCTGGCGCTACAACCGAGACGCAAGCTCGGCTTGCATCTCAGATGGAATATGCCGTTAAGAGCACAGCGCTCGAGCCGTTCTCCTATTATTAGGCTGAATTTCCTTTCATCCAGTCTTCTTTTATTTTGCAGTGAGAACAATAAAGCTGAGGACGTTCCTCACACGTCTTCTGCTAAGCGGGCTCTCCTCCCCATACTCACCTCTCTCCTCCGGGGTCGCGCGGCGATCTGACTTCATGGAAGTCAGATGCTGCTTTTAAAACCCTTCCCGACGTGATGACATCATTTTCAGTGGCCCCCTCTGCAAAGTCGGAAGAGCGCCTGAGAGAAGGGGGTGGGTCCTTCGGACCCCTCTCTCGCCCAGTCGGGAGGAGGTTAAAGTCAAAGACAGGCACCACTGGAAAGGGCAGAGTGCCCATTCAAGCGATGCCAGTCTTTAACCCCTGTACACCTTGAACAGTAACCTGGCGCTACAACCGAGACGCAAGCTCGGCTTGCATCTCAGATGGAATATGCCGTTAAGAGCACAGCGCTCGAGCCGTTCTCCTATTATTAGGCTGAATTTCCTTTCATCCAGTCTTCTTTTATTTTGCAGTGAGAACAATAAAGCTGAGGACGTTCCTCACACGTCTCCTGCTAAGCGGGCTCTCCTCCCCATACTCACCTCTCTCCTCTGGGGTCCCGCGGCGATCTGACTTCATGGAAGTCAGATGCTGCTTTTAAAACTCTTCCGACGTGATGACATCATTTTCAGTGGCCCCCTCGGCAAAGTCGGAAGAGTGCCTGAAAAAAGGGGGTGGGCCCTTCGGACCCCTCTCTCGCCCCGTCAGGAGGAGGTTAAAGTCAAAGACATTCAAGAGTGCCCATTCAAGCGATGCCAGTCTTTAACCCCTGAGGCGCCGGTCCGCGACCCGGCGCTGGATCGCGGACCTCTCCCGGAGGTGGCTGAACTCTTGGATGTCCTTTGAACCCCCCTGTATCTCCTGATTTGTGGCAGCTATAGGTTAATGTTTGGTATCATAAAGTCAAAGCATGAACTTTCCAATGTAACAAACATGACCATGTTAAAAGTAAAATAAAAATAATAATAAAATAATTAACATGTTTTTTTGTGTTGTTTATTTTTTATTAATGTTCCGATTTCAGTTATGTGAACAAGGATGCTATACTAATGATTTAAATTTTTGGGGGTTTTAGCTAGAAATCACAAGTAGCAGGTTCCCATTTCTAATTTTTAGAACAAGCGTATCCCATAAAATATATAACTGCAAAGGCTCGGATGATAAAATCTGAAAGAAATCACTTTACATGCTGTAGACAATTGAAAATTCTAATTTTATTGCATTTTTTGATATAACATTCAGACAGGGCATGACTTATACATATAATAATGATATATTGTGAATCTACTGAAAAAAAAGGGATATATAATGTGTCTGGGTCGTATAATAAAACCTAACTTCAAATTGCGTTTAAACATGAGCAAAACCGGTAAAAATGAGCTCAGCACACAGGGGTGAAATGGCTCAGCAGTGAAGGTTAAACAACGACTGGATGACTTCCTGCAAAAACAGAATATTAAGAGTTATTAGATTCAATATGTGGTGGGTAAAAGCTTCTTGATCGAAGGAGAAATCGGACGCCATCTGGGGTCAAGAAGGATTTTTTTTCTCCGTATGTTGCATATTGGCGAGCGCTACAGACTGGGTTTTTTTTGTCTTCTGTTGGATCAACAGCATTAGGTGATGTGTGAGAGGCTGACCTCAATAGACACGTCTTTTTTAGGCCTGTGTAACCGTGTAAAAAAAAAATGGATAAAATGTGGATGCATAAGGGGATAATTTCTTATCGAGGCCTATGGGAGATATGTTTTTTGGTAAAATATATTAATTCAACCCTGAAACAGAAAATAATAACTTAGAATTTTATTTTTTTTAATTAACAAATGAATATTTTATCATTTGGTTACATTGTTAAAGCATTGTTTATGTGGGGCTTTCACGGGACTTTCCAGCTCGTCCTTTGGTTTAAAGGGAACGGTATTAAATTCTCATTCATTAAATGCTCGTTAATACACGGTTAATTTTTCACAATATGAGTTTAGTTTTCTTTCATATTAAAGACAAGTTAAATGAAAAGTAATCACATTTGTCGTGTCACGCCTAATGTAATCGAAACGGCACCACGACCATCAACAACGTCTAAGTATCCATTTGGACGAACGCATCGCTAACGACATAAGCTTCCGACTAACAATAACAAACAACGTAATTACCTTACTGAATATCCCTTTATTAGGTTGAAGATCATCATTCATAGAGTAATTCTGTTTACTAAAATTAGCCGGGGTTATGTCTCGGCTTTCTTTGTTCCTCTGCGGAGCGATAGATTTAATCTGGAGGGTTTACAATTCAATGATAAAAGGCAGAACAGCTAAAATTGGTTTAAGATTTATTATTTTCTTGGAATGAAAACAGCGTGAAACGCTAGAAGTTTTCTTCTGAACTTACCTTTCAAAGAAGAAACTTTTCAACTCTAATTATTACCCGTCTATACACTAGTGGAAATAAACCTTTTTTTTAATAATCGCGCATAAAACGCAGTAGGCCTGTTGAGATTTTATATCCATTATGGAATTGAATCCGCCTATAAATAATGCTCATTGTTCAGCTGGGTCGGATGTTTGTAATGTTATTTTTTTTTGCTATGCGTGCAGGTACTCTTTGTAGAAGATTCGGGGTGAGCGAGGCGGCAGACTCCAAACTACTGTCAGAGAATGTCGCGTCAGCACAGTCGATTCGAGAGGGATTTCTGTGGCGGTTGGGAGAGGTGGGAATGGAGTCCGAATGGCAACCACGTCAACGCGAGCAATGGGAACGGTACAGCCAACGGCAACAACAGACCTGGACTGCTCCCGCTGCCAATCGTTCCATCACGTCTTCCTACGCCAACGTCCACCATGTCTACGACTGTCGGCAGCGATGCAGTGACGAGCACTGAGAGCAAACCATCAGCAGCGTCTGCTTCCAAAGTAAGATATTGGTGACTTTAGAGTTATACGGATCTATGGTTGCCTTGCATGAACATCCGTGGACCTTGCTCTTGAAACTGTATTGGCGTTTACCATTATCTTGTGCCAAAAGAATTATCAATGTGATTTTTATATTCTTCTCGATCATGTAAGGTATGGAGATATCTACAATTTAGCCCAATTTGGTCAATCTGTTTGGAAAATTGATGACTCTGGATTAGTTAAATGACGGACTCTCCATCCAAACATCAGCAGAGCACTGCAGATAGGTATGGAGAGGCGCCTGCCAAACCTGTTGATGCTAGGTCAGAACGTCCGTCAATTAACAAATCCAGGGTCTTTGATTTTCCCAAGACTTAAATTGGGGTCAACCCCGACTGAGATCAAATCTGGATAAATTGTGGATATCTCACAGCCCTAACATCACGTTTTCTTTGATTTATCTTCTACGGTATTGTTGATGTTGACCAAGCGGTCAAGGGCTGAGAAGTATTTGGCTCTTTTAAGTTAGAAGGTCTCAAACTAGTTATCAGAGGGTTGGTAGCGGTCTATATTTTAGGAATGAACCATTTTTAATTCAATGGAAAGCTGAATAAGCCACAGCAAACAAACCTTCCTGGACCTCGTAACCATTTACTCATCACTTAGCATAAAATTGATTGGCAAGAACGTTGAGTGAATGTGTATTGAAACATCAAAAAACATCATGAAACTGGAATGAAAAGCTACAGAAACATGGGTCTTTCCAAGTTACAGTTCAAATAAACCTTGATGTTGCTGTTAAATTAAAAATAATTTCAGTAAAAAGCATTGAATGGATTTCTAATAATTTCACAGGAATGTTTTTTTTTTTTTTACCTGACTCAAGGGGTCGTCAGACTGGTATTTGGCACCGGTCGCATTTTAACCCCTTCATTGCCATGGTTGAGTATACTCGATGTGCAAAAGCTTGTGCACGAGCCGAACATCCACTAATTTCAATCTGGTCATATTCTGGAGCAATGCGAAGGAACTTTGTTTATTTTCAGCACCTTGGCATGTCAGCTGAGGTGCAGAAACTGTTTGAACTGGGTTCTATTGTTATATATATATAATTTCTCGATGTTCCGCCACTTAGAGACTCTTATGTGGATTTAAAATAAATTCTTTATGACCCAATATGAATTTATTTTAAATCCACATAACAGTCTCTGAGTGGCGGAACATCGAGAAATTCTATTAATTCAATATTGACCCTGCACCGGAGCATGGACTAATTTGGTAATCGGGTGTGCGGTGGATCGAGTGTATATATATATATATATATATATATCTGAGGAAAGTTCCTTTGGGAACTGAAACGTCGATCTATGCGTATTATGAAACATTAAATACATTTTTTTTAAATTTTACATACAGGGTTATCCAAAGAGATTCGAAAAGTCACCGCACGTTCGGTGACTTTTCATTCTCTTCAATTTGGTTCCTTTTGCCGATCCCATTTCGGTGACCCTGCGGTGTATTCAGCAAACACCACAGGGTCCCCGAATTGCAGGGAAAAGCCGCCGCAAACCCGACGAAAACGAACCGCAAAAGCCACCAAATGCACGCCGAAAACCCTCAAAAACATCTGGATTAACCTGACGAAAAGCCCGAGCAGGAGCCGATCGCACACAGCCGAAGCAGCCGAAGCAGCTGAGACGCAGACAGAGGGAGGTGAATAAATTAGCAAAACAGTTTGTATGAATGTGAAAGTGAAACGCTGTTTGCAAAGAAACTACTGAGCGAAAATGTCTGAAATTTACATATGAGGTCCAGGGAATGATAATAAAAAGGGCTGTTACAGAAAAAATAAGTAAACTGAAAAAAAATCGGAAAAAAAAATCGGACTTTTAAAAAAAAAAAAAATCAGAAAAATGCTTAAAATATCCTAAAAAATCTATAAATAAAGAGACTCTTTACTGCAGAATTTTATAATGAACAGTTTATTAGATATTGAATTAAAACGGGAATATTTTTAACATTGAAGTCTATGGGATTCTCCTGAATAAACCTGCCGAATTAAACCACCGAATGGCAGGGCCTTAGGGGAACCTTTCACTGCTGGTTTGTGTTCTCTGAATAGCCGAATCAGTGCTTCTTCATGGGGTTTTCACTGCCCTCGAACAGGCACCGAACAGGCACCGTATGTGCAGGCAATGCGACAGGATTTGGCGAATTGCCTGCTCTCTGGATAGCCGAATGGCCAGGAAAGGTAACCGAACGCTGATTTTCAGCGTTCGGTTACCTTTCTCAAGCAATTCGGATCTCTTTGGATAACCCTGATTGTCTCCGTGTGCATCTGAAACTTGGAGGATGTTTGGAGGCAGTAAGACTTTTTGCACCGGTGCAGAATAATCTGGTATGTGGAGTGCAGGGCCGCTTGGACTTATATACATGTGTGTTTATATATATATCAAATATTTATTTTTAATTCTATATAAATTATTATATATTTTTATAATTAAAAAATAATATATAATAATTTATGTATAAATTAAAAATAAATAAATATTTGTGTGTGTGTATATATATATATATATATATATATATATATATATATATATATATATATATACTGGTCATGCCTGCCTCCTGCTGATGAAGGTTCAACAAACCTGAAACAGCGCTGTCCTAGGAGTCGCTTTGACCAGTTGCATAACCTTATCTTTGCTACAAAGCTACAGTGTGACATAGCATTGATTTTAGGGTTCTGTGTAATAACAGATCCAGGATGCATAAAAGGGAGACCGAGGTCATTTGCATATCCTACCCAGAATTCCTTGCTGCATATGGGGAATGTGGCACAGGAGCTCTGGGATGCAATTCTTTGAATTGCTATGATGTGCAGGTGGCTTCTGCAATATTAAACACACTATATATATATATATATATATCTGAGGCAGTTAGTAGCTTTTTGACCAGCAGGGGGACTTTCTGTCGATCAAATATGCTTGCTGTCTCTAAAATGTTTTTGGAAGGTTATTTTCCATAAATCCACTTGGTCCTGACGGTTGTTTTAAGCAACAAACAACTTGGTAGCAAAGTGTTAAAGTGAAAAGTCCATTTTTCAGTGCCCAGCCAATTCATTTACTCAAAGCCGCCTTCTTGTCTTCTCTTTGGGTCTATTTATCCCTATGGTTAAGTTAATGCAATGCTGCCAAAATGAATAAAATCGGTGACAAAGCTGGACAATTATCGTTCATATTTCCCTGTCACTTCCTGCTTTATTATCTTGCATTTCCGTCACTAACGAGGCTAATGCTGGTTTAACAGTAACACAAGCTTACACTGTGACCTGGAAAGAGGTAAAGAGCAATCTGTTTTTTTCTTTCGCTGCTTACGGCTTGATAGGTCGCCTTTCGAAAATTGCTATATACGCAAGAATTAGGCTGGGGTCAGACCAGCGCACTTTTAACGTGCGTTCTGGCGCACATAATTACGGCCGCACTAGCAGCAAATGACGGGCAATGACGGCCAATATACGAAGTACGGTCGCAGGAAAGTCCGGCCGCGCAACGCAAGTGGAAAACGAACGCATTTTTTCGAGAACGCCGAACCGCTAGTACGGACGTACAGAGTGCGCAGCTGCGGCATAGCGGTGTGTGTGCGTGATTAGGAGATGTCAGACGCTGCTAATGTCCAGCCTACATAACGTCCAGACGCAAAAAGAGTTTTATTGACAATCCGAAAAAATCACGCACGAAAAATGCGCATCGTATGACCGTTTTCGCGCACTCCGTGAAAAAATACGTCAATTCGTTCGGACGCACTTTTTTACGTTCGCGTGTAAAAATGCTTTCGTTTGACCCTAGTCTTAGGCTTTTCTCACTTAATTATTTTGTGATTTATTTTTTTAAAACAAATATAAATAAGACGTTTAATGAAATTACTTTGTGTTTTTAAATCTTTTATCTACTTTTTAAGCAGATTTTTTTTTCCTACATTTGGTGCGTGTAAAATTAGGAACTTTGGCTAAAGAAAAGTTAATCATTTAATTCTTATCCAGATTAATAAAAAAAAAAAAAAATCCTAAACACTAAACAAGCTGCCTCGAAGGATGAGGAATAGAATTCTTTGGGCGTTATTACATTCTTCGCATTTGCGCGAGGGGGAAAAACCATTTGCGTGCAACATTGTATTCCTATCTATGCGCAACGAACGCGCGTTAACGGCTACCGCGGATGAACCTGCGGGAAAGAATTTGCGTGCACGCATCCTATACTTAACCTTGTCGGCGCAAATGCGTTCGTGCGCTGGTACGCGGATGGTATTACAATCTGCGCGCAACGAAGGTTTGTGCGAATTTTCAGAACGTCTTTGAAAAGCAGGTGGTAACTGTAAATGTGATCGTCCTGGCCGAAACAAAATACACCAGCACAAAATAAAAAATACAGCACAGTACAGTTACACATTCTACACATACCCAAACAATAAAATTAATAAAATTGAATTTTTTTTTTTTCCTGCAGCATATATACTCAGATTGACTTTGACAGGCGCAACAAACTAATGTTAGAAAATGGTGGTTCTTAATTCTGATTGGCTGAATTCCGTGAAAAAAACAGTCCGAACACAGATTTCTGCGCGCAACATACCTTGCACACAGGTTTACGTGTCGTTTTTACGTCTGAAAATTTTTGACGGATGAAAAAATGCGCTCGGATCGAAATACCACGTAAATTTTCGCAGGATCACGTTTTTTTCGTGCGCAAAAAAATTGCACTGCGCGAGCGCAATTGCGCAGAGAATGTAATAGAGCCCTTTATTTGTTAGCACTTGGATCATGTTTATACCTGTGACCTGGAAAGAGGTGAAGAGCCATCTGCTTTTTTTCCCTCCGACACTTTAACGGGTTGCCATGAAAAAATTGCTACAAATAAAATATGTAAAAATGATGCTTTTTTTCATGTCTACTAAATTATTCCGTGAATTTTTTTAAGCAAATTAGAAATAAGATCACGTAGAGTAAGTGTTTGTTTTTATTTATTTATTTTTTACATTCGGCGCCTGTAAAATCTGGATCTTTGGCTAAAGAAACAAATTAATTGATATACAATTTAACAAAAAAACTTAAATGCTAAACTCAATGCCTCGGAGGACAAGAAACCAAATCCTTTTATTTTTTTTTAGGATATAGTCATTTGTGGGCCATTTTCACCATGATGGCTTATTGATTTACTATCCCACGATGTATAAAACTGAGGCCAACGTGATACCAGTAACACCACGCAATAGTTCATCTGATGATTTCTGCCCGACTCAATTCTGTCTAAATTGTTGCAGTTTGCAGCAATCAATCAGTCAATCATACACTGCTCAACCGTTTACAGGATTCTGACAAAAGCGACGACAAATCTTGGTTATTTCTTGAGCTTGTGAGGCCTGGGTATTGTTTTAAACCTTTTGACTCCTTCTTTGCCCGTCATGTATGTCAAAACTATAGTTAAGACGAGAATCCATAAGGAAATTTAAATATAGGCTAAAATTGAGCTAAAAAGCACTCGTTCCTCATTCAAATATCGGAAACGTGGTACAGTCAGCTGAGCAGGGCAGGCGCTTAATGAAAATATTTTCTAATTGCTAGTTATCTTATAGTAATGTCCGTACATATGTAATTTAGATTATAATACTTATCTAATCAGTGTCCTGGGGCTTCTCAGATTGCTCACATCAGCTCTTGTTTCTGCCTATCTGGCATTTTTTTATCCCGCATAATTCTTTGGATAATGTTCACCTTACACGTGCTTCCTTTCTTCTCAATATTATTGGGCCATATTGATTTTCTTATGACGTTACTTATTCCTTGACCCTTCTGACTGCAAGACTAAGCTGTAGGCTTCAAAATTACATCTACCTCCTCCTTCTTGTAGGAATTTGGGGTCAAAATCCATGGTGCGTCTGCAAACCTTCTCCAGTGAAGAAGCCCACTAGAAAATTACTAATACTTCGTACTATGTTACCCTATCTGATTGCATGTGTTTTAATATAACATTTATTTCCCTCGCATTCCTCCTGTAGATATTTGCGATCAAAGTCCATGGAACACCATGACATAGCTGGGACACCATGACATATCATTCTTCAAGCCACCTCTAGGGCAGAAGTGCCTATAGTTTAACCTAGATCCTTCCTGATTGCAAGACTAGACTCTATGCTTCAAAATAACTTTGACCCCCCCCTTCATAGATATTTGCAGTCAAAGTCCATGGGATATTAGGATATGCTCAATGGAGAATTACCAATAAATACTACATATGGTGTTACTGACCTAGATGTTTCCTGATTGCAAGACCAGGCCTTTGCTTAAAAATAACTTCAACTCTTCCCTCTTCGAAACTTGTAGATATTTCAAGTCAATGGGACACCATCACATGGCCTTCTTCAAACCTCCTCTAGGGAAGATACTCTATGGAGAGGTTCCTATACTTCATATGCCGTTACTCTGTCCTAAATACTTCCTGATTGTAAAATTATGCTTAAAAATAACTTGGACAAACCTCCCCCCCATAGATATTTACAGACAAACGCTGTGGGACATGGCATCTATCAAAGTCTTCTCTAGGGAAGATGATCACTAGAAAATTAACTATACTCCATGTAATGCTACTCTGTCCTAGATCCTATCTGATACAAAGACTAGGCTGCTAGGCACCATGTAGATATTTATGGTAAGAGTACATGGGACATCGTGGCATGACATCCTTCAAAGCTCCTCTAGGGAAGAAGCTCACTCGAGAAGTACCTATACTTATTGATTTTTACTATCCCATAGTGGGAAATGTATCTATAAAGACCATGACATTTCCGTGAAATCTACAATGAAACTCAATGAAGAGTCCTAGACTAGTATCTAAGAAATGGTATAAGCGACTCAACAAAAGACATTAAAATTCTGTTTTCTAGCTTTCTCTACAAAGAAACACAATATATCCCTATATGCACATGTATCATGATCCTATACATTAAAAAGGGAAGTTTACAACAGTCCAGTGGGTCCTCCTATTCCATAGTTGACAGTAAAACAGAGATGTTGTTAAGCAGGAAAATGTGTACCTGCAGATTTTCCATAATGTCTCCATTTTACCGTCCATATCCCTTAGTAGGTGCCTTGCTTTGCGCCTAGCCCCTAAACGAAGCGCTAGCCAGCCAGATACCGGCAGCGGCTCTGTGTCCATAGGACTCCATGGAGCCTTGTGCGTCCTGGCCACAAGCTCTGTGTGAGCTCTCTCTTGTGAAATCTCAAAGCACTGTGGTTGAATCGCGGTCATAGACTATGAACTATCTGTTCCTAGTCTCACTCTGCTGCTGGCAAGAGGAAGCAACAGATCTGCACCGCGGAGAGTATGTGATTTTAATGGAGGGTTTCAGAGCGTGGTAGAGGATTTTGAAAATGCAAAATAGCTTAACACCAGCTTTGAAAAGACAGTGAAATATTGTCTCCTGGGTGGAAGTGCAGGATACATCGGAATCGCCCGCGCTTCCACGCGGAGCTGAAAATTAAAACCACCTATACCAAGTGTAGAGGTCGGCAGGGCTGGGTCCTGGATGGACAATATGTTTCACCCCTATTTGGGTTGTGGACCCTTTAAGGGCAACCACAGGGTTAATCTTCCTGTCCAGGAAGAGTTTTAAAGCCAGCAGCTCCCAGAGAGGATGGTGGGATTTCAGGAAAAGGAAAGTAATCAGTGGAAGCTGTGTGTTTGTGTTCCAAAAGCAGGAGACGTGCTGTGCCTTGCTGGAGAGGCTTCTACATACTGGGGAAAGGATTCCCTAGGTTTGGGACGTTTTAAAGCGTTGGTGAGCCACTATTATTTCTCTGTTTATTTGTGCTGAAGATCAGGACTTTGCTTTAATTTCGCTGAACCAAAGCGTGTACTTATTATGTTGCCTTTTTGATTGCCCTGAAAGGGTGAATAAAACTGTTTTGTTTGTGAAAGACATTGTGCACGTGCTCTGTGGGCCCCCAAACGTCACAACTGGTGTTTCGAATGCGGGCAATTTGCTACCCCTCACACGCCAAGCAAGAGGAATTTTTGTGAAAAGAAAAAAAAAAAAAAACTGACATTTTTAAAGGACAGTGTTCTGATTGCATGTCCTGGGCTAAGGCTGCACTGAAGTTCACAGCTATGGAGGAGCTCGTTAAGCAGATGGTTTTTGTCAGTGTGCAGGCCCAGACTCGCCATGAAGAGGCAATGGCTCAGCAGCAACAAGCCCTGGCACAGGCTGTTGCTGCCCAACAAGAAAGCACCCATTTGCTGGCTGCACAACTTGCAGCACAGCAGGTAGCCACACAGACGCAGATCAATGCCCTGCGGGAGGCCATGCAGCAACTTGCACCTGGACGTGATCAAGCAGTGGTCACTACTGGTAACCATGTCTCCATAAGGGCCAGTCATTTCCTCCAAAAACTGTCTGCCAGTGATGATGTGGAAGCATTTCTTACCACGTTTGAAAGGACTGCTGAGAGAGAGGGGTGGCCCCAAGACCAATGGGCCGGTCTCATTGCCCCGTTTCTGACAGGAGACCCTCAAAAGGCATATTTTGACCTGCCCCTAGAAGATGCAAAGAATTATGACCGGCTGAAAGCTGAGGTTCTGGCCCGCCTTGGGGTAACTGTTGCTGTCCGGGCTCAACGTGTTCACTGCTGGAAGTACTGCCCTGACCAGCCACCCCGGTCCCAGATGCATGACTTAGGACAGCTGGTTAAAAAGTGGTTGCAGCCAGAGACCCTGACTAGAGAGCAAATGGTCGAAAGGGTTGTGATGGACCACTACCTGAGGTCTCTACCAAAGGATCTACAGCGCTGGGTCAGCCATGGGGACCCCAAGACTGCAGCACTGGTAGTCGAGATGGTGGAGAGATACACCATGGTGGAGGACCTGCTCAGACCAACCAGTCGTCGAGGACCAGTCTTGCCACCGCCTGTGAGGCCTGCTTCAGTTCCTCGGAGGGAAGCGTCACTGGATCCGGGAACCAGCACCCCAAAATCATCTTCCTCGGTGCTGCAGAGGCCTGTCGCTACCCGAACTGCTGGCGATATACAGTGTTGGAGGTGTCGCGCCTGGGGCCATACCCGGGCACAGTGTCCGCTACAGGAGGAGCCCATGGAGTGTGGATCCGCTCGGAGAGTGTCTTTCTACACCCTCACAACGTGCACTACCCACCTTGACCTAGAGGGGGGTCAGTTTGAATGTACTGTGTGGGTGAATCACCGCCCAGCCAAAGCTCTCCTGGACTCTGGGAGTATGGTCACCCTGGTGCATGCCCGGGTAGTCGGAAGGCTCGGTCCAGTACAAAGAACCCTCCGGGTTGTCTGTATCCATGGGGATACTCGGGAGTATCCTCTGATCCCTGTCACCATTTCCGCCAGGAACACTTCGGTCACCCAAGAGGTCGGGGTGGTGAGTACTCTGATACATGATGTGATTGTGGGACGGGACTGCCCCTTGTTTGCTGAACTGTGGTGCTTGGCACAAACTGAACTGCCCATCGAACTGGGGAACAATTCAGGGTCACCCCACCAAACATGACTGTGGACACTGTTGATGAGGAGTTGCTCAAATGTGTTCAAAATAAGAATGTTGTAACTGATGTGAGTGTCCTAGCTCCTCAACCTGAGTTGACACCCAAGGAGGGGGAATCCTCTCCCGTGCCGGTTATGGTAGGAGAGGATGAAGAGGAATTGTCCCCTGTTGATATTACACTTTGGGTGGATGAGGGGGAGGGTTCTAATTATCCAGTACACCCTGACTTAGAGGTGTCCAGAGGTGCATTTGGCAGGGCTCAAATGGGTGACCCGATGTTGATAAATGCTCGCGAACAGGTAACTGTTGTCAGTGGGGTACCTCAAGCACCAGATGCAGAGAAAGATTTCCTCACTTTGCGGTCAATAATGATCTGTTCTACCGGGTATCAGAAATTCGGGGAGAAATTGTGGAACAATTACTAGTACCCCAGCCCTACCAGAGAATGGTGCTGGATCTGGCTCACAATGATGCTCTAGGTGGTCACCTGGGAGCTGAGAAAACCGAGGCCCGGATAACAGACCGGTTTTACTGGCCAGGGATTGGTGCCGCAGTTAAAAGGTACTGTTCCTCCTGCCCTGTTTGCCAGTTAACTGCCCCAGCACCCCATTATAGGAACCCTTTGGTGCCTCTGCCAATAATTGAGGTGCCCTTTGAGCGCATCGCTATGGATATAGTGGGTCCCTTAGAGAAGTCTGCTCGGGGACACCGATATATCCTGGTGGTTCTTGATTATGCCACAAGGTATCCAGAGGCGGTTCCTTTAAGAAACCCTACATCAAAGGCCATTGCGCGGGAGTTGTTTTTTATGTTTTCGAGAACTGGCCTGCCAAGGGAAATTTTGACAGACCAGGGGACCCCATTTATGTCCCGGGTGATGGCAGATGTGTGCAAGTTGTTCCAAATCAAGCAGTTGCGAACATCTGTTTATCACCCTCAGACGGATGGTCTGGTAGAAAGATTCAACAAAACTCTGAAAATGATGCTTAAAAGGGTTGTGCAGAGAGATGGAAGAGACTGGGATCATTTGCTTCCCGCACTGCTGTTTGCAATTCGAGAGGTTCCTCAGGCCTCCACGGGGTTTTCACCTTTTGAGCTGGTTTATGGTCGCAGACCCCGGGGATTGCTAGATTTGGTAAAGGAGACATGGGAAAGTGAGTCCTCTCCACACAAATCGCTCATTGAACATATCTCTCAGATGAGAGAGAGAATTTCTAAAGTGATGCCTTTGGTACAGGAACATTTGCAGAAAGCTCAGGAGGCCCAGAAAAGGGTGTACAACCGGTCAGCCAAGCTGCGGCAATTTCAGGTGGGGGACCGGGTAGCAGTACTTATACCCACGGTGGAAAGTCGGTTCCTAGCCAAGTGGCAGGGACCATATGAGGTGGTTGAAAAAGTAGGGGAAGTAAACTACCGAGTGCATCAGCCTGGGAAAAGAAAACCATACCAGATCTACCACATAAATTTGTTAAAACCCTGGAGAGACCGAGAGGTGTCCGCCATGGTTGGGGTGGGTATAGAGTCTGATGGTGTTGACGCAGTACACATTGCTGCCGCCCTGTCCAAACCCCAAACCCAAGAAGTTAAGGAGTTTCTGCAAAGAAACAAAGGCATGTTTTCAGGACTACCGGGACACGCGTCCGGGATTAAACATGATATTGTGACGGAACCCCATGTAAAGGTTCGGGTAAAGCCGTACCGCATCCCAGAAGCCCATAGAAAGGCTGTTTCTGAAGAGGTTAAAAAAATGCTTCAGCTTGATGTCATTGAGGAGTCACAGAGTGAATGGTCGAGCCCCATCGTGTTGGTACCGAAGCCCAACGGCACTCTGCGATTCTGCAATGACTTCAGGAAACTTAACGAGGTGTCAAAATTTGACGCGTATCCCATGCCAAGGGTGGATGAATTAATAGAGAAATTGGGTCCGGCCCGTTATATCACCACCCTGGACCTTACTAAGGGATACTGGCAGATACCCCTGACCAAGGAAGCCAGGGAAAAGACTGCTTTTTCCACTCCAGAGGGTCATTTTCATTATAAGCGGATGCCTTTTGGGTTACACTCAGCCCCGGCCACCTTCCAACGAGCGATGGATAGGGTGCTCCGCCCCTACCTGAGATATACCTCGGTCTACCTGGATGACATTGTCATCTTCAGTCCAGATTGGGAGTCCCATCTTCCCCGGGTTCAGACAGTTTTGGACGGTTTGAGAAAAGTGGGCCTTGGATTCTTTGAGATACTTCCTGTTGGGCAGGAAGTTCCGTTTAGTGTCTGACCATGCCCCATTGACCTGGATGAGGCGGCACCGCCACGCTAATGCCAGGGTTACCAGGTGGTTCCTGTCTCTCCAGGAGTTTAACTTTGTGGTGGAACATAGGCCTGGGAAACAGCACCAAAATGCTGATGCCCTGTCCCGGATGCATTGTGGGCTGTCTACTGTTGCCTCAAACACCTCCGCGTTGAGACAGAGGGGGGGGATATGTAGAGGTCGGCAGGGCTGGGTCCTGGATGGACAATATGTTTCACCCCTATTTGGGTTGTGGACCCTTTAAGGGCAACCACAGGGTTAATCTTCCTGTCCAGGAAGAGTTTTAAAGCCAGCAGCTCCCAGAGAGGATGGTGGGATTTCAGGAAAAGGAAAGTAATCAGTGGAAGCTGTGTGTTTGTGTTCCAAAAGCAGGAGACGTGCTGTGCCTTGCTGGAGAGGCTTCTACATACTGGGGAAAGGATTCCCTAGGTTTGGACGGTTTAAAGCGTTGGTGAGCCACTATTATTTCTCTGTTTATTTGTGCTGAAGATCAGGACTTTGCTTTAATTTCGCTGAACCAAAGCGTGTACTTATTATGTTGCCTTTTTGATTGCCCTGAAAGGGTGAATAAAACTGTTTTGTTTGTGAAAGACATTGTGCACGTGCTCTGTGGGCCCCCAAACGTCACACAAGTATAGGAGACATTAATGTACAGTAACCTCGCGCAGGGAAACACTACATTCGAGACATAAGGCCAGCTTGCGACAAGGATGGAATAACGATTCCTCTCCATAAAATAAATACAGGAAACACTGTGTAACGTCTCCTGTAGTTATCTTATCGACTTCCACGGAGTAGGGCCCCAGTGTGTTCAACCTAGACCCAAACATGTTTTGGTGAACTAGGTGGTAACCTGTCGATTCCTATGAGGACGAACAATGACAACTCGAAAATGTAACACACACTGAATGGTAATCACGTAAAATTATAATGGAATCAGTTGTAGCGCAATCTCTGGAAGAACAACTTTAGAGATATTACCTCTAAGTGAAATTTTCAAGCAAAGCCTGGCCTTCAAAGGACAGTGTCAGTAATTTTTCAACATGGCCGTACGATATAGGTGCCACTGCATTGTTCAAACTAGAAAGCCATCATATCCTCAACTGATCCTGTAAAGTAAAGGTTCGTTCAATAGTTCCTAGTTTATGTAATAAAGTCTATTATGATTTGCTGCTAAAGTGCGTAAAGTCTATAGACTGAAACCTATTATGTCACAAACGTAGTTTGTATGAATATCAGGTCCTTTACATGACTCTATTGAAAGATCCATATTGGAGGTGGAAGAGCAAGGTCCCCTTTACCAGTGCTCGAATATAATATTTCATTATTATCATCATTTATCAAGGGAACAATGGATTCTAGTTTTTCCTTCTTCTAGTCTAACGTGTAGACTTTCCTGCTATCCGGTTATTGTTATTCACTTTTCACTTTGTACATTCATTTATCTTTTTATTTTTTTTCGTAACAACTCTTTTTGTTTGGAAGTACCAAGACCTTTTTAGATCCCATAGCAGAGGAACAGTAGCTGCCCTTGGCGATCATGGCCTTCAGTTGATTATGGTCCACGCTTGCCTTTCAGGCTGTTGATGGAGAAAGTCCAGACAACCTTTGACTCTCTCTTATGTATGATCAGTAATCTTTGTGTAAAATCCCTGGTTTTAGCAAAGCCGTAAAGCACTTTGGTTTCTTTGGAGTAAGGTGACCCTCGCATCGCACCCATTATTTAAAATAAAATAATAAATAACATTTTTAAGAGTAAGAGCAGATAATATGTAAACCCAAAAACAAGCTTGTCGCAAGCCTTTGCCCGTCATGCCGATCTACTAATTGGAATAATGACTTACGGCTTTTACCGTTTACAATATAGCCAATTTAATACCTAGATACTCTCAATAAATCTAAGCTGAAATAATTTGAGGAGCACAGCGAGGACTCAAGGAATAAAATAGCTTCTCCTCCAACCTATTGAATTCTTCTGTGTCGGTCAGAGGTGAACCTGTCATTGGTTTTTTCATCAACGGAAATTGTGTGGAGCGCTACTCTTTGCCGAATGGTCATATGATTTTGTTAGCTCTTACAGCACGGAATATCATTCACCATCAGTGATCTTAATGTGTTCAACTGTTCTTCCTTCTTCAAAACGATGATGTAGGCAGACAGATCGCTGGTGGTAAGTTGGTGAAACAAGTCGTTTAAACATCCTTGTGTAGACAGAATTGATCCAAACATATCAGACGTGGCTTCAGTGATGAGCATTTTCCATGATGCTCTAAGAAAAGCATCAAGGGAGAAGCTGTCCACAGTAAGCGGAGTATGTGGTGGCTACAGAGTCCCGTTACGTATGTTTATTATTAACGGAAAATGGCTTCCTTGCGAAATATGCATACATACTCGGTGGATTGGTGTAGGACACATAAAGTGAGCAGAAATGAGGTTTATGAGAGTCCAGAGAATGGGCAACAGCACTAGTGGCCTGCCCTATGGTGGTCCCTGCTCAGATCTCATAAGGGTTTAGCTCGGTGGTGCCATTACAGAGAAGGCTCTACCATATGCAAATCAGGCTTCTATCAGCCAGGACTGAAATGCCAATGACGTCTCCTCTGCACAAGAGATGCAGCAACCCCCAGCAATCGTTTCAGCCCCAACAATTGTTTTTGTTTAGGTCACGTACAGGAATCACAAATATGAAGGGTTATACTGAGCGCACCGAAATGTCACCGACATTTCGGTGCTCTCTTGTTCTCTGCACTTCGGGGATTTAAATTCCCCGACCCTGTGGTGAATTCAGCATTCACAGCAGGGTCCCTGAAGTGCAGGGAAAAGCCGCCAACCACATCCGAAAAAATCTCTGAAAAACCAGCCGATACGATCAGAAATATTGGATCGATCCGACGCAAACCCGCCGAACACGTATGAATAAAGCCAATGATCTGCAGAAAACAGTGCCAACCAGCCGTCGAAAAAAGCCGACAAGCTAGCGATCGGGGTTAAAAGAAAACTAAAGCAAAACCGAGTGATTAAAACTCAAAAAATGTAAACGCGGTTTGCAAAAAACTACTGGATGAAAATGTCTGGACTTAACATAGAAAGTCCTATGAATAATAATAATTAGGTCTGTTACAGAAAAAAAAAATTACATTTTTTTTATTTTTTTTGCTGAAAAATGGCTAAAAAATCCTAAAAAAAAAATAGACTTGTTGCTGCAGATTAAAAGAATAAGCGG